>KV751334.1:9714671-9735115 GCA_001698575.1 Mola mola | reverse complement strand
TTAATTAATGCTCCTTATTCAAACAAGTCAACTTTTTATTTATTTTTTTTATGTCAAAACAGGCACAGAGATAGAAGGTTCAGCCTCTCACATGAACCATGAATGAAAAAAGTGTTCTGATAAAAGTTTAAAGGAACACTGCAGTTGGGAAGAGATTTAAACTTTATTCAGTTCATAAACACCGCAAGTAGGACAATAGTACAGCACAGTTTCATGCTGGATCACTCTATTCTTTAATATAGGTTTTTATCTGACAGCTATGGAATGTAGTTTATAAAGATTCCTTTTCAGCATAATTCTCTGTACTTACACTACACAGAAAGGACAAACAGTTGGGCGAGGACAATAAAAAACGAGTAACTTAAACCAGGTGTATGGAAATAAAAAATGAAAACGTGGAATAGAAAATATACATGTTTTATTTACAATATGCATAAAAAGCATTTTTAAATGGCAAAGATATCAGAAATGCATGATAAATTTACACCATGGATGCAAAGTGTTGAATCAGTTGATGGCCTATGGGAAAATGGATGTGTGTTTGGTGTTCAGTGATGCTTTCTGCACGTTTCCTCAGTCAGGAGAGGTATCAAGTCCTGGATGAAGGGCTCTTTGGCGCCATTGACTTTTCAACAGTTTTTATTGTTGGTGCTGATGATAAAAAACAAGCTTAAACTACAAAAAAATGTTAGTCTTCATGGACACGCACTCATCAAGATTGGGGATTTTCCTCAGATGAAATGTCTTCAAGCAACATTCACCACCTCTGAATCACCCCCCTCTGGAGTATGAAAAGTACGTTAAAGCTGACATTATTTAAACCAGCTGCAACATTTAAATGCTACTAGGCATTCAAATTATACACAGCATTTTGACTTTAACTACATTAAAATGACTGACTTTTACCTTAGTAAAATTTCGCCACAAGACCTTTATGGAAGTCTGGTGTTCAACTTAGTGTTAAGAACTCTTGGACGGAGCTTAAAAACACGGAGAAACGTATAAAGTACAGTTCATGTTTTTGATCATTCGGCCTGGCTTTGTTGTTGCTTTTGTTCCCTATAAAAATCCAGCCAGCTACAGATGAAGGAAAAAAAGGGCCATTCTTTTCTAAGAAAGAGCTGGGGAACCCTAACAAAGCCGAGGGTCGCGGGCATACAAGGGCAGACCTATGGACATAAAGTCAGAGCATTACTACAGTAAGACATCAACAAGCTCCCATTAGGCTCGCACATGGCAGCTTCATGGATTCTGTTAAAGCTCAATTACCTCACACATGCACACAGGTGAAAGCTCCAATCGGCCGTCCAACCTGTCAAACCAAAGCCTCATTTTCCAGGCTGTCCTCCAGCTCTGCACACACACACGAACACGTTGGCTGAAGGCTCTCAGATGTTCTCAATATCAACCGTTGGCCTGAACATGAGCAATTAGAGGAGAATTTCATGCAATCACAGTAGAACAATATACACAGCAGGTTTCCGTTCATCCAACTGTTGCAGAAGTGTTGCTCAACATTTTTAACAGCCTCACTGACAGCCTGCTACGAAACAGCAACAAACCGAGAGGAAGCTGCCGCCTGTTCAAAAAAGCTTGGCAGGGCTCTGCGTGGTTCTCACTGTTTTTCATCTACACGCCCTCTCTTGCATGCTAAGTTGCTGGATTCTGAGCTGTGTGCTGGATTATTCTGTTACAACATGCCTCCTCTGAACTCCTCTGGCCTGGCGAGGAGTTTGATGTGCGACACCCACTCAGTGCTACATGTTCCAACCCCACCATCACCACCCTCTCCGACCCTCCCCTCTCTGGCTGCAGGAGCACAGTGGGATGTACAGTACGTTGGTGTGTGCAGTATCTCTGAACCCGTTTTGACTCGGAGCCCAGTTTCTGTGCCGAGCTCCAACCAGCTTACAGAAAGCAAAGGAATGAATGCAAAACACCGTGACACACACACACACACACACACTCCTGTGTCCTTCATTACACGTTCACACACACGCAAAAGCGTCCAGCTTTATTCTTACGTTGCGTAAATGAACTATAAGCACTACAGAATGGAATATATTTAATGGTGCCTTGATTGTGGAAAGGATTAAAAGGCTTCTGGCTTAAAAAAAAACAAAACAAAAAAAAAACTGCCTCTACATCAACATTGAAAAGTGTTGCTCTGATTCGAACTCTGGAGTTCTGTAACATCTGAAATCTACAGGTGAGGCCAAGTTATTTAGAATAGACATTTAAGAAAACCACCACCTCATGACCCAGTTGGACTTTATTCGGTCATCAGGTCAGAAGTGCAGGAGAGGCACAAGAGCTTCAAAGGAACAATTTGTGAGATACTGAGCTGCATTAACAGCTCATCAAATACGAAATGGTCTTCAGGGTCACTACGTCAGCCAGCCACCACACTCAAGTGTAAATATTGGATGATCTGGAAAAAGCGTTGCAGTGTATTGTAGATTAGTTTAAAACAGTAAATAAGCTCCGGCTCACTCCAGCTGCAGACGAAGTGCGGGACTGAAGTAATATGTTCATAGATCCCAACAACCATCCAGGCTGCTTTACAAAACATAAATGAGTTTTTAAGGGATTAATCACTGGCTGGAGCAGGACCTGTGTGGGTTTACTTAAGCAGTTAAGTGCTGAATGCTTTTTCCACCCCTTTGTCTCCTCTGGTCAGGATTCATGTTGAAATTGAGCAGTTTGAGGCAACATAAAGAGTCAAGCAATAAAAAGCTGCTGTTGATATGCGACTAAAATCCCTCTGGAATATAAAACACACATGATGCAGCGTCATTTACTTAGAGGTTCTGTAAGTAAATGTAAGTAAAGTAAAAGGTTCATTCTGTTGAATTCAGTGCTCCTCATTAAAACCCTTGAGTTCTATCAAGGGGGTGTTTTTGTTATTTACTGTAACCTTAAAACATTCATAAGCTGTTTGAAACTAATATTTACTTATTTACAAACATAGCCATGGGAAGTTTACATATTGAGGTGTAACTTTAAGACCAAAGTGCCAAATAATTCTACTAATCACCGATTAAAACAGAACATGCCTGACCAAACAGTGAATAAGAGAGAAGGTCAAAGTTCTCTGGCCACACATTAAACGGTAATAATCATCATATGTATACTGACACTCTGGAAGGCGTTCACTTTGCATCATGACTGCTCATCGGGGTCTTCATGTCTAATGTATGTTTACATTGTAGTGTCGCTCCTTGTACTGGAGGATCTCTGCTTTAACTGTGCCATTAAGGATGAGCCGGACCAGAACGTCCTCCGTCAGTGTGTGACAGCGTGTCACACCGGCTCTGCACAGAGTCACTTTGAAGCACTGCGCCGCTGGAGAGGTGAAACTGTAATGTTTGTAATTAATAATTAGATTATGCACAGGGTAATTAAGATATCAGTCAATATTTACTGGGCCATATGCCACGGGCGCTTCTGCAGCCGCGGCTGGCCTGTGAATTTTAATATCCCAAACGGGGTGAAAGGCACCCTTTGGCAGGTATCTCCCTAATGCTCTTAACCATCTGCCGACAGTCAGCCCACTGCCACACTGACATGTTTTGTTTATGAAAACGGTGTTAATTCGACACTAGCTTAGGTGCAGAGTGGCCCAGTTGAGCTTTAGCGCCATTTATTCAGCAATATTTGCATTTGGCAGCATGCCGGCACAACAGCACTCCTCCCCTCTCCTCAATCCAGTGAAGATGACAAGCAGCGAACAATGAGAGTCCAAAGACGGCTTAGCACATATTCTTCTGCATGCTGTGTTCCCGTTTTGTTCAGAGTTTCTATTTATGTGTGGATTATCACCGACTCTCAGCGCCACAGAGGAGATTTGTCTTCTCCTCTCCTCTCCTCTCCTCTCTTCCCCTCTTCTTTGGCTGGAAAATGCTTTAAAGCCCCTCACTTCCTGTCCAAAGTCAAAGAAAGCCACTTCAAAGGCTGCGGCCCGAGATGATGTAGGGGAAGTGGATTTCAGAAAGAGGACTTTCTTTCTGCTGCCCCGGGCTCTTAGTGATAAGCTCTGCTTGTTAACCCAGATTTAGATCTGTACCCTGATGAAGCCCATGAAAGAGGTGTGGATTTATGAAATTTGGAGTGCAGCCACGTGCCTCAGGTCCCCTCGCTCGTTGTGTCTCACTTCTGTCTCATGTAAACCCCGTCGCTGACTTTTGAAGTGGGACGGACAGCTCTGGATCACCTGGGGCACATCAGCCTCAGAGTAAGAGCAGCCTGTTTGCATCCCCAGACTGCCAGATATTGATGTATTCTAACAGTCCATTGCATCTCGTCCAGATAGTTAACATCCAGCCTTCAGTGTCAGGCAGAGATGCAGGACTTTAACATACCTGCAGTGAAAAACTACCTGCATTCGTTTTACACGGCAGGAAAAGATAATGCAGCACGACACACTTCCCAGCAAGAAAAGTTCCCAGACAGGTGCAGGTCAGGTATCAGTCGGCGGTAATACACGTCACTTTCACCCGAGAGATTGGTGTTTGCATCTTGTGTAAAATAAATGCCCCTTTTCCACTGCATGTCACCCGCTCACTTGTCTCTACGCACCTTTTTCGGTTTACCACTGGGAAAATTCAGTACCTGGTACGATTTCAGTACCACCTTGTTCAGAGTTCCAAGCAAGCTGAAGGCGATGTTAAAACAGCCAATGTAAACCATCGCAGACCACTGATTGGTCAGAGAAAATCTTCACCGCTCAGCAAATCCACAATTTAAAAACATCATAGCATCGCTACCCCTTGTTAAATAGTTTGTAATATTAGACCGTATATGCGAATGTCAGGCTACTTTCTTGTGACGCCGTTGAGCTTCATCTGAACAGTGAGGTAATGTTTCCCACACTCTCTGTTGTCTCGCTGCGCTCGGCCCCCTCTCAAAGAAGAAACATTCAAGAATCAAAAACACGATCCCCTCGATGTCCTCCACTGTAGATGATGTGCATGTCCACCACAAACTACTGTTTGTGCCACCAGCCGTGTCCTTTGACCGATGTAGACTATGAAGGTGTGACCTGCAAAGACTTGCTGTCGTTAAATAAGATTCTTGGTTTACATCAGCAGCTCTTCCTTCTTTACCCTTCTGTCTGCCGCGGATGAACACTTCAATGAACTTAGTTTCGCTTAGTTTTTCAAAGATGTTTTCGACATCACATAGTTGCCATCTGATTTTTTAAAGGCCCAGTTTAAACTTCACATCCTCCTTTCACAAAGTTTCAATATTGGAATGAAGACCAATCATCGTCTGTGCAATCTAGGATAGAAGGCCACATTTCTCACGTTGTTGCAGTCAGCCTTCGAAGGATGAATCGACGCGTAACTATAGCGAAGTCAGTTGTTAGAGACATACTTAAAAATCCGGAAGTGTTGGAGTATTTGGAGATGAGCCACTTGAAACTGACAGATGAAACTTCCCAAAATAAATGTGCTGCAGAGAGCGAGAAAACCTGCATTACTTTACAATCTGGAATGTCTCAACAATTTCCCACCACCCCAATTCCAAAGAAAGCTGAGACGCTGTGAAAAATGTGAATTAAAACCAGAATGTGGTCTATTGAAAAAGAACTTTGTTGACAGTCTCCCCGATCTCATGTAGAGACATCTTTATGCCATCATGTGCATAACAAAGCGGAATCAACGCACGAACAAGTGCACACGTGCTGTTGGACAAAACCAAGAGCTTCAAACTCTGTGTACATGCTACCTGGAAGCTTATATCCCACACACTGACTGTATAAAGATGGGCAACATGAGAGCTCCCACAAAGTGAGGCCAGAGCACGTTGATTGTCCCCTGGTGGTGGGCTGCGGTATAGGTCACAAACCACTTCTCAATTATATCAGGTGAGCATTAGGCCAAACTAAAACTAAGTACTCCTCAAGTATTTTTTTCTCAAACATGGTCTGTGTGATTTTAAGTAGCTCCTATCACATTGGTATATGTTCAAGTGTTCCTTTTTCTGATAACTTCAGTGCTAATTACTTATTTAATGCCATAAAAACATGGGGGAAATGTCTTCAATGGTAGTTGATAGGAACTCGATGCCCAGTCGCGTCTGCACAGACTCTGGTTCCAAATGCCATCACCAGCACCAGATGGCAGCGCTTGTTTCCAGCATATTTTAGCTCAATTTTTGTACACGGGGAGGAAGTGACGACACATCACACATTGTTATTTATGGTTCCATGCTCAGTGTACTCAGACACTTAGCTTGGCAGCCACACCGAAGATCTCAGCGCATCAAACAAAGCAAATAAAATATTTTCGAGTCAAATCTGCACACTTGATTGTACTGGATGAAATGTGTTGAGCCGGTTTTTAGGTTTTGATTTTGTATACTGCTGTTCCCAGTTGTCCAGTGTTCTGTGAATGCTGTCACTCTGTTTGACATGCAACATTTGTTTTAGAAATGTTTTATGACCTAAGAAATTCAGCTTTCTGTCTGCAAAGAGGGTGAATAAATAACAGCTGGTTTATCAGTTATATATGAGCTGTTCTTTTAAAAATGGTGACACAGCCGAGCCTGCATAATTCCCTCCGGAAAAAACTGCTGCGCTTGAGGATTTTGCCAATCAACGAATCATTCAAAAGGATCTTAATAGCCTTTTAGGGGGGCTCCCCTACCATGCACTCCACCATTAGGCGTCACTTTGTGTGTGTGTGATCGAGTCAAGAGGTGGCTCTCTCACCGGCCACCTGGCACCATTAGACGCTCTGATCCTCTAATCAACACCAACAAACACTCGCCACCCTCCCCAGCTCTCCATGCTGCAGCCCCAGCCCGGCTCTGGCAACCTGCTGTGGAGAGCAGAGCGGTGGGAGTATTTTTTGGGTGTTGGGGCAGGGTGCTGCTAACACTGTGGATGATGATGAGTGGCAGCAGACAGCAGTGGAGTGGTGGTGACAGTGGCGGGTTTCTTAGAGACAATGTGGAGAAATGTTCTACTGGCACACGTAACACTTGTGGCTGTATGCTGAAACTAGTTTCTGCTGCACTTGTTGGCTGGAGGTGGATCTTTGGGTTTGGGAAGCAGGGAAAGGTTTCATGTGTCATTTAGAAAACATGTGTCGCTCAGAGCTTAAATGGGCTTCAACTTCAAACGTAGTTGGCATGTGTTAGCTGGGGGAAGAGCAGGGTCAGGTGTACAACTCAAGGCACACGGGGATCGAAAGGAAAAACACAACAAAAAGCTGTAACCATGTGGAGAGACTGACTCAGACCTGGACTGTTGTGCTGTCCAAAAACACTGAGTGACTCTCAGTTCAGTTGTGAGGAGGCGGCATGAGAGCGAACAGACAGGCTCATTCCGCTGACCCTCCCCCAAACAGCTGGCTGATGTCTGAGGCATAATTAGTGGTTAATAAAAGAGGCTAATAAGGACTTAACTAGTCTGGCTAAATGAAATCAGAGAGGAGAAGAGGATCATGGGAGACGGACACACCTGTCCCTGAAAACAAGAGAAGCGGACGTTTTTCTCTTCAGCGCTGACAGACAGGAGAATAAAGAGTTGAACGCTGTCGCTGTGTGTTAATGTTACCGCTGATCCTGCTGGTTTGAGTGTTGTTTTGAGTTCCCACTTTAATTCATGTTTCTCTTCCAAGGATTTTCAGTTTGGTTTGATGACTAGTTTTCTCATGTTCACTCCCCTGTTGCCTTCGTCACTGCTGTTTGGTCTTAGGGTTAGATTAGGGTTAGGGTTGAGAGTCTAGAGTTTCCTATTTTACTTTGAAGTTTCTGATCTTCCTTGTGTCTTGTCTTGATGTCCTCCCTGTGTTTCCCTCCATGTGATTACCTTCTGTGTCCTGTTTGCTGCCCCAGCCTGATGTGTCCAATCATCTTCACTGTCTATGTGTACGTAGGTTCATGTGCTCCCTTTGTCTGACTGTCACACATTTCTTAGTGTTTTCTTTTTTTTATCTGTAATATTTTCTTGAAGAAGAAACCAGCCTTCTCAGCACAAATTTTACACTTACAAGATGCTGTGTATTATAGTTGTAACCTGGAATCCGTTTTTTAGTTCCCTGTGTGTTGGTGTCTATTATAGTTACGGTGCATTCCAGTTGATGTGGGATCTCAGATATTTCAAGATGCCAGTCAGATGTGTCAACAGGAAGGCACTCTGGAGTCGGAAACTTGGAGGAACTTCAAAGCTCACAAACCAAGATGGCTGCTGGCAACGTGCTAAATAATCAGACATTAATTTGGAATAAATCTACAAATCCACACCAACAATCTGAACACTCATTCATTCTATACTGTATTTGTTTGTCCTGTTACTGAGTCAAAAACTCATACACCATACAACATACACTGTTAGAGCATGTGACAATGGACTTTTGTTGTTTTTTTGCAAGCATATGGCCACAGCCACAGCTTCACAGTTATAACTGCTGCGTGTCATTAGAGAGAGGCTATGAACATGTGATGCTTTGTGCCTACACAACACAGCTGTGCTACAAGCAGAGAAATGACCTCAAATATTATGAGGAAATCTGTATTCGCTAACCTCTTTAAGTGCATTGCAGCGTTTACTGCATCATGTGAGGAGCGTAACAATCAAAAACTACTGTGTGTTTTCATCCACGTCATTGTCAAGATGTGACAAGTTTGTCCAGTTCAAACGTGACCCTGCTCCGCATGCTCCGCATGCTGCCTGGCCTGCTGTGCTCTCCGTAGCTTCTCACAGCCCCGATTACTGCCGGGATTAATCCTTCGTACCTGAGGGCCAGAACCCATATATTTAGAACCTGTAACTCCTTCCATCCATAAAAATGATTCAAGTCCCCTATTTTGGTCAACTCCACGCCGTCCCACAACTGGGTTTGATTTGTCAGTGAAAACTAGATGCAGGTTATTTTCTGCACATTCGCTCAGAGATGCAGTAAATCAAATCCAGGACGGGTCTGGATCTGACGAGCTCTGCAATGAACCTGATATCCGCTCGCATCCTGGCTGGGGCCTGGAGACATACCTACGGGCTTAGCACTATGGATTTCTCAGGGGCGGGGTTCTGCACTGTGCTATCTACACCCAGGACTCTGAATGCTACAGCTCACAGTTTTATAACCAGCTAGTAAGCACTAATTCAGCCAGGAACACGGAGTGATGCAAGCTAGAGCAATCCGCTGAGCGTGGGCATCTGTCACTGCATTCTCATTTAGCAGATATCCTGCGCTGTCAGCTTTAAAAGGCTCACAGGAGCAGGGCTACACCCGGTACACAAAAAAAAAAAAGATGTTTCTCATTTTCTCAGGAATTGGAAGAGACTAAATCACAGCTGAAAGGGGAGGGAATGTTGTATTCACATTATTAACCACACAAAAACCTCACCTCAAATAAATCATAACATTGCTCTGTTTCTGCTAAGTCTGTAAATACAGCACATGGGAGGAGTTAGCCCTGACGGGCTTTTGTCCAGAAATTGTGACATAAAGTGTTCTGAAAGCATACGTCTTCAAACCAGCAGCCCACATGTTTTCCTAAACAGAACCACATATTATCTTTGTTGAAACCTTTCCACGTGCATAATGCCAAAACAAGCACGGAGCACATTGTTAGCTAAAGCTAACCATGTTGTTTTATTGAGTAAATCTTACCAAGGGTTTATGGTGCCTAAAGCTAACCAGAATGGTGACAATGAAAACTCATATTAAAACACAAAGAAAAATAGCAGCTTCTCCAACAAACCTCGGTCAATCTGTTTGTACAAGCGGGGGTGTGTTGGACATCATGGGAGTCGGGACTTCATATTACAGCTCTCATAATAAATAAAGAGCTTTCCGACAAAAAAAAACAACCTGTGTTTTCCGGCTTCAAGGTGCCTACACCGATCAGCCATAACATGAACACCACTGACAGTGGAAGTGAATGACACTCATTACACCTCATTACGGTGCACTTTGCACTACAGTGAACTTCCACTGTAGCGAAGGTGATCGGTGTCATTCACTTCAACTGTCGGTGGTTCTAATCTTATGGCTGACTGTTGTAAATGCTCACGCATTGCACACATTATCCCCACAAAATTTATATTGTCCTCAAGAGTAATGCATATCAGGATTGTTCAGCTCACTGTGGGTATAATCCTGAGCAAAAAAAGCCATTTTTACAATGGTTATACTTTAGAGAAAGAAGAAGCACATCTTAGAAAATCTTGGGACAGCTGCAAACATATAAAAAGTGCTTTCATTATTTTTATTGATTTGGCCTATCATTCAACACTTTTAATAATCATGATCCATTACGAAACGTGCATACAATGCAGTTTGGAACGCTCCAGCACGAACATACACATCATTTTGAGACATATTCATATTGAAAGCAGAGTATTTTTATAATTCTGGAAACATGTCTTGGGGGCATCTTTAATGTGCGCTGCTCAGCCTGAATTTTCAGGCAGTCTAAATGGAGACATCCTGTTTCACAGGAAGGTGTCACTCACAAATCATAGTGTGCACAGAACGCAGGAATCTGGCCAGCATCAACACTGAACCGTACAGAAATCTTTATCTGTCCTTATTTCTAAATCTCTTCTGTGACAAAACCACAACATTGTCCTAATTTATCGAATTGTTATCTAAACTGTCCATCAACATGTGATGAGATGTTTGCCCTGAGAAAAGATCTGACGATACGTTATCCTCTAAGTACCGCGCTGTCATATTTTGTGGAGAATAAGTCACAGGGATATATTTCAACAAACATGTCCGTCAGCAGAAATAACTGTTTAATAGAAGATGACGGAGAGAGCTCCGCAGGCCATAGAAGCAAGCGCACCCAAATTACCATGAGCATCATTCCAGTTGTCAAGCCTGCTCTCTGCTTTGTTGATATTTTTCGGTCAGGATAAACCTGAGGAATGGAACAACCATTAAAACAAACAATGAGTCTGTTTTCTCTGGCTGAGAGCCGCATTTCGGGGGGAAAGAGAAGAAAAAAATGGGGGAAAGAAAACAACCGCAGCTGCTTTTCTGGCAGGGACGTGAGATGCAGTGGTGTGGAGCCGAGAGCGGCGCTTCGTGCCAGCACATCCACATGTCATCTCTGCTTAGACACACCTTGGAGAATGTGACCTCGTTCCAAGCCTGGCCTGGCAAGGGGTCCGCGGCGGTGGGAGGAAAAAGCCCCGGATTGTGGCCAGCCTGCACCAAAGCTGCCTCCCACCGTGTGTACGCCGTGACTCGCAGCGTGGTACGGTTTGTGTGCTTTTGCATGCCGCGTTGCAGATTAATGACATGGGTTCTCACATCACGCCTCGTAACCCTGTCACCGCCACCGTCTTACATAAAAAAAAATCCTCCCTTCTGCCAGTTTAGACCCATTTTTGGGTGATTGTGATGCTTGTACGGGAGCGAGAGGTGGCACGGGTAAACGCACTCTGTCGGTGGAAAAACTCCTGAGGGGAAACTGTGTCAGAAATGAGCCGTCACTACAGTGGATCTGCACTGGCAGCTTGGCAGCGAGGGGCACCCACGGTGTCCTGCGGCTGTGGGGACACAGTGGGGAATGAGGTGTAAAGTGGACAGGCATGCAAAAAAAAAAAAGAAGAAGAGGTTCACCTGTGTACGGGAGGGATGAGCCACACAAAGCTCAGACGCAGCAGAATCCTCCTCCCTGGCCACCACTTGCCCGCCGGGCAGCGAGGGCTAACTGAATTACAGCCGTAGCAGCAAAAGACTAATCTGGCTTCCTCTGTGGGGGTTGCGTGTTGCGAGTGCTCGTCCGTGAGGCCACGTGTGCTCGTTCAGGCCCAGCCTGCATTTTGGAGAGCATGTTATCCCGACAGCGAGAGTGTAGGTTTGCTGGATGAAGACAGAGTCTCCAATCCAACAGTCCTGCAGGGAGCAGAAGGTGAGGCATAATAGAGGTGAAGGCGCGCACTGTTGGGTGCACGTTTGCGTGTTTGCGCGCAGCTTGTTTACATATTCTGAGCATGTGTCCGCCGGTTACATGGCGCCCACTGCTGTCACTCAGCTTGACGAGTTGCCATCTGACATGAGCATTTGTAAAGCCTCCACGGATTTCTGAGAAAGAGATGGAAGCCAGAGGAGAAAAGAGGAGTTCTGATGATTTTGATCAGGTTTGTTTGCATGCTCAGAGGCGCTTCCTCGTGTTTGTGCAGACCTCTGCGATGGCTGTGGTCAGAAAGTTCTGCAACAGTTAAGGAAGTTCTGCGGCGCCTGTCTTTATCTCTGCTGTGGGAGCTCTAATTTAATATCCAATCAGCCATTCCTCCGTTTGGTTTTTATTCTGCTGTTTGTAGTTTGTTTCCTCTGAATGACACAGGCACCATTGTCCAACATCATGTTTTTATTAGTCGATGAGAGGCACAGGCAGTGACAGGGTCTGAAGACTTCACATTGTGATTTTTACGCACACACACACACACTAGAGTTGAGAATGCATCAGTGAGCCTCGTTGTTGGTTTTAACAGACAAAAACACACGGCCCCCATCCTGACCTCTCTTCTGGCTCCCTGTTTGATTTAGAACTGATTTTAAAGCTTAAATACATTAAAGAGTATGAATTCATACTCTTTAATGTATTTTGTTCCTTCGTCTTTTCTTGTTTTGTTTTTTTAACTTTGTCTTGAACGTAAACCTGTTTTAACGGTGGTGGTGGTGAATAAAATGTATTATTGTCATTATTATTATTGTTATCTGAATCGTTGCTCACCATTGTAGTTTAGCCTTCAGTAACGCTAAATGTTTTCACAACACATAATCATGAACTAGTATAGGCAAAGTTTTATTGCTCTGACAAAACTGAATTTGCATCCTGCAGCTTTAAAGGGTGAAGTGAATTGAAACCTGAACGCTGCTAATTTCTGGTTCCTTTTGTTTGGGTGCTGTGAAAGCACATGTGGCTGAACACATCAGAGCATTTTTCTTCTAGATCAGCCAGAACATGAGAAGGAGCTGAACCAGCTGTGTGTTGAGCCTGCCCGAGTCGTTCTCAGAAAGTGACATGTAATGTCTCACAATAACAACCAGTCTGACTCTCTAATGCTCCTAATCAGTTTTTCTTTCTAACAACTCAGTATACCATAATATATTTATAATGATTTAGGATTACATTTATTAAACACATGATGCTTACTGATGCATTTGACAGACTTATAGTCCCAGAACATTATATTATACATGTCTGTATAACACATGTATGATTATCCATACTCACCAGTGCACTCACGCCCACAATCAGCTACCGTAAGGACTCATTGTTTGCTAACTGCCCACACAGTATGGAATTAATCTCTCACAATGTAGCGTAGATTTAATGTTAAATGCATTAAGCTGATCACCAGTGAAGAAATGTTCTAATGCAAGGCTCTTTATTGTAGACACACGTTAAATACTTCACTTAAAACAGACAATGACGCGGAATGCATTAGGATACACTTCATAATACACTGCACATGTCTTCACAGAAAGTGGAACTGAGAACATTAATGAAGGTGTAAGGTTTATTGTGAACCCTGAATGATCATCATGAAACAAGATGTGAAATAATACTGATTCACTACACTCAGCCCATCCGACGAATGAGTTACCCGTTAGTCTGCACACCGTAGATTTGTGTGTCCTCCTCTTGGTTTAAGCATGTTAAGTTACTGTAAACACTGAAGTGGTAAAGTGTCAATTTTTGGTCTTTTTTTCAGTTGAACCCAAACTATGAGCAACTGGGAACTTAAAGTCAGTGTTGACATCAATATTTAATCATGATCACAATCTCTCACTGAGTGCTTTCAGCATTTATATCATGTTTTCATTTCTAGGAGTGCATACTGTAGGAAAAATAAATACGTTTCACTGGCAAATTTATGTTGATCATAACTCACAATCAGAGTTATATAGCTTTACTACGTGATGGGTTTTGAAGTAAATGAATTGTACTTGGATTTGATTAAAGCTGCTTTTGAAGAGCAGAAGCAATATGACTGGGGTTGGCCTTGATCTCACCTGTTTAAAGGCTGATTACGTACGCGGTCTCTCTGTCCCACCTTTCCTGTCGCTCTTCAGCTGCTGCCGGACAAGCAAACTGGTGTGGAAAGAATAATACTCCGAAAAAGAAAAAACAGGTCAGACGTGCATCACTGCTGAATGATGATTCAGAAAGGAAGCTTCTGGACGAGCATCAGGTCAGTGTCAGAGTGAATACTGATGTGGGAAATATTTGTTCACCTTCCCACGTATTCAGCCTCACTATTTCCCATCTGCCCAGGCAGGGTTAGGCTGGAACCCAGATTCACCCATGCCACAAGCTTAATGTGGCGCATCAGTCTTGCTGCAGTGCTCTGTGCTGTGATACAGAGGTAGAACGCAGAACTTGGCCGCCAACAGTTGACTGACGCGTGGACGCTTTGTTGTGTGTTTGTATGTACACACTGTGATGTTTGCCATTAAACGTCAGCGGCTGGAAGATGAATAAGTGAAGGCCAGTGGCAAAAATACATTTGGACACTTATTGGACCATCAGACTTCCGGTTCCCATGTGACGGAAACACTGTTACAGTAGATACTTGGCCGCAGCAAGGAAAAAAAATGCCCATTTCAGATGTTTTTTAACAAACAGACGGAGAGGGGGGAGACACAGAGAATCCCTAAAAATCCAAGCAGTGTAATTTCCTGACTGAAAACTATGATGAAAATGTTTGGCAATGATCTTACTTTTATATGCACATTTGAAACAAACTAATTACCATATTTCAAAACAACAACAAACAACTTATGATTCTAGTAAGGAAAAAACTAGAAACAGGAGCAGGTCGCAGAATGCAAGAAGAGAAGCCTTAAAGACGGGAAATGAGGTGATTGATCTAAGTAAAGTAAGTAGATTGGTCCAAACAGACAAGGCTTTACAGTGTTTTAAAAAAGACCCTGCATACCAAATTCAAAACACGGGAGAGAGCTGCCCCCCGCCCCAGCGTCCTAGACTTGCCAGATCAAGGAAGCTGAAGCTAAATAAGTGCAGGACAAGACTGAAACTCTCTGTGCAAAATGTCTGCTGATGTGTCTTACAACGTAAGTTAATAAACTTATTTCTAAGTTTGCAGTGCTCAGTCGGTTATATCTCAACCCGTTTGCTTGCCAGCCTCCACCACTGCAGCACCTGCGTGTTTGCCGGGTCTCTGGTTATCTGGCAGCCTGGGGGGAGGCGGTCTATAACAGTCACGTGGCAGTGCCTTCAATCTGCTTTCCTGCTCTGGTCAAAACAAAAACAGACCATTCTGCACCCAAATCGAAACTGACATACAACAACATACAGCAACACTTCCTCTTCTTTAATATGAAGCAAGTTTATTAGAGACAAATCCCTTTTGAACAGAAACAAAGTCGGCCTGTATCGTGCAACGGATTTCAGGTTTGGAACAGTGCAATCGGCATATAGTTGGATGTAACTATTAGAACAGATTTTCGGGAGGTAATTAATGAAAATGGAACATAGTAATTAAACAATTTTAAAAGGCCGTGGTGAAGTCTAAGAGGAGGCAGTGAGAAAATGACACATACAGTGTATGTGGATGAACCAATCTGAAAAAAAAACACATCTGGGTTTGTATACATTAGCATCTATCTGTATCTGTTAGGCAACAACAGGATGTGAGTGTTAAAACTTTTCCACTGGTACTGTCACGATAATTCATCCCAATTTCAGAATCCCAAGTAACCCAAAGCTCCGCGTCAAAGCCTCTTACAAAAGCAGAGCGGGACTGTTGTGTTAGGCAACCTAGAAAAAATGAACAAATAAATAGATGAATAAGTAAATAAACTAAAAGGGCACTTCGTAGAGTCCACACCTCTGCCAAAATGTTTCTTAAAAATCTATTCAGTTTTTTTTTTAGTTTTGCCCATGTTTGAGAAATGATCCCGATCCGAATCTGGATCACCACCAAAAGTTAATAATTTCGTCCGTGTGTCACTCTCTGAAGGTGCACACCAAATTTCATCCTAATCTGCTCACTAGTCTTTGAGCTCCACTGGTAACACTCGTAGAGTATATACTGTACCTACTGCACGTTAGTATATTTATGAAGGTGAAAGCTTTACCTTGTTAGCCATGTTAACTCATTTCTGTCCCCTCAGCTTTTGAAGCATAACACACACAAACACAGAATCGGACCTCCACTTTATTCATGTGTGGGATCAGACTGTTTGTCATACATTGCCATTCATTTGCATTGCTGGTCACGTCGGCCCGAGAAACACAACTTCCAATCTGTTCCGGTCCACAGCAAATGGCTCCATGTAACTTGAGTGATCAGAAAATATAAAGTACACTCATAAGGACCCTAAAATTATTATATATCCAAATTCACCTAATTGTAAGAACTGAAGATACATTTCTATGGCCGTCAGTTTTTGTTCAGTTCAATCTGACAAGCAGACACACTCCTTTTCTCTGACGTCGGACAGAAAGTTGGATGCAGAAATAGAGACAGAGTTGCATATTTTTCTTTGATTGTCAGGCCACATGTTTGTCATCTAATTTTATTCATTTATTTCTTTTGAGATGCAGGTTTATTGTGGGCAAAGAGTGCGGCTCAGAAAAGCTGTCTGTGTATTTCAAACAGTCCGAACGAAGGCAGAGAAATCACCAGAGGAAGAGCTAAACCGATAAAAACGTCCTCTTAATCTTACCCTGAAAGCCACGACAGAGGGGAGCCTCCCGTCACAGGGAGAAACAGGCAGATTATTTCCATTTGAAAGAACATGCCACATTACACAAATGTGTTTTCAGCCGCTCTTTTCAAAAGTGGCAACAGATGGAGGCCAGTCGGCGTCGTGAACAGGCTGGAGTTGACTGTGTTTCCTGTGTCTGCTGGTGTTTATCAGCACACGCCGGTAGCCAAAGAGATCTTATTCAGCCACGCTCAGAGAGAGATGCCTGCCCAGGTGTGCGCTGTCATTCAATGTTTTTATTTTTATTTTTTATTTTGCCTGTTTTGAATACAGACACCGCTTAAAATGTGAGAGCTGATGCATATTTTGCAGGAGTTTGGAACAAAGTGCAGTGACTGATTAGACAGCTGAGAAAGGAAGCTGGGAGCTAGGTGAGTGCTGGAGGAAAAGAAAAAAAACTCTGGAGATTTATTTTATCATTTTATTTTATCATTATTTTATTATTTTTTAAAACTTTTACCAAAAGACGCCTAAAAATGTCTTTCATAGTCTAACTCTATATGTATGGTTATGATTGTTATTTAAAAAGGCAAAAAGCAACATTAGAACATACAGTACTTAACAAAGAGTACAAACACAAAGTTCAGATCTGTTGATATATTTTTGCATATGTTCATACGGATACCAGGTCACTCCACAAATATTAATCAAAAAGATTCTAAGTCATGCCTGCTAGCAAGACAAAAGCTTCCACAAAAGTTGGGCTGCTGTGTAAAATGTAAATAAAAACAGAACGTGATGATTCGGAAAATATTCAAGCTACATATTTTACTGAAAATATCACAAAGACAACAGTCAAAAGTTGAAACTAAAACATTTCATTGTTTATTTTTAAATTCATATGACCATATCATGATGTGACGCAGCCACATCTCCCAAAAATTGTTGGGACGGAGACAACAGAAGCCTGCTAACATTGTGGGAAAAAAGAAGCCCTGGTGGAACATCTTACCGTTAATGAGGAAAACTGGCAACAGGTCAGTTTAAAAAGAGCATCCAGAGAAGCTGAGTCCTTCTGAAGAAAAGACTGGGAAGGCTTCAGCACTCTTGGAAGGGCTGCTCTGGCATGCAGTGCAACACTTTAAGAATAAGGTTTCTCAACATAAAATGAAATAGAATAAAATTGGAAAGAATTTTTGTGGATTTCATTGTGGACAGTACATGATATCAGAGAGATTAAGCAGTACTGGATGGTCATGAACTTAAGGCCCTTTGATGGTGCCGTATTGAAAACAGACACGGTTCTGTAGAGGACATCAGAGTGAGACCATCCAGCTTGTTGTCAGTACACAGTTTAAAAACCAGCATCCTTGATGATATACGGGTGCATTATTACACATGGCATGTCAGGTAACCTACACGATTGTGAAAGCAACATTAATGCTCAGCAATAAACTAAATACAGGTTATGAGTTAATACAGGTTTGGAGCAACATACGCTGCCAAGTAGACAACGGCTTTTTTCAGGTAAGGCCTTATTTCAGCAAGACAATGCCAAGCCACATTTATTGAACCAGTACGGCTCTGGAGTAAAAGAGTCTCAGTGCTAAACTGGCCTGTGTGCAGTCCTGAACTGTCAACCATTGAAAATGTTTGTTGTATAATCAAATCAGAAAACAGGACAAACGAGACCCCGAACTGTTGAGCAGCTGAAATTCTACATCAAGCAAGAATGGGAAAACATTCCACTTTCAAAATTATAGCACTCAGCCATTACAATTACAGCACCAGAGTCATTTCTCAAACATCCAAACATTTACAGCGTTAAACATGACTCACTTCCAGCTTTCTTCATCAAATGCTAGTTGAGGATATTATTATAACCTTTGTGTATATTGTAAGTAAAGTGATGTGTTAAAAGAATAGCCTTCGTTTTTCATTATGCACTTCCAAGAAAAAAGACAAAATGTTGATAAAAAAAAACAAAACATTTGATATGTCGAGAATAATATTGAAATACAAATCTGTGAATAAAGTCGAAATGTTGAGACTTAAATTCAGAGGGGATATGTAGTTATCACAATACACAAGAAGACAGCGGATCTAGTTGTTGCATCCTGAAGGTGTGGAGCTCAGGTGGGTGCAGTGTCTGATTGAATTGACATTTAGTCTTTTTCTCCTCTTCATACTCTTTTTTTTTTTTTTTTGCTCGTGCCTGGCCCTATTCCTCTTCCATAGTATTCAGGCTGCCCGTGTTGGTACTTTTCAGCCAATAATGGGTCATTTCAGTTAGGGGTGTTCCTACTGAATGTACAAATTGGCTCCACAATGCCTCTACACACAACGCTCTGCACATCCCCATAGATGGTGAAAGGCTTATACAGTGGCCAACATTGCAACAGGAAAAGTTGCTTTTCCAGAAAGTATCAACACACACATACAAAATGTTCTTTTCTTTGCCCCTCATCCACTCTCACCCCAGCTTGCATGAAGAGTCGTAATCAAGAACTGGCAGCAGACAAGAGGCCATTTACTCAGGTGAGGAGCAGTGAGATGGAGGCCACTTCAGGAGATGCAAAGTGTTGCCTAAGGGTGCCACTTATATCTAATCAGGAGGACTCCCAAGAGGCCTCAGAGAAGCATAGAACATCCCTTCTTTTTTCTGATACGCAGGATGAAAGGTGAAATTTGTCTCTTTGATTTTAATAGTCTTCCTGCTACAATTTGTTTTGAATGTTTTCTGTTGTCATGTGGAGGTAGCAAACTGAGAAGAAAACAAGCTTCCCTGGCTGCAGCAACAGCACCACCAGGCCCTTCTGATGACGATACAGCCCTGAAGAGCCTCTTCCCCCTCCTCCTCACTCTTCTTTTTTCCTCTCATTTTGGTGTTGGCCAAGACTGCAGTGCAAAGAAGAAGAAAAGAAGAGGAGGAGGATGAAAATGGTGGAAAAAAGACAGGCTCTGAAGTCGATCCCTCTGTGAGTAAAGCAGCCTCTGAATCCAATTTGGGTGAAAAGAGTCTGAGTCAGCACGAGGGTGGTGCCGTAAAGACGCAGGTACAGTGAGATGAATCGGAAACAAGAGAAGCCTTGGGTAGGAAAGATCAAAGATGGTGTGGAAAAGAGGAGAAGAAGGAGGAGAGGCTGTTGAAGTATTTTGGAGGTGTTTGAGGGGTATTTTCCACCAAGCCTGTCTAACCTCAGAGGGAGATGTTCTGCCAGGTTTCACTCACACTCATAAAACAGAAATAAACACTCTGTGAACACATTGTTGTTCTGAAGCAAGTCTGGATGGCAGGACTGGAGGCTTCTTTAAGCTTTTTGCAAAAAAAAAGCCTATTCGACATGCACCCTTCTACGTTGAAGTTACTGACTGTTAACAGTAAATAGTGTCCAATCCAAGGAAAGCAGACTGTACACTAAAAGTGGGATGTGAGCGGGGTCACGGTGGGCTGTGTCTGCTTAAATCCAGTTAAATGTGTCTAATCTAATGTCAATGAGAAATGAGGCACCTCTGAACCCTGAGTGGAGGTGGTGACCCAGAACAACCATATGGCTCCACAGCACCTATGGCCCTGGAGAGGATCCAACCGGCCGCCATGACTTCCTCTGTGTGTGCGTGGACTGATTAGCTGTAACAGCTGTCTCCTGCAGAGCTCTCAGGGGAATGACTGACCTTATGTTTCTCAGGTGATCTTAAGGTTTTTGTTCCTCTCTCTCCCCATTTCTCTTTAACTCAGCAAACAGTCAGCTGTTTGATTCAAATAATTTCGCTCTTTAATTGCAGCCATCTTCC
>KV751334.1:9671031-9714657 GCA_001698575.1 Mola mola | reverse complement strand
TTTTTTTTTTATTTATTTCCTTTACGGGACATATTATTCCAAATAATTCAGTATCCAATACTTAGTAGTAAATAGTAAACGTGAAGAACACCGTTGTGGGGCAGAATAATAGAAGTGATATTGTTTAATCTGCACTGAACAGGTACTGTACAATTGGGTTTAATAAAGCAAAATGCCATCTCATTTCTTTAATTGTTTCTTTTTTCGTCTTTAGTTTCTTTAATTTTGGGGTGAACTGTCCATTTAAAAACATAAGCAAATAGAAAAATAGTATACATTCTTGCCCAAAATATTTAATACATTTCTGTCCAATAATTGTTATGTATGAAATATGTAGGTCTTTGTATGACGCCCTGTTGTGCCGGAAATCATTATTGAATTGTTCAAGAAAATATTTATTTAAATGGGATAATTCAATGGAGAGAAGAGCTCTTTGCAATATTCTGTTTCACTGTGTGTTTCTATCCACATTCCCCTCCTCCCCAGTGTTGAGAAATCTTCTTAAACCTTTTGGTTTGAGACTCTCTGAATACACTCCTCTCCCCAAACACTAATGACCATCCTATGTTCCAGCATTAGCCCTTTATACCCAAAGATCCTGTCATTGTTTTGGGTTTCTGTTGTCACTTCCTGTTTTATTTTAAGTTTCTGTCCTCATGTGTCTTGTTTTACGTCTCACTTCCTGTCATTGTCATTTTCTGGCACACCCTTATTTTTTTCACCTGTGTCTTGTTAACCTGCTCTTTCCTGCATGTTTAAGCCTGAGCGTTCCCCTTCTTTCTTTGCCAGTTCTGTTGACCATTGATGGACATTCCTTTCTTTTTGGCTATCAACTCTGCCTCTTTTGAATTTGTTTGACTTATCTGGACTGTTCCTTGCCTGTCTCATGACCTGTGGGTTTGACTTTCGTTAATAAATCTTTTAACTGAATTTGCTGTGCCTGTGGCGTCTGCATCTGGGTCCAAACCCTTTCCTAGTCTTTCTGGCAACACAACAAACAACAACGATAGATTCTTTTGTACGATGCCTTCATTTATTTATACTGAATAAATGGTGTCATAATCTTGCCCCGCTGTGTCATATGGCAAGACAGACAAAAGAAGGTTGACACAGCAGTGTCGGAGTGTAGTCTGATGTTTTGCATCACTTTTTAAACAGGAATCATTTCCCTTCCCTGTTATGTGGCGGATGATCTTGTCCTCTGCTTGAATGCTGAAGCTTGTCGGTTGTCTCCATACTTGGCATTCATTGTTGGTTTGGTTGTCTTGGTGGAGTTAGCTGATAACTGCTGTGAGCTGCTCTGAAGTGTGTACTCACTATATGTGATCAATACCGTGCTCAAGCACAGCCGCCCAACCACCTGGTTCATTTAACCAGTGTGAGCACTCTGAGTCAGGCAAAGGCCCTTTATGGTTCATTACGGATCGAACATGATGACCCAAGCACAGAATTCAGCGCAGCTCAAACCGAGGTCAGAAATGCAACGCTATCATTTAAAGATGATAGGGGTGGAAAAAGTGGGGTGAAACTCACTTTGGTTTTAAATGAACAACAACAGTACCTACTCACTTGTATTGTATAAGAGCACTTTTCTTTAACAGAAAAATATAGCATGTCAAGGACACGTGTGAGCAGGCCCAGAAACGTGAATGGTAGATTCTGCACTGTTACTACTTGTGCAACAGTCAGAGACAGAACTGATCTGACCCCGAATGTCACCCCAGTAACATTCGCACATACTGGAGGATCAGGCCTCTAGTTTATATTCAAGAAAAGACAGACGTCTCTTGAGCAATATCTACACAACTGAGTAATGTAGTATGTAGGTACATTATGTACACCATATGTAAGTTTGTTCCAAGAGTGTGACTTCTTGTGATGCAGTCAATGATTTTCAAACCATTCAATCATTTCAACCAATGATTTTCTGTTAGCACCTGTGTTGTGTTTGATGTTCTTGCTGGGGTTTGGTTCGTGACATGCCACCACGTGGTAGCCCCTCTTACATTACCATTTCATGGTGCCTTTCGTGCACGCTTTCCATGCTCGTCGAGGCGGATCGGTGGGTCAGTTTCCTGGTGCACATGGTGGGTCCTATGATCTGCCTCCAGAGGTAGTATCAAAGCTGCATCATAGGCAAGTCTGTGTAAACAGGTAAGCCAGTTCACTCGCCATCGGGCCACCCTTTTGTTTGCACTGGACCAAACCAGAAAAGACACACAAGCCCCAAACTGTGTGAAGAGCTGAAATGGCAACAACACACATAACGCAAAGTCAATGCAGAGCTGGTGCACTCAATGTGTCAGCATTATTGATGTGTGCAATATGCGGACAAATAATACACACAAATAATTTACACAAATAAATGTTACTAAAGGGGCCTAAATATAGCAACTCTGATAGCCTCATTCAAAATCAATGACATTATGAGTGTTCATATTGATGCTTTACAACACACATTCTGAGAAATAAAAAACTAGAAAGTTTAAACTTGTTCACTAAATATGCAAGGTCAGGAGACACTCCGGCCCCAAGCACCGTTGCTGTTTTATTTGTTTTGATGAGATCACTTCACGTCACTCCGGGTCATCCTTTTTTGACGCTGCAAGGCCGGTTCGCTGCGTAAACAGCCACTCTGAAGTGCCTTATGGCGGCGCTGCTCTGTTCTGTGAGAACTCACAATGGCAGAGAGTTGGCGAACCATCAGTGCAGGGATGAGGCGGATCCTCTGTGTAAAAAGGGCTGGTGTCTCTGTGGTGCAGCCACAAAGGTGTGAAGCCAGACCAGCTACTGTAACCTCCTCTATTCAGAGACCATCCTTCAAAGGTAACATAAAGGGGCTTAAAACCAATGAAAACCTTCTGTGCTTATCTTCAACTGCAACAAACAGAAAAAGCAGGGAACAGCGGTGCTTTGTTTTTGACTCTGGAGTGTGATCGGGGATTGGGATCCAGTTTCCCTGCATGGTAGAAAACAGGTGCTCTCGCCAGTTGTCCCATTATGCTTGTTGCCGATTGAAAGAGGAGCCAGCACCTGTTAACATTCCTTAGTGGTTGTGAAAGAAACAAAATTGCAGGAGGAAAGAAAAAAGTATGTAGTAAATTTAAGTGTTTCACACAGGAGCTGAAAAACAGCTCTGGACTGACATTCCACAAATTCGGTCAAAAGAAAACTATTTTACAAATAGGCTACTTCATGTTCAGATTAGCTATTAAGTGAAAAGGTTAGAAGGGCAAGTTAATTTAAGCACCTTAAAAGCTAGTTCCTGAATTTGCAATCTTTCCAGTTTACTGTTGTTTTGTTTTTTTTATCACTGCCTGACTGCAAGAAACAAAAAGCCTAACTTTAAATGTGCGCTCTTGCTTTTGTTGTTACTTGAGGATGTGAGCAGCGAGGTGGGTGTCGCTCTGGCCACAGCTGCGCAAAGCTGTCAAGAGGCTCTGATGTCATGTGTAATGGCAGTCCGCAGGGATGGAAAGATGAGGGAAGAGTGAGGGCCGCGAAACCAGATCCCTGCCTGTCCAATGTGCTGCTTAGACTGCGGGTGAGGGTTAATGTGGAGCCACCTGCTGCATGCAGGCTGCACATCTGACACCCCGGCGCAGGAAACACGGACCCGCGATCAGACAGTGGGACACGATTGCTTCATTTACTGTATGTAGCATGCGGCGAACGTCACTCACTGGGTACGGCCGTGTGCTGGCACCTGTGAGCGCAGCAAGAAGCACGAGAAGGGAATGAAGCTGACAGTTTTGGTGACTTAATACTGCTCGATATTTCATGGCTTGGGGAATGTGGCGGCACTCCCTGCTTTATGGAGCTGGCCTGGATTATTTAGTTGGAAGGAGTCCTGCCCAGAGGAACAGCTGAATGATGTCATGTAGCACACACACTAGCTTTTTGTTGTTGTTGTGGCCGTGCAGCTGAGGTGTTGTTCTGGTTTGCTGCGCATTGTTTGAGGGGTTTTGCAGAGTGGGATGTTGGGTAATTGGGAAGGTGAGCAGAGAGAACGTGGGAGGGGTTTAACTAATTGGAGCCTGGGTTGATTTCACAGAGGGCTTTTGGGAGCAGATGTGTGTTTGGGAGCGAGATGAAAGGCCGAGGTGGGTGTTTTCAGGGGCTCTGCCGGTAAGCTGACCTCTCCGGGCATATGGCTGTGCAGATGCGTGCGTTGTGCGCTCACATGCATGTTTGTTTGTGCGTGTACATTCTGTCCGCACAAATCAATGTCCGCCTTCGCTCTTAATGGATAGAATCACGTTCTCCCCTCCTCCCCCGCCGCTGCCGAGAGAGGCGTGTTAGCATGCGAGTCCCTCTCCTCTCTCCTCCATATAAGAGCCTAAATATGGAAACGGTGATTGGAAATTGTTTAGACAACCTGAAATGGTTTATCCCGGGGCTGTGCACAGCTCGCAGATCAAAGCAGAGGAAACATGAATCACAGAGAGTTTCTGTACGGAAACAAACCCTTCGCCTTTCTTCCTTTTGACATACACACTGGCACAAATAAGAACGTTAAAGGATTGGTGGCACCAACTTTTCCGTTTGATCAAACTGTACTTGACATTGTGCTGCCTGCGACTTAATTGTCTCACAGTAAAGAGCCACCCAGAGAGACTCCTGAAACAACCAGCGGAACGGAGCCTTAAGAGACTAAGCTCTTCTGTCTCTCCTTTCAACTCTTCACCTTTCCTTCCTTCCTTCCTCCCCTTCCTTCCCTGATCTCCATAAAGACTGGCTCTCCTGTGGGAGAGCATCTATCACAGGTTTTGCCTCCTCGGCTCAGCGTTAAGCGATCGGCTGCCGAAAGAGCATTACTCTCTCCCACAGTCATCTCCGCTTACTCTCTCCGGGGACGGGCCGGGGGAAATAGCACACAGTGCAGATTAAAAACTGCCGAATGACAGCGTTGAGCCTCCGCATGCAATCCATACTGGGCCAACATGCACCTTTCTCTACGAAATGCCTGAATGCTTCCTTCCTCTCTGCTCACCTAAACTATTTAAGGGCTTTGATTTAGACTTTAAAGTGTCTTTTTCTCTTCTCTCTCATGTCTCTCATCTCTCACAGGAATGATGTGGTGCCATGCGGAGCACCCAGGCCTGTGGTCAGTCTCTCTCATCTCCTAGCCCTCGGCTTTTGGTTTGATCCATTTACCATGCATCTAAATGAGAACCAAGCGGGCAACAGAGGAACTAATGGCATAAAAAGAGTCTTGTGACAGCTGGAATTAGAAATGAAAATGTCGAGCATCCGGAAGCGGTAGACATGATTCACTACGGTCCGCAGAGGTCTCTCCTGCTCTGCCTCTTGAGTTTTCAAGCCACAACTCTTTCTCATCAGATGGACAGAGGCAGCTGACTCACTCGTTTCAGGGAAGTGGAGGTGTGCTGATGTCACCCCGATGGATACAGCGGCGCACGCAGCAGGGATGTTGACATTGTACACATCACTCGGGCTGACAGAAGTGCGAGGTGATTTCAGTGTCCGATGAAGTCATTCTGCGGCCACATCTTCCAGTCTGTGATGTCAGCACAGCGCTGGCATGACTGAGCGCTGAGCAGCATTTTCCCCCCTGCTACTGAAAATGTGAGGAAACTTGGAAACACATGATGCAAATACCATGCTCGTGTTTTTATCCATTACACATTGTGAGTTCTCACCATCAATTTGAATGTAATCACATTGGGAAACAGCATGGAAACCTTGGATTTGGCCTTTTAACATTGGACTATGATGATGAGAGTCTTTCTCGGTTTATTTGTCATGACTACGATCTCTCCCCAAACGTAACCACAGTGCGGGTGTAGATGAACAGCCTGACAGAACCCAGTCAAGAGCTTTAAGTGTACATGAGGGGCTCTTTGGACTGCACACTGGATTCATAAAATTTAAATAAACTGTCAGACTTAAAGAGGTGTTGCACCCTTTAGCGTGTTTTTTGGGGATGTGGCCCAAATTACAGTACTGTACTGAGATGAAACAGTACCGGTGTTGATATCAATTCCTCTTTTCAAGCGTATGAATAAAAAATGGCATCTTGTGGATCTGCAGCGTCTCACCATCTTTAAGCTCATTGTTTAGGCTTTAATGCAGTGCAGCTGTGGTAGCTGTTTTCAGCAAGAGAGCTCTGCAAAACCCAGAGTGCATGTAGAGTGGACAATATAGCAGTTACGTGCTCAGCTAGATGTGTTAATAGGCAACTGCTTGCTAACAACTTTATTAAGTGATAATAGGTTGATGTTTTGTTAACTGCTTGTTAAATTACCCCCTGATAATACTGTTAATTATGGTTTAATATGGACTTACTGGTCTGACACAAAGCATTAAGTAATGTTTTTCCGCATAGTCACAGGATAGAGTTGATAGAACTACCGATGCCCTGCACCAAAAAGAGTTGCAAGCACTGTTCCTTGTAAAAGTCTCTTTGGATCAGTTATGTCATGACTGCAGGGAAACACTGGGAACAGGGTTTGGGGCCAAAATTCACACCACAGAGCAGAGAGCAGTGGACTAGTTCAAATATACTTATCAGGGGAAAAGGCAGGCAGAGATCAAAACCGGGAAGTCTGTCCAAATCAGCAAACATATCCACAAAGGACACTTGCAGAGATTCAAAGTCCGAGCCAGAGTCCAGAAAACAAACAATATGAAAAACACAAGGAACACAAAAACAGACAAATATGCTATGCAGATGTGTGCTACAGTCTAACAGAGGACAAAAGTAGCACATGGAGGGTGGAGATAATTGGACACATCAGGGTGGAGCAGACAGTGAGACAACAGTGAAAGACATCAAGGTAGTCACAGGGAGAAACGGGAATCCAGACAAGACACAAGTGGGAACAGAACCTTCAAAATAAAACAGGAAACACTAGAAAACAGGACACTTGGAAACTTAACACTAGAAACAGAAAACACAAGAAAGGAACACAGTCAACATAGAGAGGAGAACACAAGGGACTTACAGAAAACTAAAAAGATCAGAGCAAAACATGAAATAAACTAGAAAGTCAAAACCATCAGGAATCAATGCCAAATTATTTACATACAAATTCATCTAAATCAACAAAAAAACACAACAGAAAGAAAACACTAACAATAAATCACAGAAAACAAACTGCTTCCGCCATTTACTAAGCCCTTAAAAACTAATTTCTAATTCATTCAATCACATATATTGAGTATATTTGGTCATGAAAAAGTACCTTTGTGGCTGTATTACTGCTTGTGTAATTCTATACCTTTGCCTCATTTAGGTTGTGTAGCTCAATAAATGTACCACTTCAGCTGCGCCTCATCTCTGCTCACTGCTCCACCTCCTCACCTGCTGCTTACCTGCTCTATCATCTTGCCACTTTTAAACTAGTCCTGTACTAGTCTACTATAGACTGCACAGTGGCAAGTTCACTGGAGTAATTCAACCATACATGTTTGAACCAGACACAGATTCCCTGGAAGAAGAGGAGGAGCTTCATATACAAGGTCGCCTACATGTTGTGGCATTACAATTGGTAAGTTTTCTTTCTGCAACGTCATGCTCCACCCCCACATGACATCAGGATTGTCGTTTCTTTAGGTCTTCCATGCATAAGACCTGGGCTTGCTGTATTAGCTTTATTTTGGAGATTGTCACAGGAGGATTGGAAGAGAAATAGCAGAAATTTTCAGCCATGATGTTCATTGGTCATGATAAGTTTACATCTTCAAAGTCAACCTTCTTTTAGGGACAGTAATGTAAGAGTGAACTAGGGTCCCACCAGATACATAGCTCCAACGTGTGCAGTTAAAGTAACATCCTCTGAGAAAGTTGACGTTAAAGGTGGCTCCTGCGTAAATAGGCTGAGGAAGTGACTACCCCTCTGTATATTTACAACAGAAATCAAACTGCACTGCTGAGACAAGCCCCCTCTGTGATCTGCACCTCTGACCATATCACGTGTCGTTTCAAATACACCTCTAAGGATGGTTCATTTCATGGTCACTTGAACATACAAGGCATTGCAGGATTTAGCGCCTTGCTTGTGTCACTTCCCGTATTGCTCAAGCGAAGCAGTTTGAGCTCTAACCGGCTTAGCATGGAGAAGAATTTCTCCTTTGTGTTCCTCCCGGCCGGCGGCTCGGTGTGGCTGAGTCTCGGCCATGACCCTGGGCAGGTGTGCAGACCACCCCCACCCCGGACCCTGCACTCTCACTCACACACCTTCGACACACACACACACACGTACTGTACGTACTCACAGAGGGTCTCAGGTTTGCTTGAAACGAGAGATTGAAAGAGTTATCACCAGAAAAATCGGGAGGTAATGGCATGCTTAGCGCCCCGTTGTGTGTGTGTGTGTGTGTGTGTGTGTGTGTGTGTGTGTGTGTGTGTTTGCCTACTCAGGTTCGCCTGTGCGCTAAATGCAGCCCGGGCAGCCCGAGCAGCCCCCTCCCTTCCCACTCTCCTCTGCTGCTCACCTCATTTGCTTCGTGGTGAAGGGGCTGATTAAATATTTAAAGTATGGAGTACTTTTGCTTGGTATCAGGTGGAACTCACTCCTGTGATCTCAGATAGCCTGGTACTCGGTGTAATAATTATAGTCGGGTTAACTGAGTGAGGCAGAGGGGGTCTGCGACAGGCCAGGCTTTGTTGTTTATGTCTGCTTACGGGTTTATAGGGCCGTTTGTCGCTCTCACGTGCTCCTGTAAACAGACCATGTGGCCTTTCTACAGTCACTCTTGTAGGAATCATGATGTTGTTCTGTTTGGAGATGTAGGAGTGAGAACAATGGCTTGACGTTATGACTTTCATTGGCTCAGGAACTATTTGGACATACTTTGATGGGCCTTGTCTGTAATGTAGGGATGGAGGAATTAAAGGATTTGTGAAATAAAGGTTACATTGTGGGAAATGTTGTTAGCGCTGTGTTTTATGTGTTTGTTTCAGCTTGTGTGAGTGAATGCTGAACAGTATGAATGAGCTGGCTGTGGAGATTTACTACATTTTCATTTACCAGGTAGATTTTTTTTTTTTCTGTCATCTTGTCATTTAACTTTTGTTCTATATAATTTCAACCTGTCTGCTCTTTCTGGTCTTGGGAATGTTGAGCAGCATTAGTGAGCTGGCTGTGGATATTTGTTTTGTTGTTTTTTTTTCATTTTACCAGTGCGCATTACAGTTGGGGTCCAAGTTTAACTTTGTGTCTTAATCACACAGAAAACAAACCCACTACACAAGCTGGTCTTCTGCAGAGAGTTGGTTTTTAATAGACTCTTTAAGAATTGATCATATTTGGATGCCTAGAGGGTCAGAAAACAAGAATAATGATTAATTCAAAACAGTACTTGGGAGAATCTGGCATTGGCTGAGGCATTGAACATATTATAAAGCACTGAAGAACTGTTAATCTTACCCTATAACTTCCCCGAATAACCATGTTTAGGACTGGGAGCTAAAAGGCACAATAGCTGTTTTCAAAGATGACTCATCACGATTCAATGTGTTGGTGCTTGTAAACACCATGTTAAATTATATCGCATCAGCTGACCTCCAAATCTTCAATTGGAATCATTTGGAAGCTACTGTGAATCTAAGAGAAAATGTTAAAAGCTTTAAATAGATCACAAATTAGGTTGTATTTTTAAAAAAAACTGAAGCTCTTTAAGCATTTGATTATTAATGATTATTATAATGATATTCTCTAAGCCTGTAGTTGTAATGTTAAACTGTTACACTCTCTGCTTCCTTTTTCCAAACTGTGTGTATTAATATCTGATCAATAAGCCATTTCAAAATGTTTTATTGATGGATATTAATAGGGATGAAAGTATGCCATTCTCCATCTGTAATCCACACTTACAGTATGATTTCAACCCTAAATTGGAGCAAAGAGGAAGACGATATTTTACAGCTGACATTGACTAGTGTGTTTAATCATAAGAGTAAAGAGAAGTATTTACACGACAAGTTTTTATAAACCTTTTATAATCCAGTCAATGACTCAGAGAGAAGTTTCCCTCTCTGTGAGTACAGGTACCGACAAACTTTACTTGGATGGTACTTGTACAAACTACCTTAGTTGTACTGGGTATGAATTTCAGCCAAATGCCTGTTCAGTCTTAGTAAAGCCCCCAGCATCATTCCAAAAGCTTTAAAGTATGCCTAAGTACAATGTGGAAAAAGCAATTTTCAAAGTGGATCGACTGAAAAAATGCATTATAGTAAAGCAACTTTACTGCAAAAGTAGTATTTGGCAGAAGTTGTTACCTGGTAATTACAAGATTGTGGAATAAACTCATATGAAATGTTTAAAATATAATTGAGAAAATCCTGTAATCCAATGGAAAAAGTATGAAAAACCTCAGGACCCAGGTGAGTCACATAAGAGAACTTGTACTAAACCTAAACCGTTCATGGTGAAGCCTCCTGTAGCCTCCTTTAATCCTGGAAAACAATGCGCCTCCACCATGAAGCACAACCTAAGAGCCTTTAGTGGGAGAACAATAGATGGCAGTGTTATGCACCTCGAAACGTCTGAGCCTCCGCTCAACAGACAATTCAAGAGCTGTAAGAAAGTCACAGTGGGCGGCTGGTTGAACATCAAAGCTTACAGTGACAAAGATACAGTGAAGAGGATATATGCCTAAACGTCTGCTTTGTACGAGGAGTGAATTGTGACTTTAATCCATTTAGGAACGTACCTCCTCCAAAAAAGATCCTTTGAATGTAAGATGAGTAATGAAGCAAAAAGAGCCACATCCGTGCTTTACCTTAATCCCACACACTCTCATTTTTGTCACTAATCTGACAGATTTACACCCTTTTATCACCTGAATATGCCGCCCTCTACATATTTCACCTCGTGGAGAATCCTGTTTGGGAATGTTGAAGTTGTAGGAGCGTTTCTCCATGGTTTTCTGAGAGCGTGTTATCTCAGACAACAGCTAAATAGACTGTGGGGGAAAAAATGGTGCGAAACTGCAGCGAGTAACAGCCTTTTCACTTCTTATTCCTGCAATCCCAAACAAAGTTTCTAGAATGCATTTATTACTCCATCAGGGCTTGAAATAAAAGCTCCATAATTGTCCTTCAGAGGAGTTTAAGTAAGATGACAGTAATAACCTGCTAATGCATGGGCCTTACTGACTTCGTATTCATGAGGAGCAGAAAAAGTGAGAGTGACAGGGAGTGTTTGTAAAACTCGTCCCTGCAGGCCTTTATGTTGAATTACGACTGTGTTTCCATTACAATATGTAGAATGTCCATCTCTCATCCTCCGCTGTTCTTCTGCAAGCCGCTTTGTTAATTGGCACTGATGCCAGGCATATTCATGAGCTTTTTGGCTCGAGATCCAGTCAAATAAACAAACGTGCTCACTGTTTCGACAGCAGGGAGTGTGCGGCTCTGCCGTAATGATCGATGATCGTTCCACTTGTGACTGAATGCAGGGCCCTGTCATGTGGGGATGTGCTGTAAGGCCCCCACCAAAACGCTGCTGGTGTGGTCGCACGTGGAAACAGGGTAATCTCTTACATGTGTCTGTGAGGGTGTGAATTCACAAACTGTGATTCTGTTTGGCCTTCCCAACACGGCTTCCATCAAGCGGATTGATGAACTGATTTTAAAGGAATGAAGCTGCTGAGGTTTGGCGCTACGGTGATAAGTGTTTGACTCTGATTCATTCCAGCGGGAACAATGAAGAATCTCTCCAGCAGCATTTTAGTCTCAGTCTTCCTGCACTGCCTCAAATGCACTCAGGGTTGTATTTTCACGTATGCTTCGCAAGATGAGAGAACAAGCTCCCAGGTCGCGTGGAGTGGGTGGAGGTGAGCTTTTGTGAAACGGCTGTGTGAGAGGTGCTTGTTTTCCCACAAATCTTCAGGGGATTCCCCTCACCTCTCAGTGCTGCAAACCAGCACCACTGCACCGCTGATGGACGTCTCTGTTTGGCAGGTGCTCATGTACTTGGCGCCTACTGTTGCCCACAGCGATGAGGCTGTCAGGGCAGAATGCTTGCAAGAGTGCAGGGGAACATTATATTTCACATTATCTCAGAACAATAGGCCATTTCCTGCTCGCTGCAGGCCAGAGAGGCTGATCGGGGGCTGCCAAGGTTGGCGTCGTAAGGGGGGAGCTGCATGAAGTTGATGATTTGTTAGTAGGTGGTTCCAGAGTGGGTGCAAGCTAAGCTACGCTGGCAGTTAGTGTGAGCAAGAACAGTCATGGAGGCGTATTTCAGGTATGAATTGAGCAGAAACACATGTAGAACTTTACAGCCAGACTGATTTTTTTTCTTCCTTGTAGCCATGTGAGCAGCATGGCTATAAGCCACTGAGGTCCACAACTGTCTTTCAGTTAACTATTAAATACATTACCATCACATTTGGTGCAGAGCAACCAGTGGTCACAGGAGGACAAACCCTACCCTGGGTTTCCTGTCTGGTGCTAGCAGCAGGTCAAAGTCCTCATTGTGGAACAGGCTGGCAGGAGGTTCACAAACACATTCATGTCCCATGTGACTTTGAGGAGCATCTATTTGTGCTCTTTGGTGAAATGGGTGTTGACTGTTGAATAGTTTGATGTAAAATTTGTTCAGTTAATCGGGTTGAATTGCCATAAGTTTGTTGATCCCTTCAGTTAGGAACTAGCACCATCATCAGGTCAGAATGTGTTTGGTTAATGGCCAAATACCTACATAACTGACCCATCAGTGTCAGCTGACCTTGTCTGTAGTGCCAATTGACGGCATGCTAATATGCTAAATTGAGACTTTGATCCTAGTGATTGTCACCTTCTAAACATGTAGAGTACATGCTAACGTCATTGCTGTGGGCCTGTTAGCCTGCCCAGCATTTAGCTCCAAGCCTAAGCACACCCTCCCAGAGTCAATAGCATGCCTGCAGTCTGAATAATGGAGTAATTTTTGGAGCTGCTGAGATATGTGGTAAATCTCACAGATTTCAACACACTGTAGTTGCATGGAAAACACGCTGGAGGTTGGTCGGGGTCACTGGCTCGCCCTCTACCTAACCCAGAGCCATCCAAGCATTTAGCACAGGGGCCAAATGCTTTGCGACCTCTGGAAATGCCTTTCCACTGAGTGCTCTTGCTCTCTCCCTCAGCTCTTTCTTTGGGTTGCGTAACGGCTCTTGTGTTGTATTATTGAAACGTTTGGCTCTGATTAGTGCAGCAGATGAAACGGCTAAATGCTAATGTGTGATTTCCCAGGGGGCTGCCCAGCTTCATGGGCTGCAGGTGTTTGCAAGGGAGGAGGGCTTTTAAAATGCATTGATGCCAATTACACCCTGCATTGTTTGAATTTTCTGTTACTTGTGAGGGCAGGGTTTATCTTTCCATCTATTTGCATCTTGACTGTGGATCCATGACCCTCTTTCGGCTTACCATGGTGTATGTATAAATATGAGAAATGTTGGGAGCACCAGAACCTCCGTTTGGCTGTACTCCAGTGAGTAACGTGTTATTGATTATCTTGATGGAGAAAAACCCTCCCACATATCAGCCCTAGGTCACAGAGCTGTTGTTTTCTACGCAAAAGCATTTGTGATACCTGCGCATTTATTTCAAGAGTTGAGGTCTAAGGTGATTCTGCTTTGCATTTATGTCAAAGGATGTTTTTACAGCTCTGGCTCTCACTGAGCTATAAAGGCTTCCAGCTGTATGATATCCTGTGAGCAAACTCCGCTGCCTTCAACATTATGCATCCGTGGTCCAATTGGAGTAACAGTCTTTTACTGTCCCGCTGCACCTTGCCGCTCCTTCATTCAATCCCTCCATCGCCAGGCTTTTGAGCTGAGCTGCTCTCTTTTTTGTGCTGCGTAGACAGGCAACAGCACAGAGCCTCCTGGCTTCACCTCCCTTCTCCTTCATTTAATTTTTCTCTACAGTACATCGCCGCAGATTTATCACCTTTTGCCGTTTTTCCTCCCGAAAGCGTCGGAAAGGGAGGGGAATCATTCCTGGGTCCTGACAGGGGCCCTCAGGGTGGTGGGGAGGATCAGGGAGGTGTGCTGTGAGGGAAAAACAGACTGAAGGTAGGAAGGAAGGAAGGAAGGAAAGAAGGAAGGAAAGTGGGGTTTGAAAAAAATGACTCATGTAAATGCTGCGGAGGAGAAAAAGGGATGAGTATAATTGATTTTGACAACCCGAGTCGGATGGCGGTGTTCCCCACGGGGGGGAAACGGTGGGCAGATCCCAGCCAGAGTCACCGATGTAGGGGGGAAAGGTACAGGGGTGGAGGTGTGGAGGATATCTCTCTCTATCTCTGTGTCACACATGCCCCCATAATACTTAGCACCTAATCCAACACATCCCCATCTGACTTTGGACAAAAACCCCTAAATTAAGGCCAGCCTCTTTTATTTACTCAACGTGGAGTTAACTGCATGAGCTAATTAACTATCAAATCAGCGATAAGAATTTGCCCACTTCTCTCTTTCTTTCTCTTACACACACATTTCTGCGCAGAAAAACCCTCTTCGTCCTATTAGTCAACGCCCACGGCTCCTTGGAGCCAGACGAAATAAATAAATTACAGATTCAGATGCCTGCTTACTTGCTAATCTTGTTAGATTTTGCGCTACAGCAAACAGAAAGCTGCTTGTTTGTGTGTGTGGCGTATTGATGATTGTTATATCTGTGCGTATACTCATATGAGGGCTCCATTCGTCCTCCGTCAGGCCTGATTCATTAACCTTATGAGTAATGATGCTCAGTAAATGTAGGTTACTGCTCAGGCAGACGTAATTCCCCGAAGGCAAAGAGCAGCATTAGCATTCGGTTATCTTGTCACATTCCCTGGAGCGAAGATGACTCCAGAAAGATGCTCTCTGTCTCGTTTGAATCCTGCCGGACACCCACACACACACTCACTCATACGGTATGGTAAAGCACACACAGGTAGCAGAAGCAGAAGAAGCTGATGGAGGACCAGACAGAGATTAAATTGCACTCAGTGCCAGAATGTAGATGATTTTAGTTAAAATCTAATAGTGAACCTGATTTTATTTGCTCAGGCATGGGACAGAATCTTTATCATGACAGAGCTGAGACCTCACGTTGAGGCTCAGGGAGTTATATGAGAAGTGAGGAGAGGATTGGTACAGATGGCAGGAGTCCCCCTGGGCAAACGGCAGCCTACACTGCTGCACGCTGGGAGCGCCTGACCATCTGGACCAAAAGGCAATGAGTAGCATCCCATAGCGGATTCCCCTCACTCTGAGCGAGGCCACCAACAAAGTGTCCATCAACCCCATGTTATTAGAATCAAGGGTCCCACACAAAAACTGATTCGATCTCTTCTTGTGAAGGAATGTATGAAACCCATATTGGGCTTGAGGTTGAAACCGAACGCATTTGTCAACACTTCCCCTTCTTCAAAACTTACTTGTCCCTAAATGTCACACACAGATGAAGCAGACCATGCAGCCTTGTTGCTTCTGTCCCTAATCTTCACCCTTTCTGCAGGACAGATGCAAAGATGATGGGGATGTCTGTGATAATCTTTGAGTTGTCCATCGTTCCATGTACGCACTTGCTGGAATGTATGAAGCTGATGTGCATGGCTAAGCTTGCTTCTCTGGCAGAAATAATGTCTCCAACAAATCAAAAGCATATTTTTCCTTTGGCTTGCTTAGCAGTACAGCCGTCTCTCATGCTGACAAGCATGGGACTATTGGATCCAGACTGGCAATGCAATTGTAAACGAAGACGTGTGTGCAGTTGAGGCACTAGATTCGAGTTTTTCCGTGCGCACAAAATCTGAGCTAGCTCATATAGAACTTTGGTCTTAAAGGGGAAATTGGTAATATTAAGCTGATGTTTCAACTTAAAATTTTAAAAAATGAACTGAAATGATCAACATAAAAGGAAGAAGGAAACACTGAGGTGCTATGCCCAATATATTGTTTTGCAGAGCTAGCCACTGGAATTAGCATGCTAGTCCACTAGGTGCAGTCCGTCTTGTCTTGTAATACCATGTGTCCCTATAGGCGATAGTGATTCAGTGTGAGCTTCCATGAGCTGGAGACAGCACTTGGAAAACAAAAATATGTGGTTTGTCAATGAAGATATTTCTTTTTGAATGATAGTATTTAAATTTGGCTATTTATCAAAATGTAAATGGTTTACAAGTAGGTCTGTGACGATGCATTTTTCCAGCATTATGATATTTACCATTTTCCATGGCTCCAATACAGTTCAGGAACAATATTTGGCTCATCTAGAAACATACAATACGAGTCAAGTCAAAGATTTGAAATTTATAGAGTAACTTTTTTTGGCCAAAATTTCAACCAGTGTGACTGTGAAATAAACGTCTGAATACTGGACGGAGACTTGCACTCTCTAGTTACGCCTACTGTACAGCATATCACGTTTCCGTTCATGCACGTTTCAACCCCTTATAGCATCGATGACTAATGCTCCATTCTGTGCAGGATTCACGCAGTAATGTGTCAATATTTTACCAGTATGTTCAAAACTCTGGTTTGCAAAATTGAAGTCTTCAGATTACAGTCTGGATCAGTGTGATGAGAGGTGTCACATACTCTTTGATTTGAGCGTGACGTCCAGCCATCTGTTGTGATTACCACCGTTCAGCTTGGGAAAGGAACAGCTTTACATAATTCATCATCTTTTTGCACAATGCTGGAGTGCAGTGTGGACGGCTCAGTAGCAGGTATTTTGGTTCCAATATTTGGATCATTTCATGGACCACACTGTGCTTGCATATCTCTACAGATAAACTGAGTAAATGATGCCTTGATGCTTCGAGCCCAAGGCTAATTTTTTGCCTAGTTTCTGACCAAACATGCTGCCGAGGCCTGAGGCTTTTGCAGAGCTGACGCTGAAGAGTTGCCTGGGCATTCAGTGTTGTTTACTATCCCATGTAGCGTCAGTCGGGAGATTTGTTGTTTTTTTATTTGACCCCTTACATACTCTACAAACAGCAAGTGACAACTTGTCAAGAACATCTCCCTTCTTGTAAAGCCAAAGTGTTTCCACACGCTGGAGCTCAAATGCGGCATTAAAATCTCTCTCTCACCCAGCTCTTTCCCATCGTCAGCCAAACTTCCTTTTGTTGTCATTTTTCTGTGATCGGTGCTGCTGGTGATGTCACAGACTGCGAGAGTGAATAAGAGGTCATTTTTACCATTTATCTACTATTAAAGCAGTAGAAAATACATCCATACATAGTTTGACAAGCTTCAATACAATGTCAAATTCTTACTATCAGTACAACCGATTATTTGCCTCGCAGATTGCTTTTAAATTGATATATTTCCCCAGTGGAGGACAATGTATCGAGCACCTATCGATGTAGCTGGATTGCAGGAATATATATCCATACATCTGTGTAGTCAATGACTTATTTCACCCCTATTATAGCATTTTAGTAAAAGTAAAAGTATTGAGGTTCAATTTTTGCATATTTTTAACTGCTGTGAATAATAATCATATTTTTTTTATTTCTAGAATACCTTCAAATAGAAGGGTTTATAAAAAATAATATTATAATTAATAATTAAACACATAAAAAACATTTACATGACAGAATAACCCAAACAGCGACATAAAACCCATAAGAATCCATGCAAGCAATCCAAGCAACACAGGCACCCAACAACATTATTTGAGACCAAGAGGAACAAAAGCAAGATGGTGTAAGCAATTAAAAGAAATAAAACAAAGGAACTATAAGGACAACATAAAAACATAAAGCAATAACGTGAAGTTAAAAGAATTAAAACAAATAAAGGTATTAAATGGACACCAAAAACAGCAGATATGAGTCTGGATATGAGGTTTGAAAAGTTTGATAGGCATTTTTGAGGATATTTTGTGTGTCGAATACTTGCAGCAAGGATGGTTGTCTTTGCACATGTATTTGTAAGATTCAAGTGCATCACAAGCCCTGAAATCAAAGGTTTCTCTACACTCTACCGTCTCATCATCGCAACTAAACATTACTCGATCCTACACTTACAGCAACAAACACAACGTTTCATCATTTGTGGATCTGATTAAAGTTTTGGGGAAACCTGGATGGTCCTATTTCCTCCAGCTGTGGCTCTTTCTCCTTTTCTTCATCACGAAACAGACGCAAGCACTGATTGCGAGTCCCGATAAACCAGTGCAGCACAGAGTGTTGCAGCCATATACCTGCGCCTGCTTAAACCTCCAGAGGTGTCTTCTTCCCCGCTCCACTTAGAGCCACAGCCCTGCTCGGATCGATGCCTTTCCCCAGCCGCCCATCATCAATTATTCACCTGATCAGCCCTGCTGCTCATTAGATGACTAATCTGGGAGGGCGAGGAGAGACGGGACGCTTTGAAACCTGAGACCAAGAGGCAGCAGGAAAGGGAAGGGCGGATCATAACTCCAGATCGAGGGAGAGATGGAGTGAGAGTTCATAGATGTGGGATTACCGATTTGTACATCTAAGTCCTGACATCCAGGAGGGCTTATAAATCTTTGATGAAACCGTAGAATCACTTTGATGAATGTGCACACGTATCACCAACATGCTGCACGTGCCGACAGCAGTTTCGCAGATGTTAGTGTATTAGTTCAGACTGGCAATGACAGCATCGACGGTGAGAAGGGAAACGGCAGAAGTGGAGCTTCCGTCATGTTGAACTCACGTTACACTGCTCTCAAGAACATCTGTGGTCAGTGTGGGTCACATTTTTAGTGGCCTATAAATCTCCCCCAACATTCCCAGTGACGCCAGTTTTGTTATTCCACGTCTCCCCGTGTGTTATTTTGCGGTCTGGTTTCCTCTTGTGCATCGGGGCCAAACTAAAGAGAGAGCGTACCTTCAAAAGCCACACAGGTACGCACACAAGTACACACACACAGCATCAAGACCGAGTTTCCTCTCAAGAAGGCGCGCAACTGTTTGTCCCTCAGCTTTCTTGCTCCATCACAGCACTGCCAGGGTCACAGCAGTGTTGAAGCAGGAGCAGCTCAGAGCCCCAAAGAAAGAAAGAGAGAGAACAGCCCCCAGTTCTCCTTCTTTCCCACTGATCATGTTCAAGGGGGTGGCTTTGATCTCCCCTGTCCCCCTGAGAGCCACAGTGAGGTGGGAGTGCAGTGTGACTGCCGTGGTACATGTTAGCTCTGATTAAAGGGAAATATGCATCACTGCATAGCACTTTCCTTTTTATCTGCACTTGCGCCGCGGTGCAATGGCAACGTTAGATTGGGCCCCTGATATGCACTGATGTCGCAGCTTTATCTGTGTTCCACCAGAGCTGAAAGACACCTGAAGTCGAGTCACTCTCATTTGAAACCCTCCACAAAGAGTTTGAAGAAGCCGAGGAGTTTAGACAATCCTTGCTGGGGTTGTTTTGAGTCAGGGAGCTGCTCGAGCTCTTTTGGCCTGCTTGTTTGAGTAGCAGCAGACATCACACCAGTCGCCCTTTGACCTTTGATACTGGGTCATGTGCCTCGGAATCAATTAGAGCTGAGAGCGTGCATTCCATGCTGCTGTGGCGATGACTACCAGGGCTGCAGGAAACTTAAAACGTTTGTTTCAAAATGTGGTGCCTGCTTTGTGCAACTTTGAAAAAGTGATTGTTTCTTTTGACTATTAATTCGTCTTGCAAAGCAGAGAAGACAAGCAGATGGAGAAAGTGGAGATCAGCACTCGTATCATTACCATTCATTAAATATGAAGCAATCACAAGGTACACAGCTATTGTTTTTATGCTCATGGAAACTCTACCTCTCTCTGAACCTGAGCAGTCTTCCAAAAAATGTCTCCACCCTTCTTCCATCAATGATAGTAATGTGGATCATGTGTGGCCTATTAAGTAAAGAGGCATTCTGATGTGCATTAAAAGCAAGGAACATTTGTAGAAGTATATGTAGGTATGATGGTGCTGAAGCAGACAGATGGCAGGTCTGTTGGTGGGGGGGAGTGCAGAGGTAAGGCAAATAGGCTCTTAAAAGCCCTTTGGCTAACCCACTTTGTTTGGCCTATAAATACTGTGCACACCTTCGGATAAATAATGGCAACTCCTTCCCCCTCTCTGCTCACCCCATGTCTGTCATTTTTGCTTAAGTATATGAAGCATCATGTTTGCCATGTATGTAGATTTATTCTTTATTCTACTTTATCCAAGAGCTACGAGACAGCTATTTTTTTTTAATTTATCTGTTGAACAAGCATACTCTGGTACCAGGGAGCCACTCAAAAGACAGGATTCGAGACTTTTATTGCTTTTAAGCAATGCTTTAACAGAGAAATTATGGTTTGTCCATTGTTTTTTTGTTCCAACTTGAGGGGTGGTGACATGACTTCTGAACTCATTTTTGAGACTATTGTGACTTCCAGTGAATGTGCTGTAAATTTTAAAAAAATCCTGGGCTTCCTTGAAAATAATGATTGGTATTTTACTTTTTCTGACGTTAAAAACAGAAGGTAAAACAAGGTAAATGTCCTGTATTTATATGGTGCTTTTCTAGTCATTTTGACCACTGTCAAGTGCTTTTACAGATTTTGCGTTCACACATTTGTACACTGGTGGCAGTGACTTCCTCACAGGGTGCCACCGTTTCATCGAGAGCATTAACCAGTCACACACACTCATTGACTTGTTCCTGAATGTTCCTGAATCAGGAACATTCCGATCACTCAGACCCCTATACCGTCTGAGCCACAATTGCAAATCAACTCATTATTCCCCAAACTTCTGGAGCCAGACCAGCAACTTTCATTTTGAAAATTAAAGTTTCTGAAAGTTTCAAGAGTGTGTAAATTTGGCAAAAATAGACTTCTAATTTCTAATAAAGCACAAGAGTCACGAAGTTTTGGACCAAGGATATCTTTATATTCATAAACACCTTTAGGAACACAGTCACAAGCACAAACATTTTCAGTTTTATTTTTTGTCAACATATTGAGCCAAACACATTATATCACCAAGTGTGCGATTTGAAGCTTTCTGACTTGTGCTGACAGTCACACATGTTTCTGTAACTGAGGAAAGAAGAGTGTGACCCTGTGGTGGTTTGAAAACTAGGACCGATCAGTAATGGTAGTACTGTATACTGTATTTTACCCACTCAGTGCAACATGTACACATTAGTGCTTTGCCTTTCACTCCAAGTCCTACGTTTGTGTCAGAGACATTAGGGACAGCTCTACAGGGCTTTTGATGCCCGTCTAGGCAATGATCTATTTGTCTCTTGTTTCCCTCCTCCACTGTGACAGAACAAAGCAGCTGATTTACTAGTTACTCTTTGTAAATATATATATTTTTTCTCAATATATCTATATATTCTATCCATAGAATTTGTCTATATTATATACATTTACTTTTGGTAAGATTTTTAAAACATTCAGGTACATTCACTTTATCCGGTTATGTTTTTTTTTCTTCATATGAAAGAAACAATAGGTTATTAACTCACGCCACCGATCAGAAGAAGCAAACATAACAAATGTGTCAGTGCTGGTTCTGTAAGGACCAACAGCAAGCATAAATATACTAAAAGAGCTCTGTATTAACCTGGAGTATAAAATAGCATATTTTCTGGACTTGACAATAGTTTACATTAACTCTAATAATAGAGTCCTGATGCGCACAATTCCACAGGTGCATACATGAGCTGGCAACAACAGGTAGGCAACACGATGGTATCCCTTGTGTATTTACTAAATCAGCATAAGATATTCTGTCAGTGGTTTAAATGCATTAAATGCTAACTCACTTCTACAATCACTAGTGTGAGAAGACCCTTGGCATATCACAGAATACACATAGGCATTAATCAACAAGTCAAGAGATAGAGCTTCGCCTACAGAGGACCACACTGATGATAAGCCACATTACATGAACACCATTTTTTTCCTGAAGGCCACAACAATGACACTTGGGTGCTGGTTGGGAGAGTGTTCCCCTCATGGGCCCAGGCTTTCAGAGGACCCTGATGCTGCTGTTAATCAAACTGAACGTTCAAGTTAAACCTGAAAATACTGATTTTCCATTACAGGAGTGTTACATAACAGAAAAGTGTGCATATATTGATTTCTTTAACCTGTAATAATTCAGGGCTAATAGATAAATTGGCAGCCAGTGTGACAGTAGACAATGTGCCTTTGTTGTGAAATAAACATTACTCAGAAATTGAAAGGATCGGTTCACCCAAATAAAACGCAGTTGTAATTTCTCACTTTCCCATAGTGGTATCTAGCCATGCAGATTTAGTAGTTTCAGTTGAAATGACACTTTCAAATTTCTGCCTTCACCTCTAAAACAGAGCTGAAAAATTTTGTTTGTGCAGCTCATACTATTTACATTTGTCTTTCAAGAAGAAAGGTTGCAGAGCCTCCAAGGCTTCGGGGTTAAGACACCGAGCACAAACAGAAATGCCTCTGGTTCAAATGCAGCAGGGGATCTTTTCAGGTATCACTTGTCCTCTTGATAATCCACAAGGTAAAAGAAGATAGATTTCTAAAATGTAAATTTTTATTGGGCTAAGGGAAGAAATTTCAGCAGTGATGTCTCAAAAACTGGGCATATAAAAGCATGTTATCCACATAGCTAGAGATCACATGAGCTATGCAATGTGGGCAAAATGACTAAGAATTTTACTGCTGCTGTATCAGCTGTTATAAATTACCCTTTTAATATAATTTAAATAAGCAATAGAAAAAATAATAATCCAACAAGATATTAAATACATACCTCTAAACAAAATTAAATCCAAAAACAGAACAGTGCAATCAAAATAACAGTATGAAAAATAGTATTGTTTATAAAATTGGATTCTCTGACCTGAGAGAATATCCCCTATGAACTCAAACACAAACATCAATTTTCACCATTGACTTGATACAACATTTTTTTTTTTTGACCACATTAAATATCTCAACTGGTGAAAGATGACTGTAGTGCTCGAAGACATAAGAGAAAATCTCTAACCCTGTGCTGCTGATTGTTAGAACTGAGCGTGTATGAGGAGGATCTTACAGTGAAGGGCTCCTTGCCCATCCAAGAGCTACGATGGATAGAGTGGGCTTAGAGTTGGAGTGTCCAAATCCCCATCTGTCTCACCCTCTTCCCGGCCAGAGTATGAGCTCAGGGCGTCCCACAGCAGGATGGGCTGCTCGCAGTTGTGACGACTCCTCCAGTGCTGCATGACTCCCTCTTTAGTGTCCAACACCACGCTGCACAGCACACAGTTAAAGGCAGCACCAGCAGCAAGGACCCCATGGCCTCTGTGACTGTTTGCTGATGAGAAGGTCCCGTTTTATGATGTGCTTCTTAAGCTTGGAAAAGGAGAAGAACTCCTCATCACAGCTGCCACACTTGACCGGGTTGCGCTTCTCATTAAGCTGCCGCCAGTAGTGGGCAGCATGTTTTACCAGTTCATTCTCAGCTTCACGGCCCCCTCGCGACTGCTGGCCATCATTAAGTCGGACCTGGACCTCTTCCCCATGCACATACAGCAAGTGCATCTTCATGTCAGCAAAAGTGGGAGTGATGGTCTGGCAACGGCCACATTTTATCTGCAGCTCCACGGGGTCCTCATGATCAGGCTCATCTGATGGCTCTGCAGAGCTGGTCCTGATTAGGAAAAAAAGCTTCATTATGAAAAAGTTTTCTAAAACGTACAAAACCTGTTACAAGGTTTTAATCTGAATGAAGTATGTACCAAGGTGTTAATAAGTTATCTGAACTGATAGAAATCTCACCCTTCCATGGACACATCATCCTCATGGTGGCTGATAGACGGCTCCACTGTCAGCACCACTTTGTGGACCTCTCGCAAATGACTAAAGTAAACTCCAACGTATCCAAAAGCCTTCTCACAGAACTCACAGCCTAGTGCACGACGTGGGCGTACCTCAGAGTGGTGAAGCTTCATGTGGGTGCTCAGACTGCCCGAGTGAGCATATGCTTTGCGGCAGACTGGGCAGACATAGGGGCGACTGTTGTTGTGACTGTTCATGTGGCTCTGGAGGTGATGCTTGAACTGGAAACAGCGACTGCAGGTGGGGCAACGGTGGAGTGGACGGCTGCCTATGAACACTCTTGGATGGGAGGCACCTCTCAGGTGGAGGGTTATTGGAGCTGGTTGGGGAGGACAGTCCGAGGTCTTTGTTGTGGTAGTGGTGGAGAGCTGATGACCAAGTACTAGCTCCTGTTCTTGGCTGTCTGGAGTAATGGCAGGCAAACTCACCAGTTGAGGAACTGTCTCCATAAGCATCACAGGCTTGGGTCTGATGCTGCGGTACTTTTTGGAAATATCAACTTCCTTTTGTTTGGAGCCTGGAACAACAGCTAACAGTTTCTCAGGGACCCTTCTACGGAAAAAAGACAAGGATCTCTTCTTTCTGGCCTCAAATGCCAATATGTCTTCCATTGTTTTTCTCTTCCTCCCTCTTTTCTTGCCAGGTGGTTTCTGGAGGGTTGCCAGAACAGGCATTAGCGTGGTCTGGGACCGTAGACTGGAGTTTGGCACTTGGTTGTGACCCAAAGATTCAGTTGTCTGAAGGGTCTTGGATGTAGGCTCTAAGGGGCTGGTTAGTGCTGTCTGGCGAGAGAAAGCTTTCTTCTCTTGAGATAAATTGCTGAGCTTGGCAGCTGGGACAAGGGTGCTCTTCATTTTAGAGTACGGTAGGATGGGCAATTTACCGCTGGGTGGGGAAGGGATAATCTGAACTGCTTTGCTGAAGATGGTTGGGGACAGGACAGTGATACTACTCTGGGGCTGGGCGGCAGGAGGTTTAGACTGGCACAGCCTTACTGTAGTCTTACTTTCCTCGGTAGATTTATCTGGGGAACTTCTGACGGCAGCAGGGGGAAATTGGAGGTTCTGAATGAGGCCAGTTGTAGCAGGTTGTTCAGAGACCTCTGGTGCTTGCTCTAACTGAGAACCTGGGTATAGGACAGCATTATCTGGGAGTAGAGCAGTGACAGAGATATCGGAGGAGGCTGGATCAATTAGAATTACCTTCTCTGAAGGGTCTTCTTTGGGCACTCGGGTTTCCTTTGTGGGCTTGGACCCCTGTTGTTTTTTCTTAATCACTGTTATTGACCCACACGCCACTGACTTGGTCTGTGCCGTCAAAGCAACTTTAGACGCTGTTTTTACCTTTGCTGCTAGTGGTAGCGATTTGACCTTATCTGTCATACTCTTGTTCCTTACTGACTGGTATCTTGGAATGGGTAACTTTAGGTTCTTCTGAACTGATTGGGTTTGCTGTGGTTGTTGTTGTGCTGTCTGAGGGGGGACAGAAGGGGGCAGCGCCACCAGAGAGAAAGTACCATCCTGACCAGCTATTTGCATCAGTGCATAATTCTGGGTGGGTACAATAATAGACTTGGGACTAGAGGCAGTGGTAGCCTCAGGGAGGGCAGAGGGAGGCTGGCAGGACAGGACTGCAGGGGAGGGGGAGGTCACCACAGCTGGGGCCTTAGGGGCAATGCTCCGGAACTGAAGGCTCTTCATCTGAAGGACTGGAGTCACTGGCTACCAACTGAAACAGATTCACAAAAAGAAACACTGTTTTATTTGCTATTGCAAAGAGACTAACTTGCCCTTTTAAACCTGAACCCACTGAGCACTGCTAACATTGGAAAACAATGTACGAATAGAGATGACTACAAGATTTCCTGAGGTCTGTTCTGAAAGCTGCCCAAGGCTATAAGTATCAATGTGACCACACTACACAGGGCTTGAGTTCTGGTTGTTGTTGTTTTAATGATGTCCTTACTGTGTAACCCAAGCAGGAGAGAGGCAAATAAACAATGTCAAAAATACAGAAATCTACACAAGTGTGACAAGCTGTCCTATTACCCATGTCACACACAACAGACTCAATCTCCCCCAGGCTAAGAACAGACTGCCCCCTTTGGTTTGAGCTCAGCATGCTGCCGTGATACATGCTGGGGCTATGTGGGGTGTTCTTTATACACCCCCCTTTACAAACGCACGCACACACACACGCACACACACACACACTTTGTGGAAGAATCAGTCGGTGGAGCGTGAAAGCTGCCCAATGGCAGGATCTTTACCAGATGAAGAGGGGCTCCCCCCTCATCTCCCCCTCCAGTGACCAGAGCTGCAACCTGGCTGAAGGCAATGAAGATGCCCCTGAAAAAAGCCCTTTATCATCCCTTGTTCACAAACAACGTTTCATGGCTATCAAGCCAGGATAAGGCTGTTCTACTCTGTGGATGGCCATTCTTACTGTACTGATATAAAATATTGCCGAAGTCTGTGGGGAAACTATAACCCGCAGAGTGAGGTTTTAAACAAGTCTGTATTATCTAAATCTACCATACAGTTTCCATCCATCAATCAAAAGCCACAGGTATGATTTTAAAAACAAAGGCTAAATTCTCTTCATTTATATCAATACTGTAACCTTATTTCGAAAGGAGGGAGAGATTACAGTGGAATGCTTCAAAGGCCCTAATTGTAAACAGACTGAGGTTTGAATTTCACATTATGACCTGACTTTCAATTGCAGCGTTTGATACAAGCAAAGTTCCAACTCCAGTCTGTAATACTAATCAGCATAAAATGCAACAATCTGGTGTCGCAAAAGAAAAAACTTCAAAAACAATTTCCCCCTCTCTCTTAAAAAAAGAAAACCTTCAGTATTAATTTTCAAAGCAGGCTGAGCAATGAGCTTTATACCTTCAAAAAAGAAAGAAGAAAAAGGTAAACTGCAAAGGGCATATTGTTTAACAGCTGGAAGTGTTTCTGTGGAGAGATTATTTATACAGTACCCTACCACATTACGACTCCATAAAACTGAAGATATTCCTCCTGTGTGTATAGTTGACTCCAGTTTGACTGTAACTTTGGCTGAACACTAAATGGAATAAAACCATAGGATGTGTGTACCTCTCTGCATTTTATTTATTTGGCTATAAGTGAGAGAACAGGACAGAAGCAATGCTTAGTAATTCATCCTGCCATGTTAAAGTCTGCAATTGGTTCTGGGGGAGAAACATACGTGTGTAAGAACAGCTGGAGATTGACACAGATCATTCAGTAGAAATTACTGTCCAACCAGTCCAGTTAAATTTATTTAATCTTTTATTCCTACTTAAAAGGAAAAGTAACAATAGTACTAAACACAGTAATGTGGGAGAATATGTTTGAACTCAAGTCTAAACTTTGGCTCAAATCCATTTATCTGATACTAAACATTAAGATAAAAGATAAATACCTCATCATCTTAAAGTGATAAAAGTAGCACAAAGAAAGTCACAATTTTGCTCATTTATGTGCAAATTTGTTCACCAAGGTGATTTTTTTAACCACGGCCAAGGTGATTCAACATCCTATCTGATCATGTACACTGACTGGTGTTTTCTTGAGTTGCTGTGCGTACAACCATCTGTAAACAGATGTATTTGCACAGACAGACAGACGCCATCAAGACAAGTATGTGGCAAGAGGTGAAAGGACAGCAACAAACAAGAGGAACCAAACAGTAAATATTACAAAAATTTAGGTAATGATTCTGACTAGCACTTTGAAGAAATATATCCTTGGAAAAGGCATACACAATGCAGCGGGTAATTTGCTTTTTTTTTGGTGAGAAGCGATCAGTATTTATTACCGTTTGTACTTTAACTAGAACTGGGTGGGAAAAGGTTTATTAATATTGCAAATAGTAAACAACACTGACAACATAATATAACTCTGTTAAACATTTGAAGTACAATACCTGAGGTCATTTTTATTTTTCTAATGCAGAGCAGACTTTGAATGTGACCCTAAGTGCAGCAGTGATGGGGTTAAATCTAAATGTAAATTTCAACATGGATGAGCATTGTTAAAATGTTGTATAATTATTAATTTTGCCGTATTTATCTTGCTTGGGCATATTATTGTTTTAATAATCAAAAATTTGTAAAACAAACTGAAAATATAGATGGAGCTAGCTGGAATCTCACCTTTTAGGGTATTGGTAATTTAATTTGTATTTAATTTCTGACTTGAAGAAAAGGGTTGTATGAATTTTAATAATTTAAAATGTTGCAAAGAATACACATCTGTATTAAATTTTGTACAGATCAGTCCGGTAGATTTTTAATAGACTATGTGAAAACTTATCACCATGAAAACTGGTTGCACTAGAGAAAAATGCAAAGAATCAGGGTAAATTTGATAGCAATCCATAAAACAGTTGCTGTTAAATTGTAATATGTACCAAAGTGGTGGATCAAGTGATAATGTCACTTTTTTATCTACTGTGTTGGATTTAAGAAATGCATGAACATACTGACTAAATCTAAAAACTGCACATCAATAGGACAATCTATAACAGGCAAGGAATGACTTAGAATGGAGCATTTAATCCTTTAATGACATTCTTTCAATACAAAATCCTGTTTTTTAACTGTTGGCTTAGACTTTCAGATTCACAGGGGACAGATTTGGACAATAGTATAAAAAAAACTGCCAACAATCGGACAACAGCTGGCTTTGTTTTAGTACGTTTTCACAGTGATCTGTAAGGGCCCTGAAGCTACCACTTTGAAACCCACACTGAGTTCTACTACAGGAAGTGCGCCAATACATCAGGTGAGTGTCTGTGAGGATGATATAGCCTCAGGGCTAATTTACTTACTTATACAGAATGGGACAATGGCAATACCTCTTTACTGGTGTAAGACAACCAACTTTACGATTTGAAAAAGCACTGCTGACTACCCATTTCTGTCCTCCCTCTATCCTCTCACGCCAATATTCATCCCTACAATATTTCAGTCCTCTCTTTTAATACATTGTTTCATATCTTGGGATACACCTCTCAGTGTGTGCTTCTTTCTGCATTATAAACATGTTAACATTTCTATTCTATCCTGCCACACAAGAGAACGTGAGAGGAAGACAAAGGAAGGTTCAATCACTTCACCACAAGATAGGGGTGGTTGTTTCATTGAACAAGGTAGGCTAGGCTACAGAGGGAACAATTAGCAACATTAACAAATGTTTCAATCATTGTTTGAGTTTTCAAAGTCAAAAAATTGAAATTTAAAAGGGCTTTGCAAAGTTCAAAGCTTGATGCTGAATATAGATGCTGATAAGCAGTACCTGGGTTTTCCCCTATGGAGCCTTGCCATTTCATAACTTTACAGGGGCATTACCCAGCATGGCAAAGGGAGAAATGCGTAGAGGGCCACAGATGTTACTCAATCTGCTGCTGGATTTAAAATGCCAACAACTCTAATCTGACTGTGGTCAGAGGTCAGGGCTATGGTCACAAAAACCTGGTTTCTGGAGAGAATGTGAGAAACTGAGAAGGAGAGAGAAGACAAAGTTGGGGGTGATCCACAGAGGCAGATTATCAGGCAAAGCCAGAGGGGTGAGAGGTGATGGTCTGCTGTTTATGCTAGAAACAGGTCAGGGGTGAGCAGGAGGGCAGTGTGGGGACAAGCCAGCATTCACCTTGAATGGAATAAAATGGTAAGATAGGGATAACGTAATCTACACACAAAAAACCTCAGCTCACAGCCACAAGCCCGGACCTAGGTCACATGTAGCAGTAGCTGAGCCAGAATGGATGGGCGAATCGGCCAAAACACCCTCCCTATTGTTAGCCAGTAATGCAGTTTATTGAGAGGTAAACGCACTGGTCTGTAAAATGTCAGACCATGAGTTTTGGAGACATCCCTGAAGCATTCTCTGATTTTGCTTTCTGTTTTGCTTTGGCCAGCTACTGTTTCTGACTGCAGACAGCAGAATTTTGGTGCTGGTCTGACTGTGGCAAGGATCCATATGCAAGACAACCCTGGCTGCAATGAAGGTAAGCTTTAAAAAACATTAACATATGGAAATGTGTGACAATTTTTAAAATTTTTATTGACAATGTCCAAAGGGTAGATTCATGTTCTCTTTTGGTAAATTTAGAAAAAAAAAAAAAAAAATCAGATCTGGAGTGTTTTGACGAAAGCAGAGCAGGGAGCAGAGTAGTGTGAGGTTTGTTATCTGAGAGCAATGCTCATCTGGGACTCAAAGATAGAGCCTGGAGATGGAGGGGGTCTGGAATGAAGTGTGGGGTGTGTGTATGAGGAGGGATAAAAACCCAGTAGAGGCCAAGCTCCCCCAGGTTTCAGACCAGATGAAAGGCAAGGATCTGGGCTAGATAAGAGAGTAGATCACGGGGGGTCGGGTCCAGCCGGCTGTGAGAAGTCATGTCCAGCGGCCATCTTACACCAGCCTCCTCTTTCTTTCACACACAGCAGTGAACAGTGCATGAGAGTGGTAATTAAAAAATGTAAAATTTACTCCTCACTTTTTACAGTCCATTGTTAGCACACGATAAAAGGACCATTCCATGTATCCAAGAGAAAATCAGATCATTCCATTTGTATTTTCCTCCTCAGTAAACTTAAATTTCATCCGTACTCAATTGCTTCTTACTGCACGCATGCTAACTGCTCATCTTTGCTCTCGAGGCTAAATTGTACATGTGTGTGAGTGTGTGTTTGTGCAGAGCAGCAAGGGTCTGGAGCAAAGGCGGTCATGGGGAAAATGAAATCAGTGTTTGAGGTCCTTGTTTACTCATCTAAGCTCATCTGAAAGAGAGGGCCAAGGAGTGGGAAAGAAGGACACACGAGTGCTGATTTGGTGGCTTCCAGCTGTTCCTTTTACCTCTTCACCGGACAGCAAACAGAGAACGGTGTTCCAAGAGAGAACATTACTCGGCCATATGGTATTCATGGCATGTGCACAAACGTGCGACCGTATGTCATCTACTGTCATCTGAGTAAATCAATGCAAGGGAGAAATCTATTCCAATTAGGATCTCGCTGCTCTGCCCTGCATTTGGATGTAGATGAATCGATAAGAAATCCCACAGCTAACCTATTATTCCTCTAAGAGAACACGCTTAACTGAGACTCTGGATGTTTTTCTATCATTGACATATGTTAGATATAAGAAGACTAACTCATCACTTTCAGTTGTATACATTTCTAGGGGTGACTACTCCAAGGGAAGCCCTCTATGTTGTCAAGGGTTGGAGAATTGGTGGTCACTACAAGCTGTACCCTCAGAAAGTAAACGAGGCACTGCCCTTTGAAGGCAGGATGCTGTAAACTTCCAACAACCAATGACCTTTGACCAGATGTCCAACAAGACCATGTGTCATCCCTGGGAAGGCACAACGTCTTCAATCCCCCATGCTCACCGATAAACGAAATGAGCAAAAGACTGCAATGCATGGGAACACACACTCACAGTCCCATGCACACAGATGACATGGCGGCTGGCTCAGGGCTGAGTGGCAGTGACATGGAGTGGAGGTGACAGCAGTGTGTCCAAAAGCGTGTATGGCAGCCAGCACTGTATTAGCCATCCAGACTTTGCTCGACACTAAACCCTTTACCTGACCTTTCTCTCTGCTGTGACATTTGGACCCTTGTGAATAGGTCAAACAGCACAAAGAACAATGGAAAAATATGTGGAATAGATATGGAGGAGTAAAAAACTTTAAAAAAAAAAAAAGGATGTTAATGCAATATGGTGAGAATGGATGTATGTTTGTATGACTTCCTTAAATTCCTTCATTGAAGAGACCATTTAACATATGCCAGTGCAAATTTTATTAGTATTGGGTTAGCTCTGTAGTTCTTCAACAGTGTGAAGAACTACAAGGATGAGTAGTTCAGATTACAGATGTTGAATTCTTATACTATAATTGTGCAGGGTTACCGATGCTATGGAGTTTCTGTATATTTTGTGATCAACAGGAATAAGGTAGGAAATGACAATACTCCTCAATAAATAGAATATTATACAATACAGTTATATTTGACTTGAACATCCACTTCACAGTAAAATTAATCTTAAATTATAAATACCAATAAAAAATAAAACAAACTAAATTTTCCTTGGCTTTGCTTGACCAAAAAAATTAAGTCCTGACATGTGTGCAAAAGATAGACCTTGTTATATTTGTTAACAAAGTGCTCAAATAGAGGTACTTTATATTGTTTAAAGGGACCTGAGCTGTTAAAAACGAATAAAAAATAATGTAAATGTAAAAAACGTTAGCATGCCCACATGCTCCTTGCTGAGACTGGGTCTTTTCTTGGGAGCTCTGTTGCTTCTGCAGAAAACCGCCACTCAGATGGTATTGAGGTGCCGGGGATGCATTAATAGATCTTTGCTAGCGGGCTAGTTTTAGATTTAGTTAGTCAACTAGCGCTTGGCCTGCAAGTGCTAATGATAGCCGGATAACATACTTCTCATGCCAGTTGAACTGAATTGCGAAGAAACCACAAATTACGTTTTCTCACTTCAATAAAAGACACGTGGGTTTTGTGGGACTCAACATGCTGCTGCGTTGTAGGCCACTGCTTTAATAATTGATTTTTATTGATTTTATCAATTTGTTGTTGCAGCACTGGATAAAAGACATGAAAAGTGAAATATTGGTGGGTGTATGACAATAGTATATACAAGGTGTTCTTGTGTATCACTGTGGAAGAACTTTAACTTGAAAAGTAGTCGAAGAACAGGAACAGGAAACAAACATATTGCTCTGTGGTGCCAATTCCAGAGATGGAATAATGAATGGATAATTATGTTTTAACCAGCAGACTTTTAGAGTTTGGGAGACATAACTCTGTTATCGGAATGAATCTGGAATGTTCCCACTCCCACTGGACAAGAATATACAGAAAATGATTTCTGTGTGGCACAAGCCGGAAGGAGCCAAAAGCATGGAGCTTGGGCAGACTATAGACCATTGTATGAAAACTACAGAGGCCCACACAGGTTTATGGCAGGTCACACGTAATTTTACAGTTTGCATTGTTGTGCAAAAGAATAGGGAGTCAAATGTCATGCAATAGACCTTAGTATATTTCAAACTGATTCCATTCCACCTTCCATCTGGAAAGTGTGGTAGTCGTCTGACAAGTTTTGCTGTTTTCTAAACCAGATGATTCAACAATCATAGAGAATCATTCAGATTTTTTTTAGGTAACCTCTGATGAACTGAGGTGTTCAAACCTGCACTGTCTGCAGAGGCAAATAACAGGTCCGTTTTAATCTTTCTCCATCGTCCTCTTCCCTCCTTTTGTGTTTCATTTATTTGTCCTTCACTAATCTGTGCCTCTATCACGACTGACAGATGTGTAGTGAGCACCCTAACGCACTATACAAACATCCTCACATGAAGAAAACCTGCCCAGACATACTAACACTCCCACAGATGAGGAATGCAAAGAATTGTCCTTTCAAAGTAAAAGCAACCTCTTACAACCTCAACTGGGACACTAGGACAACACCTGCATTCCTGGTCTGACGTTAATGATCACTCTTCGCAATGCGAGAACTTTAATGGGGCCTCAGGAAGGAAGAAAGCTAATTTTGGGTACACTGCATCTCAGATGAAATGTTGAAAAAAAAAAAAAAAAAAAAAAAAGGCAGAGAGGAGGCATGGAGACGCGGGAAAGTTCTCAGTCTCTCACTTTCTCGACTTTCTGCATCATGCCTTTCCCTAACTATCATTACCCCCTGCATCCATGAGAGTCTCATAGCTCTTTGATTCTCTGAATCATCTCTCCCTCTCATCCTGTTCCCAGCCCTGCCTTTCTCCCTTTCTCTGACTCTCTCTTTCATTCTCACCTCCCACCCCCTCTGTCGGTACCTGAGTAAATAAACAGTGTTGTGTGGGATGCTAATTAGAGCAGGTTCAGGGACGTGACGAGCCCAGAGACAGATAAACAGCAAAGTGGGGAGGAGATGAGATGGAGGGGGGTGGGGGTGGAGGTATCCCACCCCAAGGGCAACACAACACAGACACAAACATGTCAGCTTAGCGGTGAAGGACAGACAAGAGTGGTTTTGGCTTTCAAGCCAACTTAGTGAGGCATTGAAGAGAAGGGGAGAAGAGGGCACGTGCTGGAGCTTCAGCCACAAAAGAAGGAAGGAGGATTGTTGCGCAAACTTCCTTAATGACATGCTCCTAGAGGCCAGTGCTAGATCAAAAGAATATGCAGATGATTCCAGAAGTTCTCCTGTTGCGGTGAGGCTAGGCTTCAAAAAGCAGGTCAATGTGAGGCAGCCTGCTCCTTATTAACATAAGATGGCCTTTCTGGGCAGATAAGGTACTGGATATTTAGGTGACTACATTTCATGTGATATGGCTGTACTCGCGAACAAAAGGAACTTGCAGCCCTTTTCCACTGCAAGATGACATATTGGATGCTCTAACTTGTTTTGTACAAGTTCACAACACTGTAAAATTATCCCTTTCAAATTAGCACAATGTGTGGAGACACAGAGGCACCATATAGTACCTGCTTTTAAAAGGAACCGCAGCTCCACAAAAAAGATGTGTTTTTCACATTTTGGATACGTTTTACCTAAATACATGTACACGTTTACGTGCTGTTTCATCAGGGAGTCAAGCGAGCTTTAGAAGGACAACAAAAGGAAGAAGTTCTGCTTAATGGGCACTTAATTACATACAAGTTAATATTCTGATGGAGAACCCAGGGCACTGCTGGCGCCAGAAGATGCTGGACAGTGACCAAACAAGGCTTTCAGTGGCTGTAACCACTTAATTTTTCAGGCTGTGGCCCTCCCTGCAATGTGATCCACGGACTTCAGGACTTTAGGATACTAACACAAATACATTCAAAAAATTAGACTGACACAGTAAATTCAGAGAAAAACATAAAAAAATCAATGAGTACTTAATTATGTGTTTATCTTGTCCCTTAAAAGGACTGGGACTCGTATGGGAAAAAAGAAAACGTTAAATACTTTGATTTACAAAGATGGTTTTTAAATTTTAACTTGAGTTATTGGGCATTCTGAAAACAGTCGTACATTAAAACACAACAGTGTCTGTTGGTAGAAGTGAGCTACTTCAGGTACCTGTGAGGGATGAGCAGGTTTAGCACATCTATGAATTTGTAGTGTTATATTAAGTAGTACATACACTAGGAAGTAACTCTGAGTCAAAAATTTATGCCAACAACAAAAAACATGGCAACCGTGAAAGAGATAGTGATAACGTACCTGTTCAGAAAGAGACAAAAAGGAGACAGCATCATAGGTGGCGGTGGTCAATGAGGCCATTAATAATTATATAGATGTTTAAAGTTTCTTACCAACTCACATAATCTTTCCTCATAAAGTTCGACCATTTCTAAAGTGTCTTACTAACACAACGGATTGTATAGCGACGGCCAGACTGCCCCATTGGTTTCCAGTGGCACTGCTCGGTGAGGCACATATCTGTAAGCTTTCTGAAAATGTGCAGAAATACGGAGTAAATGCAAAGCACAGACAGAGGGATTTTTCCATAACCATTTACCTATTTAAGGTTGAGCATAAATGAGCCTCTAACCTATAATGCTGCGTGAACACAAGTTCATTACACTACCAATTATTCCTGATCCCTGTCTGTGGTGTTGGATCAAACACAAGATACATGCCTTTTTACTTCTGTCCCTTAGATCCTCTAAAGCACCTGCAAAAAAATAAGTGACGCCGCTTAGTATTCAATACACATCAATGTCACATTCCCCACACTCCCCCAGGCCACTGACTGTGGCTTTACACTTTAAACTAAACTATATTTATTTATAATCATTTATGTTCTATTATCCTGCCTGCAGATCTTCAGGACCCTGAGCGGCTCCAGTGGCCAACAGTACTATGCTTGCATAAACAGCTCCCGGGGGTAAGTGGGTGAATGTAAAACAGGGCTTCGCTGAAAAACAGCATGAACGCTCAATCACCTAATCTCACGGGAAAAGCTTGGTTCTATTTTTCAAAATTATTCTCATGAAGAACCTTCCTTCATGTCTCTGTTTTTACCTAGAGTCCATGAATTGAGCATCTGCTGAGGTGTCTTTGTTGGGTTATTAAAAGGAAACACTGTCTGGCAGGATCAAAGCCAGCCTTGGACCGTAATGATCACTGATGCTGCAGTTAAATTAACCAGACATGAGTGCTGCTCAGTCTAATGGGGGGGGGGTTACTCCCTAGGCAGTAGAGGTGAAGACAGGCCCAGGTACGAGAGAGGAGAGGAGAAACAATGTCCACATGTCATGTAAATACTTTTTTTTAATGTTACTCAGTGATGTTTCATGATTAAAAGACATCTTATGATCCCAGATTACAGCCAGATTGGCAGTGACAGGTGCAGAGGAAACATTGCGTTACTAGGACTTGCATACGATCTTAATCTCATGTTAAGTCCAGCATAAACACCGATGAGGAGTCAGAGAGGGGGAGGTAGTAGAGAGGGATCACTGCATATCTAAGAGATTGTAAAGGAGAGGGGAAATGGAGGGAAATGTGATGGCTGGATAGATGAGCTATATTTATAATGAGGTCAGTGTGAGCTGTGGGATTTCATTCTCCCGGGAGACATACACATACATACACACACACACACACACACACGCAGGGGAACTGCGGCAACATATCTGAGTGGGGCTGCATCCATTCACAGGAAGAAGAGGGGGAACAGACATACCAAGATGATGGAGACGAGATCTTGAAAATTTTGTGACCTAACCTGATTGGTGGAAGTGGCCTTATCACCCCCAGCACTAGAAAACAAGGACTGATGCTTATTTATTGAATAGCCTAACAGCCTTTGTTTCAGAACAAACATATTCATCTATTCCCAATTCTTTTGCTTTCTATTATCTAGTAAATTTTGCACTCCCCTTAAGTGCAGTTTTTGATTGAAGTGTAATCACTTTTAGATAAGTAACTTTGTTTCCTCACTTTCTTATGAATTTGTCTCAGTACACATTTTATTTAAAACTTACCATACCTTATTTTGTCCATGCTTTTCTTCAGTATAGTAAGTAGTGGCTACCCGTCTAAAACTGTTAAGTTTTCTTTTCTTGAATGTAAGTGGGATCCCTCAAGTTGACCTCATACTAGTGCATCTCAAAGAAGTAAAATATCAAAGAAATGCTCATGATTTTACATTCTTTACACTTAAAAGTGAAATACTTCAGGCCTTTTTTGCTTTCTTAAGGAATATGGCTTACACAGTTAAAGTGAAATAGTGAAATAATGAAATGATGCGGGGGTTTTTTTGCTGAAGGACATAATTATCAAAATTAAAAGAATAAAATGCTTTAATTTACATATAATGAGTCTAGAACACATTTTTTATTCTCTTAAACAAAGCAATATTCAAATTTTTATAGATGCACCAGTATTAAAAACAACTAATGCTAAACCCAAAGTTTTTACCGATCAGATGACCCTTCCTCCTCCTAGTCTTCCTGGGTGGCGCCCGGGATGTCGTCCTGTCCCCCCCACTCCACACTCCCCCTGAAAACACATGAAACATTGACCCTTCAAGTAAACTGTTAAAAAACCATCAATCACAATGCAAACTCTAGGACAGAGTTCCTATGTAATCGATATTGAGCACCAAACAACATCGTATAATTATGTGAACAGAATAAATTAAAATAATAATCAAAATTCTAATCACTATTACAGAGGCTAAAGTGGTCATTATGAACTTGTTTTAGCCAAACAGATCAAGCTGACGTGCTGGCAGCGTGACTCCTGATAGCGCTTTCACACCGACACAGCTCTGTGCCGGATCTGATTCCCACATCTATTTTTTAACCAGCCAGAGGGTTCACACTAAGAATTTTTAAGGTTCGGAACCCAAAAGTTATTTTTCTGTTTAATATTGACCAAGTTGGGGCTCCATAAGTCAGCAAAAACATTTTGACCATACTGTTTTTTACCTGCGTTCTAATCGGAGGGTCACCAATTGTCTATATATTCCTGGAAGCATTATTAAATTAGGTGAAGGGTCTCACAAATTATGTGACAGCACCAAGGTATAAGGGGTAACACAGAGCAATGACAAAGTACATTCAGTGGCAACAAGATTCGCACACTAACACCACTCCACATGGCCTGTTTCACAAGCACACAGACAGTGTGTACAAACTCTCTCTCATGCAGCCCCCTGCTCTCTCTAAACGCCTGTCGCTTTGGCCCTCCGTTAAGCCGAGCGAATGCCCGTTTAGCCAGTCTCTGCAGTTGGGGACGCAGGCTGCCCACTCAGTCAGATTCGCTCGTATTAAATAAATAAGGAGCGCTCTTCTGTGTAAATTATTCATTTAACACGCTTTATCCTCTTCCAACAACCTTGTTCGAGAAACTCAGGAATGGGGGGGGCCCTCACACTGCGTCTCATGTGCGACTCAGCAGAACTTGTGGTGCATCTCTGAGCTCTCAGCGTTCAGTCGTGGGGAGGGGGACTAATTCGCCCTGACACCACCTTTGTTTCAGGAGGAAAAGAGCTGCATACACACAGCTATGTGTTTCCTCAAGTGCACACACTGACTTGGAGGGAAGGAGGGAGGGGGAGAGAGCGAGAGAGAGAATAAGAAAGGAATGTTTTAGTGCATATTCATAGAATAATCATTCTAGTTGTCTGGATAAATTATTGAGAAACGGGAGTCCAGGGCACGCGATGTTGGAATGTGGGAGCTGTTGTTTTTTTGTTGTTGTTGTGTGTGCTGCCTGACAACACAGCAAGTCATCCTCTCTAAACAAACTGATTCTAATGAGGCAGGATGGGGACGGAGAAAAAATCTTTATTGGGAAGAAACAACTGGAGGAAAACTGCACAGAACACAAAATGTTTGTATACTGTGCAATCATGGCATGACACCAGAGGACGTTTATTCAAGGTGCACCGTAATTAAAAGTTATTCTAAGATTATGCATGCATACACAACTTTTATCTCGTCCTGCAAAGGTGCAAGTCAGAACTGGACTGCTTTCAAATAAAATCTAACTCCAGTCAGGTGTCAGTATTTATCTCTAAAGCACTGCGTAATTCATCCCAGGTACGAGGGGCACTAATGAAAAGCAAGTTCTTATGTGACTCTGTATCATGGTGAAGGCAGTTTGTAGAGAAATATGTAAAAGATAAATCTACCTCTTCTCTGATAGCATACAGGTTAGAGTCTGTGGCAAGAGTGAGCAGTGAGCATAGTTTAATGTGGAAATTGCAATGATTAAAATGCACAGAGTCCCAAGATCAGCGCAGCGCAGACAGATCCTGCTCTCTCTCTCCCCATGTCTGTCTGACTCCAGTGTTCAGCCCCAGAGCAGGGGCTTGTTTTGTCAACTCTGACAGTGCTCATTACTAGCCTCTGTGCTCTGAATTGGAGCTAACAAGCTTTGGCTCAGGCAGAGGCCAGCTAGACCCGACTGCTACAATGGGATCTGTGTGTGTGTGCTCTGACTTAATCACAAAACGCTCTTTCATTTCTAAATCACAGCCCGAGGCCACTGTGTGTTACAGAGGACCTGATACACAATGTGCGATGACATCTACTACTGCTTATTCTCGTTCGACTCTCCAAGTCCTCTGATCACAGCGACCTGCTACCAAAAAGCTTCTGCTTGACTGTGAAGATGAACCACCACCTCTCAGTGCATGCTGGGATTAACTCTGAGAGGTCACACATTGGCCATTTCTGAAAATTAAATGATACAACAGTATCATCATGGATACCATTTTTCTCATAATGTAATACGATTCCGCATTTATCATAAGACATCTGTGTAGAAATAATCGGTTGTGTTACAATGGGAAACTATCAACTTACAAAGTTGCAAAATGTACAGGCTGCAGATTCACTACAAGAGGAAAGTAAAAGTATTTTGAGTTAAAAAAAAATAAATAAAATTTGATCTGATTTGATTAAAAATAGCAGTCAACATCAAAAGCAGCACATATTCCCTTAAGTTACCACAACAACAATAATATGATTTCAACTGGTGTTATATAGTGAATGTACTGTAGAAGGTAACAGCTGCTTCACCTTCTTCTTCCTCATGCAGACAGAGGTTCCAACAGCCCTCATCAGTCCTAAGAACAAGATGTTCCTTTCCAAGCTACCCACACACGTGCGGACGAGGCCCTCAACAGACTTACCGGCATCAGAACTAGCCAGAAATTATTTTGGTAATTGAATTAAACAAATCAAATGTAATCTTTCCTCTTCTGTAGTGAAATTGCTGCACCACAGTGTAGTTTATCTACTCTTATTTTGAAGAGAAGTATACAAGATAAGAGCATTGTTTTCACTTTACCTCAATTACTTCTATTATTTGCCCTCTGATTATATTCATAGTTAAACTACGACACTAATGCTTAACCTGGGAGCTGTAATAAGTTCACATTTGGACACTCATGAGATGCATGGCTCTTTGAATAGGTCGGGACAGATATTGGTTGCCTGTTTAGCAATTATCCATTCATCAGAATCTGTATTCTGGTGTGGATAGGATAAATAAATTAATGGTTACTGATTGTTGCTTTGTTAGCAATTACCAGTCTGTGGCCTCACTTAAGGTCCTGCCCACAACATTACCTGATTGGTTACACAACTCATGCTCAATGAACTCATGCCTGACTAATTGAAGTTTACAAATAAATGGGACCAAGTAAAAGAGAACTATAACTGCATTCAAAATATAGTGAAAATATGTCAAATAAAGTGAATTTTATCTACATGGTACCAATTCATGTCAAAAGTCGACTCATAACACTTAAGAGTTGGTCTAGAACTGCTCTGCATTTTATCAATTAATATAGTTTTGAATTCAGAGAGACCTAATCTCAGTGAGAAAGCAAGCACACTGCAACAGTGGAAAGGAAAAACTTACTTTTATAAAGATAGAAAGTAACATAAATATTTGGGTAAAGTAAATGTGATGTTGTAGATGAGGTGTACTTCATCTACAATAACATTCACGTGGATGTGCGTGTCAAAGTAATGACCACATGAATATCAAGAACCTGGGAGAACTTTGCAATGTAATGAGATGATCAGACTTGTAGATGGTCTTATATTGTGACCGATTGCTATATATGTTGATATACGAAAAAAAAAAAAAAAATGTTTGAATGAGACTGGTTTTGGTGTTATAGATTTACTTGCTACTGTAGAAGTAAAAAATATCAAGCAAGATTAAACTGTCCCTATTTAATCCTTAGACATAACGTTAACGTCTTCAGAAAGGTTCTTCTTGTCTTTGACTGTTATCAGGTGTCTCCACAGGCCCTGGCCTCCACCATGCCCAGGCCTTTTCTGCCCCTTCTCAGTCAGGCCAGTAACAACCTAGAAATGTCAATAATCACACTTGAGATTAAGGCTTTCCACTTCAAACTATCCTGATGTTTATACAGACCCTGATATGGCAGTTGTGCTAAGGAGCAGATTGCTGTTGGTGTTGGTGTGTGCCTGGATCGGCGGATGAATGTCATCATACCTAGGGTCTGTGGACATACAATCATAACGACACAACAAATGTCATATCCGATTTTTCTCCCTCACACTTTCACTCCCACTCCACCACTACCTAAGCAGGCTTATAGAAAGCTGATCTGTTGCTTTACATTAAAAATGAGTACAGGAGGTGTTGGGAGGACAAATTTATTTTTGTTTCAAGGCTAAGTTGGGAGCTTTGATGGTTGTGCAATAGGCACTGGAAAAAGTATTACCAAAAGCTTTTAAATGTCCCATTTCCATGTCAGTGTTTGGTTGGACAAAAATTGCCAAGTTTCCAAAAGTCTCACCAACAGTTTATTGACTTATGCTACAAACTACCTTTCGTACCCTATGTCAAAGTCTTAGCACAGCCAAGACCTTTACATTACTTTATAAACAAGCTGCTTTGGCCATATTTTTAAATCTCTAGACAAAATGAGAAAGACAACAGTGTGAGGTGTTCCACAGCTGCAGCACAGCAGCCTAAATTTGGTGGGACCACATGAAAAGCTGTCGTCTCTATTCCAGGCCAGGGCGGGAAAATTACAGCCCTGCTCTCTCTACTCTAGCATTAAACCTCAATTAGTGCACGACTCCACAGGTGATGTCATCACAGAGGGACCCAAGAGCCTTAAAAATAAGGGGTGCCTTTGCCTGCAAACTACCTCAAACTTTCAGGTCGTGTCTAAGAGGTTCAGTGGCAGAAAAAATGTAGTTTTTTTCCATTTAACTGGCAAATAGTGAGGAGATTTTCATTTAAAACGGCCTGGAAAAAAAAAAAAAAGGGACAAGATGCAGAGGCGTGTTTGGGTCAAATTTACCAAGAATTTTGATCCTGAGTCGTGACTGGAGTAGTCCCAAGAGGCTAAAGGTCAGTAAGGTAGGACAAGAAAAACTCCTGTTTGACCTTTGGTGAAGTGGCAGGAGTGTGAGGGGGAAGATGAGGAGGAGGAGGTGGTTGACGAGGCCTGGCTCCTGTCCAAATACTGACACTGAATTTTTCTACTGACCATTATTAAACAAATATTACACAACAGACTCAAACAGTCATATCCTAAGGAAATTTCATTTTACTGGAGACATTGAGCAAAGCCTGAAGAGTACCGTTTTGTGGGATTTTATTCAGGAGTTCACAAAAGGTATTTAAGGTATGAACGAAAATATGAAAGTACATACAAGTGACACAAGTTATATTCAACTATTCACATTCACAGTAGTAGTGTGCCTTTTTCTTTTTGTCTAGAAAAAGGTCTACTTCTATGCTTTCTTTACAAGACAATCGTGTAATGTAGTGTGCGACTGGTCCACAACCACAGCAGCTCAAACCAACACATTCTTTGATTTAGAGAAGATGAATGTGCTGTAATTTGACAGAGGTGGCGGTTTGATGTTGGGTTTTTTTTGTTTTTTTTACCCAATGAACACTTCCATTCAAGTGAGAGGTATTGAATGACGTATTCCATTTGTATTGGTATCACTTTAAAGGGTAGTGGTAATTTGTAAAACAATACCCAGCCTAGTACAATGTATCTTAAAAAGTTGCCTCGTACAACACCTATTTAGGTTGTCTGATGAATGTAATTGTGATTAATTCTAATCTGTACAAATTGATGAACGATATAAAAAAAAAAAATCACCCACGAGACAATAAACTAGATTAATCTTTTACTTGTGATTCCAACACTCCCTTGTTGGTTATTGTAGTCCCTCTTGCTGCAAGGACACTGTTCCTTCATGTCATACAAATGAGAGAGCACCTTCAACACGGCTCAGCATGGGAACGCTCCCAGGCACCACCTCATACCTTTCTTCTCTTTGTAGCCAAGACAGCAGTTCCCCACTGCGTGAATAATTCATTCACCTCCCAGCAACTTTTCACCAGTTGTTCAAGCATGCTGCCCAAGGATCGCAAGTCCTCATCAGTGTACCTCCACCTGACGAGACGGCTCGCTCTCACATCTTCAAAGATGAAGCCAATCGTGCCATAAGATTGTTAGTACCACCCAATGGGTTTACAACTTTTAATTTATCTTTCACAGGTGCAGAGAAAGGGGATGGGGCCCACATTTTTCAGAAAGTGGAACAGATTTTTTTCTAGAGCCAAGCTCTGACAAAAACTTTGAGCATGGGTGGGGGGTGAGATCAAAAGCCTGCAAGTTCCTAGCAAGCGGACCCAATCAGCCAAGAGGGCCAAGGAGAGGAGGAGAGACAAGCGCTTCCTTTTTAAATTGATCCCACTGAGACCCTCAAGGTTCCCCTAGCAGGACTCACAGAAGAGGGCTAAAAATCTGGCCCTGTGGATCTGAAAAAGAACTGGGAGGGCACAAGGCG
>KV751334.1:9652124-9671013 GCA_001698575.1 Mola mola | reverse complement strand
GAACTGTGGAGGGAGAGGAGCCAGTTGAGGAAGATCAAGGTGAAACGAGAAGGGTGGGCTCATTCTCCGAAGGTGCATCATGGCAACACTGTGTGGTGGTGAAGAGGCAGAGCAGCGAGGACTGGTGCTATCAAACCCATATTACATGTCTGACGATGTGCTCAACAATCAAACAAGGCAGTATCTTTATCCTGTCCAGGTCCTGGCAGCTGAATCGTTGGATCGTTTCGTGCTGGCCTGAGATCAGACTCTGGATGAGGCTGGTGTCGTTATCCACAGCCTGTCGGGGCCTCAAAGGAACAAGCGCTATCAGAGAAACCCAGAGACCCAATAGCCTGCCAGACACACTGCAGACCTGCCCAGTTCATTCCAGGAGCACACAGTAAGGGGGCGTGTGTGTCCCCTCTGATTCCATGGATGTATTTTCCTGCACGATATAAATCCATTATCACTGAGTGATTCCACAGTCATTAAGAGGAAAATTTAACAATATATTCACTCTCGTGCTGTCAAATGTCAGGACTGAAGCCAGATAAAAAGTGATCTGCAAATCACTTATTCAGTAAGTGTCATCTACATGAAATTTTCTCCATCCACTCACCTTTACTAAGGTCTACTGCAGTTTTAGTATTCTGAATTTCATAACTATCATCAAGTCTTTCTGACTTTTGAAAACAGGGTTGAAATACTTCTGTGATGCCACAAATGTCCTGATGTAACAGAGATCTTTTAGTGAAAATCAAGTTTTCAACCTTGTTAAAATTTATTTAAAAAAAAATAGAAGAGTTTAAAAATTATCTATTTCCAATTTAGTTATGAAATGAATTGGCCTGAGGTAAACAGGTTCAGACAGTCAAGGTTTTACATGTACGTACAATTGTATGCCCATTTGTTTTTGTGTTGGATGATCAGAGTTGTTAGTGCACACCTGTACACTAGAGTTCAACCTGACCAGACCGGGGGAGGTCTATGATCTTCTAAATATTTCATTTTGATGATCAAAGCTGAGGTTTTGGGAATTGTTCATTTCCGCAGGTGAAACGTTAATGATTTTTTTCTCCTCAGGGACAAACAACCTGAACACTGATAGCCTTTGATGACAAAATGTAAGTGAAATATGTGTAGCACATGTTGTAAGTACATTCTTATATCGTACAAGAGTAATTCTGTTTCATGGAAGATTAAAGAAGCAGCTCAGAAGGTGAGCGCCACTTTCTGTCCTCAGCCTGTCAGGGAAGTACTTGACACGTATGTCACTGCAAAGCCTTGCTGATAAAAGCCTACCATCACAGAGGGGCAAAATGTGATACTTCCTTTAATACAGGGAAAATTGTCCACTCACACACACTCTGCTCAAAGGCAATGACAGTGACAGTGACAGTACTGCTCCGGAGGTACACACTCAGCAGTTGTCTAAAGAAAAATAAAAGGACGCAAAAGTTCAAAACCTGCTTACCATCCGACAATCAGCTCTATGAGGTGGGAGAGGAATGCCAGATTGTTCATTTTGGTAAAAGGTAAAAAATTGTCAGACACAGCAGATTCCATTTAGACCCACCACAGGTGTGAGGGACAGAGAGGTTTCTGTTGAAGTATACTCATGCCTTTATCCCTATTTGTACAATTCATTGCATAGTGATAATCAAATTCAAAAATACAGAACTCATGGAGAGACTGGGGAGACCATGCAGCACAGCATGGATGAAGCTATAATGGCAAGGCTTTTGCACCACATTTAACTTTTTGCATTAAGAATAGAGAGATTTAAGATGTTAGACACATTTTATAGACTACATTGCTTTGATCATATTAAACTTTGAAGACAAAGTTGGGCAAACAGGAACTGTTACACAAGCAGCATACTTCAGATGCTAAATATAGGTACAAGGAAAGTACAAGTTAGTCATGAAAAAAAATATTTCTTTTTGCATTGCAGCACTTGTTGGAAAAAGAGGACTGGCTGCCTTCAGAAATCTACCAGAAGTCTCATAAATAAGCAGATCTTTACTAATGCAATTAAAGTACATACCCTCTTGTCCCTGTGCAATACCTCCTCTTCCTATTACAAAAATCCCCGAAATCACACAACAATTCAATATCAACAATTTGATATTTAATTCACCAGAATGTCCAGACAGAGACACCTATTTAACTAGTAAAAACTGGCAGGGGGAGGTGAATCTACATGAATGGGAATCTGCTGCTCCAGGTAATCTTTTTGGAGGGACTTACTGTGGCAAATTGATTGCTGAGAGCGGAGACTGATCATGAGTGCTAATTTTCAGCAGCAGTGCACAGCAGAGCAGGGAAATAAGAGGATCTATTTATAACAGAGGGAAACAGCAGAGAGGGATTATCTTGTCTTTAGAATAAAGAGCACAGAAGAAGAATCAATTTTCAAGGTTTTAAAACCTGACAAACACAGTTCATTTCTCCCACAACTTCTCTGCCTCTGGCTCTCAGCTCACCTTTGGGCTGAACAGCCTACGACCTACAAGATATGGAGGAGAGGTTACTGAGGAGGCAAGCTTGGATTTCAGCTATGATGTGGACTCTTCTATCTCCATCTTTAATAGTGGTTTAAATGACCTACTATATTCTCCCCATACCACGAAGGCTGGTAATAGTGGTAGCTCGGGTCTAAAGTTGGTCTAATCTCAAGTCTAACTATAGAAAAAGGCCCTTAATCTACATTAAGTAGCCGGGAAAAAAAAAAAACAAAACTGTGTTCATATGGACCTTAATCTGTTAAAATGAGAATGTTGAGATGAGTATGGTAAAAACTGGCTGGTTCTAAGGATAGATCATACAGGTGGGGAACAGCAGCAATTACTCCTAAGCCAAATTATATATTAGAAATTATGGCTCTACAACATACAAAAAAATCTTTTGCATACAATTTGGACATATAGTTTATCTTATTATATATCTAAATCATTTGATTTCTGCTGGAAACCATACTAAACTAGCATGTTATTTCACAAAAGGAATACGATTTGTCAATGATTTGAGCATCTCTGTACCACCACAATGCTCCATTTATAAAGTTATGACACGAGAAATGTGACAGATTTTACCTTTCAAAAGATTACAGCTCCAATATAGAATTTTTGCACTATGCCATGATGCAGTTAACATAGTTCAATAAAGGTTTTTAAAATTAACTAGCTTTTCTGTCTTCATTGTTCAGTCTACCTAGTTCTCTTTGGTTGACTACAGCGCTAAATTAAATGTTTTGTTATTAGCACTGTCATCACTGGCAGCCCACCTTATCTCACACCAGGTGTGCATAATGGAAAAGGTCAGGCAAAAATCAGGTTTCCCAGCATGCCTTTGGGAACTAGACCAGGAAGGAAGCTTGGGGCTGATTATCAAGCAAACAGGCTGTACATCCCACCATCCCTCACGACAAACCAATCACCTTCTGACCCTGGCCATCATGTGACCGCTGTTTAACCTGGACAAGTATACGGGACAGGAACCACATAGGAAATGGTGTAACTTGACACGAACGGGATCTCATTGCAGGGAGGTGGTTAAAAAAAAAAAAAATCCACAAAGTACACTTTTCCACCAACGCCACATCACAGATAAGGCGAGTTTAGCAGGGCGGACTCATTGGTGCATTTCTGTTCTCTGCAGCCCAGGTTAGGCCCACATAGAGGAGCTAAGCCTGCTGCAGGAGGCAGCAGGGGAGGAATCTATCATTCACAGGGGATTGCTCAAGCAGGCATCGAAGGCAGGGATGAACTGGAGACAACCTCCCAATGTCGCCTGTCGAGGATGCTGCCAAGACTCTTCACATTACTGATACAGTAGCAGGAAAAACATATTCAATTAATACAGTACAGCAGACAGCAGCACTGGACGCTCCAAACCAATCCGCTTATGGAGCATCTAATAGCATACGAGGAGGAAGGATATTGTGCTAATTTGTCTTGTCTGTAGAGCGCTCCGACAGCCTCATTGATGCTGACATCTCTTTAACATGAGGTTAGTGGGTGTTTGGCCTCCCCTCTAGTCGTTTGTGCCCAGCAGAGCCTGGAAATGATTAGACCTGGGAGGGCAATTAGCCTCAGCATCGCAGGGCTAAATATAGTCCAGCTTGGCCCAGCTCTGCTCCTGGGTCATATCCACACCGCAGCCTCCACGCAGGCATGTTAGTTCAATCCGTTTGTTTTATGAGTGATGCGAAGGCTGCACTGACTCAGACAAGATAACATAACTCAGCCGTCGATCAGGAGTCTCTGGAGGAAAAGGAGGTGAGTGGGAAGAAGTCGTGGAGGAAAAGCAAAAGGGATGACACTCATCACGTTAAACCTGATATTGAGAAAATATGAGCTGGAGATGGAGATGCATGTTCCTAAAGTTGACTCACATTTATATTGTTTCCATCACACTTCAGCTTGACAACAGCTGTATTTCACAAGAAGCAATGTCTCAAACAAACGGGTGGGAAAACATGCTTTCCCACAGCCTTACACCAACTGAACGGAATGCTTAGAAGGAATGCTTTCCCATCGCACGGCTCCCTGCCTCTCCAGTCCCAGTATCTCCCGCCCCCTGTGAGAGATTTTATCCTTAAAAAACAGGAGGTTCGTCCACTCGTTCACCTGGGACGGCTCTTGGATGGCGTAGGAAAGCTAGAAGGTTATAGGAGCCTGGGAATGTTTAACATCAAGAAAGCAATCGGAACATTGCCAGAGCTCTGGGAATTGGACAGGAAACATGGAGAGTAACCCCTTCCTGCCTGAGAGGAAAGCAAAGAGGAAGTGATTTTGGGTTATGTGACAAACCTGAAAGGGAACCTGTTGGCATTTATAGGAATACTAGGTTTTTACAATTGCTAAATTTAGCCAACACACATTGAGATGTTTTAAAAGAACCAGTTTAACTTTTCTTCCAAGTAACACTTTACGGCTGATCTCTTCCTACACTAATGCTCAAAGGTGATGTGGGAAGAACCAGGGTTCAGATGCAATACGAGAAAAAATAAAACTTTAATGGCCTTTTGCAAATAACTGACATGACCTAAGCCTTTCAGCATAGTGAAGACATTGAGGTGAAACACAAGTGAAAATATTCTGGTGCTACACTGAGCTCAGCCCACATTGCACAAGACAGCTCAGGAAAAAGGAGTCTACTTTATACCCAGAGCAGAGAACATTTGCAGTATTTAGCAGTACTTCTCACCGTGAGAGGCCTGAGAGCTGAGCAAAAATACTTACACGTTTAAACATAGGTGTAGCACCAAACAGACAGCCACAGAGGGGCCACGTGATGCTATGCTCACAGGAAGCCACACTGTAAATAGTTCCAAAGTTATACCAACTGTTGTTTAAATACACTTAAGTGAATAACAGGCAACTTGCTCCATAAGCGTAACAAAAATATGGCATAACCCAGAAATTTGATTACAAACATTTTTACAGCACACAGATTTAAAAAACATGTAAAGTTGTCAGTTTTTCTGCATGGTGCATTGTTTTCATTCACATTTTACAGCAGGCACCCCAGCCTCACTTAAAATAAAGAGCGCCAACTTGAACAGGAAATTATTAATAAACCCCCTCCACACGTTTTAAAACATACATAAACGAAAATGATCACCTCACTGTTGTATACCTCCACGTACTATGATTATTTGGAATTTGTGTAATATATGTAGTTGTGGAGCTATTTAAAAATAAAAAAAAGAGGAAAACTGTTCTGCGCCTTAACTTGTGGCATCTCTATTGCCCATTTTCTACTGCATCATAACTAAACGCCTTAATTTAAGGTTTCAAGTGGGAAAATTTACTATCTGGGATGATTTTTAATACCACCTCAGCTGAGGTTTTCAAGTGACCTGAGGCAATAATAAAGAGGTGATGTAAACCATAACAGACCACTGATTGGTCAGAGAGCATTGTCATCGCTTAGCAAATACTTCATCTGAAATATCTACACATCTAAATACATGAGAGTGTATGTTTGAAAGACAACAAATAAATTTAATGGAAAGCCAACCAAGTGAATTAAGTAAACATACTGTAAAAGTAAGTAAAGTCCTATGGTCCATAATATTCTCACAATTTTCATTTTGACTCCATCCATCTCGGGCTTATGTGCAATTCAACTCATATCAAACACGGTCCTATGATAACAGATGCTTGTGTTTTCTTTAAAGCCATTACAGCAAGCTTTAAAACTAAAAGCATCCTTCCAGCAGTGGTTTGACTTTTGAAAACTAGATCCAATTGCACTGCAGGACATCTCCTTAATATGTAGGATGCGGGGCAAATATTAAAAATGCTGTGCAGCCTCACATAATGTGGGACACCTCGCAATCCTATCAGGGGACCATAAATGTCAATGCAATCCATCCAGCCGAACCACTGGTTACACCGAAATATAGTGGCTTGCAAAAGTATTCATAACCCTTGAACTTTTCCACATTTTGTCACGTTACGACCACAAAAATAAATATAATTTATTGGAATTTTATGTCTTAACCATTTGTGTGTTGACGGCCACAAGGGCTGATTCCATCCTTGTCAAGGGAAGTGCTAACCTTCTATTTTATGTGAAAGACCAACACAAAGTGGCACACAATTGTGAAGTACAAATACAATTATACATGATTTTACATTTTATTTACAAATAAAAAACTGAAAAGTGCGGTGTGCAAAAGTATTATTCAGCCCCCTTTTACTGCAACCAATTGCCTTCAGAATTTGCCTGATGATTGCTGAATGATCGAATGTTGACCTAATGACTAAATAGAGTCAACCTGTGTGTAATCTAATCTCAGTACAAATACAGCTGTTCTGTGACGGCCTCAGAGGTTTGTTAAGAGAATATTGGGGAGCAAACAGCATCGTGAAGGCCAAGGAACACACCAGATAGGTCAGGGATAAAGTTGTGGAGAAGTTTAAAGCAGGGTTAGGCTATAAAAAGATTTCCCAAGCTTTGAACATCTCACGGAGCAATCCCTGTTCAATCCATCATCCGGAAATTGAAAGAGTATGGCACAACTGCAAACGTATCAAGACACGGCCGTCCACCTAAACTTACAAGCCGAACAAGGAGAGCACTGATCAGAGATGCAGCCAAGAAGCCCATGGTGACTCTGGACGAACTGTTGAGATCCACAGCTCAGGTGGGGGAATCTGTCCACATAACTATTGGTCATGTGGGGGACACAGCTAACATGTGGAAGAAGGTGCTCTGGTCAGATGAGACCAAAAGTGAACTCTTTGGCCTAAATGCAAAACTCTATGTGTGGCGGAAAACTAACACTGCACATCACTCTGAACAAACCATCCCCACTGTCAAACATGGTGGTGGCAGCATCATGCTCTGAGGTGCTCCTCTTCAGCAGGGACAACGACGCTAAATATAAAGCCAGGGCTACAATGGCATGGTTTAGATCAAAGCATATTAATGTGTTAGAATGGCCCTGTCAAAGCCCAGACCTAAATCCAATTTTTGTAAAAAAAAAAAAATTTTAAATCATGTATAATCTTCTTTGTACTTCACAATTGTGTGCCACTTTGTGTTGGTCTTTCACATAAAATTCCAATAAAATATATCTATGTTTGTGGTCGTAACGGGACAAAATGTGGAAAAGTTCAAGGGGTATGAATACTTTTGCAAGCCACTGTATGTTAACTGCACTGTACAAAATGTATTTATTTCAAAAGTGGATTCCGTTTTCTGGACTGTAGCGTTGTCAACCACTGACTGTTTACAAGACCTGAGAGAGTGATGCAGCATCTCCACAATTCCCACAAAGCAGTCTGCTCAGGCAAAAGATGCAGCATTGAAAAAGTCAACACAGCGCAAGACAGCACCACCCAAATTCTGCCTACCGGAAAAGCCCACTGGACTAAATCCCGGCCATACATCAAAACCACTGTGCACACACTATATGAAATTCCCAGTAAACAATAACATTATAGACAAACCCTGAGATATCCTTGCAGCTTGTAGCAACAATACACAAGCGGAGAAAACATCCATCACAAAGAGGTTATTTGGACAATGATAAAACTGAGGACAAGCTCAGTTTCCTGTTTATAAACTGTTTGTCAATCCATCATTTGCCACAAGCGGAATGAGAAAACAATGTGGTGTGGCCACCATGGAAATATCGAAGTGTGTCCTTGAAATGACATTATTTATTGAAATAAATTCACTCAAGCTGAAATATGTATAGCAAATGCATTATGAACAGTGCTTCTGATAGAGCGCTGAGGGCTTTAACTCACCATAACATTGGCTTGCTCTTTTCAACAGATGTCCCTTGTGTGACACACAGTTGGGATAATAGCAAAAAAAGGGTCTTAACGCTTTAATTTACCCCTTTCATGAATGGAAGGAATTTCCTTTTGATGGCCTATTTGAATGTATAGACAATTTAGCGTCCTTCCGTGAGCAGCGATTCTGATCTTAATTGCTTGGTTAATTAGATGTGATTCACAGGGAGAAGCCTTGCCCTAACCAAACTCCCCCTGCTTTGCTGAGGGGGCTCCTCCAAAGCCCTGACTTCCTTATTCCCATTTCAGGGCTATGATTCCACACTTGTGACAGGTCTGTCTTTGCTGAAGATGGGCTTTTATTTTTTCCCCCTGAAATGTCAGCAAACCCCACAGAGCTCCAGTTCTCTAATTCTAGTGCTTGAGGAAAGATCAGCAGTGTGCACACCCCCACCCCCCGGTTCTGATGTAGACTAATATTACATACAAATTCCACAGTTTTTATCATTTCCCAACAAATGAGGGACAGCTAGTGCAACATCCTGCCTGTTCCTCTCACCCTGTGATGAATATGGCTCACTCAATCCAGGTGCCTTAACTTAGCTGGTCAAGGAAGCATTTAGATAATTACAAAAGAAAGTCGCAGAAGGAGGAATAAAAGGATTGCCGTACACTGTGGGAGTAGAAAGCACTTGCTTACTTACAACAGTCACTCATCTGGTTGGATCATGCTTTTTATTGCACTTCATCCTGATTAAACATCAGGCAGTGGAGAAAGTTGAACAAAGGTAGGTGTTTTGGCAGGCTGGCAAGGTGGCCAACTAATGGAAAGGTCCAGCTGAGGCAGCTGCTTGCTATTACCCCTCCCACCTGGTAGGAAATAAGCAATCATTTAGTACTGACAGGTACATGCTGGACCTTTGGTATATCTGCTCTCAAACCCACTAAATCATGGATTACAAGCAATTTAGAATTAACCTTAAGTCCATCAAGTTTCATTGCCAAGTTTAGTCTGTTTCATACCTGTCAGTGGACAAGCATGGATTTTCCTGAGTAAGACAAAAAGAGGTAATACTGGTAGACATAAGTGTGGGATTTTACTTTCAACAGCAAAGAGTGCATCAGCTCACAATGCAATGACATCTGATGTACAAAACATTTCTCTTTGTGCAGACACCTCTGATAAAGAAAAAGAGAACAGAAGAGCAAACAAAAGCAACATCTCTCCTCAAACATGTGAGGGCTTTTCTGCCTGTGAAAAACAGCAATTGAGAGGTCTCTGTAGAGCTGTAGAAGGCTTAGCGTGTCCAACTGGATCTGGAGTGTAGCTGCAGACCTGCCTTAATGTATTGCCTGTGAAAACGGCAGAAAAAGCCACTATGACTGCTTGGTATTGTGACTATTCTGTGATGATTGGGGATGTTTAATGTTAATGTCATTAGTATTATGGTCCTATTCAAAACATGGCTCAGGCCTTTTGAGGTATTTTACTTCATCATAAGCAAGTAAGTGCATCCAACGTTTAGTATATATGGGGCACCATTTAGATTGAGGAGTGTATCCTATACTATATATTTTTTTTTGTATTATTATAAGTAAACATGGGATTTTTTTTCCCTGATACACATGCTAGTACATACAATGATCAAAGCATCAAAACCATGACAGAGCTGGAGACAGCTAGCAGCATGTAGTTACTGTAGTAAGAAGAAACACCTGGAGCTTTACATGAAGGGATGTGTATCTACTCTGACTGACATTCAAGAGGTGAACTGAGTTTGTGCAGGTTATGCTGTCTAATCTTATGTTACATGAACACACTTCACGTCCTGATCCACTCTATTTGCCTGTTAAAGCTACTGCAATATGCTATAAATAGAAATCAACACTTCACATATGTTTAAATCTAAATGCCCTGTAGATTTTGTTTGTCTCTATATGTCAGCCCTGCGATGAACTGGCGACTCATCCAGGGTGTACCCCGCCTTCGCCCCAAGATGCTGAGATAGGCTCCAGCCCCCCCCGCGACCCCTAACGGGATAAGCGGTAGAAAATGAATGAAAGGATCAAAATCATTCAATTAAAATTATTATAGTGAAACACTGGCAGGAACATGTCAATGAATTTTCCGGAACTTGTAACATTCTAAATGAAGTGACTGCCATCTTCATTCAAGTCACACTAAACTGAAATCTTTAAATCCTTAAATTTTTATTCTGATATGTTTTTATTCTGATAAGGTTCAGAAGGATCAAAGTTGAATTCTCTAAGACAAAATTGATAATACGATACATTACTATGCATAACACTTGGAGGTGGAACACTGGAATTACTGGCTCATCTACTGGTATTCCAGTCAAATCTGTGACATGCCATTTATGAGATAGCAACATCAAATACAGAAAGAAAAATCAGCGCTGACTTCAGCTACACTAACATCAGACAAAGCCAACAGGATGTCCTGCTAAGAAGCACACCTGTATTTCAAAACTAATTTTCAAAGTGAATGCAGGGTTTCGCATCTGTACCAAAATCCACAATAGTATATTGGTTCTAAACAAACTTATTTAGCTTCCATGTGCACAAACTAAAACTAACAGACTCTGCATAGGCACTGGCTTAGGTTAAGTTAGAGCAGTCCACTGTGAAAAAATTCAATCTGAAGTGGATAATACACACAGCTTCATAGCTGACAGCGTGTGTGTTTTATATCCAGGAAGGAAAACTATGGAGCTAACATAAGAAGACTCCCTCCTCTGGGCAAAGAAATGATATGTCCTCTTATACCCTTGTCCTAAATATTGCAAAATTACAACACTTTCCAATGAAATACATCTCATTTAACATTAGTATGGCAAATGATACTGTGCCAAGGCAGTGTTAGGGCCAAAAAAAGTCCACATACAGACAGCTCTGTTTTGTCTGTGACAGCCCTACAGGCCCTTGAGGCTCAGGAGCCACTTCTCCCTCTACAAGCAGCCTTCTTCTCCAGCCCCAGATGTCTCATTACTGTAAAACAAGCGGAGAGATGAGCGACATATAAACCACTGGCCCAACAATGCTGCCTCCCTTTCAATTATACAGGATTAGCCTAGCATGAGCGGGCTTTCCTTTGCGAGATGTTACCTTGCATCACACAGTACGGCCATATGTCAGACCTAAATAAATTACCGAGGAGTTGAATGCTTGGCGATAGTCGAAAGGGACTTTTGGCTCCACTAGAGTGAGCAACGAGTTTAAAAAGAGCAGGATGCTACAGCCTCTATACAATTTTACATGGGCACGGACAAAGACACAGACAGGTATACACCCTTTGTCACTGGGTCTCATAAATAAGTCCTGCAGGTTTCCCCCAGTTACCCTGTGGATTTAGTAGTTTTACTCAGCATGCGTTAATCAAGTGTAAAGTAAAGGCAAGCCAGTGAAAATTTGTGTCGAGTCATGCTTTGGCTAAACCACCTGGACAGATCCTATCCAGATCCATGACACGTACTGCAGTAAGACAGAGGACAGCAAGGCTGTTATACCACAGCCTGCATCACTCGCTTTTATAGGAATGGTGTGGTGTGGGGTTTAACAAGACGTTTTACTCATCAAGGGGACTGATATTATGTAACCATAAAACAGTGAAGTCCACAAATCAGCACTCGACCTGATGTGATGCATAGGGCTGGGCTGCCAGTAAGGCAGGTAAGGTAAGTAAGGTAAACACAGCAACAAAAAGGTCTAAAACCAGTTTTTTTTTTTTTTACACTTACATGAAAGCAGCTATAATGGTTGGATTTTTTTCACCCCACAAGAAACTTAAAATACAGCTCTAAAACTACAGCTAACCCTGCTCCCCAACCGCTCTCTCGTCTGCACAATTTTCCATCAAATCTGTGCCATAGCTGGAGCGACTCCACTGACCAGGGGCGTCTGTGGTTGAACTGCGCCAGTCCGCAGGCCCAGAGAGGCAGGCAGCAAGCAGGCAGGCAGGCTCCAATATGCCTGACATGGAGCACCCTCGCGGGGGGAACGACTGAGTAATGGCAAGGTAACTTGATCCAGGGCAGGGAGGGAGTGAGAGCAACCCTGACGCCTAAATCATAGCTGTGGGATGAAGCGATGGAGACACGCAAATGTGTTTCCTAGGAAGATAAGCAGAAGGATGAGAGGCTGAGGAGACAGTGGGTGGAACGAACAGAGAAATGAGCAGCGGTTAGACGGGACATTTGGGAAGCAGCCGCCTTTCATGCACGTGCCATCGGTATGGAAGGAGGGACAGCAGAGGGATGACAAGGCATGAGCTTGGGTTTCAAATTCATAAGTCGGTCTCAGACAGAAAAAAACCAAATGCATTCACATTTAGGAAACATCTGGATATAAATAAATATATCCTTCTTCATATAGGCCAAAACATTTAACAAGAGATTAACATGTCCTTCAATGCCTTCAGTAAGTGGAGAATCACCTTATAAATCATACAGCCAAGGTGTCATTAACAACTCGGCAGAGTTTTTACACATATTTATTGCAGCAGACAACCCTATCCATGACTTTCCATAAACTGTAAGGTGATACTAAAGTCTTTTATTATTTTTTTTATATATATTTTTTTTTTACCACCACTACATGATTAGGGCATTAATTTAGCTCCAATTTTATTTTAGTTTTTAATATTAAGTTCACTGTTATGTAAAACGTAGCCTTAATAATAATTAAAATTAATACATTTATATAAAATTTGGTCATAAGATTTTATCTAGTAGTAACTACAAGCTCACAACCACAATTTGTTCTGGCAAAATGTTAATGATCAGAGAAAAGCCAACAAACCTTCAAAATGGTGAACTAAATATTTAGCTTTTTTTTGCTTTAAAAACTTAACTCAGGACACACATGCAACTTCACCAGTATATGCGCTGCAACACCACAACCCAACAGAAGCACGCTGCAACTAGCACAGATGATAACAGATGTTTCCAGGGAACAATTAAAAGTGATGGACACACAGGACATGCTTGTTTGCGACAATTTGTGACTCCAAAACATACTTAAGTCAGCTACGTTTTAGCTGTGTTGTAAATGAACTAAAATATCCTAATAGCTGGCATATAATTTTCTTTTTATCAAATAATCTATCATGGACTTTCCGGTTCCCAAGGATGTGCATTGGTGCTTTCTATGTCTTCTATGTTAAATAAAAGACATTAAAGACATACAAGACTTGGATTTCAACTTTGAGACTGATGCAATACCATATTTGACTACAATGTGGGTTGCAGAGGCTGAGTGGCACCGTCCGTCCCTGTTTTGACTCAGAGAGGCAGAAGAAGAAGCACTCAACATTATATGTGCAATATGTTTATCAATATTGAACATTGCACATGTGTAAACTGCACCAAAAGCAGTACACAACCTTGTGTCATAAGCAAGGGATCTGGCAAGTTTGAAGTCAATCTGACGATGGTTTCTTTTCACTATGCAGGAGACAGACAGAGAGTCACACAGTTTTCCGTGTTATCATTTCAATAGGCAGGCTCAGCCTTTTCATTGCAAAATGCAAAGGCTCAGCTAACAACAGATATGCCATTGGCCATCCGGGTGAGCTACAGGTCCAGCACTTTTCAGTGTCCCCATCTGTGGGCGATTTCCCTGCTATTTAGCTGTTTTTGCATTGCTTTAGTCAGGTTCAGCATGAGATGAGTGTTTGCCTCAGCAATTTGTGTGTGTTTTCATAAGTTGCAATGTGTTGAGCTCTCTCAGCGACCATAAATTTGACTGACCGCTTCAACTCTAGTAAAACAGCAAATTACAGGGAAAGCATTTTGCTTATCCTTACGGATACAAAATTGTAAAAATATTATTTTTCTTTAAGCAACCATTACTCTTGAAAACATACATTACACAATTTAAATATCTGTGTAGAGACAACTAGATTTTTAAAGGCACAAAACCAAAAATAACTATAAAAAAAATTAAACTGAAAACCGAACCATAAAAAACTGATTGCAATAACTCCATTTGCACTGCAAGGCCACTAAGCCATTTTTCATGATGGTGGCAGACCTTGAGTAAGGGGCCTTGCTCAAAGGCACAAAGGCCGGGGTAATAAGGTAGAGAAATAGTTACCCAAATCAAATTCATAAAAGCCAGCCTTGACTGTGCTCCATTTTAGAAACAGTCTGACTTCACTTTTCTTTTAAGAACTTATGTGACTTATGTTTCATAAATATATCATTACGCTAAGCGAAATGACGGCTCTGACAAGTACCAGCCTGTTACCATGTGGATGACCATTACACCGGTTGTATGTTGCAGTCTACTCCTATCAACCTCACAACGACAAATTTTTACCGTGCACACTGCAAAAAGAGTGGTCTGTACAAGTGGAACATAGCCAGGAAGTACACTCAAACGAGCAACCTAATGTAATCATATACCTTTGCTGCCAGCAGCAAAAAAATCCTGTAAAAGTCAGTCATTAAGCTTCACATGTAATTTTCATTAACTTTCTTGGAACCAATAGTCCAGCAAGACCAACAATTTAGCAGAGAAAGAAATGTTCAGTGGACTATTACTGAACCACATCCTCTCCTTTTCCATCTACAATATGGTCGCCATTCATTATTCAGACCCGAGATGCACTTTCCTTGTTCCCTCCCCTCATGACATCTTTGGGCAGCACTTAACAGACGGGATACATATCATCTGCTCATAATTCAGCTATAACTAAAAAAAGAGAACTTCAATGGTTTTATTCAATTACGCTAAAAAGGCTGACAGACTTTTTGATTCTGTAAAACATGAGGGTTGCTTCTCAACCACGCATGAAAGGATGCTGACTTTCAATGCACCACCACATTAGGCCACTTTTTAAGGAGAAAATGCATTTTAATTCAGTCCTGTGGTGCCTATATTGCATCCCTAATGTAGAAATACAGTCATTTAAAAAAAAAAATAGGCCAGGCCTTCAAGCACAACTGAGCACAATCGGCAGCAGTGTCTGACCCTCGGAATGACTGGCTCAATGTTTGGCTGCATTATCAAACACCTCATGCTAAATGTCAAACAGGGTTTGAGAGCTCGTTCCATTTTTCTTTGTTATTACCTACTACTTGGATTGTTACTTCAAAGCCTGGCTGTGAGTGGCGCCTGAGTGAAAGAGCCTTGTTATGGTAACATAATCTTGGTTATGATTGAGCGGAAATGTTAGACAAGCATCTAAGTTTCCTTCGCCTGTTTCCACCCTCTTCACCTAGCCACATGTGAAACCATGCTGGGGAGCCTGGATAGCCAAAGTAAACGCTTGCTTGGCATGTGTTTACACTGGATGCCAGGTTTACATGTCAGCCCTTAACTCATAATCTGGTGATAAATAACACCACAGAGCGTAACTGTTTCTTCATAATCATTGTATGCAACAAACTTTAAAGAGGGAAATGTTTCTCACGATAGGCTGCAAGATAAAAGAGGCCACAGCAGTCAAACTCTGTTGTGTGTGTGTGGAACTATGGCGTTCCCCACACTGACTCATCTATAGGGCACAGCGCTTCTCTGAGTCTGCAAAAACATAGTTATATGGAAATGCAAAATGTGTAGGCTGACCACCTCTCTAGGTGAAATGAACAACAAATAGCACAAATTATGTCATTTTGTTAAATTTGATTTGTGTGTTTAAACATTACATGTTCTAATATGAACTGTAAGGCCTAGTTGCACCACTCTGCTGAACTAAAGTGAACAGCACATACAGAAGATGAAGCGTACAGGCTTGTCAAAAGACAAACAGAAAACAGCAAGATAAAGCAGAGTGAGTTATTTCATAAGGCTGAAAGCATGAGAGGGTCACTTCACCCAGATGGAAGAAAAAGCCTTGAAAACAGTTTGGGTTTACTTGCCCAGATTTTAAAATACCCCCACTCCAGCACCACCACTCGCTTCTTTTAATCCACACAGCACAAAGTCAAGTGCATTCAATATGGTTGCGACTAATGACTGCTATAATTACTGATTAATCTACCAGTCACTTTAGACTTTAAATGTCTTATTTTGTCAAACCAGTTGTCGAACCAACAGCTAATATTAGGTGCTGATCGGTTGCCGTAACTATCCACCACAAGCTGACTGATTTTACTCAAAGACAGACGCCTTTCACCTGTGGCTTCTACAGAAGCATTAAATACATGAGTCACATGACTAATTACGATAGTATTTCATTCAAAAACAAACCTTTACCAAAAAAAAAAAAAAAATAACAGCACACTCTGCAACAAACATTTGGCAAAGAATGACTAACAGCATTTTGACATCATTTATATCTTGACTTGAGTATTATATTTGCTAGAAAGACCAGAAAAAGAAAGTATTTTACACATCTGACATCCTGAAAGTGTCAGATGTGTGGACTTTTTAATTTTTTTTTTTTTTTGCTTGATGAACAGCTCAAACATTAATCGACTTATTAAAAAGCCATTACTCACCAATATATTGGTTTAGCCAATAATATCGGCTGAAAAATGCCTATCACAGATATATCAGTATTTGCTTATATGTTATCAATATTGACCAATGTCAGAAAAAAAATTGGTTTTAAAGAACACATTGCAGACAGAGATGGGGTAATTTATATTAAATTTCCAGTGAAGGACACTGTTTCAGTGCTCTGCTGTCAATTCAGTCAGTAAAAGTTCACTGTTAATCTGTGAAATATTCTGCCTCCGTTTCATATCTTTGTTACAAATATACAATATTGAGAAAATTTGTGTGTATCCGCCAATATTGGATATTGGAACTTTATTACTCCCTGATATCAGTATTGGCTCCAAAAATTTCATATCAGTCAGGCTCTTATCTTTATGCATTAGAAAATACTGCAGCTCCAATAAAAGCCACTCAGGACAAGTTCTGTGGATTATCTAAAGTAACAGAGCTGTTATCATTTTAAATTTTTAAATGTTGGGAGCTCTGCAAACAAATAACCAGTCCCATCTGTTTTAATAGAGCACAGACAGAGAGCTGAATGATGTACACGTAGACCGTGGACACACAAAACCAGTGGGCTGACCATTTGAGGTTTTTGGGAGCAGCTGCATTTTTTTTGTCTGACAACAAATCATAACAAACAGAAATCCGAATGACAAGAGCCGCACAGTCGTGCTCAGAAAGTTAATGTATTTTAACAACAGCGTGATAATCAAGAGACAGTAGGGCGAATGCGTCGGCAGTGCTGTGGGAGTTTCTGGTATGAGTGTGAAGGTTGGTAACAAATGTGTTTGCTGATTTGTGTGCTTCTTATTTCTATCATCAGCATAAAATGTTGCTGAGACAGCTCATTTTCAAAAAAAAAAAAAGTGTAACAGTGAAAGCAGCTTTCCCTGCAGGTCCCAATATGTGCACCTAAAAATGAGTATGACCTTTGTTTGATGTGACACTGTCAGAATATGACAAACTGAAAACCACATCATATCTGACCTTGTGAGGCGTTTGCATGGTGTGAAGAATACTTGGCTGCTTTACAGATAGAAAAATGAACTGGTGTATCTGGACAGGAAAAGCAAGCAACACCCTTTGCAACACATGAAGCTATTTTCTTCATCAATGACAATTTGTTTATACGTCAATGCAACAGCTCAAATTCTTTATTTCAAATCATTCTAAACTAAGAAGCTTTTAACAGAAGTCTTCAACACAAACATTCCAGGGATCATACGTGGTCTCACAGTAAGACCAGTCACACCAGATGATCACTGCCACTGGACCAGAGCGCCGAATTCAAAGCCACAGCAGCAACACTACTGACCTTTGACCTCTTGGTGAAGAAATGAAAGCAATAATTTAAGACATCTTGGAATAGCTACATAAGTAGCCTGACATCACAGAAACGCAATACAACGTATTTGAAGAAATCATAACAACAAAAATGGAAACAATGGCCCACATCCCACATTTCCTGTTGTTTCTTGTCAGCATAAGGCTGTTTATCACACAACGCAGACAGGCTCTGTTTGAGCCTTAACAATCAATTCTGCTGACCAATCAGCAGACTGCAGTGGGTCAAGCCCCCCAAATCACAGAATATGATGAGGTGAGATGAGGTGTGTATAATATAAGCAGTCAAAAAGGTTTATAGGCCCCATTTATTTCTAACAACTCAGGGCATCAATTAGACATTTGAACTTCTATTTCACGATACGTCACAGATCTCACATTATATGACTGTTCACATAGAAAACCAGAAAGAATGATGTATATTAGTCATAAACGCAACCTAAATACACTTTACATTCCCCTATAATACACCACACATGTGGACACAGACACAGTGTTAGTAAATCTTCTATCAAATGTATTTAGTTTTACAGTAGACATTCTGAAAGACATGTAAATTCAGTATCAGTTCAGAATTTGAAGCGTGTCTTGCACTTTCATGAATTATTAATCACACCACAGTATGAACACCCAGAACAACACACTTGTGTTCTTACACATCCCAATAATGCACATTTCCACTTTAAGTGAGCAACAGGTTGTCCACTGCTTCTATGTCCCAAGCAATAACTGGTTGAATTGATCTGAACTGTGTGATGATCACGCAAAGAGCACATGATTAACTCCTCTCAACTCCACATTGAATACAAACCAAACTCCACCCACCCCCTCTGCTG
>KV751334.1:9639077-9652103 GCA_001698575.1 Mola mola | reverse complement strand
AGGAGAGGCTGACCTGAGGACAGTCTGTCAGTCTGTCTGTACCTCTCTCATCTCCTGCGTGTTCGTGTATCGTGTAGCCTGGTGACGTATGCCTGCAACGCACAGCTGCGGGGTTAGCCAACAGGCCTGTTCTGCATTAGCTCCGCACACACACACGCACGCTGTGTGACACCTTCGGTTCGCTTGCCTATCCGCTGTTTGTTGCGTGTGCACTTCCACGTAAACCCTCCACTTTGTGGACACCGTGATTTGAGTTTGACTCTGTTATTTACGCAGCAAATACAGAGCAAATCCTGAGCTCCAGACTGCTGCAAGTACAAGCTACCGTGCTCAACACTGCAAACGAGCCCGCTCTGGCTTTATCACGGCCCCTCGAAACGCAGCGGGCCGGGCGAAAATGTCGGAATTATCGTAAACGTGTCTCACCTGGGTCCCCAGTTGTGTGGAGGAAACGCCTTTAATCTACAGACGGGCTCATTTTTTCGTAAATACCTGGGAAAAGCGTCGATCCTAATAACTGTTTCTCTCCAGCCATTTTGAGTCAAACTCTCATGTTGACCCAACGGGGGAGGACGGATAGGGCAGTATGATGAAGCAATCGTAATTCTGGGATTTTGTGTACAGAACGAATATAATCGAATTGCATTTAGTCAAGTTTTTTGTTTTGGTAAACACTACGTATTTCAAACGGGAGCGAAAACACCATTATAGAGTCACTCCATCCTCTGAACCCCCCCATGTGGGCAATAATGGTACGGCTCGTAAAATTCCGGGGACCTGCTTCAATTTGCTCCGCCAGTGCAGCCAATGAGCGGCTGAGAGTGAACCTGCAGGAGCCCAGCTGGCAGTTACTGTCACTGTCAGCAACTGCGAAACAAACTGTTAAACGTTGGAGATACGTAATGTCATGAACACAATTCTTATTATTATTGTTTTGCAATATAGCAACAGAATCCTGCAAACACGCCATGGCTACAGAATTATTAATTCCCATTTTGAATAAAAGTGGGAGTACAACAGTGTAAAGACACTCTAAAGGTATGAATTTCATTTTAAATGAAAGGACGCCTCGAAGAAGTTAAACATTAAATTGCTGGAATACCCTGACAAGTATAGAATATATGTGTCAAAATTAAAAAACAAAAACAAAAGGCAGTCTAATGATATTCGTCTGGTCTATTATTGTCCTAGTGATACTTTATTATTAATGTATCACCATTACATTTTCATAGGTTATTAGGATAACTGTAACTGGAGATGCACCAATCAAACAATGCCCCTTCCTGATGCAGCAGGAGTCAAGAAACAGAAATCAATCCAAGGTACCAATCTTAGTTTAAAAATCTGTGCACCTCCTCACTCGTCCTAAAAGCTCACCTGAACACTAGCAGTAGTATCGAACAGATCCTGGCACAGCTGATACCAAATCTCTCTAATTATATTGTTCACACCAATTCAGAGCATTGGGTGTGTGCATCCATAATTTAAAGTATTCCCAGGTGGTAGGCCTAATTTAATTTCCTGTGTAATGATCAAGGCTGGATAACCCAAAGCCCGTGTCAGTTGGCAGTTGCATCGATTAGATAGTTGATTATACTACGAGGAAAACTGTCATGTCGTGAAAACACGTCTATTCGCACGCTATACACACAGGAAATTGCAGCGACATACAATACACAAACATCTACACTATATATAGTATTCGGGGACAAAGCAGGTCCTCCTTTTAATGGCTTAACCTTCAGTAGAAGGAGCACTGTGTTGAAACATAGCTCAAGAATATTATTTTATTTATGTTACTATGAGTACAGTGTAGTGCAGAAGGTCAGACACAAATTTTTTTCCTGTTAAACAAAGAAGGTAATTCAAAAATGGGTGAATGTGGTTTAATGGACAATATTTTCCTCCAAAATGTAGTGACATAAAAGTATAAAGTGCCGTGTAATTGAAAAAAAGCAAAGTCAAGAAACTCAGTACTTCAGTGCAGCATATGAGCAGAGAACTTGGGGAAACTTTGCACCGTTGCAAAGTCCAATAACTGAAACTAAAACCACAGTATGAAACAGCCTCACTCAGTGTATTACTTCTTTAATAGCTCCTGCTGCAGCCGCCAGGTATTACCATTGGTGTTCTTGTGGCGGTGTTCCTGCTATTTTTAATCTCACTGCGATAATTAAAGGAGTCATTCAAAGTCCTGATCATAACAATTTGTTGTTTTTGTTCATGCTTCAGTCAGACTTTGTAATGCCAACAAATTTAAAAAAAAGATTAACGCTATGAGTCATGAACACACACATTCGGACAGGCAAGGGAATTGACAGACATATTTTCACACCCTTTCCACTGCTGTTTCACAGCAGGTTCGTGGTGCAATGAAGCATGGTGTTGTTAGTTTTGCAGTTTGAGTCACCTGGGGCTGCACATGTCCTGTTCCGCTAACCACCGTCAGAGGCCTCCGAGCATGGTCTGTGGCAGGTGGCGATGCCTTCTGCCTGTGACTGTTTGTGAAGACGACGGACAGACAGAGACAAAGAGAGAGAGAGAGAGAGAGAGAGAGAGAGAGAGAGAGACGTGTTCAGTTTCGATTATATACATCTCTCTGTATCTTTCTGTCTCTCACACGCACAGAGGTGGTGGCAGTGTCAGAAGCTTTGAGAACAAAGACACTGCTTAATCAGGAACTTCAGCACAGGTGTTACGACTGCTGCTTTTCTGAAAAGGCTCTGTTTCACCCTGATAGTGCTCAGGCAAGCCGTATCAATATTTCTCATCTCCCAAAACAGGATATGAAAGAGAGCTGTCTATGTTGTTTATATACTTATTTATTTTTTGTAACACTTGATGAAACACTGAGGCACCTCTGACTGGCAGGTGTGTGTCCTGCCTGCAACACTTGATTAAATTCTCAGGTGTCAATCTGAAACATGTATTTAAACTTTCATCCTATGATTCAGCAGTGTGTGACTGATCTTGGTGCTTTTTTAAACAACACATATTCTTAACTTTAGAAAAAAGTAGCTGTGGCATCGTGACTTTGTGATCAATACAAGGATCTTTAGCTCGGGGCCAAATAGAATTAAGAATTGCTTTAGGATAATGACAGTATCGACCAGCGCTCAGTAAAGCGTTTCAAGCTGTGGCAGGTTAATTCCCATCTATGAAGGTGTATGGGGAGCCGGTCTGAGTCTGTTGAGCACTATGCACTACACTTACTTCTCCCTTCTATCGCACAGCTCTTCTAAACTACTGCCACACCGTTCTCAACCCATGCTTTGGAAATTCAGACCTTCAGGAGCCACTGTGCCATCACGGAGAGCTGCATTTAGATTGACCACACCAGTAAAATCCAACTCCTGCAAGGTTATGGAATAATTTTATCCTTTCCATTGGCATGCGTGTGCCTACATATCTGCAAACCCCAAAAGTCCTGGGGCCATTCGTGGATGGCCTGTCATGAATTACAGGTCAGTATGATCCGGCGACAAAGCATTAGGCTGACACTGTAATATACCATAATAACACAATTACAGTTTAGAGAAAAAATGGTTAGGCAAACAATCATAGGAAAGAATTAGCTGTTTTAGCTTTTTAAAATACCTCCCCCGCTAAGGACGCCAAAAATTCTAGCAAAATGAAAAAATTAAATTCCCCCCTTCTTTTCAAGCTGACTTTTTTTCTTTTTTTTTTTTTCTAAGCAAGGTCCTTTGAGTGAGCATTCCTTGTTGCATATTCCCTCTGTGAATAAAAGTAATTTACCTTGCTCGTTACGTGAGACGTTGAGGTGTTTTGATGTTTGGAGATGAAAATGCTTTGAGATGAAATATTCATTTTATAAAAAAGAAGAAAAAAAAAGTTGGCTTAATTATGTATGTGTCCACTGTCAAGCTGAAAACCGCTGCTCCAGTGAGGCATGTTTCAAGCGTACCTTTTCGCCAGTGGCACAGAATACATTAGCTCATTATTACAGGGACACTGCACTGGCGTACATTCATGTATGCAACCTTATGGAAATATTAAATGAAGAGGTTGCACACCTCAGTGGACAAACGGAATAAGTATGAGCGTCTCTTGTTCGTGACTCATAATGTGAAAGATGGGCTGATTGTGTTTGATTCACTCACTGCGTCATCCCTTGTGTTATTTAGGACTTCTCGTCATATAGACAAAAAGAATACCTGCACACTGCTCTTTTTTTAAGAGCAGTGATACGACGAGATATGTGAGCAGATGGTGGCGGTTGCCTTGGGTGTAATTTGTCTGACACCATCAAAGTCACATTCTTCTGCACGTATGTGGCTTTACGGCCATGTGAGGAATCAGCGTGTCGAGCTGGGGTATTTTCAGAGGGACTCTGTCGGAGGAATAGGTCACATTTTGGGAAATACCAGAAATGAGAGCGAAAACACACTCATGTCTGTACAGCCAGTCTGCTAAAAACACATCCTTTAATCTTTAAGTTCTGTTTTTTGTACAGATTTGAGCATATTGTGCAAATTAGTCAGATTTAAAGGTGCTCTTACACAGAGCCAGAGTCAGTGGTTACCCCTGTTTTCCTGTCTTGAACTTCCAAAGACTCGTCGGTTAGTGTTAGCTTATGTTATGTTACAGTCAGGAAATGTTTAGCCTTGAATAGCATATAAACTGGAGGCAGGGGGGACATCTAATACATGTCCTACCCTACCAAGGCTCACAAACTAATGATGGTCAGACTAACTGTCATAAAGTCTTGCCAGCAGAGACATCAAGGAATGGGCCTAGTCTGCACATTCACACGCATGCCACCCACTAATATTTAGAGAAATCCAGATAGTGTCAGAGGTGGAGCTCAATCATTCCAACAAGTGATCAACCTGTCGGGTCTAAAAGTGTCCGAATCTTCCACACTGTTGGACCAATAATGACTTCTAATGGTTCCTTCTAACTAGAATGGGAATCAAATAATTGAAACATCCAGCTAAATGTTAGAGACATAATTGAATCATGAAATTCTGATATCAAATGAGTCCTTGTGCGCAGGTTGCAACGCTCAAACAGCTATATCTGGCTAATCAGGCTAGCCAAAGACTAGCTTGCTGGCTAGTTGATTCCACTATTTACTCTATGATGGGCTAATCTGACTCAGCCCTAATGGTACAGTTTGACATCTCGAGGAATACAATTTGCTGTAGATTAACGATCTGATAAAACAAAGCTGGAGCACCTATGTTTAGCATACATCTGCACCATCACCTCCTACACACACTAATTAAGACAGATGCCCCAGTTTGTTTAATTCACACATAAATCTGAGCGTAAAAGTCTAAATTTGTGGTTTTACTAGAACTATTTCTTGGTCAGTCTGCACTGGTTGTCTGGCTCACAGTGACAACATCATTACAGGTAGTTTACTCATTAGAATATCAATCTCCTCATCAAACGTAAAGGAAGAAAACACATCTTTCCTTTCGCGTCAAACTTTTCATTGAATGTTAAAATATGAGATTTTAGATCCTCCCGCCTTACTCTGAGGAGAAAAAAAGAAGAGATTCCTTTGAGCAACTAATCCCAGGACAGAAAAGGGGCAGAGAGGGAGAATCATGGAAAAAGTGAGTCAGATGAAATGAAGAAAGGTACAAATTAAATTTGATATTTTTTTTCACGCCATTGGATTATCTGTCTATCTGTGCTCTGCGTGTGAGACTGGAGGTGTGTGGCCTGGCTTTGTTGCTCTTTGGACCCCGTTTCCCTTCCAGAGCCATGAGGTCCTGAACCCCGCGCCCTGTCCAAAGTTGTAAAACACAACACACACAACACACAAAGATGAAACAGTAGTCGGTCTCATGTTCAGTTTTGTCCAGATGGTACATTGATGTGTGATGCTCTCCACATGTTTGCAATAGAGACTTTTGGTGCACCGTTGGGGGGAAAAGTGTCAATTCACATGTGTAATTCTGCACACATGTATGCACAAAGTCAGATTGGTGTTTTGATGTGTTTAAGTTCCTGAAGAACATCTTTCTAATGATCCGGCTATGGTTTTCTTCTACATAGATGCACAGTTTCCACCTTACACGAGCGTTATGCCACATTTCATACATAACACACCTTTTTAAATACAACCAGGAGCGGCTTTAGTCACGAACTAGTGTACAAACCAAATCTCGCAATGCATCACTGCTGATTTCCATAATATAACTGCAAGAATCCCACTTGATTTCTTTCAACCTTTCCAACATCAGACTACTGAATGTGCCCACCGAGTGAGCTTTCCCTTAGTGAACACTTCATTACCAACATTAAAAGAGGACTATCTCTCTGCATGTTTATTTCCAATGACTTACTGGCTGTTATGTTGTTATTGCAGCCATTTCCTGGTCTGGAATTTTATTTTGGGGCTCCCTGTCCGCTCCTAAATCTTGCTCACAGCCCGTCACCCTTTCAGCACCTCTTGCTGCCTCTTGTGAAGGTGTGGGTGGGCCGTGGTTGAACCCTGAAGTGGCCACGGGGACGCTGAGCTGTGAAATTACATTAAGCCGCCAGCCTAAGGCCCATGGCAGTCCTGCCTTAATGAAAACTGTTTCGCAGTGGAGGCTGCTCGGAGCACCGGAGACAATCTGTTTGACAACCAGAGCTTAATATGGAGAGGTTGAGTAAAGGGACACCATAGTCATTTGCTGGCATTTTGGTTGTTCATTTATAGCACTCCACTGCTATTGATGCACAGAGGAAGATGTTCTGTTGTTCAGTGAGTGCGTGTGGGAAAGGTGTAGGTGTGTGGTATTCATATTCATCCAGCGAAAACAGCAGTGGCCTATCACAGATCGAAACATATGCACAGATCCAAACATAAACCCCCCACACACTATTCACTCATAGAGCCTCACCATTGTACCATTAACCACAGCCTCAGATGTGTTTCATTGTAATGCCAGGTTGATGCATGTAGATAACTCATACGGGGGAATGCAATCTATTAGTGAGCAAAATGAAAAAGGTTGTGATGCATTTTTAAAGCTGCACTGTTTTAGTTTGCACTAAAATAAATAAAGGCTACCTTTAGTTTGATGGCCCACAACTTCACTGGTTTGGTTCAATTCCGCCAACTCACAAGTGCAGCCCTTGCGAAAATGTTTGGAAAAAACCAACTGCACAAAACATCTTCACCTCCAAACAGCAGCACCTTAACACTGATATTTCCTTCAGGAGCTGGCTGAGACTGAAAAATGATGAATAGAAGAATAGAAGGGGAGTGTGTATTGGACTACCATTTAGTGACTGGTTACAAACACCACTCCAGATTGATACTATTGTTGCTCTGTGTGCAAATATGCAAGGGGATAACATTAGTCTGTGGTGTTTTCAGTCTGGCCGATTACACCTTAAAGGAGAATTCCAGTATTTTTAACTAAGCCGCATTTCCTTCCAGACTCCACTATGGAGTCTGGTCACTATGGCCATTTAGCTTGACAAAGCAATGCAATAGCAATGGGCAAGTCAAAATGTCAGAAATAAACAGCTCTTTTCACCAGTAACTATGCTTCAAATGTTACTGCAAGTGTCTGGTAAGATTGAGTGAAACACTCTTAGGTTTAGAACACCATAACTTTAAAGATACTGTATAAATCTTTTGTTGCTGACAGAGGTGACCGGGAAGGTCCAGTCAGCTGGGCACTGTTTACTGCTGCTTTCCGATGTTTGAAAGACAAACCACAGTGTTGAAGTAAATTCATTCCCATTCAAAGTCTTTTGTCTTTTATAAACATTAGAAATAGTTCTTAGGTTAAAAAATAAAGGAGCTCTCCTTTTGATTCAACAGTGTGTACCTCTTTGGTAGAAATTTTTAAAATGCACTCAAAACTATCTGCCTAAACCTCTTTCAATCCAAACCCTTTCAAGATGCAAGAAGCAGAATCTGAATCACCTAATTAATACCATCATCTTGACGCTGCACACCTCACGTCACAGGCGCCACACACTGGTTTCAACTGGAGGAGGAGACGCCTCCAAAAACAACATCTTGATGGACTGACTTTGAAGTCTTTACAGAGCGCACAAATGCTGTTCCAGCCGCAAGGACAAATGAACAGTAAAATGCAACAGGCGCTCCAATAAATACAGTATAAATTTACTCTGGGCTTTTCAGAGGATCCCTGTCTCCTTCTGACAGTCACAAAAAGAGGAGAAGACTTGGGCAAGCCTGGAGCACTGAGGTTCCATGTGTGCGTGCACTCGTAGCTTAACTTCGCACACACATCTCACTAGCCAAAACAAGTATATATCTTGGCCTGCCGTGGAGACAGGCAGCGTTACGTTCACCCGCCGGTCAGGAGCTCTCAGCCCCATGGCCACCCACCCCTGAGGAATCATGGGAGTGGGGGAGTTTGTGTTTGTTTGCGTAATTCAGAGTGTCAGAGGGTGCTTCTTCACCCCCTTTGTAGGGCAATCCTCCCCCAGAGTTATAATCTAATCCTGATTTTTGGCTCATGAAGTCAAAAAAGAGAGTGAAGTGGGGAGATTCAAGAGGAGAAATTTTTTTGTTCCCTTCAGTTTTGCTTTAGATTAAAGCTGAGCCAATTTTACAAATAAAGATGGGGTTATTTTTCATGGCCCTTCCTGCTAGTTTGCAACGACAGAATCCCTGTGTTTTTTCTAGTTATGGAGAAGCTTTATGCAATCTGAAAGAACAACTCTGATGATGCCATTAAGGTGGTCTTAGGTTATTCTATAATGGCACGTCAAGATAGTGGTGATCATACAATCAAAATTCGACAAAAATCTGTACGCCTCAAGCAAAAGTTATATCTTGTAATACTACTTAAACATGTGGCATGGGACTTTTGTCTCCCTCTTGTGGCAGTGAGAGTAATTACACAAACAATGTTGACAATCATGACACAATAGGCGTCCGACATGCTTCTGGCGGCCGTAGCATGTAGTCTGTGTAGCATCTCCCCTTCTGCTCTGAGAAACCAATCTTTGGTAAAGTCGCTAAAGTCGCCATCGTTGAGCTAGCATGGAAAAGTCGCCACCGACATTGTTGATGTTTGTTTGCTTGTTTACGTCCAGGCTTAAATTAAAGTATTTTTAGGTGTCTTAAGTATTCAAAGGAGAAATGGTCCCCGTGGCAGCTATATTATCTTACAGTGACAGCCAGTCATTTGTAGAGACGTAATAGTGTGAAAGCATTTTCGCACGTTCCATTACTGGTTAACTTAATGTGGAGCTATTAATGGGTGGATAGTTTGATGTGTAACTGCGAAGTATCATATATTACTATGTCATTATGTGCTTTGTGGGAGCAATCAGAATTTGTTAAGTGCTTCTAAACAACAGTTTCTAAATAATTGTCATAAAACATTCAAATTAAGTTGCAACAAATACAAGCACGGTGGCCCAACTCAAAATTATAAACTGATCTATTAAATTATACAAACGCTACCCCCCTTGCAGTTTGCACTCTTGCAATCTGTCAATAACATTTAGTCCAGGCCTGAAAACATTATTTCTTCTGATCTCCTCATTACAAGTACATGGAACAGTTTGCGGAGTGCCCCTTTAGTTGAGCAGTTGAACAATTCCATGTCTGAGAAGTTGTTTAGGTTCTGTCCTATTCACCTTTCCCCCATAACTACGATGTTTGAGGTGCGGCTCACACTAACAAACGTGTCAGCGACTTCCTGTCCTGAGAAAAATCCATGGAAGAAGACGGAAGCGAGTAGTGAATACTCTGGCTTGGCAGAGGGAAAATTGAAAAGATTGACATCAAGTCCTCCAAACATTGTATTGTATTTCTGACTCACAGAGAACATTGAACTTCAGCTGATATTTGTGTCAGGACTTTCCCTTTGGGGGGGAGCTTGACCTCTTTATAAATGACAGCAGAAAAATTTTCAGGCTTGTAACAGCATCTGTTTATCTGCCACGAGCAGCAGAATTTATAAATCCAAAGCTAGGCTTCCCCTCAAACTTTCCATTGTCACAGCTCTTTCTGGTGCGGCGTGTGTCGCTCCTCCGCTGAAATTGATCTTCTCTCGACGCTACAGTATCGGTTTGCAATGAAGGCTCCGCTTAAGCACTTTTAATGTGCGTGAGCTGGAGAGCTGCCTCGACTGCAGCTGAGCAGAGGGCCGTGGTGGCGATAGTGCTGTGTGGGGGTCGCTGGTCTGCGGAGCATGGAGGAGGAGGAGGAGGAGGAGGAGGAGGAGGAGGAGGACCTCACATTTAACTGCTGTCTCTTGGGAGAGATTAAGCAGTTCAGTCATTGCTGTGTCTCTCACTCTGTCACCGCCTCCTGCTTCTCCTCACTGCTCAGAGCAGGGCAAAAGTGCACCATACCCGTCATCCTCCTCTTTACACTTTCTGTTCCTCTCCTCTACTTTCATTTCCTCTCTTTTCTTTCCAGCCATCCTTACACTCTCAGCTCTTCTGTGCTATCTAGCTCCTCCTCCCGTTCCTGCCCCCCCCCCACCAGACATCCAGCTGACTCTTAGCCCAGATGGCACAGAGCGAGTGGAGTTGTGGCTCACTGCACGGGACAAAGCCGCTTCCCTCGGCCCACCAGCCCCTCTGTACCCACTCACCGGGTAGGCTGCCCCGGCTGTGCCGTCCCACTGAGCTGATCCCCTGCTCCTACCACTACTCACATTAATCTCCTAAACGATCCTGGACCTAAGAGGATCAATACTCATTTTCAGGGAGCAGCATGATCCCTTAATGTAGTGGAGGATGGCTGCTTATCCCTCACTCTCTACCCCCCTCCTCGCCTCATTTTCAACTCCCCTTAGGAAGAGCAGGAGTCAGCCTTTGATTGTATTTCATGGCCCGTTTTAGCAAAGCCAATATCTCAGTTTTATCGCAGATGTCATTATTCAGGTGAATAGCACCTGTATGCCCCCATTTGGGGGGTATTTTCAGGGCTTTCAAGATTAAATACTGCTTCTGTCTTTATTAGCTGAGGTATCAGTTTTACCGTGAGCTAGATGTTTTTATGAAATTAGATCAATGTCTTGTAATTGGCTTATCTGACCCTGCCCTTATCTGAATCTTCGAGCCATGCACCAACACATGCAGCCCTGTGTGCTGCTCCGGTACAACATCGCAGCCACTCGCCCAAGAAAATAAATCACCCAGTTTCACTCCATCAGAGATGTCTTCAGGCTATTTCCTATTAGTAGTGGTCTTATAATTGTTATTCTTTGTTTTCCACAGACGTTGAAAAATGACTTCATGCTAGAAGCGGCGTGATACAGGGAAAATGGGAAAGACTGGACTTTCCATTGGATAACTACAGCATCCTCATCTTCTTTTTATTTCCAGGCTCCCCGTGCAGGGAACACTCCTATGACCGCATGGCGTCTCGTCAGGTTTCTTTGCTGATGTCGACTGTTCCTGAGGCCTTTCTCATCACGGGAGGCGGAGCCAGAGCCCCGGCATGCTCCCCTCACTGTGTCCCTCTCCGGCAGGCTGTCTGTTGGTGCAACAGGCCACCTGGAGCAAGTTTGGAGGTGTTGTTTATGCTAAAGCTATTACTCTTTGTCTGGGCAGCCTGCCCCGAGAACTGGACTGCTCTGCTGCTACTGAATTATTCAGCCCGGAGAGCTGCCATCCTATGTACACAAGCTGTCACATGCGGCTGAATGATACGCTGACTGTCACGTAATGAGGAGTTTATTACATAAATACAGATTTCCATCGTGGCTGCATGCCTGTGGAACAACAAGGTTATATGATGAAATCTTTGTTGTAGTTGTAATTTTGCAGCAACAAAATGTCACGGCCTCAATAAACCGCCTGTCTTGAAAAAGCAGGACACCCAGCTGGAGTTAAAACTAGGCTGCTCAGCCGAACCGCCACAATGGACTGAACCATGTCACACGGCAGAGGGCCAGGCATCAAAAACCTTACAGTCACCTGCTTCCAGAACGGCCTCACCCTCGGAGCAAGGGCCGCTTTCCCGACCTGTAATCGCATGTCGTGTGACCTCAAGCATCATTTCGTTGCCTGCAGAGTTTACAGAAATCTCTACTTTTCTGACACTAAATGTTTGCAGAGGAATTCACCTCAAATATGTGATCACAATGCGTTTGTTCTCTATTGACACAGAGCCCAGCTTGAGACATTGTTTGTGCGGAGGTTCGCCCCTGTCCTCCTCATCGCCGCTGCAGAGAGCCTGAGCAGGAGAACAGCGGGGTCTTTATTTAGGTGGAGGATTGGATCAGTGATGGCAGTCTCATGACATCCTCCTCTGTCCTCACAACACACACATGCACTGTACGTATGCTGCGTCGCAGCACACACACTCTCAGTCACACAGTCACTTGCATGACACACTGGTCAGTAGGTTGAAGCAAAGTGTCATATCTTGAGGCTACATAACATAAAGGGCTTTGAAGACTAGTTACTTACGAGGGTCTGTGAGAGAAACTGATTAACTAAGCCTAAATTACCTGAAAAAAACTTCTGATAATAATAATAATAATAATAATAGTAATAATAGTAATAATAATAATAATAGTAATAATAGTAATAATAATAATAATAGTAATAATAGTAATAATAATAATAATAGTAATAATAGTAATAATAATAATAATAGTAATAATAGTAATAATAATAATAATAGTAATAATAGTAATAATAATAATAATAGTAATAATAGTAATAATAATAATAATAGTAATAATAGTAATAATAATAATAATAGTAATAATAGTAATAATAATAATAATAGTAATAATAGTAATAATAATAATAATAGTAATAATAGTAATAATAATAATAATAGTAATAATAGTAATAATAATAATAATAGTAATAATAGTAATAATAATAATAATAATAATAAAAGCTGAATCGATCTCCCCCCTGCTTTGTTTTCAGATGGGAAACATGTGCAGTAGTCAGGCAGGCTGCAGGCTGCAGCAGGTATTAGCATACTAACCTACCGTGAGACACAGGTTTGGAGACCTGGACTTGTTTTCACCGGAGGACAGCGCGCACAGAGCTGGCAGGTAGACGTCGGCTCTTCTGGCCAGCGACGGTCGGGGA
>KV751334.1:9622374-9639006 GCA_001698575.1 Mola mola | reverse complement strand
CACAACGAAAGGATCATGGCGGATGGCCCCAGGTGTAAGCGCAGAAAGCAGGCGAACCCGAGGAGGAACAACGGTGAGTAAAACTACTTCCGACGCGGGGCTTCGCTGTCGGGGGAGCGGCCCGGACACTGTTCTGTCCGCCGGTACGTTCAGCCGAAAGTTTGGCACCCCCTGAGTTGTTTTTCTGGTGTGAGAAAGTGGTGGGAAGTAGCAAGTGAGCGCAGTGGGAGCGCCCGTGCGCGCTGGACCGTTATACCTGGCGGTCCGCCGCACGGGGACCGTTACGCGCACCTCGCTCGCTCCGCGGCCGGCGGACGCGCTTTTGTCTGCACTTTGCCGCTTTTCATTCATTTCCACGCACTTTGGCCCTCTCTATCCATTGACTGACTTTCTTATTTAGTCGACTTGTTTGAGCCCCCGCGCCAAACTCGGAGCCGCTCGTGGCTGACTGACTGTCATCGCGGTCCTGGACTCTCTCGCTCTGGCTGTTTGTGCTGGAAGCGAGTAGAAACGGAAATAAGCCGAGGCTGCGGACATCATCTATGCCTCTCGTGCGGAGCAGGTAGCGATAGGACACTGTTTCTGCCCAGCACGGGCTGAGAAAGGGAGTTTTTTTTCCCCGGATTTAATCTCCCCTGGTATGTGCTTAAAATTAGAGGTGGTTGTCGCGCACCGTTGTCCAACGGTTATACGGTTGAGAAAACGGGCGACGCTCGGACGTTTCAAGCACTTCTCTCTTCATCCGCCAACTTGGGCCAGAGGTGCGCCGCGGCGAGGAGAGTCCGCTACGCAGGGAGCCGGACGGGCTAGCCGAGGTTCCGGGGAGCGAGCAGGGCGAGCGCAGCCCATATAAGGGCAGCGGATCCCCTCCAGGCGCGCGCCGGGACTCCTGGTTCTGGTGCGAGCGGACCTCCGAACGGACCGTAGTTCTGCTCGCGTCAGTCCAGCCTGTGTTATGTCTGATGCACGTGGACAGGGCATCTCACAGAGAAAGAACGCTCTTTGGTTGTGAGGTTTCCACTTCTCCCCGACTTCATGTGTTTATTCTTACGGTGGATCTACGGGACCTGATCGAGTTGTTCGCGTCCTGTTTTCTGTCAACAACGTAACGCGTTGGTGATTATTTTATAATCTGGTTGTGAAGGGATTTATTTTTGTTGTCGTTGTCTCTCAACTTGTCACGATCACGAGTTGTGCCACCCAGTGTAGCACTGAGGAACTGGGATAAAGCAGGAACGGTCGAAAAAGACGTGAATCACCCATTATGGAATTGAGATCTCCACTTTCCCGTGCTTTTGCGATCGTGTGTGAATCTGATGAATGGTGGGAATATACATTTTTTCGAGCCTTCTATCTGTGTTTTCCCACTGACGTTTCCTTTTTTGACGGGGTTTGCTCGGCTGTGCAGTTACGTATGTGCAAGGTGTGGACACACCTCACATAACGGTCCTGCTCTGGAGGTGTGCCCATGTTCCTCTGCCTCCCTTGAGAGAAACGGAGTCTTGCTTATGCTGGGAAGACTTCAGTACACCTACCTGTCATTTGTGGTGCATTTCTTTTTAAATCAACAGGGTTTTGCCAGACGTTCCTCAGTAATAACATGGCCCTATTGATATTTAAAGTCACATCCTCACCCAAACAGATGTGGTCGCTGTTACTTTGCCTCATTTGCATTTGCTTCAGTGAGCCACCAAGCACTGCTTTAAAGCTCTCACTTCCTACCACCTCCTGACAAAAGCAGCTGAACTGTCATGCAAATCTCTCCCCTTAATAGGCAAAGTAAGATTTTAAAAAGAGACAAATAAATAAATAAAACTATTTTTGTGTGGCTGCAAGTGCCTTCTTCTTTTGGGAAGAAAAAGTTTCTTGTAATTAAGCACGCTGTAAAGTTGTGCCTAGCTTGTTACAGTTAGTGACTGTGCCAGGACCCTGACAACTGGGATCAAGGTGAGCTCCATTCCCCGCTGTAAACGGAGAGGTGTTAACAGCCTGCAGGACGACAGGTGTTTGCAATCGCCAGGATACTCCGGCTTCCTTTGTCGCTTCTCCCAGTCAGCTCCCCTCAGGAATAGCAGCCGTTCCCCGCGATGGTAATTTAACACAGCAATTTGGGAATAGAGGAATGCACCCGGTGTTAACATTCTTTGCAAAAATAAACAGGGCTGTGCTTTGACAGCTTTGTACCCCCGCTCAAAAGCTCGGGCTCATGTTTTCAGAGCAGTGTCCCAGAGACACCTTCAGTGTACACGCAGGTAGTGAGGGGTTATTTGAAAATATCACGAGTCATTTGTCTACTCCTCTAATCTGTCCCCCTCTCTGCTGTCTGAGTTCACCCCTCCCTGTCTCATACTCACACACTTGCACTTTGATGAATCATCCATCAAATAAAGAAAATGAGGTTGCGGTTCTTGGCACAACCCATGCAATGATGAAGAGCATGTTTATTGGCCTGGTAAAGGTATACTTAAACTAATCTTAGTGTGCTGGACTTACCCACCCCCTCTTCCCTAGAAACTATTGAATGCCACCACATGCTCGAAGTTTGTTGAAAAACAATTAAAAGCCCCCGTTTAGCTGTAGCTACAGTTGGTTTCACAGAACAAGCAGCGTTTTGGGCTGTCGTGGAGGTTTCAGAGGAGGTGGGGATTGGCTGTGCAGCTCCTCATGCCACTTCTCTGTTTGAAAAGACATCTGTTTACACTTAAAAAGGTCTACCCTTGTTGTGTGAAGAGTTTAGCAAAAGAGGAAATTTTTCATTTAGCTCGCTGCTTTTCACCGACTTCCTTAGCAGCTTCATTTGAAAGTGCCAAGTAAGAAGAAAATCCCCCCCACCTCTGCATCTTCCCACTCACTCCCCCTTCCAGGGCTGGTCCTTTATTTCAGGGGGTTAAGACACAGTAGCCATGGGTGCTGTTGATTGCCCCCTGACCTAGGTACCCATGCGTGTGCAGAGTATGACTTCACTTTCCCCCCCTGTGCCATTGTGTGGCTTCCAGCATGTCCAATTGTGTTTGTGTTTAAGTCTGTGCAATAAAGGGAGAAAGAGAGGAGGAGGAGGGTGGGAGCGCCGGAGCTTTCTCTCCGCTCTGTCCATTCCTCTGTGACCCCTCAAACTCTATGCTCCACGTTCCCCCTGTGGAGTTGAAAGGGGAGGGGTGTGTGTGAAGTGGCTGCAGTGACTGAAGAATTGTACAACAGGTGACAGCTGAGCTGCTTTGCACACATAGTAGCGCACCTCTATTCACACATCCAAATAAATATCCAAAAACGTAGCACACAGGTGAAGGTCACAAATCGATAAACATGTTATTTCTGGCCAAGCTCCATCCCTGAGTTCGTCCATCAGCAGGGTGAGAAAAAGGCCTGTCCTCATGCGACCACAAGGTGGAATTAAAATTGTGTGATGTACGATCACACTCCCACCTCTGTTAAGGCAGCTTAATGATTAGCCGTCCCATGGAGGCTGAGAGCATTAGCCTATAAAAAGGTGCTCCCCCTTCATAAAGAAGGAGTTTTAAACCCAGAGTCAGTTTCAGTAACCCCCTTAACTGTGCTTGGATGTGCTTTATTGGGGTTTGTGTGGCTGAATGCTTAAATGAACCATTGTGTGTTCAGGCTTTAGTGAGAAAGCCTGAGGAGAAAGAGCCTAGTTACCTTTGCAGTTTGCCTGCTCTACCTCATACACTTTCAGTGGCAGAAGAAAAGGCCCATTCAACGGGCCCGGCATGGGGAGGGAGAGCCCTTTTCACACTCGGCTTGTGGGAAACTTCTCCTCCATACTGTGCATGCCATTTGCATATGACCCATTCTTTTCCCAAAGGTCCCCGTGAGGGAGGAATCCATGGAACGTTCACAGAATTCATCAAATCCCTCTCTCACGCAGCCCCCGGGCCCTCAACACTTGATCTGCAGCACCCTGGTTGACATTTTTGCCTGGAAGTGTAGCTTACATATCGCGTCAGGCGTGCTCGCCCTATCGTTAACATATATGCGTCCCTGTGACATTTCTGTCCTGCGTATTCGGCTTTCTAGTGCGCCATATTTAATGTTGGTGTGAAGGCTTAATTTGGCATAGTTGGCAGGAGTCTCCCCAAATCCCTAGCATGGGCCCACGACAGGTCCATCTGCATGACAGGACAATGTGATGGGGGCCATGTGCCTTGGAGGCTCCTTAAGTGATGATGACGCGGCCAGCACTGCCCCTGAAAGGATGAAAATATTGTATAGATAGGGGGTAACACGAGGATGAGACGGTGGGAGCACGAGCGACTTGTCTGCTCAGTGAACTGCACAAAAACACGACCGTTGCTCTGGAGCAAAATATGCCCCCCTCCCCACACCACCACTACCAGAATAGCAGCGTAGGCTGCGTCCCGCCAGCGTGAAAGAGCATTTAGGCGCTGTAGTAACCAGAACAGCTGCCTTTATGCGACACATGTGGAACAGCGTCCATACTGGCAGGCTTGTTGTTGAGCCAGTGTTGGTCCACAGCAGCTCTGACCCCAAACAGTGACACTGACACAGAAGTATGTGTAGCGGTGCGGTGCAGGGAGGAGAGCTCACGTAAGTGTATCTTGTCAGCTAACTGAGCAGAAAAGCCTCCTCTCCTCTGAGTCAGGGGAAGACAGGTGTGTTTGTGAGATGATTTCGAACCCTCCAACTGTGTCCCTCCTTTCTTTTTTATCCTCTTCCACATGAACTGTCCCCTGTTCCCTCTCGGCCCCACTTCACAAGTGTGGGCGTGAGAGATAATATTCTCCTGGAGTGTACATACCTGAGGGAGACATTACTTCTAAATTGCCATCCCAATGGAGGTAAATATTGTGGGCCCAGCACTGCCTGTTGATGTGTATTTTAATTATGTATTTGGTGGCTGATCTTCAGGTCCACACTGAGTCCCTTTGAGTCTGTCTGCAGAACCCCTCCTTGTCCCCCACCATCATCACTACCACCTCCTTCTCTCCCTTCCCGCCCTTCTATCCCCAACCCTCCTCAGTGGAGCGGTTAATGAAAAAGACTGGACTGACACAATAGGCAGAAGGCGGGCTCGGCGAGGGGCTCTTACGCCAGCTTGTGTTTGTGACAAAAACTCATCAGGGCAAACCTCTGCTGTAGCTTCACTTCAGGCCACCTGACCGTCTGTTTGGGCGTCTGTCGTCATGTGTTTTTTTTTTTTTTGATAGATATTGATGTTGGCTGCCTTTTAAATGTGCTTGACCTTATTTCAGTCTCATGGTGTCTCTGTTTATGGTGCTGAAATTACCTGGCATCAGATGAGGAGTTATCTCATGCCATGTATTATGCTTTGAACACTGCCTTGTAGCTGGCTGTTTGCCAGTCCGTTATGATGACCATATTGATTTTCCTCTCCGCAGCACACAGAACTGATAATGACCCTCCTGAGGGGGTACGCGTCCATATTCACGTACTGATTCCAGTTGCACAGCCTGGTTGTGATATGACTAACAAGTTGAGTGCCCCTTTGTCCCTCAAGACTGTGCATCGAGCTAGGCTAAGCTAGCCTTGTGACAAAAAAAAAACAAAAAAACCTTAGTCACCCTGTTTGTTAGTCAGAGAGAAGGCCGGCTGCTATGTTGAATGTCAACATGGATAAACATCCACACGGGACTAATGAGAGGGGAATGGCCAGCCTGGAGTCACAGGGGAGGGCAGAAGAGAGGAGGGGCACAGAGCATCCACCTCGCCCAATTTAACTCAAGAGCGTTTTGTTGAGCTCCCCATGACCCCGCTAGTGTGACCTGAGTGAAGGAGGCAGCCAAGCCAATACATACTCATCCACTGTTACAAGAAAGCATCTACAATATGTGCACAGAAAAAAAGCAAAGGTTATATGGACAAAATGGTACAGTTTATTTTAGAAAGAGACAAAACAAAGAAAGACAATTGTTTCTTTAGCCTACCTTTGTGTCTTTCTTGTGGCTGGTTTTGAATGATCAATTCATCTACCTGTATGTCGCTATTTCTACTGTTCCATAATATTGCTGAAATACACAAAGAGGTGTGTTATATTAAACTTATTGAAAGCTCTGCTTAGTGTTAGGATCTCTGTTCTTGTTGACCAACCGGCGGATGTCTGCTGTCTACTCCATCAGCACCTGTCTGACACGATCGACAGCTCTCTACGGAGCAAAGTACACAGTGCACTACTTTTTTCTGTGGCTCTGGGAACTGGAATTAAGCCAATGACCATTGACCTCTCTCAGCCCACCTGCTCTGGCTTAGCTCGCCGCTACCAGCATTCAGGTGTTTACAGTCAAAACATGCCGGGGCCTCCCTGAGCACGTTCCATAAATACATGTGTGGGTGTACAGTGAGGTGTGTGTAGCAGGTAGTGCCGGGAATGGAGTAGATACCCTCAAATCCCACCACCAGGACATCCTGCAGTTCTCTTCTTACTCGTGCTGACAGGGCCCTCCCCTCTCTTGTTACGCTGGCGCCAGCACTTGTCCTTACTAGTCAATGAAGCATGGCCTTTAATTGATCATGTTTGGAGTTGTACAACACTATTAATTAGTGCTTGCTCATCACTTGTTTGTTTTACTGTTACCATCTTAATACCCATCATTAGTCGTACGACCCGTCAGCCGCATCACTATCAGCAAAGCTGCATGATATTTAGCACCGCCATCAGATACTCGCCACCGCTTTCCTCCACTGACCTCGTTCTCGATTCTCTTGTTGTCAAAAATTGTCAAGTATTCTTTGCCATCTCTCATTCGCTCTCTTTACTCTCTCTGGCAGCTGCCTTGGCTCTGATTCTCTAATACCAGCAGGTGCAGTAGGCATGCAGCAAGTCAGCTATACAGCACTCATAAATAACACCTGACAAAAGTATGAGAGAGCCAGAGCCGCTGGCAGAGCGAGGGAGAGAGGCAGAGATTGAAAGTTTCCTCTGGCAGGAGAACAGGGTGTGGCTCACAGTCAAATGCTGGTCTTCTCAAGGAGGGCTGTTCAAAATAGAAGGAGGGAGAAAAAGAGCAATTTCATGACTGTGAACGTCTTCCGTGTTCTTCTGAAGTTAGCACTTGTATTTGTGCAAACTTTTCAATAAATCCCTTTCATGCAAATTTCTAGTAAATGGATCTTTTGAAATACAAGGCCAGCACTAAGTGACTGTTTAAGGAGAAACTTGAATGTGAAGGAACTGAGCATCATAGTTTCTGTAATTAGGATGTAAGAGCCTGCAACAATGTTAATTGTGCTCTAAAAGCAAATGAAGAGGTCAGGGGAGAAATTATATGCACACGTCTATAACCGTCATCAGTAATGAACCGTCACTTTGAATAAATGAACCCATTCAGTTGGCCCTGATCAAGAATTTAAATGAACGCAGCTCAAAGTCAAATGAGGGTTGTCTCTGTTTTTTTTTTTATGTGCTTCAAATCCAGGAGGCACACATCAGGTCCCTTCAGAAGCTATCGATCAGCTCCTCAGGGCGAAGGTTAGTTTGTCATTTTCTCTTGCCTCACCGTGAACAAAACCAGGAAGTGTGTGAGAGATTACGGCCCAGGATGCAACCTGAAAGCCCTTTATCTCAGGGAAAACAAGAGGCTTCCTGCGGCCCTGCTTCCATCCAGGCCAACTCCCCTTACTTCACCTCCCTGGCCCCCCAGCACCTGTGGCAGCCTATTTAAGGCTCCTTGTGAGAAGCCGCAGAGCCCACAAAAATGGGACAGAAAGTATTCAGCGAGTGGAAGAAGAATTGACGCTATTGCTAAGCTGTCGAGCCGTCTGTTTGAGATCACATAGAGGGCAATGAAAAACAGCATCTCTTTTCAGAGAGATCTGGCTCAGTAAGGAACCCAACCCAAAACCCCTTTAATTACAGTTTTGTAGCACCTTACCATCTAGTGGAAACCTGGAATATGATTGCGTCTAGCAAGCAAGCAAGCCCCAACTCCTTTTGGCACTTTTGATTATTCCATAAAGATGACGATGTGACACCGAGGGCGAAAGAGCAAATCATCCTGTTCTGTTAGCCTGTCGATGTCGTCTTTCATAGGAAGTTCATTAACTGAATGAGACATATTTCTGTGCCTCGTGTTCACATTTAGCCAAGCAGGCCCCTCCTTCACTGTAAGTTCCCACCGTTCATCTGGTATTTTTGATGAGTAAGCAATGGCGCATCAAATCTCACTGGTCACTTAATGCTGTGTTGTTAACCGAAATCCTCAGCCATAGAAAATGCTCCCTTGCCCCTTTGAATTGCTGCCACAGCTGGCATGAGTGGTTTGTCTTGACAGTAGCCTGCGCTGAATTTCAATGACCCCTGTCCTCCCCCCTGGTCTTTTTATGCCATTGCTGCTAACTGGCTCCTATTCACTGCAGTGTCCTGACTTCCCAGAGGGGCCTAGATAAACAAGGGCTATTCAGTCGCCGAAAAGCCCACCCCCCGCCAGCCTGGGTCTCTCCTTGTTTCAGTGCCAGGCTGCAGCGGGTCTCACTCACCACCGACGCCAGCAGCTGCCGTTACATTGCCATTGATTCTTCTGCACCACACAGCACACTTTTACAAGGATTAAACTTAGACTTAAACACGGTGATTGATAAATGACGGCTGTGAGGAAAGGGTTGCTCAGTGCCTTCTGCCTGGGTCTTAATGTTTCTGCAGCAGTTATCTGTAGGTGTGGTGTGGTGTGATGTTGCAGGCCGAGCTAACTTCCTGTTGTTATAGTCCATCAGGGAGATCAGGGGTGGGGGAAGCTCCCATGAGACTACCCCGTGAGAGTCACATGGTCTGGCTGCAATGCATTTAAAGGCCATGTTTTTTGTGTCTTCCTGTGTGTGTGCGTGTGTTCGCCTCAGAGTGTTGAGTGTGGTTTGTGAGTGAATTCCAGGCCTCCACCTGAATCCTGACCTGAGTGTGAACTGTCTCCGTGGTTCTTCCTCTCCTTTCTTTTTGTTTCACTCTCTGCCCTTCCCTTCATCCTTCCTCCCACTCATCTCAGAGGGAAAACCACACATCTCCCCAGGGTGCCCCTCTCTTTCTGCCCCTATCTCCTCTAACCAGATGTGTAAAGCTGTTTGTTTGTTTATGCAACACTTTGACTGATGCATGCCATAAAACTGCATGCTTAGCCACATACCTTTGAGGGAAAGTATCGTATGACGATAGCTTTTGTAGTAGAGATAGCAGACGTTGTGATTGCCGGTGACTGTAGACCACTGGCAGGCAAGAGGGAAAGCGTCCCTTCGACTTTAATGGCCCTCCTGTCCGGCCCACCTCTATCATTCCCTGACTCGCCAGCTAATTTAAAGCAGTGCCCTTCTAATCGAATGGCTGTCTGATAAATCTATTGAATCAGGACAGATGTCCGGCGGGGTGTGGCAGTGACACAGCGTCTAGACGGGCTGAGAGGTAAGCAGACGTCTCCAACGTGATTCAGATGCGAAGGAATCTCACCCCTGTGCACAAGCTTTTTAACCGAATCTGCTCCACCTGAATGTCTGACGGCCAGCTCCTCAGGAGGACACGGGGAGCCACTGTGGTTGATGTGGATTACTATCACACATAATGATTCTAAAGTACACACTCAGAAATGACATTAGACTTGATTGAATTGTGCATTATGGTAACAAGGTAGCAGGCTTATATTTGGTCAGGCTTTATTCGGCTCTCGTCTTTGGAAGGGCCAGAGACCGAGGGCTGTATTCCACCTAATAATTATATTGCCCCATGACAAATAACATTGATGTAAAGCTGTTTATTGTAGATGATGAGTCTATAGAACCCAGGCATGCTTTTTTCCCTTGTCCTTGGGGAGCTTATCCCTCAGGCTGGGCTGGCTGTGTTTTTATTAAAACCCAGGTTTAAATGGACCAGCTCCTCCGATTGACAAGCAGATTAAGCACCTAATAAAACATACATCACGATATAGGCTAGAGAGAGGCCCCCACCGAGACTCTGGCTATTAATACACAAATATGGAGGATTACTGTCTGCTTGTCTCTGTGGCCATGGAGGGGGGATTAGGGTCCTGATCCAGACAGATTGGATTTAATGTGTGTGTAAAACTTAGTGATTGCCGTACAACAAAGCCCTTATGTATGGGCAGACTGATCTCTGCTCCCCGGCTGAGACGTCCTGTTGTGTTTGTGGATCAGTTACATCCATTACATTTGCGGGTCACTTCGAACCCGTTTATCCTCAATATTGATACACCTATGTGCCAGTCTACATTTTTGTGCCTCAGAGCCGTGTACTTTTCAGTATTGTATAACACTTGTTTGCTTGGCCAAACATGCAGGTATGCAAGGACAAAGTTGATGAGTTCTTCTAGCATTTTTGTGTGTTTCTCTTTTTTTTCTCTCTTTTTTGTGACAACTTTACACCTGCTTTATTTATTTGTTCAAAATGGATCTTTGACAAATAGCATTCAGTGTCACTTGCCACTTGCCATCTTCTGAGGATGGGCGACAATTGTAAGACAATTGTCTTAGACTCTGCAACACTAATCTATTTGGCTCGCATCAAGGTTCCAAAATGAAACACAGATTTCAAAAACAAAAGCTTGTCTCTCCTGACTTGCCTGTGTTTTTCAAACCTTCACAGGCAAACAGGCACACACACACACACACACACACACACACACACACACACACAGAGCCTTTTCTACGAAGAGAAAATCATACTACTCTCTTAACGCACAATCAACAATTTCATAGTCTACAGCTTGCATGACGTGAGAAAATTGAAGTACATTTTGTTCACTCTAGCAACTAATGTGACTGCATTTCAGTGTGGCGCACTACTGAATTGACAAACTACTTGATAATACACAAAAAATAATGCTTGGGAGATAAAAACTGCTCTCACGTCAATGTAGAATATTCATATTTTGTATCAAACTGTGTGTCTTGCAGAAGTGAGCCTTACTTTTAAGATAGTTAATAGTCGGAGTAGGAAGCTCGAGAGTCCTGCTACAGGGAGTTCTGATAAAGACAGATGGATTAATGCAGAGACATAGAATCTCAGTGGCCTACACGTGATTAAACTGACTGTGGCCATGAACTCTAAGAAGTGAAAACATGTGTAGAATCATATCCCACAGATGTCCTAGAGATAGCACTGGGTGTGTGTCCTTTACCTGCTTTAACACTCAGCCCACACAGAAACATACACACACCCTAGGCTGTTTATCCCCAAGGGCGCCCAGCTAAAGGAGACAGAGCCCTTTAATCATGTCCCTGTCCCACATCCTCGTTATCAGCCACGATTAATGAGCTCTCCATTAATGAATAGAAAAAAAGGTGCCACCCTCTCCTGTAGGAGGCGAGGAGAGGAGGTTGTACGTGTCTGTGTGTGCGTGTGAGGGAGGCCCGATAGTAAACGCTTCCCAGGTGCAATGACATCACCCGCCAAGGTAGATATGATAGCTGTCACTGCTTACATTTTCTTCACGGCACGCACCGTGTGCGTATTTGTTTAAGTGTGTTTGCATGCATGTGTGAATGTGTACATGTGGCTTCGCTCAGACGTGTGTTTAGACCCAACCTCTTGGGCCTAATCCATTTTTTTTTTTTTTTTTGCCTCTGTAAATCTGTCAGCCTCTTTTGTCTACGGTGGTGGTGTGGCGTCAGGGGGTCGGGAGGAGAGGGGTAAGGGGTGCCTGATGACACAGTGGAAGAGGAGGAGGAGGAGGAGGAGGTGAGGGCGGCAGGTGCAATGGACAACCAGTGCAATCACTGGCGTTCAGCAAAGGCAGCGACAGGAAATCAAGGTTGTCTTGGCAACCTGGCACTATCGATTAAGCTCGGCGATCTCCAAGCTCACATCAGAGTCCCAATGGAAATGGTACTTTGTTAGGTACCAGGAGAGGAGAGGAGGGAGAGGAAAGAGCTGAAGGGAGGAAGGATGGACAGCGATAAACACATATGTCTCCATAACAATTTACTCCTCTATCCTCCTTAACTGGACGTCCACCCTCAGCTCCATGCTTCTTCAAACATCTTCTAGATTTATGAATGCAGAATGTTTCTCAGCACCAAGTCATTTCCCTGGTGGGGGCCTTCTCAGAACACAGCAAACACTTAACACTTCTGTGTCCCTCCATCTCCTCCTTCTTCCTTTGTACTCCCTCCTGTGTCTGTCTCTATATATCGGCCTATGCAAGCACGGTTCTCTCAGGTTTCCAAGCCATTAGTTCACATTGGGCCATTTGATTTAAGGACCCCGTGGCACACGTAAAGTTTGCTTCACCATTTCAACAGGGCGAGCGTGTTGCTGTGAAAGCTCCTGCCTGCACACAGCGATTTTTCCGTAATTGTACACAGCGGTAGTGATGTTGCATAAGCCCTACGCAGAAGTAATCAATAATCAGTATTGACTTGTTAGGGGGAGTATTTTTGGCCAGTTTCTGTATCCGAGACAGGCCATGTCTCTTTCACTCATGTGCCCATCTTTTTCTTTTTTTTCCTACTCTGTCCTGACAGAAGGTGAAATCCCCCTGTCCCAAATCCCTAACAGATGTGTCTTCTCTCTCTCCCTCCCTGTCATACACACTCATTTACAAACAGATGAACAGAGAGACAAAGTAAAACCATTTCCTTCCTCTTTTATTATCATTTGCTTGTTTGTTTGAGCTCAGTCTTTCAATCAGGGTCATCCCATTTGTCACCCAAATTAAACTTTTTTCCCACCTACACTATGAACTGGAATTTCGAAGCTGTGTAGCTTGAGGAGTTTTACTGCTTTTCTCTCATTGGAAGGATAGGAGAACAAAACTCTCCCTGTCTCTATCCCTCCCTCACTCACTTCCTCCTACCCCCTGTGGTCAGTTGAGCACAGAGCAGTCCTCTGTCCTGCCGTCATGTGGCTTTTACAGCCTGGTTAACCCATAGCTATCAGCTGAGCCACACTCTATATTGTCTCACACAGTGTTTCATTTAGCAAATTCTGTAACTCATTTTAGCGGAGGCACTTAAAGGAAGAGTGTGGTGTTTTCAGGAGATATTCCTATTTGTCTTTTTGTTGATAGCCATGAGTAATGTCTGCCTGCTCAATCTCAATATATTGCTAGTGGATAGTCGATTTATCCTAGTATAAAGACTGACCAATAATGTGTTCATTCAGAGTTTAACAGCTGTGAGGATTTTTTTCTCCTTTCGGACAGAGCTAACTTTGCTTTTTCCCCATAGCTAGTCCTCATACTTAGCTGAGCTAACTGGTTGCTAGTTGCAAATGCATATTTACAACTGTTTAATCTATTAGTAATATGGTAAATGTATTTCCCAAAATGTTAACACACTGCATCAGAACTAAACAAGTTTTACCATCTTACAATAATACTTTTACCCCTAAAAGTACTTTTTGACACCAACAAAAAAAACCCAAAAAAAAACAGATCTCCAATTAAATTTTCAACGGAAGGCTGCACAGATATCAACATCATGCGGTTTGTTAAAAAACAGAATAAAATTATTCTATTTTATCTGCATAGGACTTTATCTTTTTGTCATGATGTACTTAATGTGTTTCAACTCTGAATAATTGCACTACAAAAATCAAAAAATCAAATTTCATACAGGAAGAATTGTTTTTTGTTTTTTTTTACCAGTGTGGGCCAACCTAGTTTACTTCTACATAAGGCAGGCAACCAAATAAGTAATTATAACAGCGAGAGCATAGTAAAATGAATTAAAGTAGGCAGACTTGAACACACAAACAGGTGAGAACAGAATTAAACTATACACAAAAAAATGCTCTGTGGCCTGGAGTTATGTCTGACAAAGCTGTAGGGGCACCCAGCATCCCAGCTCCCATCTCATCTCTCTATATTTGGGGCTATTCTGGGCTGGACTAATGTGGCGGCACTGCTACGTGCTGAGTGAGTCAGCGGTCATTAGGGCGTGCAGACAGCACTCTGCCAGAGGCCACAGGAGCCAGTCAGTCTAATGATGACCTGAGAGCTCAGGACGTCCTATAACTCCATCCAATTAGCCTTGCCCAGGCCCCGCCCATTGTCACTATTACTTTTAACATGCAGGACAGTTGAGAGATGAACATCCCGTATAGACGTCCTAGCTGTTGAAATAGATCTCTTCTCTTTGATACGTCCAACTGACATTTGTCTCCTGATTTCCCTTTACTTACTAAAGATTTTTATGTTTGTTTACTCACATTTTGCCGGTGCAAAGTACCCGCAAGCTTTGACTGTATCCGTGTATGCGCCTGCCACTCCTGTCTGTTACTATCATGTAAGTGACATGAGCCACGAGAGAGAGCAAGAGAGAGAGGCTCAGCTACGGTGCTCAGATCCAGTCATCCTCCCCTGGGAGAGGCTGACTGAACAGGAATGTAAACACGGCTGCTAAATAAACTGCTGTGTGGGCCAGGGAGAGACATAGAGAGAGAGGAGAGAGGAAGAGAGAGGTTGGGATCACTCAGAGAAAAGGACAGACCATTACAGGGTAGATCTTTTAGCGATTGTAATCAAAGAATTTAACCTGGGAGGGGAGATGACATCCACCCGCACCGAGGCTTCCAAGGACGGCTCAGCACGGCTCCTCTGCTTTTAACACCTTATCTCAACCTTGCACTCTAAAATAAGATGCGCTCACGCCGTGTCACATGGCACCAACCAGCACCCACTGCTCCTCAAATACTCCCTGGACTTTGAAAGCTTGAAAGTGGAGGAGGCTATACACTGCTCTGCCATTTCTGCACTGCAACTTATTTCCATTTTTCCCTTTTTCCTGACTGGTCAACTGCGTAAGCTGATGAGACAAGGGCAAACATAATTACATTTTTATATTTTTTAGATGGTTTGTCCAACCCTTTTTCTGCTGGTGCAAATTTAGGGAGGAAAGCGTCTCTATGAGTGTTTCTTTGCCTGTGGGTTCCTTGGGCGCCCTCTAACTCCGCCCACAGCAGTAGTCTAATCCTTCCGGCATGTTTTGATGTGGTGACCTGACTGTTGAGCACAGGTGCTGCCAGCTGCTGCCACAAGGTCTCTCTTTTCACGGCACCCCAGGGCAGGTGGCAGCCATTACGAACCTGTCTGAGTTATAAGAAAGAGTGGCAGTTTTAGCCGTCCCGCCGCCGCCTCTGCTCTCTCAGTCCACCGATGGATGACTGTTGACATAGCTGATTATGTCCCACTGTCCTTTCCCAAAACCACCAGTGCTGCTTAAACCTCTCTTTCCAGCTCCTTGTTCCTCCCTGTTTTCTATTCCTTTTTCAGTGCCTTTCATTTTCTCCCAAGGTGGATCAAAGCAAAGAGGTCTGTGGGGGCGTATGGAACCAGACTCAGCGTCAACAAGAAACATTCCCGGTTCGGCCCTCCCTGCTTCTTACTGAACTGGAGTTTGCTGTGAAACCTTCAGAATGCTAGTCAGCGTAGTCACTGCACCCCTTTGCCAAGTTATCCTTTCCTTGTGACACTCCTTCAGAAGCTAACACTACATCTCTGCTGTTGTTCACCAGGTTACAACACACCTGATATTTTACCTGGCATGTTCTCCTCATCACTTTCCTTGTCCTCTCGCTTTCTCTTTCTCTCGCTCTCTCTCTCCATCCCTGCCTCCAGCACCTGGCACTGGGCCAGAGGTGCTAAACAGCATCTTAGCTGAGCTTCGACTCATCCTTTATTCATTCCCATTAAAGGAGCATGAGGGTTGTTCCCTGTCTGTAGTCACTGCTGGCCCCCAACCATTACAAAGACAAACGGCTGTGGTGCCGGTGTACCTACCTAGTGTTCCGTACATAACTAATGGGTGGGATGTTAATGAAATATGCATGCTGGATTTCTCCTGATACATTTGTAGAGGCTGTAGGTAGACTGACACCCAATACAAGGGGTGTGTTAGGGTTGCCTTAAAAACGCTACATGAGAATTATGTTTACCTGATGTCTCTTGTTTTAGCTCTGCGGGTCTTGTTTCTTCTTGTTTCAAATCCATTTTCTGATTTGTCTGCAGTTAGAATGTTTTTATGCTTTGTTTGGAGAGCCTTAAACCTGTTGCCCAAACCTTGAAATATGAGGAATATCCATACTCTAAAATAGAGGCACAATAACAATACAATGCAAGCACCAGTGTAGTATACCTGTGCACACAAATGCATCCAGCAGTGCAATTTAGCTGGCCTCATGCCACAGTCTTAAGTCCTGATGTATTCTTTCTCACACACAGGCAATATCAGCATCTCCCAGCTTTACAACCTTGTTTCTCTGTGAGGAGCCTGTTTGAAAGAGAAAAAACGACAGATAAAGAGAGGAGGACGATGAGGGGAGAAGAGAGAGATAAAGGTTAAGATTGGGTGATGAAAAAGGAAAAAGTGCTATGCCAGCGACTCCAGCGGCAGGGAGACAGACAGGAGTGAGCATTTCTGCTCCGCTGGTGGAATTGTGAGAGCGTAGGGAGGGGAGTGTGCGTGCGAGTGTTTGAATATCAGCTCATCCTATGGACTGTCAGCCTCACCCTTCCCTCTCTCTCCCTCAGCCCTGTACTGGACTGTACTTGCTGCATCTCAATCAATTAACGGAAAAAAATCCAGTGTAGGGAGATCTGTGGGGAAAAAACCCAGTGCATCTCTCATGTGTGTTTGTGTGTGTGTGTGCATGTGAGTAATGTGTGTCACTGGGTGTGTCAGTTGGCAGAAATGAGAAGATTT
>KV751334.1:9591834-9622332 GCA_001698575.1 Mola mola | reverse complement strand
ACCTGAGCAGTAATCCAGCTAGTTAGTTTTAGAGAAGCCATTTAGAAAGAGCCGAGGCATTAAAGAGAGGTGGACGAGGAGGTCAGGATTTTCCTTTAATCCTCACACCGCTGCTGCGAGAGGAGAGTGACAGGCCAGAGCTGCAGCACACTGCACTACCGTGACTGTGCCATGCTAAAAACACTACACACCAATCACAGCTGGTTGGCACATGGCAGCAGAATACATAGCTAGACTCTAAAAGCATGCAAGTAGAGAACCACAGACTAGATGTATTATTAACTTCCGGATAAGTGTAAAACAAAAGATGCACAAACATGCAGCCACTCGTACACTAATGAAAATCTGTTTATAAGGTCCAAATCAGTCCTGTAGGCACACACATACACAACTAATCACCAGCCCCATGGATAAGGGGCATTACGGTAAAGTGGCAGGTGCCTGTCCATGGCTGCAGTGCTCAGGCTGATTTGATGGTAATCTGTAATCTGTAAAGTTTTGATGCCACTGCCGTGCATATCAGGATAACCAGTTAGAATCTAATTCAGAGTTAACTATGACAGACTGTCTCCTATACATTATACATGAGAATGCATTGTTGATTTTATTTGTCCAGATATTCTTCCATCCCCCATCTCCCTTCATCTCTCGCTGTAATCCAGTCTATACTGGAGGAGTGTGTATTCACCATAATGGTGGTATTAATCCAGATTTGTTGTTACTATGCGCAGGCTGGAAAAGGCACAGACAGCCAAGCTGTTGGCGATGACATGTGCAGCTCACATGGCGCCAACTCCTTTTATTGGACAATAATGGGAGGCTGCCATGGATGACTTACAGGGGACGCACCCAAAACCTTACATATGGAGGGGTTTTATTTGAGTGCAGCATGCTCGCTGTGCAATTGTGGAAGATTTTTTCTGTATGCGCATGTGAGCCATGTATGATTTGTTTTCTGGACCTGAAAGGTTTCACACAGAAACAGCTAAAACTGTGAGTGGGTGCGCCTGTTTGGTGTATGATTGACTGTGGTGGTGTCTCGTAGTGGGGGATTTATAAAAACATGCATCATAGCTCGAAAACTTTGCAACAGACGTGCTACTTTTAATACTTTAACACATGTTTTTGAGTTTATGAGTGTATTTAGGTGTGTGCTTTTCAGTCACACCTTAAGCCTTTGTGATGCTTTCGAATGATGACCTACAGATCATATGTTATGGTTATAACATATCTACAGACAAGACTGTATCCTGTATAGTTTAATATTAGTTTTTCATTGACTAAGTAGTATGTGACCAGGTTGCTTAGTTGGTCACACCTGTAGGTTGTTTTTAAACAAGTCACATGCTGTCTGCTATTATTCACCGCCAGACTAGCTTCCTCTGAAAGTAGTCACCATCCTGTCTCCTGTGTCAGGTACTGGAAGTGTTGTGTCAGCTCAGTGATAGCCCCTTCAACTTCCTTCTTATCCTCAGATAGAACTTCCCCTCGCCTGCAGGGGTTCACTAGGAGTGTATATGGGGAAAAAAAAAGGTTACTTATCCAGTAATAAATGGAAATGCTGGCTAAATATAAATAAAACAAACACCAGCGCCTCTATGAGAGCACTTCTCGCTCTTCTTGAGAGCTAACTCCTCTCTCTGTTCTCTCCTTACCCCTCCCTCTCTCTGTTGATGTCCAGTTATTGCACCTGGGAGGAAGCAGCTGTAGGTAGTGATTACAGTTCAGAGACTCCAAAATAACCCCTCCTCCTCGTCCCTGGCTGCTCTCTCCATACATTCTCCCGCCCTCTCCCAGCCTTCTTTTCTCTGAGTCACCCCATCATCCAAGTCAAACGTTAAAGAGCCTAAATGCTGTAAATTGCCTCCACTCTCTGCTCTTTAATGTGCGTTGCTGCGAGTGTGAACACGTAAACAAAGCAACTGATACACACCGCCGGGCTCATCTCAGCTCACGCCGATGAACACAGGATGAATAATGTTAGCGGAGCAATGCTGCATATGACCACCCCTCTCTCCACCCACCTCCAGTGTTTGTGTGTGTGTGCATGTGTCTATTGTGCTAACTCTCCCATCAATCATACGCCCAGGACCTTTCAGCAAGCCACACACACATACACACACACACACTGACACATACACACTCATGTTGAGTTTATTAAAAGCCAGAGAGTTATCAGTGATCTGTCTGACAACAGCTGCACACCAGTGCGTGCACATACACACACACACACACACACACACACACACACAGATATAATTGGTTATAACACAACCATCAGAACAAGTCACACTCCTGCTGGTGGCATGACAAATAGAGCCAGTCCTCGGACAGAACTGTCTTTTATTCCTCTTCCTCTCTGTTATAGAGCACATCACCACAGTCGAACAGGAAGGCCAATGTTCAGGGTCACCACTGCCCACTGGAATTCCCCCTGAACCTTACACAGCTCTGCTTGACCCACGTCAACCACCATAGTGTCAGAGCAGGAAAGAAAAGGCTCGTCTTCTATCAACACTGTCTTAGCTCCAGTGGAGTCGCTCTTGCAACTGTACAACAGCCAATATGTGAACAAACATCAGGTGATACCTCAAGACCCGATAGCAGTCAGTTGTAAAACAGAATAGAAATAGAACAAAAAATGAGAGGTTGTTCTGTTCTAATGTCTGTATCAGATAGGCATCTTAAGTATCTACTTGAGGACACTTGAGGTGAACAAGAGAGGACGCTTGATCCCAAGAAAACATCTGGCTGTTTCACTGCTGAATGACTTCACATTATAGGTGACATCACACAGGATCGTCCCAAGAGTTCCGTCCAATGATTGCAGCATGCTTGCGTAATCGCGGTCCCACCCTGTTGGCTGTCGCATACGAATAAAAACTCAAGCCTGGCCTTCATCTTTTAGCGTCAGAGAGCTAGCATCTGACCAGACCTGAAGCTAAGAGAAGCACATGTGTGTAACATTCAGTCATGAAATAAACATCAGTGTTTTGTTTAAGTGTGTTATTGATACACTTGACTATGCTGACATTATCTTGTGTGATACTCAAAAACACTGTATAGCTGATCTAATTGTACAGATTGTATCACCTGATTCTTGCCACTTACACAGTTGGTTGGCAGTTGTGTGTGGTGGAGCACACAAAGCGAGGTGACGTGACACTGTACAGCACTGTAAGCCCATCATCAGAGGAGGAGGGGAGTGAAAGATCTGCACCTATCGATTGCCCCAGCTGGACTGTCGATACTACCCTTCGAATTCTGACACAGCAACCTAATGGTGTCCTGTGCTGGTGGCAAGCAGACACACGCCCACGCACCATTCCAGGACATGTGGGCGTAATGGAGGAAAGAGAGCCCCTCAATATATCAATACACGGAGACCTGCGTGTACCTGCTGCCTCAGCCGTTTGACCAATCAGCACCGCATTAAGAACGCCACAGCTCACTCAGTCTGTGATTTTTCACCTGTCCACCCCTGCTCTGGGAATCATACTTTATATGTTAGTTAGAAAATGTTAGTCAGTGAGAGGAGAAGGACTAATATGACCCCACTTCGATGTAAGGTATTACAACATGCATACACATACTCCTTTTTGCCTGGTTTAGCAAAACAGATTTTTGTCGCTGTCCACCCGACAGGCGGTCTGTAGTCCACCCTCATGGTCATTTAACAGCAGGGTAATGGTGTGAGCAGCACTGGTTGACTGCTCTGCTTGCCCTGGGGGCTTGTGTTGTGGGAAGAGGAGGCCAAGCCTTCCTGGTCACACAGGGAAAAGCTACTTTGCCTGTGGAGAAAGGAAAGGATGTGAGGAGGAGGAGGAGGAGGGGAGTGTCAGTGGAGGACTGAGGTGACAAAAGAGCTTTTGTGGATGTAGGTTTACAGCATTAACCCCTTTCTCTCCCTGCTTCACATGCATAACAAGAAACCACAGTGACAACCCAGCAATAGCCCCAGGCGACGTGTTTGATTTTGTGTATGTGTGTCAGGGGTTGTCCAGGACGTTTGGCCTCGGGTGTCTTGTGACAGAGCTGACATTCTGGAGAAATGAGAGCGTGGTCATCTGCTGTCAAATAAAGAAGAGTAAAGAGGAGGATTTTCTGCAAAAAGGAGGAGCCCTCGCTGCACTTTTGCGTGTTAGTGTCAGAATTAGTGAAGCCGCACTAGGCTGTCAACAAGGATCTGGGCTTCACTGAGGTGCGCTGAGCTGCTGATTGCTAGAAATGGGGAACTTGCAGCCGTAGCAAAAATTAGAAAGAGCCAATAAAAGACAGCTCTGAGTTTTTGCGGTTATTTCTGCACTTCCACCTGTCATTGAATGTGTATATAACTGTGTGTGTGCTGCCTGTTGCCCTACAGCCTGTCTCCTCGCTGAGACATCTGTCAGGCAGAGCCACAGTGTCAGTGACTGACCTACACTGAGGCACAGGCAAGCACATCATGCACACATACCAACCCTAAACGTTGTCCATTGCCCTTACTCCTTTACTTCCTCCTTTACTTCCTCATTGTCTCCTCCCTTCTTTCTATTACTCACCTGATTTTCTTTTAACAGCCACCCTTGTTCTGACCTCTTTATGCCTCCTTTCCCCAGTGTGTGTCTCTGCTCGCTCCATCTTTCTTTCTCTCTGCCTCTCTGACAGTTTGTGACACTCCCTCCCTGGGGCAGCCATCAGTTCAGATGAGCATTGTGTGTGACAGGCCAGCTTTGTCTTTTTAAGCCATTAGCAGTTCCTCTCCTCCCACCTTGCCAACATTCCCTTCTTCTTTACTTTCTCTGCCCTCTTTTGTGTTTGTGGGCGCATATTTCTCGTTGCTGACTGGTAATCCTTGTATTAATCTACATAAAAAACATGGTCCCGATTCAAGTGAAGTTGTGACAAGCATAAATATGTGACAGGGCTGACAGCAGCCATGTTCAGTCTCCTTAAATAACTGTGGTGTTGGGCTGAATTCAGTGATGCTAGCAATAAATCTGTGCAATAAGGTATAGTTACAGGTAAGTGGATTTAATGATGGTTTCCAGTTTGAGAACAGTTTGGCAGTGTACCTCCCTCCCTCTCCAGAGGCTCATCTAATTCTCCCAACCCTGTACTCCCCCACAGTAAACTGTCAAGCCTAATTGTGCTACACTAACCTAATATAGACCTGCATGACACGAGCAGGTTGGATAGCACCGTTGTTGCTCACTGCATATATTTAAACACACACTTCAGTGTGGCTGAACACAGCCACAGTTATGCCCCAGTGTTTAAACTAAAACCATGTCAAGACAACAAAAATGGCTGGACTTGATATTATTTGTACCCATAAGAATGTACAGACGAGGCAGTGTTTATGATCCTATTTTGCACAGTGAAAATAGGGCGGTGCTATCAGGCACAAAAAAAGACAGGTAGCATTTCCAGCCTGAAGTGCTCAGCCGTCTGACCCGACTGAGCTTGAATCAAGATGTGAAATTGGATGCTGTTGTCTGACAACACATAGCTCAACCTCAACAGTTTGGCCTGCCACTTGTTGATGACAAATGATTATCAGGCCTCTGGATGCTTTTACTCGTTGTTTAATGCATGAGTGAATGATGTTTGCATGTGTGGGCTCAAACGGTATTCGCTGAGCCGGTCATTTTGCTGCCATTAGTGCTGAAGTGGTTGGGGAAAAAAGGGTAACAAGCTATGCAATGACGTTTGATGTTGTAGATGTCACTGACTACATTAAGAACAGGCCGAATACCTTTAGTCACTTACTCTAATAATATCGCAAGACAGTCTCCAGTCAAAATGTCAACTCTAGACAGAAACTGGCAAAATCAGGGGGGGGAAGGATCATTATAATACTGTGCAGCCTGAATGGAGTCTGACAGCAGAGGTGACAGGGACATCTCATTCTGCCTGCAACACTCCACTGAGGTTTAATGGAGGCTAACGCAACATTGCCATTACTAAGATACTAAGATATTATTACTAAGATTAACTTGGTATCATCCACCAACAGAAGAGAAACAGCTGTTTACCCTGACGCATGGTGAGAGTCTCCTGTGCCTGCTTAATATTTGTGGTGTTTTTTTGGAACTGTTTCTGCTGTAGATGTGACTTCCTGTGCTGTCGGTAGTGAATGAAATCAAGTCAATTTGTTTACCAAAAACTGTTTGGCAAACGGGCCTGATAAGTGAGTAATACTAACTGAGATAAAGGGGAAAAGTAGTGACAGGCCAAGCATAAAGAAGAAGGAGATAGATTAAAGAGTTGTCGGAAGTGTGGCTGCAGGTTTTCTGGCGTTACCAGAATCTATAACAGATGTTTCCTCTCTTCACCTCTCTCTCTCTTTTTTTAAACCTACCTCTTACCCACCTTCTACATCACAGCTTTCAGTCACCTGCCTGTGCTGTTTATAGCTGGACTGGTTGACTGGGTGGGCATTCTCTCACCACAGACCTGCTGAGTGCTGGAGAACTAAAGCAGGCCTCTCTGCTGAGGGATGAAGGAAGGAGGGGGGGTCTACAGATACTGTAAGTGGGTAGCATAGGGTTTTGGTGCATATGTTTGGGTGACCTTTAGGATAGTGTCAGTTTTTGTAATTGTGTTAGGTCCATTTATGCCTTTATTTCTAGCCACATTGATCACAGAAAAGCTCTATTTATTGGTTTCAATATAAAAATCCTTCTGCTATTTGACTTTAAGATCCTCTTCCCCTAAGGCCCAGCTACATTGCAACTTCCCATGTTCACAATTTTGCTTTAAGAGCACTGAAATAAGATGCCGTGTTTATTGGAAGATCTTTTCACAAAACTAAAGGAAAAATGGATTGGCAGCTTTTGTTATTCATGAAATACACTGCTAGTTCACTTAAAATTTTTAAAGGAGTGTTAAAGAAAATAACCTCTTCAATTTTGCATTTAACTCGAATCTCATTTGCACTGTGCCTCACTCTTAAAATCAAAATTATAAAAGTGGTATTATTATTACTGGTAGTAGTTTGTTATTCTTTAATAGTTCTTTGTGATATTCCTTAAACGGTGTGAAGCCAAGCTCATGTGACCACCCTTAATGATTGAAAGCCCAGGTTTAGCATACAGAACACACACTCTTCACTTTCACTTAGGTGCACCACTGTTATTACCGTGGATGGGGCTGTCTCACCTCCAACATAAACATAGGTTGGGAGACAAGAGTAAACTTGGTGGCCAGGGCATTGCTTTAGATTATGTGTGTGGTGTGATCACACCCTCTTGTCCCTACCAGCCCACCTGGCCTTATTTAGAAGAGCTGAGAGGAGCCAGAAGCAGTGCAGTAACCAGTGTAACAGCATGTGTAGCTCATCACAACGCTTGTTAGCCCCACAGAAAAATACCAAAGTCTGTGACTGCCCCTCAGTCACAACACAGTCTAATATTTGAGTGTCCTTTAGGTGTAGTAGCACTATTAGGATTAACCCTGAGTAATGAAGGCACATGACAAGCAAAGCACATAATTGTCAAGGTTTAGCAATTTTCATTTTGAAAACTATTCCACTATCTCTGAGGCACAGTTGTCTTCTTTTTTCTTTTTTTGCTATTCCTAAAACTCATTAACACTCACTGGCTTCCCTTACACTTTGAGATGTCATCATGCAGATTAGAAGAACAACAACCCCCATTAGCATTAGTTTTATCATGGAAAGTGCTCATCAGATGCGAGGTGAGCGACTCGAGGAGGCCCATTAGTTCACGTGCTAAAACCCTGATCAGGATCATTAGGAAGTCAAGAGTCCATTCTTGTAGCTCAACTCTGAAGTGATTCCTTATGCTTTACATGTTATTAAAGTGCTTCATCTTTGATGGAATAATCCTAACAATCATCTGTGTTGAGTTAAAATTTGCCACCAGAATGTGACCTGGAACATTCAACATCACAAGTAAATACAGAACTGCATCGAATGACTAATTCTCAGGACTGCTTGCTCTTTTTTTTTTTTTTTTTTTTTTCTTTCGGAGGCGCTGTCCATTAGTTTTAAGAAGGATGTTTGAGGGAAATTTTGGAGAAACTCTCCAGGACATGACTAGTCCTGGATGTGACTGGCCCCTTCTGGTATGCCTGGCTTGTAGTGAAGAAACTTGGCATTAGCAGCTTGGAAATACTAAACTTGTTAGGAAACCATCTCCTGGGACCCCTTGTGCCCTCTGCTGCTGACACTGAGGGGACACTGTGATGTAGCCACAGTTGTATCTCTTAACTACTGGAATACAGTAGAAATTGCCTGATCTAAAGGGTAAGATTGAGGCAACCTGCGCACGAGTTAACTGTTAAAAACAATCCCCAATTCTTTTGTTTTGTTATCGGCACTCCAGTTGACCTTCCTGGCTCTGTGGGAGGAAGGCTGTTGTTTTAACAAACCAGCAGCGTTTACCTCTGTGCTGAATGAGGCGCCTCACCTTGAGACGGCATACTTGAGGTTTTGAGTGGCACGGCTTTGTTTAGATCTGGTGTGAGCTGAGGGTTTTTTTGTAGTGGTTGGCTTCCCTGAGAAAATGGCATTGCAGAGCTGCAAGGGCAGACTCTATGACGGCAGGGCCTGCGCTCTTTGAGGATGTCTGTGGTAGTTCCATTGCTCCCTGCCTCGCTCCCTGAGTTCCAAATGAGATAAGTGGTGTACCTCAATGAGGGAGCCTTTAAGCTAAATATAGAGACAGAGGAGAGGTAGAAGGCCAAACAAATAGTTTGCTCTTCATGAAGAGTCAATCCCATATAATTACAAGCAGAACAATAGCAGACCTTGGAGTATGTGTCACTCAGATGACTGAAATTAGTAGCATGGAGGGAGCACACTGTTTGATCTGTGTCTTTAAGAGCCAAACTCAGGGAAAAGTGTTTTGGTTGGACATTCCAGACATACCTCCCACATGTTCTGGTATGGGGTTGTTGGCCTGCACATAGGTTTTGGGTTCCTTACAGATGTCCTTATAGGTAATGAATCAAGATAAAAGCTTGCTTAAGACAGTAATGTGTTTGTTCACAGGCTATATATGTTTCCCTGTGTCCTCATCCAAAGCTCAGCTATTAAGGAGTCACTCACACCTAGAGGGCCTCGAAGCTCAGCGATAACTCACTCCCACAGAGGTACTGCCATTTCTATCTGGCACCTCGGCGTATGAGGTGTATGATGCACAAACCAGGCCATCTGCTGTTGTACAAATGCATTTTTCCAATTCGTCAACCTGCATGATATCAAATAGCCTGAGCCTATAATAAGTACCAGCAAGTTTACACAATTGCCAAGGTGGTGCCCTCCAATGGTGTTACGTTGGGCCTGTGTTGGGAGTTACCCACCCATTTGCCCATTCCTTTGCCAGTAATTGATACAGCCTGACAGGTGTCATAACAACACTGCCCTCTTTCCAGCAGGCACATTTAAGTGTGGCTGTCATGGATTGTCTGGCTCTGTCTTTCAATGCAATCTGGGAACTTTGTAAAAGGGGAAAGCGGGTGATGAGCGATGGTGATGGCAAGCAAATCCAAATGGATTTGGCTGCTGTAGTTTACATCATATTGCTATGAAACTCAAGCCATTGCCATATAGCACATACTGTATCTGTAGCATACTGCAATGATGTGTAAGTGAAAAGTGAATAAGATACTGAGAGGCTACCATTTCTCAACATCTTGTCTGATACTGTAACAGCTGGAACTGTCCCCATGGTGTATTAGGTTTTCCCTGGTTAAGGCCTGGCTTATCATGTAATGAGGATAGCTGTGATCAAGACATGGTATGTTGAGGCTATTGAGTTTGCCTTGATTGTGTCCTATTACTCAGATCATGGAATGCTTCTTTGTGGGGGGCTGTTGTAAAGTATATTTTGTGGCCAGAGTTTACCGAGTCAGTTAAAGCTGGAGCCATGGCTACAGGCTATTATTTTCTCAGGTGTTCATCACGCCGCAACCTATGGAGGAGAGCAAACTTTCAGAAGTAAGCTTTTCACCGCCTCCACCTACCAATGATTTCTCTTTCAACTGCGTAGGAGTCTTTCTCCTGTTGTGTGCTAGCATGCTAGCGCTAATAAGGCCAGCTGTCCAAACGATCAGCCGGTCAGCCAGAAGGGACTGCAGGCTTTGTTGATGCTAGGTGTTACATCTTGGAACACACTTTTTTTCTGTCTCAACACCGCCAACCATTTGGCACAGGAAGAGTGACGCCCCCCATATACAAGCACCAATACTCTTTCTGTGGGCAACCTTTGCTGCGCTCCCACTTGCCGTTGCCCCCTCCTGTTTGGATACAGCATCGCATTGATTTTTCTCAGCTCTACAGCTCTATATTTGATCATTTTCTCTTGACACTGCCCGACAGAGAGTGGTGTCTTTGTTATTGCTGACCTCAACTCTACACCTGAGTGGCCATGGCCCTAAACAGCCTCTCAGGCTTGCCCTAAAACACCGTCTGTTTCAGATTTAAGTGTTGTACCCTGTTTGTGCTGTTCAATGGACAATACATCACCTGGGAGAGTTGTTCCAACCGACAAAAAAACAAGAGAGCCAGGGATGAGGAGAAAGAGGCAGCCTGGTGCAGACAAGGGAGAGAGGAACAAGGACAAACAAGTCAGTTCATTTGAATGAGATCCCAGTTTGTGGCTCCCAAGCCTTAGTTTGTGCTTTGGCCTGCCTGTTACAATCCTAAATAGACAATTGTTTGTATGGATAGCAATCCACGTAAAAAGGATGTCCCTCAGCTGACTGAGCCTAATGTACAATGTGGACGCGATCACATCTCGACACAAAAAAATAGATAATGTGTAGTGAAGAGAGGGAGATTGATTAAGAAATAGCTCTCCTGATGAACCCCAACAGGATATCGCAGCTGGGCAGCAGTGTTGACCCTGCGAGCAAATCACCAAATAACAGTGCTTTTCCCTCCTCCTCCTCCTCCTCCACCACCTTTCATCCATTCGCCCCCGCACCTCCCTCCTCCCGCCTCAGCCTGAACCCTGTGCGTCTGCTGAGTTTCTGTGAATACCAAACTGGTTGTAATGATCTGTGAGAAAGGGAGAGGCCTCACCAAAACAATTCTCATTGATTGAAATGGAGGATTGCCACTCTCCCAAAAACGCCTCCTCCCCACAATAAACACAAGCAGCCACTTCAGAAAGAAGTGGGCGGGAGGGGTTGGCCAGAATGAAGATGGAAAGGGGAAAAAATGTTCAGGTTGTTTTGTACTGGCAGTGCATATTCAGAGAGAGAATGCAAGTGGTGTGAGATAAAGTAGCCAGAGAGGTAGTCTCAGTGCTGCTGACTGGGCTGCTATCACTGGAGAATTTATTTGGCCTCCAAGAGGATATGTAGCTCTCTCAGTGGAACAGAGGGATGGGGGTGAGCGGAAGTAACACAGGTGGAATTGAGAGATGGAGAAACTGGTTGCGAATGAAAAGAAGACAGGAACACACAATTGTGCACTTGTACATATCTGAAGCCGACAGTCAGTAAGGAAAATTTACTTCCTGGCTGTCTTTGTGTCTCCTGGCTCCTTCGGCCCTTAACACAACAGACCAGGTCACTGCGGCTCCCACGCAGCACACACACACACACACACACACACACACACACACACACACACACACACACACACACACACAGTACTTCAGTCTGCAATCTCATGATCTCACACACTGTGCCTGCATTTGTGTCTGAGCGTGTCAGAGTATGAATTCTCTCTGTTTCTCTGCAATACAGACTCCACTTACAGTGTTTTCAATGTTGAAAATATTATCTGTAATTTGTAAAAGGTTTCATTTTTACTGCGTCACACTGGCATGTGTGGCATCACAATCGTCAATTGCAGTATATTTAATCTCACGCTCGCACACTACTAGAGCCCTGTTTTACCCTCTACCACTTTCTTCATAGTGATCACTTAAAGTTTCATTGACTGAGGTTAAGCCATATTCTGATTAATTGGTGTTTCCAGCCCTAACTCCCCCTCCTTCAACCGCTCCCTTTAATAGTTTTGACATTTAAATGACGTAGTGCATATATTTAACCTCTCTGACTCATGGCCCTTTAATGTTCAGTGCTCATAATCAAGAAGCACATGCATTGCACCTATTCTTTATGCTTTCTTCTGAGGATAGAAATCCTGGAGGTTGGTTCACTCTCTGTTTGAATGGTAATTAAAAAAAATGGACATGATCTGACCAGCCGTCCTAACCTACGTCCCCCGTGTCCCCTTGCACAGTGACTAACTACAACAATGTGGTGGATGCCGGCTCAGACTCAGATGACGAGGACAAGCTGCTCATTGTGGAGGAGGAAGGCAGCCTGGCGGATGGGGCTGACTGTGACAGCACCCTGCCAGAAGATGAGCACCCCAGGGAGCGCTGCTGGGATGGAGGTGAGAGTACACGCACACTCATAGGGTGCGTTATTGTCACACTCTCACACTGAATCACGCAGATGCTCTCCTCGCCTTCCTACCCACCAGTTTTGCAATGTTGTTTGATTTCTGTTCCACTTTCCTGCACTTTTCTTGCATTCAACACAAGCACTCATTCAATCTCGTTTTCTGCTCTAAAATCTTGTTTTCATAGAATGTGTAAATTATACTGTGGGGGATAGAAGCACTTGATTCACTATTTGCCAGATTTGTCTTTAGACGAGTGCCAGTTTATTGAGGCATGGCAAATTAAGGTGTTTATTGATGTTCCCTTAAAATTTCACAATGTTTAACTTGGTTTCAACAATCAGAATAAATGGTCTCTTTAGATGTTTATTTCTGTAGCAAGCATCCCCTTTCATTTTCAGTCCTCATAAGGCTGGCAGAGTGTCAGAGAAATTTCCTCTTATCAGCTCAGGATAAGAGCACTCTGTAGAAATGCCTCAACAGCAAACATGTCAGCCTTTTTGTGCTTTGTTAGGACATCAATTGTCTCATTTTGACCTCATCTGACGTGATTCAGGCTAAGTTAAGAAATGTCCCATTGACATCTATGCGCGGTTAGGTACCTTTATCTCATTGTGAAGCACAGAGTCTAAGGAAGCAGGTACTACACGTGGTGGGTTACCAACTAAGGCAGGAAGCATGATATTAAAGAAAGACAATGCCAACAGAGAGAGGGACCTTCGAGCACAGAAAATAGCCTTGCGACCACAGAGCTAGAAGAGTGGTTTTATAGCACTGGTGGGCATTGGAGTGGCTGCTCGCAACTTCTTGTTACCTCAGTCCACGTGGAAGTGACATCAGAAGCAGCCCATTGCTACAGGAAGGCCCCCCCCCCACCTTCTCCAAAACAACAATTGCAGGTGCTAAAGGATGTTTCAACCTGGGCCCAAGGCCTCTGTGTTACTGTCGTGACCTCATAAATCTACATGTGATACTATTAGTGTATCGGCCCTGTGCCAAGTACAGTGCAGTTTCTGCAACACGGCGTAAAAGCTATTCAAAATGTAATTAGATATTCGGCTAGAAGAATATTTTTTTAGGGTGTTGCTCCAAGCAGATTTTGGCAGGATTTTTCATGGCTGAGAGATGTGTGAGACACGAGGTCAAGGTAACACACACGTAAACGTTCAGCGGCCTATCACTTTCAGTTTAGGGAGGGATCTTTAGAAATTCCTCTTCAGGGAGTTGACCTCAGTTTAAGGCTCAGCTTAGTTTCAGTTGTGAGGTTGTGCTTTGCGCATGCACACGTACATGTGCACACTTAAAACTCAGCCATGCGAACAGTGTAGCCACCCATTCCCCAGACTGTGCTGTCATCTTCATCGTTGCTCCGGCTATACCTCTTGTATGAGGGGAAAGTTGGAAGAAGAATAATGTCATTGGTTTTGGCCCTGGTTCGCGAACATTAAACACTTCAAAAGCATGAGTTACACTGAAAGAGCTCAGCAAGCTGGCTGCACTCCACTCTTGTGATCAGGCATATTTTCTTTTGCCTTCAAACACACACCTATCTCAGTGTCTCCTGCCCTCGGCTCATACAACTTACATACTTTACTGTCACTCTGGATTGGACTGATGAAACACGGCGAAAGCCACAGTCCTATAAAACAAACACACATCTCTCGTTTCGTCATTCCTCCCTGTGTTGGTTTCACTCCTGACAACAGAGAAGTCTCTGGTGCAGCCTTGAAAGGTGAACACGAATCTCTGCCACAGTGTAGCCCAGTTTGCCTCCAATCAAAACCTTGACACCCCTTCTCCTGAGGTCGTCACTCTCAAAGCTTTGCCATCGCTTCTGTCCTCCCCTTCTTCTTATGCTCCCTCACTGTTCCTCTTGTGCTGAAACATTCTTCTTGATTATATGGTATCATGCCCCCCCTGCTTACTGTCATTACTCTTTCACTCCTAAATGATTATGGAGTGGTGGAACAGCAGTAAACCTCAGCCTGGTCCCTCCTCAAAGCAGGCTGCCTAAGTCCAGGGAAGGAAAGAGGAGAAAGAGCTTTGACCTGGGAGGGCTTCTTCTTTACTTCTGATGAGTTGTTGAGCATAATTACATCTCATAGAATGGGCAGGGTGGAGCCGGAGAGCACTGATATCTTGAAGCTGCAGTTAATGAGAGCAAAACGCTAGGTGTAACTGCATGGAAATATAACCTAAGGACACTAAAAGATGAGCTGGTTGTTTGTTTGAGCTTGTTTGATAGGCACTTGTTCCTGTTCTCCATTACTCCAACCACTAGTGAAAGTTGCTAAGCTCTCAAGCACAGTGGCACTCAGTATTTCTTCTCTGTTGATTCGGCTCACAGCAATGAACTTTAATTTTCCTTAGATTTGCTCTCAATCCCATTTGGATCACTTTAGCAGCAGTGGACACACAGCAACTCCTTCATTCCTACGTGCCTTATGTCACAATGTGATGTTAAAACTGAGCCACCCGTCTGCACAGGAAAGGAAGAATCTCCAGAGAGCTGGGAAGATTGTCCAGTGGAGACCCAAATGCTGGCTTGCACTAAGCCAAGAATAAGCAAATCATCGTAGACATGGAAATACCTCACATCTATTCTCTGACTTACCTCCTGTTGATTGGAAATAAAGCATAACATCTTTACAAATCATTGTTGAATATTTGAGCTGTTTGTGCAAATCCTTATCGCTGATATGTCTCTCCCATCCCAGATACAATCTCAAAACGGGCCTGGATGCACGATCACAGGAAGCAGTGGGGGCAAAGGTGGGCCAGGGCAGGAAATGCAGCACGGGGTACTGATGTATCATGTTGCAGAGATGTAGGCAGAGAGGGATGAGAAAGGAACGAGGGATGAGAGAGAGAGAGTGGGTGGCCTGGGGATTTTATATACCATAGACAAACCATTTACACTGCAAAATAAATGAAAAACAAACTACTTTTATAGATCAGAACTGCAACAGCATGTCCAACCACAACCTCTCAGCGACTTTTCCTCTTGTGCAGTGATGCATTCACATCCCTGCATCAGCACATAAATGGCCTGTGTGATGTCTCATGTCAGAGGAGCACCCTGATGACACGGGGCCGCCTCAGCGAGCTTGTGAACCCTTCTGGATTCACTCGGTACTTACACCACAGACCCCCAACCGGGGGGTCACACACACGCTCAACATTAAGTAGCCTAGAGCTGCGTTAGGATGCTGCTTTGGAGCAGGCAATAGGGGCTAAAGAATGCCAGGTCAGCACTTTGTCACATGCAACACATTTTACAATGTCTTGTCAACAGCTAACAGAATGATAATATATAGAAAGTTATTTCGAAAGATTAATTTGATGAGTTGGGAAATTAATTTATTTTATCCTTCAATATGGCTCTGGTATGTCAAATCTGTTAAATATCTGTTAAATATAAGGCCCCAAACAGATTACAGTGTTCACCCTAAGGTATGCTAACTACAGTAGCTACTAGCTTTAACTAAAAGTGTCAATCGCCAAGATTTCAGTCCTGAGATAGGCTCAAGCACCATTGTGTAACCTCACTTGGTAATACATAGTGACTTAATAGACAGTTATTTAAAGAGGTATCACAGTTGTGGTATTTTTTCAGCAAATAAGCACCTTTGTCTAAATGTCCAATTATTTCTCTACAGTGCGAGCAAAAATGTTGTGTGGATAGGGAGAAGCAGGGGAGAAAAGCTGTGTGATATGCGGGGGTTAGCAGCCCCCAGTGTGTTTCTGGCCCTCCATCCTGAGATGAGAATACATCAGCTCAACTTTCTCAGCACCTGCTGTTGTCATCTCCCAGGGGCTTTTTACCGGCCGGGAGGTTTCTCCGAAATGGTCTTCGATAACCATAGCAACAAATGACTGCACTCATATTGTTTCATAGCTTTGTTTAAGGTGCACCAAAGGAAGCCAGAGCAGGGCTGTATCTAAGAGAACTGGCAGTCACTGAGTGTCGGTGAGTCATGAAGTGTTACACCTGTTTCCATCTCTGAAGAGAGTACAGCTGGCCTCGTCTTTCAACACACACACAATTTTCAGAACACAAGTCTCGAACCTCCGCTGAGTAGGACCAGTGCTTGAATCTATGGGTAAAAAATCTGCCCTGTCAACACATCCACAATATCCACAGTAGCCTCACTTTGCTTTAAGCTGTAAGCTAACGTTTGTAAATATTTGGTGTCATGGTACACATAGACACACAATCATAACTATGGAAGAATGATGCTCAGTTTAATTGCACACATGCTCCACTTGGTGCCCTTGTCCACCTCCGGAGGCTCTGGGAGACAGAAACAGGGACGGGAGCCTTTGTATTTCCTAAACTCCATCCCCAGGTTACACTTGCTATAAGTACAGCTCGGTAATTTGTGCAATTTGTTGCGATATTAAGTACAGTCTTAAGGCCAGGCCTTTCCAGAGAGCAAAGCAGTGTGTGTTTACGTGTATGCATCCATTCCTGTGTGATATCCGTCTGCTGCAGTACATCAGGACAAGATTCATCACCAATTATCAGTCCCAGTCTCAACAAGTACCTTACCTAACATTGTTAACAGAGGCTTGCCATTCAGCTCCTACAAAGACCTTGATGCTCATATAGTAGCCTATGGTTTTTCATGCTAATGAGCGGTCTCATCCTATTGTGAACAACAGCATTCAGGATGTTTGGTGTGTTTTTCCTCCTCATCTCAGCCTGTAGAACCTGTCACGGTCAAGGGCTCTGACTGCAAGATCCGGTGCAGCTACAGTGATTTAACATTAATGGATTATCACATTTTATATACAAAGGTTAAGGTGCCATACATACAGGCTGCATCGATAGAAAAACAGACAAGACTTGAAATAACAGAGTAATCAATAATGCCTTTTAACACTAATTTGTGAATTTGTACCTTCACAGTGAAGGAGGACTGCATGTCAGACGGCGAGGATGACGTGAGCACAGACGCCCTGGTGGAGGAGATGCTCCAGCAAGGAGACACGGCAGTCATCTACCCAGAAGCCCCAGAGGATGAGCCTCAACGCCAGGGCACCCCCGACCCCAGCATCCATGATGAAAATGGTACAGGACATCAGCTCACAGCATTCATACATCCCAACAATTCTGTGCTTTGTGCATTACACATTTCAAATAGCACAGACCAGCTCACACACGTTACTATTTCCAGCCACTCACAGCTCACAGCCACTGAGCTGTCACATTTAGTACAGCTACCCTGTAATTACTCACCCCCCTGGGGACGGCTCTACCTGCTCTCCGTCTCACCTCAGGTGTTAACTCCACCCCATTAACACAGTCTCTGACATCATTACACATACTGCTATTTGTTAAGTGCAGCCCACTGGGGCCTTTATTGCTCATGGGCTTTTGGCTTTTACCCGTTACCGCAGAGGGGAAAAAAGAGAGGGAGGAGGTGAGGAGAAACAGCAGCACCTGAGTAAATTTGTCACGTACGGGCAAGCTCTGACTCACAGCTACCTGCGCGATAATGTGTGTGTGTTCCCATCTCGAGGCTCTCACCTGTCCCGCAGGGGAACTTAATACATCACCTGTTAACAAAGTAATGCTTTACCTGTGTGGGAGCCAGGCAACTGAGACCCTCTGATAGCCAGCTTGGATCCAGGCGGGCGGCCGCTGTTTACTGAGCTCTCTTCTCATTACACGAGTGGGCGTTTTTGAAAGGCTTCTAACACAAGCCGTAAGCGCCAGTGTTTGTGTGAGCAAGTAGTACAAAAGCAAAAATTAAAACCAGCACGCCATTTTATAATGACAGGAAGGCGTTACTATACATCAGTAATCAGCTATTATCCATTTGGTTACCTGGCAAGTGTTTACCTGTGGGGGAGGATCTCTCAGAGAGCAGAGAAATAGCAGAGGAGTGTGACTGTGGGAGGCCTTCTGTAACATCAAAGAGCACCTCCCCATTCACCACATGTTTTTAAAACTCCCTCCCTCACTCTGAACATATGTCGTTACAACGCTCTCCTCTTGTGTTTCTCTCACCCAGGAACTCCAGATTCATTCTCTCAGCTGCTCACCTGCCCATACTGCGCACGTGGCTACAAGCGCTATAGCTCGCTGAAAGAGCACATCAAATACCGGCACGAGAAGACAGAAGAGAGCTTCAGCTGCCCTGACTGCAGCTATAGCTTCGCTTACCGCGCTCAGCTAGAAAGGCATATGACTGTTCACAAGAGCGGAAGGGATCAGGTAAAAAAAAATGACAAACGAGTCAGACACTGATAAAATACATTCTGCTGAGTCAGAAAAAAATCCTCTTCCTGTATTTTTTAGTGTTCTTACCTGACTTATTTTTTTTCTTAAGATTCTCAGTTGTAAGTTCAAAAAAATACGTTCAAATTCAGTTTTTAATGTATTGAAATAATTGGGAATTTTTGAGACTACACACCAGTGCTCTGGCACTATAATTATGGCATTAAACATTGCACGTTTTTATTAAAGGTATTAATTGTTAAGAATACACTCTTCAGCTGAATTTGTCGTGATTGGTTTCAGTAGCTTACTATCAGTATCTGATGAAGTGACTCGTAGTGATGCAAACCTACATGTAGCGGCTTTGTCATGTTTCTTCAGCAGTTTGCTTCAAAAGCTGATGAATAAACATTAGCCTTTGCCCCCGATTGATTGATGACATGAATTAGTAGCAGTTCAAAGGTTGTGTTTTCATTGTGTGCCTCGTTGAATGGCCCCTCTCCCCTCTTCTGACAGAGACACATCACGCAGTCGGGAGGCAATCGTAAATTCAAATGCACTGAATGTGGTAAAGCATTTAAATACAAGCATCATCTGAAGGAGCACCTTCGCATCCACAGCGGTGAGTGCACCCCTGTCACTATGGCAGCATTCTGTTTGTGTGTGTGCGTTCATGTGTGCACGTGAGAAGGTCTAGTGTGTTCATCTTTGCTGTGATTCCCCACTGGCCACAGATGTTCCAGTTTCCATTGGACCAATATTTATGTTTTATTTATGTTTCCCTGTATTTAGATATCCTTCATCATGTTTCAGTCCATTGTGTGCTCTTCCTTAATGTGCCATAATTGTGTTTCTTTTGGCATTATGGGACAGCAATTAGAGAAGGGCATTTCCCAATGGTGCCATTACATCAGCGTTTAAGCATCATTGAAATGCATTAGAGCTTTTTCCTGCTGTACTGCTCATAGCCTACCTTGCTCATTTAGCTTCATTCATTCACTAATGGAAATCTGTTTTCTCCACCCCACCCTCTCTCTATCCCTCTCTGTACTCTACACATTGTGGTTTTATTCAGGAGAGAAACCCTATGAGTGCTCCAACTGCAAGAAGCGGTTCTCCCACTCAGGCTCATACAGCTCCCACATCAGCAGTAAGAAATGCATCAGCGTCATCTCCGTCAACGGGAGGCCACGCTTGGGGAACGCAAAAACGCAGACCCAGGGTACATCACCAGTGCTGCCCACATCTCCCTCGGTTCTCCGCACCCAGATTAGAGAGAAGCTGGAGCACAGCAAGCCCCTGCAAGAGCAGCTGCCCCTCAGTCAGATCAAGACTGAGCCCATGGACTATGAGTACAAGCCAACAGTGATAGCATCCCCATCTGTGACTGCCATGAACGGTGGGATTTTCAATGGAGGGGCTGCTGCTCCTCTGCAGGGCACAGTTCAGGCCGTGGTCTTACCCACCGTGGGGCTGGTGTCACCCATCAGTATCAACCTGGCAGACCTGCAGAACGCTCTCAAAGTAGCAGTAGATGGCAATGCCATTCGGCAGGTGCTGGAGGGCAACGCCAAAGCCCAGGGACAGGTGAACTCTGGGTTAACCACTGGAACGCTCCATGCCCCACAGCAGCAACTCATCTCAGCCATCAGTCTACCTATTGTAGGTCAGGATGGAAATGCAAAAATTATTATAAACTACAGTTTGGACCCCAACCAGGGTCAGCTCATAGCCCAGAACCTGAAGAAAGAGCCTGAGCCAACCTCTCCAGCTCAAACCACCACTGACACTTTCATTTCCCAGAAACTCCCAGAAGATCTTACCATCAGAGGCACCAGGTCCAATGAAACTAAAGACAAAGAGGAAAAGACCACTAAAACTTGTCTCCTGTGTGATAACTGTCCTGGTGGGCTGGAAGCACTCCATGCCCTCAAGCACTGCATGACGGATGGTTTCAGGCTGAACGGAGCAGGCCTGGATAAGTCTGAGTCGGCTGTGGCCGCCCTGCTGTCAGAGGGAGGACTCTGCAACCAGCCTAAGAACCTCTTGTCTCTGCTCAAGGCCTACTTTGCCTTGAATGCAGAGCCCACCAAGGATGAGCTGGCCAAGATCTCTGCCTCAGTCAGCCTGCCCATCCATGTGGTTAAAAAGTGGTTTGACAAAATGCAGGAAGGTCAGATATCTCTGGGTGCTCCAACACCTCCTTCAGAGGAAGAGGACACCTGTGAAGTCAACAGTGTGGTGTCTCTGGTCCCAGGGAAGGACACAGCCAATATGAGCCCTTCTGCGACCCAGGACAGCCCTACAGAAGCCACTCCAGCAGAGGTCAATGGCGCCCACAGCTCACCGGCCTCCCCTTTGCCACTAAATCTAACAGCAGGCGGTCCCATCCCAGCCCATCCTTCCCAGAGCACTGATGGACCCCTGGACCTCTCTCTGCCAAAGCCAGCCAAAGAGGAAGTGCAAAGTGTGGCGACTAAGGCCCGTGTTTACCCCTCCCCTTCCTCTGGTTCTACCAACGTGGATGAACCCCTGAACTTAACTTGCACAAAGAAAGAAGCATTGCCACTCTCAGCCATGGGCTCTGGCCCCATTGCACTATACGCCAGTCAGCCAAGTGCCAAACCCCTCGACATTGTGACCACAATGCAATGCCTGAGGGCACTTGCCACTAACAGCAAACAGACTATCCTGATCCCCCAGCTGGCTTACACCTATACCACTACAGCAAACAGCCCCGCTGGGACTGAGACACAGGAGACTCTCCACCTCAACGGAATCAAGGTGTGCAACCATTTGTGTCCCCCCAAACAGCTGAGCTTTCCTGTCTATAGAAAATACCCTTATTTGCTTTCTTGTAAGGACCTAAACTCAACTTATTAATGCACTATAATTAACAGTTAGTCCATACGACAAGCATAATTTCAAAACACAAGTCCTGGTCTTTTGGACTAAGCTTATCTTAGGTCTAGTCTTTGTGCTTAGCTAAGTGCTTGTTTGTAGCATTATGGTAACTACACAGACATCTGCCTAACAGAGCTTATAAGCCTATTTTCAATGTCAAACTTACCCTGCCTGTGTTCCCCAGTTATGATGTAGCCATCTGTATAAAGGAGAAAGTTATTTCTAAAATGATGCAGCTGTATTAGCTTCCTCAGCTTGTCAGAGCTATTTTTTGGCCTGCCAGTTTTTATTAGTTTTTAGCCACACCGAACAGACTTTAATTAAATAGTCTTAATTTTTTTTTTTTTTTTTGCTAATTGTTTTATAGTTTTTAAGCAAGCAAAGGGAACTGGAGTCAAGTTGGCACTTCTCTGTTGGAAACTATTAGTCAAACCCCTTCAGTCCAGATCATTACTTCTTATTGCTCAAAAGTACCAGAATATGATAGATAGTCCAAAACCATCCAAAATCTAAACAGTAAGTCATATATACAAATGTCAGAAATCCGTGCTTTGTAAAAATGATGGCCCTTAATAGTTCTTTATTGTTCAGACACCTAATGGGCCCATATTGATGGATGTAGATCTCTCTGGTTGTGTGAGTGATCTTGCTGGACTGTCACCGAGAGGACATGAGGCTGCACTTTACTGCAGAGCTCCTATTGATCTGTAGGAATCTCTTTAAACGGCTCACCTCTGCCGGCCTCATTGATTCATTGTTGTTGTACTTACTATACCTGGTGTTAAGTGGATTGGCATAGACGAGCTTTGTAAAAAATAAAAGCTCCCGTGTATATTACTTCTTTTCAATATTGCTTAACATCCTCTTTCACTGCATGCGTAGACGAGTTAGCAGTCAGGAAGGAACTAAAATGTAGACACGCTCACAAGTGAATAGCGTGGCTGTGTTTCAGCCAAGGAGAAGATTGGTTGAGATTGGGTTCTGCTCACCCCTAACCTAAAAATTAGGATATGACAAAGCAACATTTCCTGCTCAAGCCGTTCACATGTTACCTGATGTTTTTCTGAGTCATTCATTGTGTTTTCTGTGGAAACACCTCACTGTGATACATGTGTGACCTCATATTTGCCAGGAGGAGAGGCAGGACTCGGAGGGCCTGTCCACCTTGGAGGAGCAGAATGACTCTGACTCGGGCCCTCAGAGGAAAAAGATGAAGAAGACAGACAGCGGCATGTACGCCTGCGACCTGTGCGACAAGATCTTCCAGAAGAGCAGCTCGCTGCTGAGACACAAATACGAACACACAGGTAAATACAAACCCGTCTCGTTCCATCAAAGCATAGACGGTTCTCACCATGGCTCACTGCTGGGTCCTGGGAGAGATGAGTCAGAGTTTGAGTGAAAAGGGGATTTTGAGCAGCAGAAGGGTGGACACATCCATTCCAGCAGGTATTACTCAACATGCACAGAAGAGGTCTGAGAGTTTGTTTCCGCCAACTCCCTACCTCTGCACTGCCAGCTTCTCATGTGAAGCACCAAATGTTGCAAGAGGCGAGCTCTGGTAGTGATTTGGATCGTTCAAACACAACAATTCCATGGCCAAGTGCAGGTCAGCACTCTCAGAGCTGTGTTTTTGTTTTTGTTTTTTATATTGCTGTCATACCTGGCATGTGACCACAGTTTTCAGCTCCAAATGACCTCATCCTAGGTGAAACTAGCTGTTCCCTGCTTGGATAACATTTCCTAGAAGGCTCTTTAAGCATTTGATGTTGTTGTATTGTTTTGAAATGTCCTGCTTGGATACATCTATGATGGACGTTATGGACCTCTTAACCTTCGCTCGGATCGACTGTGACTAAGCTTTTCCTCAGCGGCTTTTGAGTTTCTCTGCAGCAGAGATGTTGATGCGTGTTTATTGTTCTCTGTCTGGGCAGGGAAGCGGCCACACGAGTGCGGCATCTGCAGCAAAGCCTTCAAACACAAACACCACTTGATCGAGCACATGCGGCTCCACTCGGGGGAGAAGCCGTACCAGTGCGACAAGTGTGGCAAGCGCTTCTCCCACTCAGGCTCCTACTCGCAGCACATGAACCACCGCTACTCCTACTGCAAGAAGGAGACGCAGAGCCAAGGCGGAGGCCGCGAGAGCCCTGAGGAGGACGGAGAGGCCCAGGCCGAGATGGAGGCGCTGAGCCGGGTACAGAGGAGGCACCTGGCCCCCTCCCAGCTGGACTCAGACGAGCGAGGGAGCAGCACCAGAGAGGACGAGGAGAGCGAGGAGGACGAGGAGGAAGGCGCAGTGGACATGGACGACATCCAGGTGGTGCAGATAAGTGATGAAGGAGGGGAAGACGAGGAGGATGAGGAGGTTAGAAATGAGGAAGCGACAGAGAGAGTATTGGCTGAGGGAAGAGCAGAGGGGGAGAAAACAGAAGAAGAGGGGGCCAACACACGGCAGGAAGAGGTGCTCGGGAGCATTCAGGAAGAGAAGGAAGTCAAGATGGAGGAAGAGGAGGCCATGGAGACAGAAGAACGGGCGACAGAAGAGAAGAAGGCAGAGGAGAGCGGAGGAGAAACAAAGACTGAAGACTAGAAGCAGTAGAGAGGAGACAGTGACTAAAAGAGGAACCAGACTCCTCCTGAGATACAATCAGATTCCTCCTCTCCGGGTGCGGGGGAAGAGCGCCGCAGATGATGTCCTGTCACTCTGTCAGTTCCTTTCAGTTCACTACTGTGTAGAAATCCAGGTGTGCCTGAAAAAAAATACTTGTGACTTTTCCACAGGAGAGAAAAAAAAATTCTCACTGTCAGAATAATCATTTGTAAAGAAAATGATGAAGACGAACAAAAAATTTTAACAAACGAAGGAAATGCATTATACAGACTTTGGAAGCTAGAGCCGAAATGTTTTAGATAATGTTTTATTTCTAAAACACCTTGGGTCATTTCTTTTTATCAGTGTTACTAATTTTATCACTCATATTTTAACCTTTAAAAGCTGTACAGTTGGGAGATATTTCTATACCTTTTTATTGCCAATGAACAAAAAAAGTCAGTATTTTATTAAGTTGGAAGGAAAATAAGAAAAATCCTGTGCACTACAAGTGGCTTGGTTTACCTATGGATGAAGCAGTTGAGTTGTATTATCTACCCTTCAGTATTATTAGAAGTACCACGCCATCTCGCGAGCAGGTATTAGCAAAACATAACCTTTTCGATGTTCTTTTGATTGGATTGTGAGCCTTAAGAAGAAAAACAGCGAAGAACAGACAGGCCTTTTCAGTCATTTAGTTTATTTTGGTTGCAAAGTTTTCTTTACAGATCAGTGTTTTATATGAACTGTCTAACAGTTTTTGGAAATGTGTTGAGTTGTTTATTTGCTGAGAGTTAGATGTGAAGGTGTAAACCATTACTAGTATGTGTCTGTAAAGTATACAGCCAACAGCTGCTAACCTTAACTTAGCAGAGCTTGAAGAGCAGAGGAGGAAGAGTTAACAGTTATTTCCTGCTTCTACTCTTCCACTCCAGTCCAACAGGTGATGATGATGAACGCCAAGCTATTTCTGACTTCCAGACAGTGCTGGTCATTGAGACAAAGATGAACAACACCAACTCTACTTTCAACTGTCCAAAAATGAAGCCAAATACCCCTGAAATGAGCACTGTCATCCTCCAATAAGTGCTCCACTGTGAATCAAATATTTTTATAGCCTTTTTACAGCTTCAAATAACTAATTTAAATTCACCAATTGAGAGAACCACATAAAATGTCAAAAACCAGGAAAATGTATTACATTTTTGGTTTGGCTCATGTCCAGTATGCTAACATCTCCACATTATGGGGATGATTTTAAGGTCTATGCTGCAGCCAGCCACCAGAGGGGCGATCAGGATGTTTTGGCTTCATTTCTAAGGATCTCTCTCCATCGTAAATGTATAAATGCTGCCAGCTGGTTTCTCCCTATAGTGTTTATGCTAAGCTAAGCTAACGTCCTCGTGGCTGCGTGATCAGAGCCAGTGTTGACCTTCTCATCTAACGCTCAACACAAGAGCAAATAAGCATAATTTCTCCAACTGTTGGACTATTGCTTTAAATGTTCCGAGCGAGGAGAAAGGGGACATACTGTCCGACCCTGCCCACACCCCACCACACTCACACCGAGCCATATGCAAAAACTAAAACAAGAGAATCATGCATATCAGAAGTGCCACCGAATACTGCTGTTGAAGCCAAGCAGACGTGATCAGGTTCCAGATCAGCCAATATGCCAGAATACTGTTGAGTAGAATTTAGCCCAACATGTGTCCCTGTGTCACAGAAATCAGAATAGTCGCTTTTACTTCTAATCTGGCCGACTTGAAGGGTTACGGCAAACATGCTTTCTAACGGCTGACGACGATTCCTTCTTCCTTCTGCCTTTTCCACGCCACAAAACTCTCAGATGTCTCTTCAGGTAACAAAATGTAGGCAGATATGAATCCCAGGAGTTAATTCTCTTTTTTCCTGTCAGTATTATTATTGTTGTTGGTGTTTTTGTCTCTTATGTTGTTGTTTGTTCTGTTTCAGTGTGTGTCCTGAATGTTTTCAGCAATGGCAGTGTTATCCCCACCCCCAAGACGACGGGTGTGTCTGTTTAGCCATAGAGAACTTTTATATTTATGTGTCTTATTTTTTTATATTTCTTTATGGTTATTTATTACACAGTGTAGTGTACAATACTGTAGTTTGTATTAATACGATAATATATTTTAGTATGGAAAAAAAAGGCAAATAACCACAAGCCTGGAAGAAATGAGATTCCAGCATACTGAAATATGTTTTTCGAACAAATAAGGTGATGCTTTTCCTTGGGGCGGATGTGTGGAAGAGAATCTCGCACCCTGCAAGCCTGAAAATTGGAACCTGTGACCTCTCTGCATCCATTCTCATGTTAGTTTTCTTTCCCCTCTCTAATATGAAGCTACTGAACTTTTTGAGAACTAATAGTATGTCTAATAGCATGAGTGTGTGCTGTTTTATTGAAGGATTACGCATAATCACACAAACTGTCCTTTCTGCCAAGCCAAAATAATATTGACGTATGTTCTCATGTTTTTATTTGTGCCAATTTGTTACTTTATTTGTCAATGTCAAGAACACACCCACTTTTATATGCCCAGCCCTTAACACCTCATATTTTTTTTATAGTAATTGTTTTTTGTTTTTCTTTTGCTTTTGTTTACTTTTTATGACTCCCCATCTCACAATAAAATACATCAATTACAATCTGCCAGGTTTGTTATGATATTGTTATTGTGGTTTATCACACAATACAAAGCATGAAGAACTGAAAGGAAAATGTATTTGCTTCTGGAGTGAATAGGTATAATATTCAGCTGTTTGCACCCATCGACAGGTGGCGTGCTGTAAAAAGTCATATCAGTAGGACGTTAAGTTGGAGGAATGGGGCAAACATGAGATTGTACTTCCTGTTCTGCATGAAACCAAAAGTCAGAGCATGCTTTCATTATTAGACGCAAAGGAGAATGCTGGCATTTTAAATCCTATTTCTTAAGTCCTATTTCTCTGTCTTTTAGGCTAAAACGTTTCACAAAATACATCCTTTTTTGAAAATGTCTCCAGTCGTGACCACTTAGCTCGATGAGGCCATAAAATGCAACTCTGTTAGGCATGAATGTTTGTATAGTCTATGTTTTTCCTACCTTTTCTCTGCTTGCCATCGCTGACACCTCAGAAACGACTATGCAGGGGCTGAAGTGGAACTGTTTTCTGAAGTTTCCCAAAGTTTAGGAAAAAGTAACATATTTACATAGATATATTCTACTGACAAACATCTGTTTTTTACAGTATCTATTACAGTTATTCAGTCAAAAACATATAGGTGTTTCTCTAGGTATTTACTCCATGTACCAGACACTAACATTAGTTTTAGTGGCTAAATAAAAGGGATTCATTTTGATATATAACCCTGTTGCGTTGTGTAGCCTTTTTGAGCTAAACAGTCTTAGCTTGGTGAGGTTTAAAATGGCCCAAGTGCAAACAGCTTTGATATGATAAAATATGACTCCAAAAAATGTGAATGAAAGAAAGAGTCATAACTCAGCATAACTCAAATATTTAACCCTAATGCTCTGTAACATTATGTTCATGCATGTTGCTCATAAATATGATTTTAAATGATGGCGTACTGCAGAAAATGTTATATTACTGTTAGGCATTTTTGGAGTTATAGGCCTTATAACTAAACCCTACCCCCATCCCAAAGAAAAACAATGTCATTATGCAAAGAAAGAAAAATATATTCATGCTTACAACATACATAATAATACATAGTTTAATAATAGATATGGGTTACTTCTGCATAATTGGCAAGCCCAGATTGAAGCAAAGAAGGGTTAATATTTAAATATTTTCCTTTGTCTGACCAGGTCTGATAGGCCAAAAGACAACAGATTATAGGGTATAGACACGCTACCCAGCTGTTCTTATTGTGCAAACATCTCCCACAATGCAAAGCTGCTCACTCAAACTGAACTTGCGGGTGTTGCACGTACCCCTCAGAGATCAGTCAGAACACACTCTCGGGCCAGCCCAAGGTCAAGCATATTGATCCAGCTCATGTTTCCAGGAGGGTCAGCCCTCCTCCTGCCCCCCAGCCCCTCCACCAGCATGAATTAGTAAAGGGATGGACTAAAAATCCATAGTCTGTTGAGCAGTTGAAAATGATACAATAGCCAGCCAACATATTTGATGGTAGATGTGGGGTTTTTTTGTATTCCGAGAAGATCTGAGTCACTCCTCCTCCAAACAAGGGTGTTTGGAAGCATTTTTACAAGATTCCGTAAGTCTTAAGGATGCTGACGCTCCGTCTGTGGGTGCTGTCCATCCGAACTGTAACCACCTGAGCTGGCAGGAGAGTGTCCGCGTGTGTATTGGGGCTCGGCGTTACAGAGTTTGCAGGATGAGTCCCCGGAGACGCTATTGGAATAATGCTTTATAGGATGCAGCTTTACCGTGTAACACTGTTCCAACAGCATCTTGTAATTGTTCCCTTTAAAAAAACGCTTTAACAGTGGTGACAGCAGCCCTCCTGAACTCTGGTAAAGGTCAAAGAGTGTGTGGCCTGCGGCAGCGGGTTCAGGATGCCGAGCTGTTTTACAGGCTTTCAGTCCAATCTGGGACTTAAAGCTAAGATATTGCCATATGTTCTGCTGGGATCAGCATTTCAAAGGAAAATTGAAAAGCTATAACTGCTGAGAGGATATGGAGTGCTCTTGCCAATAATGGTGCAAAAGCCTGATGAAGTATCGTGGCTGCCGGGACTCTGACACTGAGCCAAACCCAGGAGGCTGACGCTCCCCGGGGAAATTTAGAGAAAAGCCAGGAGGGAGGGAGGTGGAGGAAAGAAAAGGCTGTGCTCAGGAAATAGCAGTCACTTAAATATCATGTTCATTTACTCAAGCACTAAATAGCAGAACATACACTGAGACAGGGTGTGTGTGTGTGTGTGTGTGTGTGTAAGGGGTAGGTTAATATGCCACTTGACGTGACAAACTGCTGTTTGAGAGCTTCATTTTTAACACGGCGGTCAGGTCAGCACACTGTATTTACCTTCATGACCTGTGAAATACCAAGGAAAACTTGAATTTTATGCTTCTGGTCTTCACAGACCAACACTGTTACCAGTTACATGGAGTCACAATCAAAGTTAGCATTTTTAACCAGGCAGGTACGTTTTACAACAAGAATCTCATTTACTTCTTAAACCTGCTGGTGAACACAAAGCATTTAGAAGCTAAAGAGTCAGATATTTTTCTCCGATGGTGACCAAACCAGAGCACGCTCACTCTGCAGACATCTCCCTCTGACATCACGCTCAGGATTGGAGGCTCGGGTGCTGGGAAAATGTTGCAATGCTCTTTTACGTGCCGCGAGTTGTATGAATGTAGGAATCTGAAATTCCACCTTTTCACTGACTCCAGAGAGATCAGCAACTGAAGAGACAGCGGGTAGTAGTGGGTTGGGATTAGGAAAAAAGGCCAATGTGTTTAGTTTTACTCCATTTCACTCCTGTTTGGATGAAGTTTTGTTCTGACTTCTGCACAGCGAACTCTCACTCCTCTTTTGAAGAAATCCGTGCAAATCTTCACAAAACACAAGCGTGTGGTCAAAGGACTCCAGGGTCAACAACCGAGGAGGTCGTTGAGAACATCCGTGTGTGGGTTGATCGGATTGTCATTGCGCTGTATTTAGCTCGTACCTTAAACATCTCCTGGGAGAATTACCCTTCAGCTGCAGTAATGTGAAGCCAATCGTTAACCACGTCGAGTTGCTCTCCGGTTTTAGGTGTCCTTGTTTTGCGGGGAGTCATAATTATGAATCCTGGTCACCTTTCACCAATCCCTTCAATTACACATGAACACACACACACACCTGTGCGCACGTCTTTCTTCCCTTGCACTGCAACTGAATCCTATTATGGTGTTTTGCAGAGATAAGCCCTGGTGAAATCTATCTATAAATGAAATTTATGCATCACCGTTTAAGCTTGTAATTGCTTTGAGACTCTATTCATTTTATTAGACAGCATCTTCTCTATTACTGAAGTAAATGAGTAAATGACTGTCCTCTTTTGTGCAGTTTGGGTAGCTTTGTAATAAGGACAATGAGTTAATAGCTTTGCACGCAGACATTCTCCGACTCAGTGACACACCACACACACACACACACATTTAGAGTGAAGGTTTCTGGCAGTTTCACGCTTTCTGTTCCGGGTGAGGCTCAGAGCTGACTTTCACCACTTCCCCTCCTCATTACCACATCGGGACTCGAGTTGCTCTAGAAAAACACCAGCGCAACCACAGTCACCTCACGGGCGCCGCCTCTTCACACACTCACACACACTCAGCGTGCACACCAGCCCGTGTTTGCAGGTATGGGCGTCCCTCCCACACTGCTGAAAAGAGAAAATGGAGCGGCTGCCAGTCAAGACCAGAA
>KV751334.1:9557260-9569619 GCA_001698575.1 Mola mola | reverse complement strand
TGTTTCCCCCTCCCCCCCCACAGGGGGGGGGGGGGGGTGTACATCTACTCATAGATGAAGTGGCTGAAGCTAACTAATGGCCTCTCTTTCTAAGGAGATGTGTGTTTCCTTCTGCACACTGACTAGTTTAACAGTTTAACTTAGTTTACAATTAAACATGTAAATGAATGACCACAAGAAAGATTAGTCAAGACGGCTGCAGAAACACCGGCAACTGTGTCCCCACCCATCAGACACACGTTAGCTCCCAGATTTCACTCAGGCTCACCTTGTCGTTGAGGTCTAACACGTAGGTGCTGTGTCTCCACTTGGTGAGGACGATGGGGTCCTGCTGCTTCCGCTCCAAACTGCGACTCTTGGGAACCTCTCCAGACTGCAGGGAGATGTTGTACTGCAGAGAACAGAGAGCAGAGCAGAAGTTCAGATGATGCACAATTTTACTATAGCTCAGCCTTCAGGTAGTGGCGCCCTCCTCTCTTCTACCTCTCCTCTCACTCTCCACAGCACCATTGGACAGAGGGACTTCTCTCAGAGCCCAGAAATTGTCTTCCACGGTGTAATGGACAGATCCATGTCTGCAGTACTGCAGTACTGTGCACTCGCCCTCAGAATGGACTGCTCGATTCTGATCGGCTCTCCGGATTAGTAGGTAAAGAGCCAGGAATAGCCCGTCAGCCAGAGTTAGACACAAACTTGGCTCCTCACACACTCATCCTCTTACAGAACAAGTCTTAAGAGTACACACTGGGGGGTTGGAGTCACACCAAAGTGTGTTAATGGCTTGTGCTGCCAGGTGATGTAATAGAACAAGAGAAGGAGATAACAGTAAATGTGGTTTGAATGGTGTAAGAGCTAAAGTTCAGAAATCAGCCGTACCTTGGGCAGTTCCCATTCGGACCTGGATCCATCAGCGCTGTAATAGTAGGGCCGGCCTTGCTCATCCACGTGTTTTATCCACTGCCAACAGGAGCATTAGTTTACAACCAAGAAAAGGCACAGCAACTATATTTGATGCAGGTATCAGTGGGAACAAATGTAGGCAACAAACATTCGATCATCCGTAATTGGTGGGGTCAATCACTAGTCACCTTCTCCTGCGTGTATTCAGAGACGTAGAGAGTGTGTCCATGCTCGTCCAGCTCCTCGGACCAGCCCCTCGGTGGCGACCCGTACTGGCTGTCGGACTGACTGGAGTGGGTGCTGTGACAGTTCTCCTCTGACGACAGCAGCTGGAGAGGACACACAGCGAGACCAAGAGTTCAGTGAGATCGAGTACCATCATTTTGTGCTCTGAGCTGTGAGCTTGGCTCACTTAGAAGTAACATTACAAAGCCTGGTGTAGCTGAACTGATGATTTTATAGTTGGGCTGCTGGTGTGGGGGAAAAAAAGAACAAACTAAAGCATCGATTAGTCAATAAATGTGGTGTAGAGGTACTGACAGGGGCATTATTTTTCCTTTAGACAGACATTTTCTTCTAAGCTCGCCGGCTGGATGTAGCTTCATATTTACCATGGAGTCATATAAAGTGGCATTAATGCTCAGTTCCCAAAATTATTCCATGAAAACTTCTACCTGCCACAATGTTAAAATGCCGCTTATACAAATGTTTGTCTGTAATAATGATATTGGCTACTACGGATTATTGAGCTTTATTAGTGTTCAACCTTTATATTCTTGATGCTTCGATTAACCAAATTGTCAATAAAAAATTGCAAATATCTCCATTAAAAAGTAAAGCTGCTCAATGATACAAAACGGGAAAAAAAGCAAATGCTTACATTTGAGAAGCAGGGATTAGCCTTAACTATTAATACAACTCTTCAAAATGTAAGCAGGTTCGTTCGATTGACACACTCATTCATTCAGCACTTCCCATAATGCTTCATAAATTTCCATCCTCGCACTCCTGAAAAACAACACTGCAACACACCACACCACCACATGGGGACGGGACAGCTAAGAAACTACAACCTGACAGCAAACTTTGACTTTCCACTATCTAAGGGAAATTGTGTAGTGGATGTTGCAATGCTATTTTGGCGATGGATACATTTTCGCCGACTCCTACCCTCAAGCGTCATATGCATCCCTTACCTCGCACTCCGCCGTGCCCTGGCTGTCTCCTCGAATGCTGCTGACGCTGCTGCTCGTGTCCCTCATGCGTGGCGGCTTCCAGGTGCGTTCTCCGGTGGCGCGGTTGTAGTAGAAATGCCTGCCGCTCAGGTCTTTGTGGGTCTCCCAGTCACCCAGGATGTGTAGGGGGGAGCCCGAGGGGATGGGCGGCAGGCTGGACTGGGAGATCTTCAGCTCCTGGAGGTTAGTGTAGACCGGCGAGTCGGACCGGCCCTGACCTGTGGGTGACGTTGTCTGATGGAAGAAAGGAAGGAAAGGAGAGGAGGTAAGGAAAAAAATGTAATGATACTCAAAGAATTCCATCACCACTCGGCTGAGATCAGAGTTGGTCTGGATCAGCACATCAGGTGCCGACTGTGGAGTGTGACGAGTTAACAACATGCACATTCAGCTGCAAATATCAGACCTGCTGTACATAAACTCTGTTTCCCTTTCTAAGAGGACAGAGGTGTGTCAGTTACAGGTGACTGAGTGTCGGCACGACGGGAAGCAGCTGCCGATCACATCAGACACCACATGTGGCTTCGCATGCTTTAAACCCAAGGACCCGGTGGACTCAGCACAGTTACATCATCATTCACCTGTCTATAAACATTCATATATCACTTGTCGGAAAGTGCCAAATTACAAAGTCACAGCAAGAAGAAAAGAAAAAGAGGGATATAGCAGACAATATATGAAAGGAAGCACGTGGAAAGAAAACAACAAAGCCAATAAGGTTAAATGCATTATGACCCTTAATTCTTTTTTTCCCCCTCACAGTGCTGCTGTTGGTGTAAACGTGGGCCTTACAAGAGTGACTTGATAAACATATGCATCTTTCCAAAACTTAGCTCATTAGCTGCAAGAGCAGGGCTGCACCTTTGCAGACTGTACTGCATCCATGTAATACAGGGAGAAAAATAACTGGAAAAATAAAGAAAACGAGTTTCTAATTCTATTATTTATATGATGTGCTGATAAAAAGGCCTGATATATAGCAGATCCAGCAAATTAAGGTTGTCACAATACCAACATTTTAAACTGACTACCTGTTTTCAGTACCTTCACGGTATCGACCAAAGTAGTGTCGAAAATTTTTCTATTCAAACAATTCACTTACTCTGGATCTACATCTAAAAAAATGTCTATTTCTATGTGTTGTCTTGCAGCAAATCACTGCAACCATTTCTTCATTTAATGCAACGTGAAATTGTCCCAGTGCTGCAGCAGCTACAGCACCTCCAGTGGTTGTGGTGTGAAGTTACACCTGGTGGTCTGCAGTTCAGTGGACACATTTTATTCAACTGATGATGAGTAGTAATGAGTGGTGCAAATAATGAAGATCCAGCCTCTAATACTTTTTTGCCATCGAGCTGACACTGCGGCAGCGGTGATGATTCCATATGATCCCTGAATTTAAGGGATGTATTGACTAAACAACTAATCACAGGCAACTAAAGATATTTAATAACAAATGTGGCCCTGACTTCAAAGGCCATTTTAAGCAAAGCCACAAAGCCATGTTTCCGTGGCTGCAGTTCAGATGATTAAAAGAGAGAAAATTATTTTTGGAGCAGAGCAGAGTCTCTGAGCCTTGTGTCTCTCCACAAGAGATCCAGTACCAAACATTGTGAAAAACAGAGTGGATGAATGCCTGAGCACAAGTGAAGAGGATGTGGTGGCGCTGTGCCCCGTTTGATACAGGTGGGGAATGTGAAGGGGAAGATCTGAACAGCCTGGAGGACACAGATGGGACTTCCTGTTGGTTGTGGAATAATAGGAATATTTTTTAAATTATTCAATATCCTGCACGCAGCCCGGAGCACACGAAAGGTCTCAGCCGTGCCCTGCTGTTTTCAGTTAGGTTTACACGCTGGTTTTCAGTTTCAGGCCAACACGCAGCGAATGCTTGGGCGTGAAGGCAAACCGCTGAGAGACTCCGATTGAACTCCGGTTCATCAGCCACAAGCAGAACGGAGCCAGTGTGCTGCAGCTTTAATTGGGTTTTTGTGGGAAAATGTGGTAATGATCAAGCCTAAGTGCAGATGAGGGAGCGTGGGCTGGGGTGACGTCCATCTAGATTCCACTCTGGCAAACCAAAATGCATCTGGTGGAGAGGTAATTAACCAGTGCTAATGTCTGTTTTGACAGAAGTGAATCCAAAACATTCCCCCGCGGTCTCGTTCCTCTTTCAGGCAGCAAATTAGAAATAAAAAAAGAATTAATATGGGACATACAGCATGACGGAGCGCACACATGGACTGCTGCTGACATACCGCATGAATTTTTACTCTCTTCTCACTCATGCTGCCTTTACAAGCTATACAAGTCTTGAACTGCACTCAAAGAGATGACTGTGCTATTAAGTGTCACACCAATGTTAAATCAAAAAATGTTCTAAACTGAAAGAGCAGTTATCTTGACTTTTATGGGTGCAGCTTCACAAGCCCAACATCAAACGCTTCCCTGAATGTGTCATTGTGCCACAAACACAGGTTTTATCTAAAAATTGAAAGAGCTCCACCAGATATCTGTTTCCACAGGTACAGTATATTGACTGGATGATCAAGTGTACACACACACACACACACAGTATTGGTTTTCAGTTAAGTGGTTCTGTGGTTCAGCTTGTGTTTTGTTTAAGCCCGACAGGTAGATGGCACTGTGGTAATATATCTTCAGCCATCTGACTCATCCACTCTGAAACAAAATCTGTAAACAGAAGACACTGTATGGCAACCTGCCCTGTATGCTGGGACAGGTATTATTACCAATACACAGCCCAAGAACCTGATCCAAATTGATATGGAGGGTTCTCTAGTATTTGTTTTTAGTACAGATTAACGTTTTCATCCCAAGGGCCGATAGAGAAACTGATTATCAATAATCGAAGACACAGCCGATATTAGCAGTTAAAATAAAACACTATGAATTGAAAATTAAGATGCAATAATCATGTAACTTGTACTTGTACTTTACTGATGTATTTTACATTTCTGCTACTTTATACTACTCCTCTTCATTTTGGAGACAAATACTGCAGTTTTTATATTATGTACATTACCTTACAAATTAAGATTGTCAATGAAAAACATTCATCGTTATGAACAGTTATTTTTAAATTATTTTGAGTATTTTTTTTTTAATCAGAAATAAGACAAAAATGGTAACATTTTACAATAATTAGTAAGGCTAATGTTGGCCCATTTGGCCACTTAATCCCAAATTTATAAAAACATTTATTAATCTGAATTAAACATTTATTAATATTCTTAATCCTCTCATAATTTAACCATAAATATACATCAATTAAATTCTTAATTATTGAATAAAGTATGAATCAGTATCTTATTCAACGTGAAGATCATTAGTAAATGTTTATTACTGCATTCACCAATGTTAATTAACGTACCCTTATTGTTAAGCGTTAGCAAAAAATAAATGAATAAATAAATAAAAGCATCAATGAATATGCTGAATATGTGTTGTGATTATTGGCTAGCTCAACGGGTCTAAACGTGAGTTAACAATGTCGGTCAACCGACAACAAGCTCAAGCTCTTACACTGTCCAATACTTTATTTTATGACATAATACCTGCAAAACTAATGAAATCCCTCAGAACCTTTAAGCCATATTAGCCAAAGGTATCATATTGGTGATTAACCAAAACCAACAAACTTCGCTATTTCACTCAAGCTGTTACGCAACACCTTTAAAACATATAGAAAAAAGGATGACTAACTGCTCTCTTGAAACTAAGCAACTAACCCAAAATAGAAGCAATGTCAAGAGACAAAGAGTGCCCTCTTCTGCAAAAATGAGATTCTGTATCAGTCAGAAAAGCCTCATTCAATGCATGACATATGTGAGAGACAAACCTACACAAGCCTAAAATAGCAGAAGCCACTTTTCTACAGTGAACGCTCAATTGAAGTCAACTTCAAGGTTTTTACTGGCAGACAGCAGACACACAGTATCTGCTGGCTTGCTCGGACCTTACAAATGCTACCTGGAATCCAATTTAAAAGCTTAAACAGAACAAAACTGGCAGCAACTGATGGAAAGTTTGAGGGAAAGGACACCAGGAAATTAATTGCTATGGGACATGAAATCCGTCTGTTGGCCAAACAGACACTCTTCTATATTAATCTGAGAGTGGAGCACAGCACAAAGGTACCTGACATGGCAAAAAATATCCCCCTCACGTCCACATATTTTTACACCCAGCTTGTCTCATTTCAGCTCCCTTCTGCACCTGCTGGGTCACCTTGCGTCTGGAGCCGCACACAAACACCTCGTCGTCATCCTCGCTAGCTCTCCTGTACCCTCTGAATGCACTGACGACGCGACGCATGGCGATGTCCTCTGTGGTTTCCCCTCCTTCTGGTGCACACCCAATTAAAAATAAATAAATAGATTAGTTGCCTTTCTTGCTGTTTAACTGTCCAGTTGATGGTAGGATGGAATTTGAGACAGAGAGTCAAAGGGGAACAGGATCCCTCTCTATTGCAAAAACAAACACACTCTTCTAACACAACAGGAAATGAGTCTGGTAAAGTCTCAGCTCTCTGTCAGCATGTTTTTTGGGCTCTGAGATGTACGTTTTTCCACAACTCTTCACTCGTGGCAGACCAGAGAGACTATGTGTTAAGGAAACATAAGGCCACCCATTATCCCTCCGGCTCTCACCTGAACAAGTGGGTGCTGAGACGATCAGCCAAATGACGCCGTCAAACAGTCTTGTTAGACGCTTAAGACAGAAGAGCAGAAGGAAACAGCAAGAGGAAGACGACAGAAAGGATAAAACTGAAAGTAGATAAAGACAAAGATCTAGGTACAGCTGAAGTTTCTCCTGCAGGGTAAAAAATAATCATCCTGGGGCTCAGATAAATGAATGATGGATTTCATAAGGCATATTTATGGGTGTGAATGAAACTAAAAAACACACCTGTGACAGATTTAAAGTACAGAATTACTTCAACAGTTTCCTACACATTTTTGCAATGTGTCTTGCAACGGGACTGCGGTATTTCGTCATTTTTTTTGTCTCTGAAATGGAGTCGTTACAGTTTTTATCTATTTTAAAACATCTCTAGAAACCAACAGGAAGTTTTAGAGGATTTTTTTTTAATGCAGAATACCAAAAGAGTGTACCATTTATACCCTTTGTGTATGTGAAAATGCAATAAAATAAAGTAATAGAGATTGTAGGCAGTGACATTTAGATGAGGAGCTCAGCCTTTTGGGAAGATCACGGAGTAGACCAGCTCCTCCACGGAGAGCCAGCCGAGGTGGTTTAGGCGTCTCTGTGCTAGACCCTGAACTCGCTGGCCGGATTATACTCTCCATCTGGCCTTGAAATGCCTGGAGATCCCCCACAGGAGGAGCTGGAAAGTGTTGCTGAGGAGGTGGATGTTTGGAATACTCTGCTTAGCCTGCCGCCACTGTGACTCAATCTCGGATAAATGGAAGAAAACCGATGGATGGATGGATGAATACACTACAATCGTCAATGAAAATACTTGCTTCTATCCGTTTTACTCATTCACATCTGCAGTCAGAGTCCTTCCCACAATGCTCTGGCCCTTTTTTCTCAATGTCCACCCGATTGTCTCCATGCTGTATTGTCCGAGGTAGATCCTTAGTTTCAAGTGAATGAGAGGTGGCAGAGAGCTGGGAGGCAGGGGATCAGCCCGGGGTCTCTGAGAAGGTAATTAAAAATAGAAAGCTCTTGGAGGAGAGAGGTGTATATGAGCGACGGATGGAGTGAGGAGAGAGGGAGCGATGCGCTGAATGCTGAACAGCGGCGGTCTGTCCGCGCGGCCGTGATAAATGACTTTCAAATCACAGGCCAGTACAGTATAGAATCCTCACAAACTGCATTAGAATGCATGATGCAGAGTGTGTAGGCACACCAAGCATGGCCCTGTGTAATTAATTCAACTCAGAGGTCTAATGGATTAAAGCAGAGGGGAAACACAGCAAAGTCAAAACAACTTGTGAGAATTGGCTTGCTAATGGGGCCAAATGTGATTATGCTCTGCTGCAGGGAACACAGCTCACCGTAAATCTTGTATTTACCACCAGGTTGGAAATACTGCTCTGCCCCCACCCCCTCCTCCATTCTATCCAGTATCCTGTTCCACTGCACTTGTACAATCACGAGAAATTATCTGTGCCACGCACCATAAATTATTCTCCGTGTGAGGAAGTGCAGGTCAGGGCAAGGGCCTGCAAGGGACGAAGGGCTGCTGTTGCGCCACACTCCCCCACTAGGTGTCTCTCTCGAGTTGGGAGGGAGGACAAGGAGCAGGGCTGCTGGTGAGTGGGTGGGAGCCTCCATCAATGCGTCTGGCCATGAGGAGAGTAGCGTGGGGGGGGGTGGCTTTCTCTGGGCGCACATATGGAAACCCACTCTGCACATTGAGATGGCATTAACACTTGAGTTCTTCCATACATTCCACACCGCAGCAGCCAAAGGCTTCATGCTTTTTGTTGGACAGAGCAATAATGTAATTCAGACAACTTGCTGCAGCTTATTCACAACACCGCTGCTGGCAGACAAATAAAGTGGAACAAATGACATCAATTGTCCAGACCTCACACCGGCTTCACATGTGCCACAGAATAAAAAGTCTTTGTGCATGCACTGGATTTCATTTACTATCACTGATCGACTGGTGCAGGATGAAACTGACAAACAATGGGCTCTGTAAGCTTCAAAGTCAAACGTACTGTTAGACAAAGTTACATTTGAGGCGTGCCACCATAGCCTCCTCCTGACTGCATCCCACTGCTTCTCCAAGAACACCAGAGTTGAAGTTTTTTTGAATGTTTTTGTCTTTTATATGAAAAAATGTACAAATGGTTGAATTGAAAAACGACAATAACGGTGAATGATAGGACATCGTCAGCTTAAAGACACTTGATCAAAGGGATTCATGCGTTTTCTTTTCAGACAGTGAAAATTAAAAATGCCATATTTCATACTGCTGTTATGAAGCCATAATTTTATGGTCATTAGAATTGACATTTTGTGCACCAAATTATAGTACATCAAAAAAGGGGAAAAAGGGATTCATATTGCCACATTTCAATACTGATATGTCTGTGACCAGTTGACATTATTGCCTGATCAAACGATCAGTAGGACGCTATTCTTGAAATTTTCCCTTGAATTCTGTTTAATATTCTTACAAACAATTCATAAAATATGAATTTTACATCTCTTTAGCAGGCTGTCCGATTGTTGTTTTTAATTCCTTTATAAGCTAAGATGGACAGCACTCTGACACTTGCTCAGTGTGCATTGTTCCTGCACATGGCAGTACTATTGGTGACTGCATTTCAGGCTAATGCTGCAGATACAAATAGATATAAAATAAAGCAAGAAGATGACTAAGGTAACGTTATCACAGCAGTAATGCTGAAATAATTGTTCTGGCTCCATCACAGATGAGGATGGCATGAATGTCACAGCTGAGCGTGTGTGCATTCCTCCCGAGTGGCACAATGTGATTGTGTATTTAAATAAGATGAAAGCGAGTTGATGGAAGGTGGGGCGGTGGAGAGAGGTGGCAGGGTGACAAACAGAGCTGCATCTGTGACCGGGCGGGGCAGGCAGAGGGGTGTTTGATAATGGACTGCAAGGTCAGAGGGGAGGGGCACACCACCTCCAGCCATCATCATCACCATTCCATTCCCTCAGCTCTTTTGTCCTCATATATTTCATCCCTTCCCACCTCCTTCATCTCTCACTTGAGCAAACACTCCCTGCCCTTTTCCTCCACTGCACTGTGCGATGCCCATGTACCGAACCCCCTCGGCCACTCGCCCACTTTCCCTCTGCCCCTCCCTTGCTCAGCCAACAACACACCCCCCTGCTCCCCTGCTGATGGCCGTGTCCATATGACCAGATTAACCTACATTTCCACCTCCTGGGTGTCCGACATTGGCACACTCCCCCATCATAGCATTCCTGGCGTTTCACATGCCAGCTTCCCCCCGTCACGAGCAGACACTGACACAGAAATGAAACGTCCACGATGAACACAAGAGCAGATGCTTACAATCAAACTGACTGCTCCTCACTTTCCTTAGCAACCAGCTCCGGACCAACGAAGCATCGTCCTCACAGGCAGCTGATAAACAGCTCAGTAGAAAAGACTGAACTGTGTGCGTAGAGGAAAATGTTAATGGAATTCGAATATTGACTCACTCACAAAAGGCCACATTCGTACACATACAAATCAGCAAAACATGACAAGGATTTGGTCAGTGAAAGCACAAAATCTGCAGAGAAGCCCTTAGATGAACGTGAGTCAGCATCTTTTCACTTGTCAGGATGACGACAGCCATTTTCATTTCGCAGTTCAGATAAGTCGGCATAGCAGGGATGAGAGCAATTAACCTCCTGGTCCTGAGCTGATAGCGCTGTGCTAAAATATCAGTTTGGGCTTGGGGAAATAAACCCTGCTTCTGATAAACCTCTAGTAGCCTGATGGATGCAGAGTCTATAACAGACAGTGTTGCTGCTTGGATACTGCTTGAAGGCTGCAGAAAAGAGCGCTTTAAAATCGTAGAGAAAACGAAGTGAAATTGATGGCTCGGCTATGGTTTTCGTGTCAAATTGATTTGTTTTACATTATTTCATACACTTTACGCTAAACGACTGTTAAAGCAGAGTCTCAGTTGGTTTCATGTCTTGGATAGCAGAAGGGGTTCACTGTGTAGCTAACTGCCTCCCCATCACACTTGAAATGTTAATAAGCAAAGGACAGTGGATTTTGAGGATGGGGGAAGCCTGCAACTCCCTTCCCTCATGTGCAATCACATGCGCATATGGAGAGATGCTGTCATTGGCCAAGAAAGAGCCTGCTGTACTGGACCACAGATTCTGCCGTATAAGCGTGCCAGTAAGTGAGCTTATTTAGAGCGAGGGAATCAAACAATTCATATCTGGGACAACATGGCCATGGTTAGTTTTATCAACACCCAGACGAGCACAGAGTCAGGCTTCTATTGGTGGCTCCGACTCCAGTCAGAACGTGAAAGTTAACTCAGATGAGGCAGATATCTCCTTTTTAGTCCATTCTTTAAAGCATACGGACGCATTCCAGGAGTGTTTCTGAGTATGTGAATCTCAGATATGAGAAGGTCTGCTCAGCATTGGAGCATACAGCTGCTGGAGATTGTGTATGAGAGAAGGGTTAGTGCGTTTTTACATATGCTGCCAACCGTCAGAGCACATCATATGATTCCTTTAACAAGCTGCTCAAGGCTGTGCCACCTGTACTCCTGCAGCACCTGGACAGGCTTTTTCCTCACTGCTCTGGTGTGCAATTCTCTTCTCTCTAGGCGCAGTCATAGGGATCTGTTCAGTCTGAGCACACATAGCTTCTAATGGTCTGGAGAGACCACAAATTAATCCCTGCCTCTGCAAAATAGTTGGTTCTTGAACACTGAAGACGCACTGACTTTTATCACAGGGATAGCTGGCAAACTGCTGCAGCTTCTGAACCTGCTTCTATTGCGACCTGATCCTGGACAGACAGAGAATAATGAGATAATGGAGTGAGAGTCTGATGCTGCAGTCATCTCAGTGGAGATATTATGCAACGTGGATGGATTATTAAAGAAAAAAAACAATTAAGGCTAGTAATGCATTTTGTGATATAGTAAATGTGATATTACAAATATTACATTAGAACACTGCTTATTTATGGAACAACTCTCAGGAGAGGTGACAGCGGATGAGGCAGTATGGCGTACAAAAAAAACTTTTTCCATTTTGGACTCTCCAGCTCCACAACCCTTTGAAAGGTTAGCACTGTCGAGACAGTTTGTTGTTGGTCAATGACAAAAAGTTGTGGGTCAAAATTTCCGTGAAATTTCTGAAGCATTATGAAAGAAAATCCTCGTCACTATTTCACTGAGCCTAATATGACTTCAAATCGCTTCTATTCTCGAACTAAGACACTTGTCTTGTATGCTATAACAAATGAAGAAAAGCAGCAAATATTTAAGCTGAAACAAACAGATGTTTGACATTTTTGCTTGAAGAAGTCTTAAACTATTAATCAAACAGATATTCTTTTGATTGAGCAACCAATTCATCAACTAAGATTCCCGGCTGCGGTCATAGCGGCATGAGTTGAAGTTTTGTCGTTATAAATGCTGGTGTGGCCAAGCTGTGTTCCAGAGAAACACAGAGAAAAGAAGTGTGTGTGTGAGAGGGAAA
>KV751334.1:9539473-9557195 GCA_001698575.1 Mola mola | reverse complement strand
GAGACTTCTACGTTTCTCTCTTTGGGGACGGGGTCAGAGGCCACAGATCTACACGACAGGAATGACTCACAGAACCCCAGCAGCCTGTCCAGCCCAGGTGCTGGGCTCCCACTCTTCTTCCTCTCTCTTTCTTTCTTCATTTCAAAACACTGAGTCGGTAAATGCTGCACCAGAGTTGCGTGCCAGCGTTTGTGCTCCAAGATGTGAGACAGACGGCCAGAATTTTGGGGACGGGATGACAGAGCAGCACTGCAATCTGTTACCCACACAGCCATCCAATAAAAAGGAAGAACAGGAAATGATGGAGTCTGCATGCAGTCCTGAGGGAGAAGAGTTAAATGGAAAGGGTACGCTAAATGAATTCTGGCTGCACAAGTCAAATGACCTGCCAGTGGCCCGACAGCACCAATTTGTTCAGTTTAGTCAGGCAGGTTAGGTGCGTTGTGTGAGGTTTCTATTCGTGACACGCCGAAGAAAAATCTAATTTCTTGAATTCAACCAGCAATGACAAATCTCTTTCTTAAAATTCATTTTGAGTTGTCTTTAAGCTGTACAAAGACTGTTTTGGCCCTGCAGTGGGAGAAAACCTGATTGAAGAGATGTGCTGACAGCACCAAACACAACATGTTTTTAGGTCAGTTCGTTTCTGGCATAACTGCAGCAATATCCCCGTCAGAACATGTAAACAGCAGAAACACCCAGGCTACATATGTGACATTTATAGCTGGTGCCTGGTTCCTCCCTCACTGGCTCTGGCTATAATCAGAAGAGTAAACATCCATATATTATACCCTGGACAGGTTGCAAGCTCATTGCAGGGCAGACCTAGCATCAACATGCTTTCTAAGTGATCAGATCACAGTTGGACAGGTCTGAACGTGCTCAGGACACATTTAAGATCCGATCATTTAGACCACACTCGGAGGGGGTTGGGACCACAAGCAGCCACATTCTTACAGCGGAATGAATGCAAATGCATCCTGTGGCCACAGCTAACAACCACCTACTTTGGTAAGGTTCTCGGCTTAAGCAAGAGTAAATCGTCACTAACTTATTAACCGTGTCCTTTTAACTTTATAAATTCCCTAGAGCCCATATTACGAGTAGATCAGATAGAAGAAGAAGAAAGAGGCAAGAAATAAACATAATCTGTACAAATAAAGGAAGGTCTCAAGTTCAATGCTGCCCCTGCTGCCTTAAAACGGCAACATAATCGAGTTTAACAAACGGAAATACTATAGGTGCTTATTTGTATATGAAGTGGGGAAGTGAGAGTAAATCAAGGATTGAACAAATGTCCACAGATCCGCATACTTGTGATCGGATCTGCCAGGACACATACCAGGTGCGAACAAGCCCATAGAGACACCATGTTTATGGACTGTGAGGGAAGGCTGGAGAAAACACTGTATTTTAAAGCCTGCTTCGCTTCCAGAGGTCTAATTTTTCCCAATACTGTCAGACAGCATAGGGCTGACAGAGACATAGAAGCATTCCCCTGCAGCTGACAGCTAAGCCCCCCACCCCGGTTAATGACTAATCCTGCCCTCATGCCTTCAGCATGATTGGTTCAAGCTAATTACACAACATCCCTTTCCTGGGTGCTGAATGGCTGGTTGGATGAGTGAGGTGGGGATAAACGCGGTGTTTACAGTAAAGGCGTACAAGGAACATCTCAAATGATGAAAATGAATTTGCAAATATTTTGACAGATAGTTATAGTTTTACCTTCCCATATGTGATGACTTGCTTTGTTTTTCTCTCCTTGTGACACACAACCAAACAAGTAATTACATTTGACTGGAGGACATTCTTTGAAAAATAATGATAATGATAATAATGAGATTTTTTTTTTTAACAAAAAATAAACTATTAGATTCTTAGTTTATGGTTCCACACAGTTCCTACACTCTGTGATCCGACTTGCTGTTACCACTTCATGATCCTACTTTGGTGGATGGTTTTGCTTGGGTTTTACTATCCCAAGGTCTATTCTGGTTCTGGCAGTCCCAATCTTCAGGCCTCCTTCACACTTCATTATTGAAAAAGCATTCATTCATACACAAATCTGTTTTTTAAGGTGATGGGTCATGTGTGGTTTATCCATTCTAGGCCATTCTGTAAAATCATTGTGGCGCAACATGGGGGATAAAATAGATAGGGTAAGTAGAACTAGACACCAGCTGTACAAATTGGAATGTATGTCCAAATGGCAGTAGCTCAGCTGGCACATTCACCAAAAACTTTTTTGGCTTCGGATTTAAATCCTGTAGAAGTGTTTCTTCCACAGACCCCTCTGACATTTCTCATTCAGCCCATATACTTTACATTGTGATGACATCATATTTTTAAGACACATTCTTTGGTTGAAGGCAGGCAGGCTGACCTAAGTCAATGGAATCATAGTTTTACCACAGAGGCATGTGTATAAACACACCAGAATATAAAAAGGATATTTCCAGGAGCATACATGGGTCAGCTTACATGCAGCATTTTGCTTGTTGCTACTTCATTATTTGCCAATATTTTAACAAGTTCTCAAAAGCAACACTTAGAATAACAACAAAGAGAAAACTAGTCAGTGCCAACTGACACATTAAAATCGTTTTCTGACGTTACATTACTTCACACTGCATACAACACATCTTATTAAAAACATAACCAGGAATCAAAAAGCACATAATGACAGCTCATTATACACTAGAGTCAGCTCATATTTCAAAAGCGTCAAGTAGGTTCCTCTGATTTTTGCTTTTGGAAGGCAGCTGGTTGTGATGTAAAAGGAGGTGGATAATATTTCTTCAAACCTTCCTGCTAATCAGACAGATACAAGGGGGTGTATATTAATCTGTCTATCAATGTTTATTTAAATTACACAATAATGACATCTGGAGTGGTCATAAAAAATAAGGGCACTAACCAGGGCTGCACCTACTGATTTTTTTTTGGATTAATTTATAAACCAGTGGTATTTTATGCTTTAAAACATGCCGGCTGCTCAGGCTCACAGTTGCAAGGTGGTGTTTGGCAACAGGCTGGAGGGCAGCTGCTTCCTCAGACATCCAGCCTGCACAGACACCCTCCCTGAGCAGAGTCGGCCAAGAGATGTCTCCAGTCTGGAGAATAGACAAAAGACCTGTCCATGTCTGCAAAAAGCTGTGCTGTGTTTACTTCCTCACATCTCAGTGATGCGCATTATGCAAATTGAGATATTTACGCAATGAATGATGCTGATTATGCCAATGTTACGTTCAAGCCCTAGAGCTGACAGAAAGATTATTCAATTTGTGTATGAAAAATGAAGTGAGGACTACGGTTAAACATTACTAAACAGAAACCGAACAATACATCATGCATGTTATAGCTGAAAGAGGTTGTTCCAAATCCATTTGTATATTTTCCAACTTTCCAGGATATTGTGGAACCATTTGCTTCCATTGAAGCCCATGAGCCCACGTGAGATCCAACAGTGATGTTGAGAAACAAGGCCTAGCTAGCAGTCAACTTTCCAGTTCATGCACATGGTTTTAGTGCAAAGCAGTACAGCACCAAAATGGGGAAACCATTTCTTTATAGACCTGCTACATGCAAAACTAAGTAACTGCTGTGTTTGCCAATGAATATGTTTGTACTGTAGTTTGGAAAAAACAAGTCCTCTCAAGACACCAGTTTGGATTCTAGAAAACTGATGGACACTTTACCAGTATTTCCAGTGTTTCCTCTAGAAATCTTTTAGGCCCGGTGGCAACAGCTGATAGGGACAATTAGCACATGACCCACATCTGTCCCCCTCCCTTCTTCCCAACCTGTGCTTTGGCTTGGCTCCAGAGACTTTGAGCAAAATTTTGCATTGTCCCCGTGGGGCATTGGGAACGCACAGAGGGGAAGCCAAACAGAGGGGCTCCCAAATGCAAATGATTATTTCCGAATGAGAAGAGGTGGTCGAAATGGACAAAATCTTATGTCACTATATCTATCGCGATATATTACATTTTCTGTAAATTTCATAAAATAATGTCTATACAAAATAACTACATACTTCATGACAATTTATTATTTTGATAGTCCTGTGGATTAAATAATATATCAAGTCCAAAACCGCAGTCTTCAGCTGAACAACAATGTATTTAGGTGTTTAGTAGTGCTGTTAATTGATTCAGATCCAAATCTTGAAATTTTTATGCAAAGAATTTGAAGTCTACATTTTGTGTTAAAAATATGTGTGTTGTAAAAAAAATGAATATCGACAGGATGAAATCTTTGATAAAGGCAATGGATTACTGTCAGAGTATACCATCAAGAGATGCCGATGAATATAAATACAGAAGGTTTACAACAAGGTGCAAGCCAATGGTGACATTCAAGAACAGGATGGCCAGATTAGACTTTGCCAGAAAATATCTAACATTGAAACTAACACAAACTTGTATCGGAATGATGGGAGGAGAAAAGTCTGGAGAGGGAAAGGAACAGCTCATGATCCAAAGCACCACATTATATGTCAAACATGGTGGAGGCAGTGTTATGGCATGGGAATGTATGGCTGCCAATGGAACGGACTAACTGGTGTTTAGTGACGATGTGATTGCTAACAGAAGCAAAAGGATGAATTCCGAGGTGTATAGGGCTGTAATCTCTGCTCACATTCAGCCATATACTACAAAACTGATAAGACGGTGCTTCACAGTGCAGTAGGATAATGACCCCAAACACACTTCGAAAACAACAAGACTTTTTGAAGGCAAAGAACTCACATGATGTCAACCCAGTAGAGTGGCTGTTCAGTTACTGAAGACAAAATGAAGGCAGAAAGACCCACAAACAAGCAGCAACTGAAGGCTGCTGTGAAGACCAGGCAAAGCATCTCTAGGGAGGACACTCAGAATTTGTTGATGTCCATGTGTAGTTCATAAATGGTAAGTGCAATATTTTTCTTATTTCAAATCAACAGTGGTGGTATATAGAGTTAAGATAATAAAAACAGTGCCACTGTCCAAATACTTCTGGACCTAACTGTAGTTTTCATTAATGAAATAAAAAGCAGGGGATTCTGATTCTCACTCCTCTGTGTTTTTGTTGATTGTGTGTAGCTAATGGGAAGAACGACATAAAAAGCTGCCACTTTGCCAGAATGGCAATAGAAACACAAGAGGTAAATGTCTAACGATAGACATTTTCTCTCATCCCACAATACATATTATCATATTGCCAACCCCTATTAGTGAGTGAAAAGTGACAGTATTTGGCATATATTAAAAAAAAAAATTGGGCCTGATGTTGGCCTAGTGGGTCGTGTTGTTCTACGGTAGGAGAAACTGATTTCTTAAAAGGAAAACGAATATTGGGCAGATTAATAAAAATATTAAGTGCTCCCTAATCATGTGGAATGAGATGGCCAAACTGAATTCTATCTTTGTTTTTTCATTATTGAGTAATATGTGAAATATATTATTGTAAACTTTACTAAACCCTAAACCCCAGTAAATGAAAATATCCCAATCTTTTGAAGGATTTAAATGACCGTTATGGGGGCATAACACCAATGATCTGTTTATCTTTACAAATACAGATTTGATAGTTTACAATCCCTTGCACAACAAAGCTGGGACATTCATATTCTTGTACATATTTTTTTAAGCTGCCAAGTCTCTGTTTGATTGAAACATCAACAAGCATTTATCCACATCCACACGCACACCGACACACATTCTCCTCATGCCTAATACGACCATGAAAAGCACATAAGCCTAATCATGGAAAAGAAAAAAATATCACTGCCACAGTGAACAAAAAACCCTCAGTGCTTTCTGTTTGAGTAGATTAGGTTCCAGAATAAGAAGATTAAATTCAGTAGTGAAGTTTTGGATTGGATTGATGAATTAACGTTATGTAAATGTGGTGCTAACATTGCATCTTGCAATAATGCCTAAGTGTAGGTGTGACTGTGTGTGTGTGTGTGTGTGTGTGTGTGTGTGTGTGTGTTTGCGTGCGAGTTTGTGTGTGATCTGCAGCAACCTGATAAAATTAGTCATATTTATATGATTCCTGAGCAGCTGAGAACAAAAAGACAGGATGAATCATGCACTTCTACCACCAGTATGAATACATGGCATGTTAAACTTAAAGATGGTATCACATTACAAACATATGTGCTTGGGAATAAAAGAATAAAGAAATAAGAAAATGGGTGTCAGTTGATGCCAAGTACACTTCCAAATCCACATCTCAGGATCCAGAAATCTTCCCACTACAGACCCATCACTGGGTCGGGATTGTGAGAAAATCAATTCAGTGTCCTCACAGTACAGATGATAAATATATCAACAGTTATCTGCAGTAGAACGGAGATATCAACGGCAGTAGAGAACAGGGATGCCCTTGTAACATTTCTTCATGCTGATCACAGATTTGCTGGGACATACGTTGTCAGTTAGGGAGAACACGCTGAAAGATCTTCAGCTAAACCAGAGAAGTGCCTTGCCATCCTCTGCGGGTAGGTCAAAGTTCAGACTCAGCTGAAGGATGGTTTGGCAGAGCGAGCTATTGTTGGCACAAGCATTGTAACTTTAACCTTTAAAATAAAGCAAGGTCTCCTGCATGATTACGCTAAACCTTATATTTAATAAGCTCAATATATTATTATTTATTCATAAAAGACAATATATCTTTATTGTGCACAAGGGTGGAAATTTTTATTCAGCCCACCAAAACACAACAGCAAAAGCTATTTACACTTCAAACAGAGGATGAATTCATCTGCCACATAACTGGAATGCTAAATGATTCCTACTACCATTTTATTCTATTGGTTACAGAGCTGCTCGTTGTGTATGTAAAACATCACGCTAGACTCCAATGCTGCTGTTATTCTCATCACGTCTCTTAATTGCAAAATGCCAGCTCGCTGTTTGAAAAACACACTGTAAGGTGGCATTATGGTGTTCTGTGTAGAAAACAAAGGTGGCATGGAGGGACCTTTTTTGTAGCTATGTTGCACAAGCAATGTTCTGATACCATTTTTCACAGATTTCAATACCTGGGCTTCGGGTATTAGCCGACACTAAGAACTGGTCCGATACTATTGTGTTTTTATATATATTCATCTCATCATGCAAAAAAATGCCAGTATCGGAACAACCCTACTACACACTATGAATGTTGTTCTCCAGACGATAAGGTAATTTTGGACATCCTACAGTGTCTGAGGTTACACATGTATGTATTTAGTCTACATTTATGGCTGCTTGAGAAGAATACACTGTCTTGAGAAACCCTCCAAGGAAAACTGCAAATTTTCTTTCACAACGTATATGCAAATAAATTCACCATGTTAATTTGCTGTCCCAGTCTCCCACTCATTTAAAGAGATAACACAAAAATACATCACATGTGATTGGCACAATTATCACGCATAAATCTGACTCTTTAAAGTAGGCCCAGAGTTATTTGAATCCTGGCTGCCTGACAGACTCGGAGGGATGATGGGCATGACGGGGGCACGCCTGGGGGGCCCAGTGGCAGTGGGCCTGAGGTCTATTGACGCTGTGCCACGTGAAGTGCAGGGACAGTACGGGACACAAGGGCTCTTGGTACAGAGGAAAACAATAGCCAGTTAGCCTTCCGTTACGACAGCTGACAATGACGTGAAGAGAGGTGGGGGAGGGGGTTAGAGAGAGGTGTGAAGTGTCACATGAGTTATTTGGCTTGAGGAGGGAGGAGGGAGGAGAGAATTCAAACTCTGTGACGCAGAGAGGAACACAGAAAGGGCTGGAGCAAAATAAAGAATAAAGGAACCAGAGCATGGAAATCTGAAAGCCGTGGTTACTTTGGAAGGACAATCAGTCTTTTCTCCATTCTTTCCCTCCTTTTATGGAGGACTGGAGTGTCAGACATGAGGAAAAACACACCCTAAGTTAAAGAAAGGTCTAACCTTGAATATAATTACCTGTATGCACAGACATGAGTGCACATGTGCAACCTTTAAGCACTGTCACATCTCACAATATCAACGCTGTCCACTGACACACACTATTCTCATCAGCAGGTTCACTCGAGTTGAACTGCATTTGCCCTGCAGTTAAGTGGAGGCCACATTCCCTTATACGCTCTCTCTTTGAATCAGTCATGGACTCCCTTTGATGCTGTAAGACGACATTGGAAACGACCATCAGTCTTAAAAACAGACAGCCAAGGTTTCAATCGACTCTGCCCTTTTCAAGAGCACACTACATTCAACTAGTATCAATAATATCTACTGAAAACCAAATGGCAGTGCTGACTGACAGTTACAAAAATCTCAACAAGCCAGACAAGCCTCAAACTGTTGTGCAATTGTTAGAAAAAAAATTGGTCAATTCAAGAAAACATTCATTTATGCCCAGAAAACATTATTGTGTGGGCTAGAGCTTAATGCTTGTGACAGGGTGAGGTGTAAAGATTAATGGCTGAACTGTAACGTTAGTAGCTCAGTTATCTAACCTCTCATGCATGAGCAGAGTCAAGCTTCCGAGTTCCTAGAAACTAGTTCTTACCTGCTCAAAACAAATTGTATGGATTATCTAGCATGAGCACCACAAGTAAAGCACCGCCGTTATTTCTGAGAGGAGGGAGAAATCTCTACTGCTGATATCTCCAAAACTGAGCAACACATCAAAACAGTCTAAACAGTACAATATGTGTACCTCTAAAAGAAGCTGAGGAATATTTATAGTAGTATAATTAGTAGTAACTAGCATTTCTCTGTGAAATAAACCCCAAAATACAGTTAATATACTTACGTAATAAGTAGCATAGGAATCTCCACATTGCAAACTTAGGAACATTGCTTGAAACACAGTTGGAGAGAAAACACAGTTTGCCAGTGCAGCTCTGCAATCAGATCATGACAAGAACAAAGACCCACTAACACCTGCTCTACTTTCCCTTCATCCAAGTAGCCTAAGCTTCATCACCGCCAGCCACAGTCTGCTTTTAGACACAGCGGATGGACAGCTACTCACAATGTAGTGCGGGGTCCTCACATATGAGAACATCATCCAAAAAATTGAAAAATATAAATTAAAGAGAGCGTCCAGTCGGGGCTGCGGGGGTCCTGAGTGAGTAGGTGGCAGGTGGTGGCTACTATAGAAGCCCGACTGTCGTCACAGAGTACAGAGGAGGCCTCAGCGGCTGATTAAAGGGTCTTAGGAGATCTATTTAGGGCCCTGGTTCTAAATAGGAGTACTCATTAGCTGAATGACCTGAGCCTCTAAAGACAGAGAGGAAGAGAGAGGAAGAGTGACAGAAAAGACAGAGCAGATGAAGGAGTGGAGAGAGAAAGAGACGGAGTTGCTTGACGGGTGGCCATGCTCAGAGTTCAGCCAACATGTCATTGAAGGTCAGAGGTTGTGATCCTGGGGTCATAAAGTCTGTGGTTCACACGCTCCTGGCGCTGCAGGGAAATCTGCACTTTAAACAGAACCGCATATAACCGAGAAATACGCCGAAAAACAACACTGAGCCTAATCTCAGCAGCGTGTGAGCGACACAAAAACCGCTCAACAAAAGCCAACTGAAGCCCCATCTGACACCACAATTAACATCCAACATGGCAGAATCATCAAACTGCTAAAATCCCCCGAGTTCTCCTTCTTTGCTGAGTGCTGCGAGGAGATTACTGAGATTAGATTTTGGACTTGCAGCAAGTCTGCCACCAGCTGTGTGTGAAAACTAAGTGATCGCAGCTGATGCTGACGCCTCCACGGATGCTCCCCCCCCCCTCCTGTCAGTGGAAAGGTCGGTCAAAAGAGCTGAAGGTGATGATAGATCAGTGTCATCATTTGCCTCGTTTGTCCACTGGAAGATTGGTGGGAGGAGTTGTCTGTCATGGAGACGTCACACTTATCGAGACGAGCCAGGTAAAAGTGTGATTTTTTGGAGAAGCATGAAAACTCTAAACACTGCTACAACCTTTTTGCTATTCACACATCAACTTGGCACCTTAAATGTTTTTGCTTGCCCATTGAGTCTAATGGATATGGAGCAACTTATTTTCCTTTTTAGGAGGAGCCAGGAAAAGCTTTGAATCAAGTGAAAATTGTTGATTACATTTCTTGTCATCTGACCATTTCTGCACTACAGGACACTAACCACAGGAAGTAAACAGGAGCAGAGCGAATGTGGGTTCTATCGAGACATCTCACTTACTGTTCTGTATTTAAAAGAGTTGATATGTTTCCTGCTTAAATTAGAAAAAAATAAATAAGATGCTTTCACTGGTTTTGCTTTTTTCATAGAAAAAGAAGTTGACTAAAAAAAAAATACATATATGTATATAATATACATATAAAAATACAAATAAATAACAAAATACACAGACTGACACACTCACATGCGTGTTTGAGTGAAATGGGCATACCTGAAGTTTTTATCAGTGCACCTCAGCTTCAATAATGATGCTGATTTGAGATTCAGGCTAGAGTTATGGATGAGTTAGCGTGTAAACCTATGAGCCACACCGGTATCATCTCTACCGTTACAGTGCACTGCGAACCTGGGATCATAATCATAATCATCTTGCCGGGACAGAGAATAACATACTGATCATTCAGTACCAGAATGCCAAACCTGACAGAATAGTTGAGTCTGATGTGAGCTTAAATTTTAGGCTCAGAGTTCCTCTCTTCCCACAGTGGCCCATGGCAGAAACAAAGATGAGTGTGTCTGCACAAGCTTAAACAGAAGATGACTCATTACTGCTAAGAGTGGGGAAGGAACACCTTGGAGCCGCCGATTGCAGCGCATCAGGGTATTAACCCCAGTGAATCAGGTTAATTGAAAATCAAACACGCAGCGAGGAGTGCCTTTATCTCACTGCGTTATTTTCAGCTTAAAGTACAAGATCAAACTAAGGAGAATGATGGCAAGCGGTTGTGTAACTTGCTGTGTAGTCAACAGTGACTTGAGTTTGAATCATGAATATGTATTAGTGTGCGTTTCCTCTCATGTAGCTGATTTCCAATGCTCCAAATTTAATGATCTCCCTCTCCAGAATGTGACCCAGATAAGCGCTACCCTGGAGCTTCAAGTGGCATATTTCGGCACATCTCCCTCTCTTTCTTCCTCTGCTGCCACACTTCCACATAACCTTTTAACCCTCAGTGAAGTGCTATAGTGTGCAGAGGGTTATAGCGGGTGATATGTTGGGGCCAAGTGTGGAGTCACTCTCACCACAACACTGAAAGGATCGGTGGCGGATCTGAGCACTGAGTGGCGGCGTGTACCACTTCAGCAGGGGTTAGCTACCCACAACGGAAATGGAAACTTCCTCCCAGACAAAAACCTTCAAAAAAGTAGGCTGAGAGAGAGAGAGAGAGAGAGAGACAGAGAGAGAGAGAGAGAGAGAGACGCACACACACACAGTGGAAGTAGACAGAGACAGACAGACAGACAGAGACAGAGACAGAGACAGACACACACACACACACAGTGGAAGTGTTGTGCTACAGCTTGAGACTTTTTGTCCTCTGTAATACATGAAAAGATGCATGCATCTGTGCACTGAAACAGTAAGCTTCACTGGCTATTTTAATTAATTATATTAGAAATAGCTTGACATAAAACGCATCACGGTTTTACAACATGCATATTTGCATGTATCACAAAGGACAAAAATCTGTCTTGATACCAGGATACCTGAACACAATACTAGGTGAAACAATAGGCATCGTTTTTGGATAGGGAGAAAAGTGAATGCAGGGAAAGGAGCAAACAAAGGTGAGGAGCAGTGGCAGTAGAGTGGTAATGGAGGAAATGTGGGAAGGATGGTTTGTTTTGTGGCCCAGTGGACACTAACAGCACATCTCCACTGAGAGAGACTGACAGCGGGGGCCTCCCACAGAGGGGACAGCACGTCTGAAAGGAGGAAATGAAATTACCTAAGCAAGGGGAAGAAACCAAAAGCACAGCAGGTGGTGTGGACAACTCAATTTATTCCTCACACAACACAGGAGGAGACTCAAGGAAAAAAACAAACTGGATATTCCAACAACACTGATTTCTATTCTACTCTACTGATGGCTGGCTGAGTCCAGGCAGAACAAACCATCACAACTGGATGCAGTTAGTGTTGTCCCTGGGTAGGAATTAGTGAAATAAGTTAAATATTCAGTAGTGTCCGACACTAGGCTCAGGGCTCTGTTTGAGGATCAATGTGTCTGTCTACTTTTTAATCTATAAAGCTGACCATGACTGAGACCCAGTCCCTCCCACTCCAGTTTGCTTACAATTCAGGCAGAGGTGTGAATGATGTAACAGTGATGGTTGTAGACATGGTTTTTAAACATCTTGGAAGAAGTCCCTTATCCGTCTACTTTTATAGACCTCTCTGCATTTAATCCAGCCCCACTATATGAAACTAGGCCACGCAAAGAAATATGATAATAAAACAAACCCCCGTGCTGTGCAAATTTAGTGTATTGTTCTAATGTTACTTGAGAAGGATTTTAGATTAATTAATTAAAATATGCTTCAAGTGAAACAGTTATGATTGTCCAAAGCCCTCATCAGTCAAAAATCCAAAAGTTTACTGGCGTCAAATTGTCTGTCTTTTTAAACTCACATGCAGGACTTTCTTTTGACGATGCAACAATTTTATAATTTATTTTATTATTAGTGCTTCAGAGCAAACCCCATTTTGTCTCTCAATACTGTGGATCCTTTTTTTCCCCAATACATGCTTTTATTCTCAAATCAAGACTTCATAGTTCTTCAGAACATCTCCCTTCTGCATCTCCAATGTTAAGCCCCTAACCTCCCATCTGCATATTAAATGATATTTTTAATACATTTCAACATATACAAGAAAGTATTTGACTGGAGTATTTGAAACAGTAATCAACTGATCAGGATTATGAAAACAATTACTAATAATTTTAGTCATGTATCAGGTAACCAAATCAAATGCAGCTTTTAAAATGTGAGGACATGCTTGCTTTTTCCTGTTATCATGAACTGAATATGCTTGGTTATTCAGTCAAATCAAATCAGAAAAAAAATTACTCTGGACTTTCATTACTTGCGCTGAGGATTTTTAACTTCACATTATTGTATAATGGTTAATAATAATTAATGAGTTCAGCCTTTTAGTGAGACAGAGTCAAGAAACATTGGAAAGTGGGCAACTTGGCTGCACGAATTTAAAGGCCATATTTAAATCTCCAGTATCTATCAATTGGCCCACATGCCATGATTCAGTGTATTTGAGTGTGTGTGTGTGTGTGTGTGTGTGTGTTCGGGTCGGAGATGCCATGACAGAAGAAAGATCCATTGTGTCCCTTTGGTATGGGTCATGGGTCATGGGTCACTCAGCCCACTACCTAGAGACTGCCAAGCCAGCTTCTCCTCTCTATTCTAACCCAAAGAAAAGTTCCAGCAGCAGACTAGCCTCTGTAAAGCCATTGTTGTGTACAGTCCCTGTCAGAGAGAGGGCTGCCTTGTCATCTATACTGCACAGTCACATGGCCGGGGTCTTTAGAAAAACGATCTGCATCATCAGCTGGCCACTGGTCTGCATGTCACACTGAAAACATGACCACATGGTGAACTTTAGACTGCCTGCCATATCCTTATTACACATCAATGTATTCTTGGCAGCTTGAGGCTTGTCTGCTGCAAGAAACACTTGATCTAAGACCAAGAAAGTTGCTTAATAAACTCAGGACATTGTTTTCAGTTTTCTACAAAAAAAAATATGCAATAAGGTTAATAATCAAGCTGCTCAAAAGTACCATTACACAACTAAATATCAGGCTCTGATATCTAATACCAAGTGAACAATCACATTCTTTTTGGTCCTGTGAGTGACCCTTGAAAGGGTCTCGGTTGGGTAATTGATCATCACAGACCTTCTTGTTTAGTAAGCAATTGAATTTCAACTTGGCATTTCTTGCCACATTTGCCAGAGTGGTGCTATTGTTTTCTCAACGTAAAAGCAGCACTCTCCGCAAAATTGTCCATGGTCTATTGACAGAATGTGCACTGGGGCAGGGCAGGAATCGGGGCACTCGGTAACTTTGCAGAAGCAGACCAGGGCAGTGGGTTTTTTGTTAACAAATGGGCACTGGATTTGACTGACATGAGAACAATATATATTTTCTGCAAAGGTTAAGGATCCATAACTGTACCCACGTTTATAAGAGTTGTTGAAATAACAATTTGGTATTTAAAAGAATCACAAGAGTTGGTGTTTCTGGCATTGAGAAAACTGAAGTTAAAATGAATATATATTTCTGCTTAAACTAGATGAGGTGACCGAAAGGTAGTGTCATTTCTTGGCTTTGACAATGATGAAACTTAATTCAATGAGACAATCCATGACCAAATGAGTAAAAGATATGAAATGTAAAGGCTTCAATCAACTCACATTCAGAACCTGAGTGAATTTTTGATGAGGTAGGCTGAGCAGCTCAGATTGGCCTTCTGCTCAGGATACAGAGTGCCAGAATGATTGATTAGTCAATTAGTCAAAAATCTGGATAGCTGAATCAGTCCAAAACTCAAGTCATCCAACCAAACAATGACTGAACAAGGAAGCAATTTGAATTTTTGGTGAATGTGTTGATTTTTAATAAACTAACCAATTAATGATTTATCTTGAAAAGATTAGTAGCAACCAGTGTCCCGGTGAGGGAAAATAAAAAAAAGTGAATAGCAACTCTCTATTCAGATGTGTGCAAATCTAAGCATCTCTGTGTGGAGAAACTTTATTTCTCTTCCTCAAACAGAGTATGCTAAACATATCATAGGCACCGCAACCCAATGCACTGGCGTGGCTGCTGTCTTTTTCCAATGTCGCCATGGTTGCAAATACCTACTCATTCCAGATCAATAGGGGCTCGAGAGTCTGGAGATTGGCTGGCAGATCAGCAACAAACCTCTTCACTGGCCACTCAGAGGGGGGCCTGGCCTGGGCCACAGAGGAGCAACATGAACCCCAATTCTATAAGAAAGACAGAGTACTCCCCTTTCAAACAGTGACAGGAGCTTCGGGTGAGACAACAAGTGGGGAAGCAAGAAAGATGTGGAGCTAAGCATTTAAGTACCCTCTTGAGCCCCCTAACACTCTTTGGGAATCAACATTATGGTACACTTGCTAATGACCAGTAAGGGTTTTGTTTTTCCTCCTCCCATCACAATGAGGGTCAAGACCGACAGCACAGAACCAGTAAGCACATTGTTCAACAAGATGAGACGTGGGGAACATGCTGGTGTGAGACGATCCAGAGTTTTGCTGGGGGGCGGTGGGGGTTAAACCCAGGAATGTACTGTACACAACCCCTTAATCCTGATATGTAAGAAGATTGCATTCTAGTATGTGTGTCGAGATAGGGGCAGTCTGTCCAGGCTTGGGCTGACCTGTAAGCCCCTCTGTCTCACAGCTTACCCACTGAAGCCTAGAGCACTTTTTTAGATGATTATGGCACTCGGGCCGACTCTATTGCTGTGATTTAATCCATGGTAACCAGTTCTCCAGTGTCATGTCACCACGAAAAAAACAGGCAGTTAACGCATTTTTTATACACACCGGCTTATGCACTGACCCAACCTAACAATGGAGCATAGGGGAAGTGAAATCAGAAGTCAGACAGCTGAACTTTGTTATCAATTTAGTTGGGTTTTTTTTTATTTAAAAAAGGAAATCTGAATTCTCACAGCGGGAAATAAGCTCAAACCAAGATAGTCTAACAACACCCAGTTATTGTAATATCCATGCTTTTAAAACAAGGAAATGAAAATGCAAAAAAAGACATTTCTGGGGAATGCCTGTGAGCAGATGGTTGGCAGGACTGGGGTCAAATGAGCTCTGTTATCTTGTGACCCTTCACTGTCAAAAACACTAGGTGAATGGATTTAGTCTATGAAGCCTCGATTAGTGGTAAACAATTACTATCTGGGCCCCACTAAGACAAAACAAAGAGAAACTACGAGAAGGCTGAGCCAATTATAGAGTAATCAAGGGATTAACTGTGTTGTATTCGAAAGTATTATCTCTTTACGTTCCAAAAGCTATTTAATATTCATGTAGACCAATTTCCCCTGTGTGTCTGTCTCTACGAAGATTATGTAAAAATTGACAGATCCAAGATTAAGTGTGTTAATCTGAGACCTGCCACAGGCTTCGCAGACACAATATCAAGGACTGTTAACATGTTATTACTGAACTCCAGTGTGTTTTTTCAGACAACTGATTATTCGGTTTCTGGCAGCAATAGGATGTTTTAGAAACTATCGTTATCACCAGGGTTTGGCTCTGACATTGGCCGAGACGTCTCCACAAAACATTACCGTTTTGCATGGAGGCTCCACACACAGAGTCAAGGTAATCCACGCGTGTGCACCAGATTATTTATATTTAATCAAGGAATTTATTTGTCCTTGTACTACACTGGGCTGCACAACAAAGTGAAGTTTGTAGTCTCTGCTGTGCTACACACAACAGAAACTACATACAGAGAACAAATAAAGATAATTCTGTTTAGATTAGGACAAAATATTAAAAAATAAAGCACTGTTTAAAGTTATTTCTACTTAATACACATTAACACATGTACACAAAAATTAATTCAATATTTTTTAAGTTTGAATCTGGCAGAATGTAACCAGCGGAGATGGTGATGATAATATAATTGGCATATTTACATAAAGAGTTCAACCTCTGGGGATCACTGCCTATCTAATCTGACTGTGTTCTGACCAAAGCTGTTGATTCCCAGAGGTTTAACCCTCAAGTTAATGTTCCCTTCAACAGGAGGACAACTGAACACAATTTGTTTTGCTAATATTCAGGTTAGATAATGCTGACCTGATCAAGGTCCAACACCAATGACAGGAAACAAAAACATGCTGGAAAAGACACATGAGATACAGAAAAATAAAACTAAGAAGTCTCCCAGAGAAAAGTTTTTTACAGCTTTGCATTTTTGTAAATACCAGAAAATGTAAAGCCTGCTCCTTGAGGGAGACATGCAGCCTGTTTTATAGATATCTGACTAAAACTTTGTAGTCCTTCCCTTGTAGTGTAATCAACAAGCTGTCAATCAACTATATATGGATGTGATCAAAACAGCCTATGGCGTTGCCAAACCAACAGAGCATGAAGCGAACACTGAGGCATCCATTACATTAATGGAGGACGGGCGTGCCTCTCTGCCAATCAAATACAAGGCCACTGAGAGGCTGCAGGCCTTGGAAGTCTTCAGTGACCAGTGATCAGCCTCCAAGTGTCTCTGTTTTATCTGCGAGCTATTTCCGACTGGCTCTGAGGAAATGTAGACAGGCATGCACTGTATCCCCACAGGCAGCCTCCCCGCTGAGCTGAAAGCCCATCTGAGTGCAATTATAGGACGTGCGTTAAAATTGGATTTGTTCTCTGAAATGACAGCCGGGCTGCAGAGCAGTAAGGCTGGCAGAAGGATCCAGACTCAGCCACATTGTGCGCTCTCTTTGTATCCCCTTTGTTGTCCACTGTAGTATCTTTGTCCAGTGACAGCAGCTAGTGGAAAGTTCCGAGTACAAAAACAGAGTTTCTAGGGACGCAATTCAGTGGTTAATTTACAATGCTGTTTTAGGAGCAGTGCTTCCTCCACAGCTAGCAGGCAAAGGGCCTACAAAACCAGAACAGACAATATAACACAAAAAGACATCAAACACTGAGCAGCACGTCATTAACTGAATAAAGCTCCAC
>KV751334.1:9471158-9525642 GCA_001698575.1 Mola mola | reverse complement strand
GGAAGCCGATCAGACCCCCTCCTCCTGGTTCAACAGCTCAGTGTGCGGGAGTCCACCGAGGGCCCGCGGATCCTCAGGGGCCCATGCGCGTTTCTACACTTATAACAATTCACTTTTAATTAAATCCATAAAACAAATGAAAACATACCCATGGCAATGTGCAAACACGTGTTTTTGAGACTATAATTAAAATTTGTAAGACACACATGTGGGGCTTCAACCCCGCTTTCACAGCCGAGCTGGATCCGGCAATCACAGCAGGCAGTTTCACCATCCAAGCAGGGTCATGAATGATTGAGCGCTTGGATGATCCAGGAGTACAGCACGTCTTCACGGGAGAGCGCCATCGAGACTATAGGAGGAATCAAATTAGCCTCAGGAAATAATACCTCACGTTGAAATGATTACAGATACATTTATGAGCGCGCACCGTCCCTCAGTCACGTCTCATCTCTGTTGTGTGTGAGAGCGCGCCCTGTCGGTGTAATGAGGGAAGTGACACACAGGAGCGGTGTTGACTTCAGGGTCCTCTTGTTGGGTGAAATAAGGGTTTATCATGAACATAATTAAAAATAAACACTGTAAAGAGCTCATTATTGAGTTATGCTGTTGTTAAGATATTAAGGGGAATTCATTTATTTTCTTTTCAATTAGCAACTTTGTAGATGTAGTTCAAAATGAGTCCACCGTTAATTGAAAGTTTTTAAATGTGCACTAATATGCTCCATGTCTAAAAGAGAAAAAAATTCAAATTCTCTTACAGAATGCAAATAAAAGTAGCACAAAAGGTTTACAATTAAAATTTATTATCTCTTGTGGAAACAGTGTTCAGCGATTTTGGTCGAAAGTGAATAGAGGCACTTAAAAAAAGGTTCTTTTCAAAAAAACATTTTATGCTTATCCGGTCAGAAAGTTTTCACTTGGGTTACTCTTCACTAACTTTGTGCTTCAATCACTAGAGTGCCACTGTACTGGATGAGTGCAATGCTACAGCTGGCAGACTCTGTGCGCATTACAGAGCAGGCATCAACCGCCTCCACTGTCAGTTCAGCCATTTCCGGCTCAGTCTGGGTACAAAACATAATGACCGTCTTACCCAACAAAGTAAACATAAGTGAACTCCTGTCTGCAGCTGTCAGGCATGAATTATGTGTCTCTACCTTCTCGCTGCGCCTTTCTTTCCCTTTCCAAAAGACTAGAGTGTGGCTCTGGTGTCAATCTTTTAAAAGCATAGAGGTGGATGTTTTTCTCATATAGTTGCAAGCTCCAGCTACTCACGTGAACAGCGATGGAAAACTGAGAAGAGCAGGTATATACTTGCCCTACACGTATATTAAAGATATGAGAGATGTTGTCTCTCAGCTCTTGCCACGCAGCAAAAAAACATGGAAGCATAATTTGGAATTGCTAGGATGTGGCCAAAAACACTTTTGAATGGTTAAGACAGATAGTGACAGATGTCTGCAATGACACATTGCTGCACACACACTGCTTCATCCTAGGTTACTCTTTCCATTTTAACAAGAAAGAACAAAAAAACATGCTGTTAAAAAAATCACTCAGCAATCTGTGTGTCTGCTGGAACCCCAGGAATTAATGTCCTCCAAGCAAACATATTTTTCTCCGTGCAGAATGACATTTATCTGACTCTATGCGACTGTTTTCTCATCCACCGCTCAAAGTGGAATTCTGAATTCAAGAGACGAACCTGATTTGTTAGATCGCAAATCCTTGTCCAATCATTGACTTCATACACAAGTGTGACGTGGGAACTTTAAGCCTGCGGTGCATTTTTACACTGACAGTGATCCTTACTGTGAAGGAGGAGACAGCTTTTGTCCTTTTATCTTGTGAATATTTGCTAATTTAGATAGTTTTTAATAAGGGAGAGGATGCAGATGCCTTTTACAGGGTAACACTAAAAAAAAACCAAACATATCAGACACATAAGTTTTACATATGCAGGTGTAACAGATGTGTTGAGGTGCAACATGTCACATCATGTGTTCACTTTAGGGCCAGAGAATTGGAGGACTGCACAGCACAGGCCAGGCTGTATATGTACAGTATATACACACTTCGATGTTGGAAGAACGCAGTGATTCCTGGGGAAAGTTCAGTAATTGGGAATAAAAACATTTGTGGGTCTGGGGCGTTGGCTCCTCGCTTGGGCGACTCCATCCTCAGAAGCTGCGGGTGGAAACAGAGAAGAAAGGAGACAAAGTGAATAATTCTTTGTATTAACATGTTATTTGTTTGGATGTCTTACCTGGGGGAGGAAACCATAAGGATAAAAATACAGGTCAAGGCAGGATAGGCAAAGCTTCACGATGCAGCTACAAGCAAGAGGTGTACCTGGTTTCATCCTGCAGGTTCAACACTGAGAGTTTCATTCTCTCCCACAGTGGTTTGATGGGTTTAACTGTTGAATTTGGTTTTTGGTTACCTGCTGTGAGTGGATCAAACCTGCTGTGAGTTCACCCATTGGTTGGTGCACTTTGGTTTTGAAGTTTCGAGTTGGCATTGGCATTACATTACACATTCTTTTAAACAGTTTGTGGATGCTACTATGGCTACGGACGCTGATTGCCATCACAATAGTCAACGTGCGGAAAACAGAGGCAGAAAAAAAATCACAGTCAATTCATGAAATGAAAAGGAGCTACTGGTATGCACTACGTGGCCAAGAGAAACTGCTCTAATATCGGTGTGGAGAAGAAAAACACAAATTTATACAATAACGTATAAATTAGTATCTTAGTTAACCTGAAGATCATTAGTTGTTACATTATTTAACTGTTAGTAAATGCTTCTGACTGAATTAGCTAATGTTAATTCATGCAGCCTTATTGTAAAGCTTATTACACTCAAAGATAGAATAAAGAGAACAGTCTGTATCTACGTATTTATTGTTTGGACACGAGCACACAATAACTCTCAGTAATGTGTCCGTGATAAAAAATGCCCAGTGGGGACAGGCGGGAGAGGCAACCGTGCCCACTCGGACCATTTCATACAATTAGCGTTGGGGTTTCTTTGCTCTGTGCTACCATCTTTGAGCAAGTCACGGTTCCACCACTGAACACGGTGGAACGCAGCAGTCTTCTCTTACTTGTTGTTGCCTCCTCCTTTGATGCCAGCGGGCTGGTTGTTCTGGATGAAGTTGGACCTGATGAGGCCCGGAGACGCTCCCGGCAGCTGGCCTGGTCTGATGGGTTTAGCTGGGTTGGGACGGGGATGAGGGGGTCACACACACAGCAGATTCAGACGGTCAGTCATTTCTGAGCTTAAAGGACTAGATTGGTATTTTGGGGAATATGCTCGTTTGCTCTCTGAGAGTCAAACGAGGAGAGCTACGCTACTCTCAGATTTGTGTGTTTAGTTTGGAGATAGTTTGTGTTTCGGTGTGTAAGATATGGTTTAGTGGGAGTTTAACCGCCCCTGCATATTTACAAGAAACAGGCTTGTAAAAGCAAAATTCCATTTTGGTTTATGAATTATTTACTGTACAGATGTATGAATGGCATTCCACTATTCCTTTAATTTGTATAAAGCTGTTGTTAACTGTATATTCTGTATAGTTTTCACATTGTTCAGAACATTTCGTCCTGTCTGATAGATATCTTCCTGTGAGCGTCTGCGTGTCCTCCTACCTATCTGTGCCGAGGGCCTCCTGCCCATGTTTTTGGGCTTGACGGCGTCCTTAATGCGCTCCATCTCTTGCTCGTAGCGATTTTTGTCACGAGCGGCGTTCTCCTTGGCCTCCTTCAGAGCGGACTCCAGGGCTTTGACCCTATCAGCGGTGGCCCGCAGCCGCTTCTCCATTTTGGGAATTTCACCACGAAGGTCTGCGTTGTCCCGCAGCAGCTACAGCGGGGAACACAACATGCCTTAAGACTCCTGATATGGTGAAAGATGAATTTAGGTAGGAAGCAGCGTGTTTTTGAACATGTCTTTGCCTGCTTGTGAGCTTTGGAGAGCTGCTCAAGGTTGTTCTCCAGGAAGCTGATCTTCTGTTTCTGGGCAGCACCGCCCTCTGGGTCGTCCACGTGAGAGTTCTGCACAGGGCACACAGGTTTATCTGAATACTAGTTTGACTCCATATTCTACCTCTGAATTCACTGACTAACGCTTTGTTTCATTCAGTTTGTATCAAGAGACAGTGATCAAAACCTCTGACTCCAAAGCATCACATATGTGACCAAATGAGAGCAGATTTGGCTCCATCTGTGTTTTCCAGGAATGAGCGGCGTTGCCTTTGTTCATCTGGTCGCGCCTCAGCCTGAGGGCTGGAGACGAGCACCACGCTCAGGGCCTAGGTCCCTAATTTACAGCTGCTGCCTTTGAAGATTCAGATGGCCTACTTATTGCAGACGCTTGCTGTTGTGTTCCCTGGATTCATTAAAATTTCATCATGGTGCAAATTAAATGGCGTGCAGCCGGCGCACAAGCCGAACACGGCTCTGTTTGTCCCACGGCAGGTAAACGCAGAGGCCCGAGCACCTCAAGAGTGGTGGGATGTTTCACTGAGATGAAATCACACAGAAGGTCACAGCAGGACGTCCACAGTGAGCGTCTCACATACAGTCAGGGCTTTTACCTTTTTGACTCGAGTAACCAGGTCCTGGACAAAAAGCCTCCTGAGGTTGTGGAGCGTCTGCAGCTCTCGGCCCTACGCGAAGTCAAAGAGAGAGAGAGAGCTCAGAGGAAGAACACACAGTGTGCAGGTATTAAAAGGTCAGTTTACCCAACTTAGACTGAAATCCATCCCTGCACCCAGCCTGTGCTCCCTAATAGACTGCTTATCAACCTGGCCGTTTATTGGTATTGAAAGGAGTATTGTGGCATTCAAAATATTTCAGATGAACAGTAGCTGTTTTTTTTCTTTGCCATTGGTGATCAATTAACTTAAAAATGTGTTACATTTGCTGTCGCCTTTCTCTTTCCGTAGTCCCACCTACAACACCGTGATTGGTTACACGACACGCATAGAATAATCGGATATTAAATAATTCCAGTGGAGTAAAAAGTAGAATATTAAGACTCCAAAATGATGAACCACAGTACAAATAAGCAGACAAAGCTAATAATCAAGTATAGAACAAGTACCTCGAAATTTGTATTTAAGTGGAGCACCTAAGAAAATTGTACTTACAATTTGTAATTGTAGTAACTGTAGTAATTGTAGTTACAATTTCTTGGCTACTACGGGTATTTTAAACACCTACACTAAAGTATTATTTTTTTATCGCAAACCTAAATCCGATCAAAGTAAAACAACAACAAAGGAAACATATCAGTGTTTTAGGATAAACCTCACCTGACGCTGTTTGAAGATGACAAATGTCAAAGAGAAGAAATATGCAAAAACAAAAACAATAAAAAGGGAGTACTCAGTAGAGTCCATGATACTCCCCTAGAAAAAGAAACACCAATGCTGGGGTTGGCATCCAGGATTTGGATAAATTCTAATTACCCAGATCCAGGATCCAGGATCAGGAACCAGATCAGGAGCGTCCGACACTAACACAGCAAGTTTCATAATAATCTGTCCACTAGCATTTGTGTCCCCTCCACATTGAAACTGGTCCAGATCCAGATTTAGGACCCAGGTCGGATCTGGATCTCTACCAAACTAAACATTTGTTCCTTGATGTGCTCTGGAAATCCATCCAGCAGCTTTTGAGTTATTACCATGTTTGAAAACCTGTCAGTTCTAAATTCAAAAATGATATTTTGTTCACATGCACTGTATTTAAAATCAAACCAAATGTGATTTTTTTTGTTTTTGTACTTGAACTTGAATGGACATGCGGATAACTGACCACAGTGTCCTCCAGTCCCTTCAGGTCCTGCCTGGCCTGCTCCCGCCTGTCCTGCTGCACCCTGCAGAAAGCCAGAGGAACGTTGATCAGTGCGCATGGCTTCATGGGAAACAGGCCGCAGTAGACTAACACATAGAGGCGTTACGTGAGCTCCTGCAGCTGGCGGCTCTTCTCCTGGTCAACGGCCTTGAGCTTCTCGTGCTCCACCCTCAGCCGCTCCTGCTCCAGCATGATCTTCTGGTTCAGGCTGCACACAGGTCAGTAAACAGCATCAGCACAGAGCGTCCGTGACTGCTTCAGAGAGAGAAAGAGAGGGGCGCTGACGGTGGGTCTTACTCCTGCAGCTCGGTGATGAGCTTCTCCTTGGTGTCCAGCTCGTCCCTGAGGCTGCTGATCTGTTTCTGGTGGATCTCTCTGTGTGTCTGGATCTGCTTCTCCACAGATTCCTGATCGAACACAAGCAAACAGCTGCGGTCACAGCGTCCAGTGGCCTGAGGAGCACACGCGTGACAGGCAGCTTACTGTCACAGTACCTTCACTTCATTGGCAGACTGGATCTCGTTCTCCATGGTGTTGACTTTCTCTGGACGTGGAGGAAGAAATCACAAACGTTACAATAATATGTTACCACTGCAACCTTTAATGGTGTCAACCTGGTCAACCATTGTCTACATCTCATGTATAAGGGCAAATGGATGAAAAACAAAATGTCCAAACAGACCAGACTCATTTATATATCTTGGTGTAACATCTCAGCAGGTTTGGGATGACTGATATTTGAAGGTTTTCCTCTTTTTACCCCAAACTTTACTACAAAAACTTTGTGCAGATGTAGAAATCTTATCATCAAAATGTCTTTACAAGTAGATATTTGAACTTTAGTCGCTGGGATATGTGCTTACATCCTCCTGGAAAAATCCGTATTTTAAAAAACTTTTTTAATAAACTGTGCATTTTATTCGGTCGCCTGTTCACTATAACTTGCAGGAGAGAGTTAAAGAGCAAGGAAGGAAGTGCTGACTGAACAGAATGAGAATAAAACTTGACCTCCGACTGACTAACATCATATTTTCATCACAATTATGGTTGTTTAACAAACAAGACAACTGATTCCATGCTATTTTTGTCTGTTTTGTGTGTATTGGGAGACCCTACCGTCACTGTGCTTAAATCAGTGTTGAATCACTTCTACCCATTAATGGATTAACATCACCAATGCCTGCATATCCATTGAAAACATCCACAAAATTTCAGATATACACTCAAAATCCAATCAAATAATGTTTAGAATTTAGAATTTGGAATTCTTTAGAAATTTGACTTTAAAGAAATGTAAACACTCATTACCAGGAAGATTGGCAGTGCAGGTTTTATTTAACTCTGTTCAATAAATCCTTGGAAATGAAACTAAACTGGTGGTTTTCCTGGCCTCAGGGAGGCAGGCTGAGTTAAGCACTGCTACTTGTTGCACTGGAGAAGACTGTGACAGGATTAATGCAGGTTTGACAGCTCACCCTGGGCTTTGATATGGACTATTTCCTCATTGAGAGAGTCCACGTTTTCCTCCAGCTGCCTCTTCTTCTGCTCCACATTCTGGAGGGAGTCTGTCAGGGACTTTATCTTAGCTTCATGCTGAACACAAACCAAAAACACAGTTGTGTCAACTCTGAAACTCTCACAAGCTCCTGAAGAGTTGTTCTTAAACCCAGAACAGAGACACACATGACAAAAAACACACTTCAACACCTTATTAACCACGTGATCTAAAGTTATAAATATCAGCCCCATCTGCCGCCATGGCAACAGCATCCAGGATGGCAGAGGCATTGGCGGTGAGCAGTAGTTACCTGGGAGATGCGGAGCTGGCAGGCAGTCAGGTCCATCTCCATCTCCTCCATCTTTTGGGTGCTCTCAGTCTTGGTGCTCTCTAGCTGTTTGCTGCGCTTCACCATCGTCTTCACCTCCGACTTCATCTTGCTGATGTAGAGACGGGCCATCGTGAACTCTTCATCGATGAGGCCGCTGTTCTCTTGTAGCTGAGAGGTCAGAGAAAGATGCAGAAAGCATCATTCACAGACACCACACTGCATCAAAAATCACTACAGCTGCAACTAACATCAAGTTTCATTAGTGTTATTTTAAAATCCATTTTGGTTAAAATAATATGCATCCGTTATTATTGTCCTTATCATTTCTGTTTTGTTGTAATTGGTGTTTTGATCAAAGTGGGAAAACATGCACCTTGTGTTGGGAGAGCAGAAGCACAGAAAAATGTAAACTCAAGTTGAATAAAACATTAAAGCTTTCAATACGAACATATTGTAGCTTGGGGACGCATTTCTGCATCTTGTGGCCTAAATGGGTGTTAACTTCAGCTAAGAAATAGTATGCTGATTGTTGTTTTCCAAGAACAAACGAATGAACTGAAAAAAGGTTATCATTTGAAACCTCTGAGACCATTTGAGGTCAGACTCTGAGCTTTTGTCTCTCAGGGCCTCCATAATCTGGACTGATTGTGAGACAAAATAAGCAATTTTAGGTAGGGAATGTAGCATTTTTTACACGAAATCCAACATTTTATAACCTAAATGTATGTATTTAATAAACAAATTGAAAACGATAACAGACTTTACTGTCTTTGCAAGTGTCACATGGAAAGAGAGAGTGCACATGACTGAACTAGAAGCGTGTGGCCCCAAGCGCAGGTGTTTGGCTGTTGGCGACCTCACTGAAATGAATGCTGCTCTGAGAAACTGTAAATTCCTGTAACATTTCTGGATTGGAAGCAGTGCGTCATCACCAGGACGGGTAACCTTGATGTCGTTGCTTCCCACGGCGATGCCTATCTCAGCCAGGTCTTTGAGCAATGATGACATCATCTCAGTCACCCTTTTCTTCTGGTGGTTGGTCATCTCCTTCAGCTTCTGGAGCTCTGAGTCGATGGAGGCCAAGGAGCTCTGATGGATGACAACATGAGTGAACACACAGATTTCACCGTAATCACGTGCACTCAGAGTCAGCGGACTCAGATAAAAGTACCGATTTCTCGTTCAGCTCCTCACTGAGAGCCTCAAACTCTCGGGCCTTGTCCTCAACCTCCTGACTCTTCTGGTCGTAGTTGACGGCCAGCTCCTCCAGGGCCTGCAGCACCTCCTTCACCTCCTCCTTGGAGGCTTCGTTCTCTGCCAGCAGCCGGTTGAGTTCTGTTTGCAGGACTTCGTGATTGCGGCGAGAGGAGGACAGGAGCTACGGACAGTGTGGACAGGGAGAGAGGACAAGACAGTCAGGCTCATCGGAAGAATGGGACAGAATTAATATTTCCGTATAGCTGAAAACTGTGAGATCAATCTCTTAGGTTCCAGTGCTGGTGGCTGAGGGAGAGTTACAGTCTGACCTCCTGCGGGGCGACTAATGGTCTGCTATCAGCTGTCAGACGGGCTCTGTGCTAACAGGAGGACTAGAGACTGGATGGGGGGGGGTTGTCACCTCCTCCTGGTCCAACATCTGCTGTTGCAGCGTCTCCACCAACTGAGACTGCTGGTTGATTTCCTCGTCCTGGGGTGGGGAGGAGAGAGGAAGAAACAGAGACAGCGTATCACTACTCTACTTCAACCACAACTCCCTGCACCGCTGAACAGGAGCTGAAAGAGGTACTGCACCTCCGAAGACAGCGCTTCTAACCCGGTGAGAGCACAAGAACAGAGTTAATTCTACCAACATTTAAACAGCAATCAGAAACATGATGTATATGATTCCTCTGTAATATCATTAGATTATTTATATTATCTTAATAGCATTTTTTTTTGCGTTTTAATCAAGCAGAGATGGAACAAGCACTCAAATTTTGTTCTTAACTAAATGTTGTAATGCCAAAAGTGTAAACCACTCGGTTACAGGTGAAACATTATACACATTTAAATCTTTACTTGATGAAGGTGTTGTGAAAAGTAGCCAAAACCCATATAAAAGTAAAGATATCAATCAAGGAAAAATTTACTTTGGTTAAAGATAAAGTCGCCCATATGAATACTACTCGTGTAAATCCTAAAGTATCCATTTTAATGTATTTTTGGGCAATAAATATGTTCAAGTAAAAAAAAGTAAATGTAAATTGATATATACTTACATGTATGCACTACATTGTATGCCATAGGTATGATGATTATCATCCTGGCCAATTATCAGATCCAATTTTGAAGATTTGTCAGGAAGAAATGTGAAAGAAATTGGTGTTGGAGTTTGACTGTGATGTTTTGTATGCACATCCCTGCACAAGTCAGGTAGTCAGGTAGTTAACAGTAATAGTTAATAGGTAATTGAGTAATATTAAAACAAACCTCACATCCCACAACACAGCAAACATACCAGGTCAGTAAGTACAGCTACAGTGTGCAGCTCTAATGTGACGCAAAACTGGAAAAAAGGTAGAAAATTACCGCTGAAACAGAGTCCGTTAAAGTTCATTAACGTTTAAATGTTTCCAGTCTTTATGTCCAAATGTGATAATGTGAGCGACCATCCGTTGTCTGTCTCCCAGACTGTGCTACCTTCAAACAAACATGATTGGGTGAATGGATTCATTGTCAGCAAGGTGACTGAGTTTGCTGCAGGAATGGTTTCCTTAATGTTTGAGCTGGGGAAAGGATGTGAAGTCACTAGAAAAAAGTTTTTTGTCTGATTTTGCCGAGTCAAATTAAAGTCACCAACTCTGTGACTCTTGGACTGGATCCCAAAAAGAAACCTTTATTTGCACTTTTTTTTTTTTTTATCTGCATGCACAGGTATCTACCACATCACACATGTACACTCATATCACATGACAACCATATCAACGTTAACATAATGTTATGTTAACGTTCAGGCACACAAGTATTCAGTCATTTTTAATATTAAAGGAACTCTATTATCCATTAATTCATTATTGTGCTGACAGCAATGTCTGATTTAGCCCCATCAGGTGGAATTTACTGAACTGATAGCTTCAAAGCTTCAGCTATTGTCAAGGAAAAAAAAGTCCTAATCAGTATTCAAATAGCCAAATAGACTTTTCAATACTTATCACACCTCACTACGCTACAAGTTAAATCTCTTACTGATTAAAAACTAGAATGTCTAAACTTAAAAAATGACATAATTATATGTCAGAATATTTAAAAAGTAACTCAATCCGTGACCACATGGTGAGCGCACTAAGTGACACACATCAAACACACCCTGATGTTACGTCTACATTAGCAGTGATTTCTACCTTCAGTGAGGCGTGCGAGGACTCGTCCATTGTTTTTTATTTAGTCTCTAACACTTTGCACGTGAAACGAATCTGTAAATAATGAGCAAAGGATGCTACCTTGCAGTGATCATCCAAATCTGCATGCAGGAATAGAACATCCACCAACCCATCTAGGAGATTTCTCAGCACCACAACACAGATCTCTTCATTTGGTGACGTACTGTTGTTGGGCTACTTAGTGAATTCTTTAGTGAATTACTTCACCGAACGGTGTTCTGAATGTTAGGGCAAAGGTTCCTAACTTATACAAGTCATGGCCCAGCAGAATAATCGTTAAAACAATTCCTCAATCTAAAATATGGGATATTATTTTGAGTCTATAGTTTTATTGTTTGCTCTACCGCCATCTGGCCAAGCTCCTGAAATGATCACCCTTTGGCACAGACTTCCAACTCCTCATGTACTGGAGTATTCCCAGGCCCCGCCCTCACCTTGTCATCTAGCTCCTTGTAAAGCTTGGCCATCTCTGCCTCGTACTTCTGTTTCTCTGCGCCTGTGAGCTGGACTCCAGGGAGGGCGCTGAGGGCCGGGTTGGGCGGCGGCTTGTCATTGTTGGGTGCCGCATCCAGAGCCTGGACCTCTGCTTTGGCCTTTTCTTTATCGAACTGCTCCTCCGCCGGCACACTCTCTCCTGCACAGGGCAGCAGAAAAACCTCCTCTAGCCTCTGCGTGATGTCGATTTTCCATTGTTTCGTACTTCTCACATCTTTAGGTTTATGCAAGGACGGATCTGACTTAGCACTTTTTCATAAAACAACCACACCATTATTCTTAATGGCATCCCTAATATGGAAAAAAAAAAAGGCTTCTTTGTTAAGGCGTGTTGTTTTCAAGCCCAACACAGGGCCAGCGTGGGATTGAACTAAGACCAGGACTCTTGTTTATGATTTCATTTAAAGTACCAATCCTTGTTTTTACACGAGCATTAGATTTCATGCTAAAGTCTCATTTCAGGACATTATTTACTCGGCGGGGTCCCTCACCACTCCTCCAGCGGTTGAGCTCGGTCTCCAGCCACGTGACGGTGTTTTTCAGCGTCTTGTTCTTTTCTCTCTCTTTCTCCCACTTGCTCTTCCACTGCTCTGCTGTCAGCTCCACATTCATACACACCGTGTTCTTCACCGTCTTTGCCCTGGTGAGACAGGAGAGCAGGAGGACAGGCCAGGCCAGTGTCCTATCACAAGTGCTGCCATATCATTACAGGAAAATTCTCCTCATATGCATGCTGTAGTTATCAAACAATTCTTTTTTTTTTTTTTCTTTCTGGCAAAAATTACACGTATTTCCAGCATCAAACACGCACAGAAGCACCTTTTCACAGCACAGGTCACACTTTGAGGAACCACGCCATCAGACTATAAAAAATACATTGAAATTTGTGGGATCCAGGATGTGGTTGCCATGTCTCTTATATTAAAGAGAAATGCTGCTATAATATGTGCAGAATGTGTTTCTGCATTGTCTTGAAATAAGCAAAACAGAAAAAGTCCTTGTCTGCTTGGCAGCATATGTGGCTCCAAAACCTGTATTGATGGTTCTTCACAAATGAATATGCATTAAATAACGCAGCTCTATCCCACCACCGATGCTGGCTTTGAATAATGAATTATGAATAAACAGGATGAAAATATAACAAAAGTTGTTGCACCATTTGACAGTGTTTTACTGGCACCAAAGTCTAAACGAAAATAAAAATTCTCAGCTTCAACATTATTCAGTTAAATACGAGATTTCATTGTTTTTATCATCACATTCTGTTTCTACTGACCTTTTAGAGAGGATTTACAGAAACAGAAACAGAAACTTTACTAGCTTCGCCAAATAGTAGCAAGCTGTGCATCTGTGATGACGGGACGGATTTCAGGTCAATGTCACCGTACGTACAATTATCAGTTATTCAGTTATATCTATTTATGGCAGGCCATCATCCCTGGTCTCATGTCACCAAACATAAAATTAGAACCCATGATTTCGGTACAGATTTTATCAGTAACTCACTGTCCATTGTGTGCGTGTGTGTGTATGTGTGTGTGTGTGTGTACCTCTGCCCAAACTGCAATGTGGTCCTGGTCTCGGCGTCATTGAAAGAGGAGGGTGAGCAGCAGATGACCATGGTGGTCCGACAGTTCCCTCCCAGCGAGTCCTGCAGGATCCGTGTCATCTTGCTGTCTCTGTAAGGTACGTAGCTCTGACAGAGGACACCGATAACAACACACACACACACACACACACAAATACATCACATTTTTATAATGTTTACAAGCTGCTCTTTTAGGAGAATCCTCAGTCTAAAATTTGAACCACATTCTACATATTAGATGTCCAATCTGTAGAATCAGAAGTCTGTAAGGAATTTAGGGACAGAGACTGAACATAATAATATTCTTTTAATTTGTTTGGATCACTTGAAACTACATATTTCTTTATCGCAGAAAGAGCCTGTTATGTCCACAGAGGGAGCAGGTCATCTTCCCATGAGTCTGAAGTTAGCCTTCAAGGCCTTCATAAGGTGTGCTTGTGTGTGAAATGCTCTATTTTTAACTCAAACCATAATCTTTTCCAGAACCTAACCACACTAAAACTGTAAATTGAGGTTGGTCATGTGACACACACCCCTCGGTCCTGGATGGGAGTGGTATGTGCGAGCACCGTGCCGGCTTTGCAAACTTTATTTCTAATATAAAGTATGCATTTTGCTTCTACACAGGCGGAGAATGGACAAACCGAACACCGAGGTACTACTTTTTGGAGGAGTGCGAGGTGAGGGATATTCGGCTGGATGCAATTTGAAACCACGCCTCAAGGGGCCACTGAATCCCACACACTGGTCCTTTAACAGCAGATGCATCTGCAAACCAGACATCCATCACATCTCACCGAGCCCTCTGCCAGAGCAGAGATGACGATTCCCAGAGAAGACAGGGACTTGTTGATCATCTTGGCTTCATCCAGAACTGTGCCTTCCGCTCCTGTTTTACCCACCTTTGACACACATAAACACGGGAGAATCTCAGAACGACATATCATTACAAACCCTGCCAACTTGACAGGGTTACGCCTGTGATGAATAGGCAACAAGTAGGTGTTATAAAGGTTGCAAACCTATCTTACTGAAGGAGAACTCTGGTATTTTTCAACCTAAGCTCTCTTCATCACTTTTAGGTTTTAAATTTCCAGACCATACAACCACTTAACTCAAAGAGGCTGCCATGCAACAGCGCTAGGCAAAAGTTTGGAAATAAAGCATTTTTTTTTTTTTTTAACTTTTCTCAAAAGCTCAAAAAGTGGAAATAACATAGATACCTAAACATCAAACATCAGTGTGTTTAAATTCAATAACTATAACTGTGCAGAGTAAGGGACCAAAAAAGGCTTAGGATGAAAAATATAAGAGTTGTCCTTTTAGCGAGGCCAGCATGTCACTGGATCTACTGGATGCTACCAGCTGTCCTTGGCTGTAGTGCCCCCTGCTGGAGGAAGCAGCAGCAGTTTATGAGTGAAGTTTCATTCAGTGCATCCTGTCAATACCGACAAACGAACTGTACCACATCTACAAACTCAACATAAAGCAGGGCTTTGAAACACAGAGTGGAAAATGCAGATGCAGATACTCGGAACAGGAAAAAGAGACAAGAGAAGTGCGGCGGAAGAGGGTGCGTTGGAAACATACTTTCTCGCTCCCGGCCAGATCAACGAGGTAGAGCTTGCCGGTGAGTGTATGTCCAGTCTGAGTGTTTTCCTGCTTGATGTTGATGAGGAAGATGCTGTGACTCCTGGAACTGTGCTCGTTCATGTCTGACATACAGGTGTGCACACACACAAACAACCACATACACGCAGAAACACAATTTCCCGTTAACTGGTATGCTGTCAAAATTCACTAAAAGCTCTTTTATTTCCTGCCCTGCACAAACTGACACCTAATCTGGTCATTTCTGTGAATAACTGATTCTTAAAATCTTAAAAATCTCCTTAACTCAGAAAAAAATCCCACCACAGCATGAAGAACACATTCATCTTTTTTTTTTTTTTTTTAATTCAATAAATTTCAATAAATTACAGTCTGTAGAAAGTAGAACTAGAGAACACCTGGAGGTCACAAACCTCCACCAGAGTACCCTATCTGAAAAATCCTTCAACAATCCTTCAAAAAATTGAAAAAAAATATAAAAAAAATTTAATTAAAAGAACAGTTCACCCCAGAATAATAAAAAAAAGAAAGCATGGAGACCCTCAGTGTTGGATTGCAAAATGAAAGCAGAAATCCTCAGCCATGTTGCTGACTGCTTATTTCTCTTGTGATTTATGTCACAGTACATAAAAACAGCACGAGGTCAAAAACGTGATTTTCATCTGAGTCAGTCTTCAACAGTTTCATTTATAAAAGGTTTATTTTCCCCTTCTCCTTCATGTGAGCATTAACGGTGTCTTCCTCAGCTGAGCCGTAACATTAGCTAGCCTCACATGCTTCCCTCTACATGCCATACGGACACAAAATAATTCCTACATGAAACTGCTCCCAACGTGGTCTGAGTTCGCACTGCTGTCGTTTTTTTTCCAAGTCTTCTGCATTTTTTGGCGCTTTAAGTATCAAAAACAAGTATTGGTTAGTTCCATTTTGATTGGCAGAACGCAGATATCTACAGCTGATGTCAACTCACACCAAAATGATCTAGAGTGATAAATAAATATCACTATTAGCAAAGGAGAAATGATGTATTTTTGATTCTGGGGTGTAGTGTTCCTTGGACACTTTTTGTGCTGGTCACTACGTGCATTGGAAGAGATGGATCTTGGTCAAGTTTTCACCCGCAAGCCACTGCTGAAAGAACCCATCTGGCACCAAGAAGCCCATGTTTTATCAAGGTGTGCCATGCTTGTCCGTCTCTTATTAGGACCTGTGGATAGCACAAGTGTCAGACAGCATCTGGGCTGCTGGGAGGCTCGCTGCAGTCAGGAGACTGTGAGGTTGGACCCATGTGAGGCAGCCACACTGAAGGCGCTCAGTGTGGGAACTCACTTGTGACAGCCACGCTCCGGTTGTTTTTGCCATCCTCTATGGCTTCCATGACCTCGTTGGGACTGCACACAAAGCGTTCAGTACACCCCTGGGGACACATGCGATCACAAGAAAGCACAGTGTTCAACAGGCCCCAAGCAGTTCCACTTCACAGAGGAACACTTATCAGCCCAGGACACGCCTACATGTTGTATTAAACAGATGCTCTCAAAGGCAAAGTTATGCAGAAAGAGGAATCTTATTACTTCATCGATCCATTGATTTGTGTCAGACTTAGAATTTATAAGAATATGAAAGAGAAAATGACTGCAATAGTCCACGTTGAGCAGGTTATGTAACGTATAAGATCATCACAGCGCTGCCATTGTTGCACTTGTACTCTCTTATGCCATTCATATCGAATGCATTACAGCCGGCTGGGCAAACTTGTGACTGTCTGATTGCGGGACAGAATTAGAACGATTAATGCTGCTCGGCAACGTAACATACGTAACATTTGTCAGGATTAAAAATGCAGGTGCCTCACCTTGACGTAGGGCACCCTGTTTTTGTCCTCGTGCACGGACAGGTTTGTCTTTGTAACTACGGGGGACAGAGTCAGTCGGCATCACGTCTGAACAAGAACATGGGGTCTGAATGGTCACGAAGGAGAAACCTGATACATACCATCTAACAAATCCTTGATTTTATCCAGATAGACTTCAAAATATGAAACCTGCAACGCAAACGCAAACGTTTCCGGTGAGACTTCACAGAACCCTCCAGGAGGACATTTGAAAAGGACCTTTGAGGCGTTGACATACTTTGATATGAAACTCCAGGTTCTGGTCCATGGAATAAATGTAGTTGAAGATGTCTTGAACGATCCTGGGAATGACTCCCATCATATCCGCGTCATGGAGCTTCCCCTTTCAATTTCATTAACAAGACAAGAAATCTAATGCTGTAGAGTCATTATTTTCAGTATAAAAAACAGCAGCTGTCACATGAATTTACCTCCATAGTGTGTGTTTTGCCAGAGGATGTCTGCCCATAGGCAAATATTGTCCCGTTGTAGCCTTCCAGAACATCTGTGCAGGTCAAGACACAAAAAAAACACGTTTAAATATCCAGACTCGGGGTGGGTTTTTAGCATGCGGTCTCAACTGTGCGCCTCACCTTTGACGATCTTCTGGGCCACGGCGTTGTAGAACTGCTCCTGAGTCGTGTTGGACTGGAACACATGGTCAAAGTAGTAGGGCTTCCCCTGCCGAGAAGAGGCTGTGATGAGCACCAGTAAGTGACTGCTGTCTGTTGAAATTAGGAGGGGACTAAGAGCCCAGTTTCACAGTCCATGTGCACGGACTCTTAAACTGTACCGGGAAAACCTCTGGGACAGTCAGGGTCAGTCAGGATGCCTTCACAGAAAATAACTCTCACTTTGAATGCATGATTAGAATTTGAGTATTAATAATAAAAAATATTGTGTTGCACAGTGAGCCATATACAAAAGCCCTGATTAACAACTGCCAGAAAAATGCCCAAACGTGTAACAAAAAACAACAAAATAAAGGAGGAATACAGAAAAATTTACAAAGTACATCCCAGGATTACTCAGTAAAGAGACGTCTTCCCACATATTCCCGAGCATACATCTGTATCCCTCTGATAAAATCTCAGAGTCTCACAGCCATGAATCACATGTGGGCCCGATGAGCATATTTGGCAAACAATTAAAACATACTTATTTGCAAAAGAAAAGGAGCTATGTGTTCCAAGAACAGCAATGGGTGACTCAAAATCCTCCAGGAAACAACTGGGGATGTTTATCCAATATGTGTAAAATTCACTGCATTTAATTACTGATCTTAGACTTATAATGATTACACACAAGGTAAAGAAAAATCTTAAAAATTGAGTTAACAACTTACACCCTATAAGATTATGTGTGATATCAGGTATTCTCTGAAGACAAACTACGGGCCGACACCTTAAAGCTTGAGAGAAGAAATGCCAGCATCTCCTTTAATGAGAGAAGAGCTGAATTCATGAACAACAGAGCAGACTGCTCACAGTTTCCTCCTGCAGCCGCCCTGGGCCTGCACTTTCCACTAGCTCGTGGTGGCTGCTGCTGCAGCTGGTGTAGTAGTTGTGTGATGGCATGAGTCCGTTTACTGACGTCATCAACACACTCTGTTAGTCCTTTTTTCAGCATTCCATCAGATATAGCAGATAGTTATATCAATCATACACCATAGAATGTACGGGATCACAACTATCAATCACAAGCTCAGGTCGTTCCTGTATCAGGGCCGCCCATAAGGGAAGGCAGGCTCTTAGTGGGCCCAAATGTCACCAGCAGTAAATGTGTTTATCCTAATTAGCCTTAATATCTTTTGAAGTAAAATGCCAAGTCTTAAAAAGAAAAGTAAAAAACATGACAAAGTTGGGGGGTTTTTTTTATAGATAGGCATCCATCTATAAAGTGTTGCCACGGACAGTCGGCCACAGAAATGCACCAGTCCAAACCAGCATCTACCTAAATTGAGTAAGGTGCACCGTGGAGGGGCCGTTCACTGTAGCAGGGACAGAATATTACAGGAAAAATCACCGAACCCAGAGAGGGAATGCACATAAAACCAGCAGTGATGGCGGCGTCTGAGCTGAACAAATGTTCTGTCTGCTCACTCCACGACAGTGACTGAACGAGTCAGAGTATGCAAAATACCGGAAGATCACACAATTCAGACAATCAAAACAGGCCAAAACGTGTGACAATCATATATTATACGGACAGCGTCTTGCAGAATCTCATCTGTGATGTAAAGTCTCTGGGCCCAGCAGCACTGCTCAATGAGATCACCTGATAGCAGCAATAAATAGCAGATGACACAGAACCAATGAAGTAAAATTCACCCTCTGAGCTGCGCACAATTCAGACACAAAAAGACTTGATGTTTTGGAGAAAAAAAAAAAAAAAAAATTGAAATACATTCAAATAAGGTTAAGTCAACCGTGGAACAAATTACCAAATAACAGAGATAAAATCATTTACGTCAAAAGTTAAAAGCTGGTTAAACTCAAACCGGAGCTGTGGCGTCGCCATTAGTCTTCACATGTATCTGCTGTATTTTCTTTCTTGGATTTATTTCCATTGTAATGTTTTCAAAAAGCCCATACAGGGACAGGAGTTAAACTTTTAATATACTCTATATTCATTACATATAAAGTGAAATATTTCAGGCCTTTACTTAATTGTGATGTTTACTGATTATGCAGTTAAAGTGAAATATTCTAATATTTTAAGATGTTTATTTTTATTGATTAATTTAAAAATCAAAATAAAACTGCACCCTAAAGTGTTGCCTTTTGTGACACGGAAGAATGTAAACGTGCCCTTATGTGCTTTTGTTCTGGAAGCTGTTTGCAGGATGCAATAATGTTTCTGTTTGTGGCCATCTAAAGTTAATGTGATGGTAGTGAAACCCAGTAAACTTTGTTTCAGTCTCCAAATGCTGGTTAAGTTACTTGGAAGCATAAAGCTAAAAGATTTGACAGCTCTGGGATATTGATTGTGATGAAAAAAGCTAAAGTTACAAATGTGGCATTAACAATATTACAGTTTCCTGTGAGAGGTGAAATGAAATCACTTGAATCAGTAATTGTCTTTGTAATTTAATTAAAGCAGGAGGGATTTACTGAGAAAGCCAAGAAAAACTAGTTGACCAAATGTGGTCATACATTAATCGTATGAAAGTTTATCAACAGTATTTCAGACAAACCAGCCTCTATAGGCTAAAGTAAGCGGTGCGAGCTCCCCTTTATATCAGCATGTCTTGACCTAAGATGACATGAGATTTACCGCACTAGTCCTTTACTACAGCAGGTTTATTAAAACCTCCTCATTGAGTGTTTGCGTTACATTTGGCTGTGTTGAGCGTCACACACACACACACGGTGTATGAGTTCACCGCATTGCAAGCTTACTAATATACAAGACCAACTTTCAGTCTCACATTTCTGTTCAAAATGCCAAAGATCACAGAATTTTCTTGTTTCGTCTTGTGTGTATATTTCCTGTATTTTCTGGTTGTTTCTTACTGAAGAGACTCATAAATAAACACGGCTGCTCATAATAACTTTGCTAAAACAACAGAGCTGGTGGTGGACTGAGACTTTATCAGGGTACAGAAGCTAAAGCGGTGCTTCTTTGAAGGAAGGACAGAAGTTCTCTCCTCAGGCTGTGACACTCCCTCAATTCATTCTCAGTGGTCTGATAGCAAAATGGTTTTAATTTTCAGAATCAGTGACATATTGATACAGAAATAGGATCTTCTCTCCGACAGCCTCAGACTGTTTCAGAACCAACTGAAGGTTTTTTGTATAGTTCCTTTAAATAGGTAGTGTTAAAAAAAACAAACAAACCGCTGTTTGTATGTGGCCTCCTGCTTTTTGAAATGATCTGAGCTGGACAAAGCTGCGCCACAGTACATCTTCTACCACATTATACAACTGATTATCAGTTGGTCTATGACTGGGAGTCAATACCCCCAAACAAAGCAGCCAGTCTTTTCTTATTTCATTTCCATTGATCATGAGCGTCAGGGGCTGCAGTTTGATCAGCAATACTACGTTTTCTAATAATCTGGACAGGGCCTCCGGCATGAACAGGAACGGGCTGAAGCTTGGCCTCCAAGTGTCAGATCAACAACGACAACCCGATAGAAACTTCAGAGTACCGACGGGTGGCAGATGGAAGGGGGAGAGTGTTTTAGTCAGATCCAGCAGAGTCCAAAACGGCTTTAGGGGGTTCAGATCATTGCTACTGAAGAGATGAGCACAGTGGCCATTTTGGAAAATTTCACGTTCACGTTCATCTATTCAGAGCCCAACTTTCATCACAGCAACCTTTACTTCTTGTGTCTAACATGCCAGAAGTGTAACCACATGAACAGGCTAAAGGGAGCGCGCACCTCCAACGGAGTGCAGCTAAAGCCCAGGAAGTAGGAGGAATTTCTCAAGTTAAGCCTTTACACGGACGACTTTAGCCTCGATTGTTTTCTGTCCTGACGGATTCAAGCTGAGCGAAGTCTGACAACGTGGCGATGATCATAAAAACCCGACCCTGAGATGTCTTCTCCCACTCTCTCTCCACAGAAGTCCGTGCGTAAAAGCGCAAAAGTCATCCGGGCAAGCAGATTTACGCATGACTAGAAAGCCTACAAGAAATGAGCTGCACCTCACTGGAGCCACAAAACTGCCAAAGCACATTGAAAGAAACATGAAATAAACCAGGGAGTAGCTGAGCTAACTGCGCTTGCTTTGGCAGAAGTCCTGTCATTGCACCTGAAGTCGTCATTCAATCAGTTACACAGGCTATTGTTGACCAGCAAAGTAATGTTGAGTTATTATGATTTTGCGGATATACACACACACACACACACACACGCAAGTACAGTAACATTATGAATGTATTGAATGGAGGAGCAGAACTGGGTTATAGCCTCGTGCCAGATAGAAAGACACTCACCGCGATCTGCACGCAGTCGTCCCCCTGAAACTTGGGGATGTACTTGTCTCCGCGGGCCAACTCGGCACTGTTGAGCGGCCTGAAACGGCACACCACCTTGATGCAGGTCTCCGCCGCGTCCGTCATCTCCGCCGCGGTGGATGGATGGAGCGCTCCGTCCTGTCGTCACGGACTCGGGTAGCAGCAGGGAGTGAACGGCCGGCCTGCGCTGGCCTGCGCCCCTGTGAGAGACGCTTCAGCTGACTCGGAGTGTCGTGCTGAAGCTGTTCTCCAGAAAAATTCCCACTACAACAGTCACACCTGAACGTGGCGGCTGCGGCGCGGCAGAAGTGCGTAAAGTGCGACGGAATCGAAGCTGACGCGGGGCGCTTTGTCCGCAAACACGAGTTAAAATAAATAAATTAAATACATTTCAAATATTAATTTGCACTATATCAGTCTGGCTACAAAAAAAACACATTGTTGTGATGATAAATACTCGCACAGGTCAAATTCAACAAAGGATGAGTCGCGCTGCGTTCACGTTGATGTGCAGAATGAATGAATTGATGTGATCCGGGCGGGACTAAAGTGAGGTTAGCAGCGCGTGTCTTATGAACAGTCACACGGAGATTCCAAGAACTGATTGGTCACAGAATTAAGAGCAAGTTTGGAAGTATCAGAAAACTTGGCTTTACTTAGATTGTCTCAAGTGTTCCAGTGTTCCATCAGACAGCGTTGCTTCTGCGCTGCATCACATGATTACGTCCACTGTTCTTCCAAAATATTTCACTCAACCTGAATCAGCAAGCAGCAGGACGCTCACCCGAATGGCGTCTTCATGTCAGCAGGGGATTTTAACCAAATAAACCTACGAACTGTGCTCCACAAATGTCACCAGCATGCGCAGTGTTTCACCAGAGGTTCCAACAGTGTAGACCAGATGCACACCAACGTGAAGGACTCCAGAGTCCAGAACATTCTAACAATCCGAAGAAAGGCATTAAAAAGGCTCTACCCGTTGTCCTACAGACAACAGATAGAGGAGCACTCCAACAGCACCGACACCAGGAGCATGTGGCAAAGATTCAGAGCTCTGACTGATCACCAGGGCTCCCCTGTCTCCCACCACTCTTAAGTCAAACTAACCAATGAGCTCAACAACTTCTTTGCTTGGTTTGACAACAAAGGCAGAGGAACAGGGATCACAATACCCTCCGGGTACCCAACTGTCCTCTCCCCTCCGGGGTTAGGAGGGGGGTTCAATGTCTCCAACAGCTTCTGACACTGAGCACACATGATGTTCAGCACACACTGAGCAGGATATACCCACGGAAAAGCTGCCGGCCCAGATGACGGTCCCAGGTCGGGTTCTCAGAGACCGTGCAGGACAACTAGCTGGAGTTTTGACGGACATTTTCAACCTGTCTCTGTCTCTGGCAATAGTCCAAAATGCCTGAAATCTGCCATCATCATGCCAGTGCCAAAGAAGCCAAACATCACCTCCCTGAATGACTATCGGCCAGAGGCCCTCGCTGCAACGGTGATGAAGTGTTTTGAGAGATTGGTCCTGTCACACATTAAGGACTCCATCCCAGCCACACTAGACCCACACCAGTTTGCCTACGGAGAAAATAGATCCACAGAAATGCCATCTCCCTCGCTCCTCACACTGCTCCGACTCACCTGGAGAGACAAAGCACATAGGTGAGGATGTTAGTTGTGGACTATAGCTCTGCCTTCAACACAGTCGTCCCCAGCAAACGCCACCACCAAACTCCCACAGCTCTGTAAGTGGATCTGGGACTTCCTCACAGAGAACTCCCTCAGGCAGCAGGACTGGCCTCCCACACATTCTCTTCTATCACCCTGAGCACAGGCACACCACAGGAGTGTGTGCTCAGTCCCATCCTGTAGTCCCTGTTCACACACCCTGTTTAATTTGACACCAACACCTTAGTGAAATTTATAGATGACACGACTGTGGCTGTGCTGATCACCAACAGTGACGAATCAGCCTACAGAGCAAGAACACAGAACCTGCTGGACTGGTGCTCAGCGAACAACCTTCATCTGAACGCTGGAAAGACCAGGGAGCTTGTCATCAACTTCAAGAGATCCCAGGCTGAGGACTTGTTCATCAGCATTGTGAGAGAGCAGAGAGTGTCCAGCATTGGGTTCCTGGGAGCAGACATCTCAGAGGACCTCACCTGAACAACACACAGCACCGAGCAGGTGAAAAAGGCACAGCAGCGGTTGTTTTCCTGAGGACACTGAAGAAGGCGGGAATGCCACCAGAGACGCTGGTACCCTTCTACTGCTGCTGCATAGAGCATGTTAACATACTGCATGTAAATGTGGTACCGCAGCTGCTCCGCAGCAAACTTCAGCACCTCGTGTCCAGTGCTCAACTCCCCACGCTGGAGGAGCTCTACACAACCAGGTGCCTCAGGAAAGAGACCAGTATCTGTAAGGACCCCACACATCCATGCCATCAGGCAGGCGTTATAAAGCCCTCCGCAGCCACACAACCAGACTGAAGAACAGTTTCTACCCCGGAGCGGTGGCTGCTCTGAATCAGGAAACTCTGACACATAACCATGCCAACAGCTTGCAATGTAACCATGCTGCTATGTAAATAACAGGTTTATATTTATACTGGATGATAATTTGCTCAATACTGTACATAATATCTATATATACAATAGTTATACTATGTCCTTATTAAAATATATATTTGGTGTTCATAATTGTATCCATATCTCACAACACTGTAGATATCTGTATATCCTCCATAGTCATGTCACATCCATATTCATACTATTATTTATACTCTATACACTGGGCCGTACTGTGCATTTATCACCTTCAGTTCCTCTCCAACTTAGATTTAGAACATATTCTGTTCTTATATTGTTTTCATACTCTTTTTACATACTGAGCATTTTACAGAGCTGTAACAAAATTTGCTTGCAGGGAACAGCATGTGTTCCGCAATGATAATAAAGACTATTCTATTCTATTCATTTGCACTAGGTTTATATAAGACACACTGAACTAAGGGCAATATTCTGTCCTTCATTAGTTTTGACTATCTGAAATAATGTCAGCATATTTAGCCTGAGACAGCTACACATTTAGGTGTTACCTTGGAGACACTGATAAATTCTGGAACAGTTCAGAACTTTATTGACAATGATCAAAAGTCCAAACAGACAACGATCAGGAAGCCTGGTCGGCGAGCACAGTCCAAGTTCTGAATGGGGACGGAGTCTCCGGAGAGGGAGTCCAGGCAGACAGGGAGCGGGCAGATGCAAAGTCCAAAGACAGAAGGCAGGTCAGGTTACCGGGGCAAAGACGAGGAGACGTGGTCAGGGGCAAAAGGCAGGTCAGGTACCAGGAGATCCGTCTGGAAAAGAGTGCTGGAGTGTAGTGCATGACACAACAACAATCTGGCAGAGTGTGGGTGTGGAGGAGCTGGTTAAGAGGAGGCTGGGTGATAGAGCCGACTCGGGGGAACAGGTGAGTCTAATGATCTTGATTAGGGCAGGCAGGTAGAGTGGGTTGGTAGAGGGGAAAACCAGGAGTGGACTGTGACAGAAATGGAGGATAAAGACAAGCTTTATTTTTCACACATTAGTAGCATTAAATAAACCACGGCTCAAAAACAGTTTAAAACCCATTTCAACTTTTTACACATTACTGAGTGCATGCGTTACTCCTCTGAGTTGCTCAAAGGGACCTTGAAGACAAATCTGAGGATAATAACAGTGTTATCATGTTTTACAGTTTCTTCTAATCTTTGATTTATTTGTGAAATATCGAACCTCAGCAGGTCTTGAGATGAAACCCTCTGAAAGGTTAAGAGGTGGAAATGCTCATAACTGGACTGGTCCTAAACTAAAATCAGTGGTTTCATCTTTTATAGTGAGTCACTGTATTTAATCATTTTCCACCACCACTAAATTTTGCCTTAAATTGAGATTGCAAAGAATATACTTTCATACTCTGTTAGGGGACCCACGATGACGAGGATGTTTCCTTTTAAAACTTGTAGCAATTACAAAGGAGGAAGTGAAGAATGTTCATCGGTGGTGTTTTGAGAAAGTTTACATGTCTAAGTTTAAATGTTTGTGGAGAGGTTTATGTCCTTGCAGTGTCACTGAAGTGGCAGAAAATTCAATCTGTCATTTCTATAAAAGCACTAAAAGCAAGAAGAAATACTGGTGGCCCCAGCAGCATAGTGCATCTGTACAGTTACATGTTATCCTCTCCATTCTCAAACTTTACAAAACAGCAAACACGGCTTGGTTTGATAGATATACCACTGTATCGATTGGCAGACCATTACTTCCTCCTGACTGTCATGTTGCTGATCTCTGCTTTAACAAGCTTTTTCTAGGAGTCGCCACGGCGAATCCTCCTCCTCCATCTCTCCCTGTCCTCTGCATCTTCTTCTCTCACACCAACCATCTGCATGTCCTCTCTCACCACATCCATGAATCTCCTCTTTGGTTTTCCTCTTTGCCTCCTGCCTGGTAGCTCCATCTTGAGCAGCCTTCTACCAATATATTCACTCTCCCTCGTCTGCACATGTCCAAACCAGATCACTGTGCTCACGACCACGACGTAACAGCAATCGCTCAGGGTCCCTTCACCACCTTTAGACCGTAAAAGGTCTGTGACCATCACAGCAAACACACTGACCAGGCCAACACATCTCATTGATCATGATTTTGGTCTGAGAAGCCTGACTGCACAATACTGGAATGAGGCAACAAGACAGAGCCAAGACCGAATATGTCTTTGAACTGGGTCTAATTAAAGCAGCAATTTGTAAAATATCATGTCTCATTCGCAGATTTTGGACTGGTTCGTTGGACCTGACGTCAATCCGAAAGATTATTTAACACCACAAGTGTTGGTGCTTGAGCCAAGAGGAATAAAAGTCAACAATTAGCTGACATGTTACAGTTTAAACATTTAATTGTATCAGAAAAACAAATCTGTAAATCATCAATTATGTTTCTTTATGCACATACTAAATTCTTCCATCATGGGGTTCAGTTTAAATGTGACAGATGTGATTAAGTCATAGTAGCTTCCTGTTCTCATTCTGAAATGCTCACTGCATCACATATTTTTCATCTGATAAATGTGGCAATGTGTAAAAACAGATAAAATACTTGTTTGTAAAAGGGAGCACGTGAGGGCCTGAAAGCTCTGCTGTTACCTCGACGCAATAACGTGCAGCACCTACAGCAGCCAGCAGGGGTCAGCAGACGTTTTCGATAACTTGCTGCATTCACACAACAAAATATTACTTTCATAGCATGAAAAAAAAATCTGTCAGCAATAAAAGGTGGATCATTTACCTATATGTATTTTTTTTACACAATTTTAGTACAGTAAAAAAACTCACCAGGGTAGAAAATGTTTAACGGGTTTAGTTGCAATATCATTTTTGTATCTTGTCAATAATTAATATTCTTTTTAAAAATTAGATTAGAGCCTTATGGATGAACATGATTTTATTTATTCCATAGAAACAGCAGCATTTGACAAGTGCTGAAGCTGTAAACAATGTTGCACACATTCATTCAAACACACAATCAAGGGTGAGCACTGGTGCAGGGAGATGAGACGGTAAGACACTGAGTCAGGAGGACCACAGTTCTTCAGAGAAGAAAAAGGAGTTGGGGGAGTCATTGAACAGAAGTGCACCATCACACACAGACATCTGAGGGGCTTTAATTTCCGACACCGACTGACCTCCTACAAATGGCATATAAATTATTCCTATGGTAATTACATTCCCTAGAATAAGACGCAAAAATATGCATTAGACAGCTCAAACCACATTGCAGGGCTAACATGGCTCCATGCGTCCACAATATACATACAGAACAATAAATATTGGATACAGTCACAACATACTGTCGCAGTGAGATGGAGATTAGGTTCTGTTTGAGTGAGTGAGGGGCACAGCACAGGAGTCAGCCGTCACAGAGCCCAGCTGAGGAAAGGCATTCACACCCTGTGTCTGTCTGTTACTGCTGTTTATTAAAGGACATGAAGAAGAGAAGATGTTTTTTTGGTGTGGGGGGGGTTGGGGGGTGGGGCAAGCACCAGTGAGCTTACACTCCAGGTTTCAACCTGACTCACAATTTGAAAAGAAATGCAGGAGGGGCAGCGAGATAAAGGAGCAGTGATGGTAAAACACCAATTTAGAGCTCAGTTGGAGAAGTGGGCTTCCTATCCCTAAGGCACGGTCTCCAAGGGCAGAAGACATGCCTCTGTGACGATCGTTCGTCTCCGAAAAAGAACAATCTTCAGCCCAGACCTGCCTCCACCTGCCTCCACCCGCCTGCCCCCCAGCCTTTCCTGAACGGTCTGTGAATGCTGGCAGGGCAAGAACAAGCAATTCACAGTCACCACTCTCAGCAAACAAGGCAGTCAAAGAGCGAAGCTGGACCTGGTCTCTGCTACAGAATGTCAGTGTCCATCATGCTCAGCATTTATGCAGCGGGAAAGGGAGAGAACAAGGGTTACAGCCGGACATCAGACTAAAAAAAAAATAAGAGCATCAGCCAGTGGAACATGTGTAAAAGGTATGAAAGCCTCATACTGTACTGAATTAGCTCATTATAATTCCACTCATTAAAGATTCAGGGTACCCCTTCATTTCACACTGCTACTCCACGCAGAGGTGAGTGTGAGGCCTTTACAGGCGCCTTACGAAGAAGCAGGACAGGCTGTGATGTTTGAGGATTGTCCCTGCATCCAGGGCAAATTACATCCCCTGCTTCTTGTGTGTCAGTGTTTTGTCAAGTTTCCGCTCTGGCTGCAAATGAAAAGCCTTCTCCTCCTGTGATGCTGCTAAAATTTGATGACTCTGGCTGGGGATGTGTCTGCTTAGCTGTTTTATTGTGTCTCCATGGCAACAGATTGGAGAAACCCACAACTCAGTTTGTGTAGAATCTCCACATAAACACTCCTGACGCTCTTATGTTATGAGAGCCTAAATATAGTTTATTCAATCTAAGCAATGTGATTTAAACACAGGGTCTATTGTGAAAGGGTCCTCACAGACAACCTGTCCTGGATACTGAACCTCTGCAGGCCAAGTTGCCAAGGTTCAAAATCAAGATATCTAATTAAAGCTGAAGCTTAAGAATGGCAGCAGGCCTGGTACAGCAAGTATTCAGAGCAGATGCTTCAGTCATCAGGTCAGAAGCTTGGAAATTCCTCATAATTTCCAACTGTGTAAGAGAGGTTTTTGAGAGAACCCTGCAATTTAATCACCTGCTGCATTTATTTGTAAAATCTCTCCACATCTTGTACATATTGAGGTCTTTTATGGATATTTCTCCAAAAATCAATAAATAAACTTGTAAAAAAAAAACAAAAACCAAAAACCTTTGCATTTCCACTAGAGTTAGTTCTAACCCTCATGGTGCCTCTAGGAAATATCTGAGAAACGCTCACCTGAAAGTGGATTTAATAAAAACCCCGAAAATCAAAATGGTATGACCTTTCTTCTGAAAAAGCCAAGTGGACTAAACCGGTGTCAGGGTTTAATGGGAGTCAGCTATCTGCTTGTCAAGCTTTGCCACTCAGTTGGCAAAAAGCAGCAGCAACCATTAGCCTTCATTGTAACGCATAGAACAATACGCTTGCATTTGATAGACAGTTACAAGAATCCATCAGTGTGTCAGCAGGCAGGTCGCTTACATCCAAACTCACAAGCTGAGAGGCACGAATCAGACAGCAGTAAGGTGTCTTTACAAGCCTGAAGAGTGCAAAAGAACCCAGGGATGGCTCGAGGTAAGAAATTTGACTGGGGACAACAGGGACGATCTATGCAGGTGTGATCAGGCACTTTGCAAACAAAGGGCAACATAACTTGAGTTCTCTTTCAGAGTGATAGCTTATCAGTGCTTTTCCAGGCAGATTAGTTGACAGCAGCGTTGTAAAGCTCTGTGCAGCTGATTGCACCGCAGCGTGTACTGTATATGTGTATGTGCCCTAACCTCAGCGCACCGCTCGCTGACAGGACTGTGATGGTTTATGATGTGGACACATAAAGCTTTTAAAAACAGTGTTAAAAGAAAGGCGTTCTGGTAAATAACTCATAGGTGGGGAAGAAAGAGAAGCTGAACACCTCAAGGCCTCAGTCTGCTGTTAATCTCCCAAACACACTGCAGGTCAGCTCACAAAACTCAGACAGCAAAAACAGTGAATAAATACCTTAACACTTAAGTAAACAGGTTCCATTTCTGTGGTTCGTACAAATAAAATACATACAGTACTTGTTTATTTCTTTAGACAAACGCAGGCTGCTGCTGTATAATATACTCATATGTACATTTTCAGTAGTCGTTACATAGATAGTATTTGAGCACAGTTTAGGAATTTGAAACCACACAGGGGAGCAGAGATGCATCAAAAAAAATCAATCTTTTGGCTTGTAGGGCAGTTCTTTCACCTGTACAAAGTGATGTCAAACCTTAGGTAAAACTGTATTTGCAAACACATTCTGATACTTTTCGTCCGCGATTGACGGACAGTAACACGAGTAGCTCGAGTCCTGCAGAGCTGCTGTTCTATGCGCCAGCCGTGCTCATTATGCATGAAAATTTGGACGTTAACTGGCCGGTGATATTCTATATATTCCTTAGTAGAGCTTCACGTCACATCAACTGAAAAGTCACACCTGTTTTGAGGAACATATGTAAAAAAAAACCCAAAACAGTATCTAGCTTTAAAATGCAAGCTGATGTAAAATAAAATATACACATACAGCAGACACAAAAACAATAGTAACTTTTATTTGGACGCATTTTTCTAATAGCTAATTTTGTCTGTCTTTGGTGCCTCATTTAGGACGTATCAGGAGGTTTTCCCTGAATGCAGCCTTTTTGTTTTGGCTGCAAAATAGGGTGACAGTGAGACCAAACAGCAAAGTTGTGAGTCCAAGCCAAAACTACGAGCTAAATGAAGCTAAACAATTATTTATGGGTTTATCACGACAAATTACGGTTTTCACAAGAAACAATAAACATTGTATTCCTTCCCCTGTTTTTATTAAAAAAGAAAATATAAAAAAGCAACATTATGATTGGTGACGCTTTAAGGATTTACATGCTCAGTAAGAATCACTGGGCTTGGGGCTGGATGCTACAGTCTAGGGTGGTAAACAAGTGTCTAAAGATGTATTAACACTGTCGGTTTTGGTCTTTTGGTTGGATTTTTTTTATAAAAAAGAATAACAACAGCCTTAGTTAACAGAAACTTGTACTAATGTTCTAACGTGCTTATTAGTCCTGTGTATTTAGGCGTGAACATACTGTAGTGCATCGTCACACCCTAATAATTAGTGCTTTAAGAATGAACCTGTCTTGCCTTGCCTAATATATCTCATTGCAATACCAAACTGTGGTAAGCAATCACTTTGGTACTAAATTGAACCTGTATGTGATACATACGGACAACCCTGCATTTCACTGTGCAGAGGTATTATAAAACATGCTAAATGCTTAATAACATTAGCTAGACTTCAAGCATCACACGTTACACTGCCAGGTGGGGAGAAAGCCCCAGAATTTAGCATTTGACTGTTTAACTATCTAAACCTGTGGGAGAATACCATTAAAGGTAGACCGAATAATCCATTAGGCCAATAAATGGGCAGTGACAGGATGTTGTACAAATGACTGGCGTTGGTGGAATCTCTGGCTCTCCAGCTATCAACTTCTCAACTTTGTTTTGATTCATTTCTAATGAAATATAAGATGTCAGACTGTCGAATGCTTTTTCACGGTGTGGCAGCATCATGTCAGCCTTAACAGTTTGTTCCTGTTCTACAGTATTGTTATTTTTAATTGACCTACTATTGGTTGACCTCGAGTGCGGATAAAGTAAACAGATTTTGATGTATCTTCATATAAAATGAAAAGGTTAAAGTAAAAAAATAAAAATATCCCAAGATTCATACTGCATGGGCTACTGATACTGCATAAAGGCATACAAGAGTGTACTTTAACCATTTACTCCACACTGCAGTCGGAGAACTGGATATATTGCATACATATATGAAAAGGTGAACTTTTCAGAAAAACCCACCAGCCAAACTATTGATTTCTTTTTGCCTCTTGTTTTACAAACATGGAGGAAGCGTATAGAGCATACTCAAACTATCAAGCACATTATTTTTAAACATTCACTGGGCAAAACAAGTACAAGTACTTCATATTGAAGCAACAATACAGCTGATAGGACTACCATTCTTTATTAGCTGTCCCTGTTTGGATCCACAGAGTCAGGCACCGTTCTGAACCAGCTTAGATGAAGCCCAGTATGTTCAAGAAGAACATTCGTTTCACTCCTTGAACTGCTTCCACTGTTGGACTACTGTCCATCTTTATGTAGTATGAATCCCAGAGGCATTTTTCTGGAGGGACTCAAGTCTTCTCTGAAAAAAAGGGAGGCTTCCTTTAAAACAGAGATTTGATTATTGATCATGTTGCTTTCATGTTGAGGCCAAGTATCAATATCAGAGAGGTGTGACCACTCTGTCACAGAAACCACAGATTTGTCTGCATTAAAATGAAACAGTGATGAATTTAGGAATTTTACTTGGTATCCGTAAGAATAATTTCCAACAATAAAGCAAAGTCTTTGCAGTGCACCTCCAGGTCACACTGCAGTTCAGCCATCTTTACAAGGGGTCAGCACGTCAGCCAAATGCTAACAGTAGAGCGACATCCGACTCCGTCGCATGGCCTCGCTAATCAAATACGCTGGGCTGATCTCCGGTTCCTCGGTCATCACCACAATGTTCTGCCACTCTCCACACTGATTGGATTTCTTGATGGTATCCACAACGCAAAGAGCGTAAAGACAATCCTCGAATGTAGCGGCCATAGTCAGAGGCCTCCCGTCCCACGTCCTCCTGTCGTCTTGGTCCTGAAAGGCCTGCCGCACAGCCTGGATCATGCGGATCGTTCCGGTGAGATATGGGGACGGTATGTCACTGAAAGCCTTCTCTGGTAAGGAGGCCTTCTCAAGAGGCGTGGTGTCCTTGAGCAGAAGTTCCGGACCACCGCTTCCTCCACCCGCGCTGTTCTTTTGCCCATACAGGTCTGTCCCCATGACCATTAGCCTTCCGACTGTGCCCACAACAATCACCTCCTGCCGAAACTCTCCGGGGACGTTGAAGTTGAGCGTGACGGTGCAGCAGGCACCTCCCTCTAGAACCATCTGGAACGTGCAGAAGTCGTCACTGGTGATCTGACGGATGCCGCGGATGTGGTCTGTTTGCTTGACGAAGGTCTTGAGGAAGCCGTGGACTTTCGCTGCATGCTGACCGGTCAAAAACGTGAGCAGGTCAATGATGTAACTGCCCACAGAATGTAGACCGCCACCTCCCATCAGGTCATCGCAGCTCCAGTTGTACTTCTTTCCCAGGAGACTACCACTGTGGACCTTTCGGGCAAAAAGAAGATAAAGTGTATTAAAGAACAAAGAAAGTAAGCAGTTTGGTGGTATCTGGTGTCCAATCTTGTATTAGAAACTCTTCTATAATCCCTAAAACTAACCTCATTAGAAAATATAACGTTACTGCCATCATTATAAATGGAAAGACAGCAACTTCAAAAAATAATTTTCATACCTGGGCCTCACAGACCAGAAGTTCCCCAATATAACCTTCCTCCAATAACTCCTTCATCCGAACAAAGGCTGGCAAGAAACGTAGCACATTTCCCATAATGCTGAGCAACTTCGGGTAGTACTGGGCTGCTGACATCATTCTAAAGGCATCCAGAGGCGTCGCCGTCCGGTCGCAGATGACGTTCTTTCCAATACCTTAAAAACAACAAACAAAAACAAAAAAACAAAGAGAGGAGAGACAGAGAGGGAATGAGCTGAGTGAAATGTACTCTTTTCCTCTTGACTTCAATCGATTTGACAGTAATGTATTCACTGTAATGTAAATGTAAAGATGAAGAGAGGAACTGGGGAGTGAGAGAGGTCAGGAGACGCGTTCAGTCCCAACAGCACTCACAGACATAATAACCTATTGAGCATGAAAAGATCCCCTGAGGAAACAATGCAGAGCTGCAAAATGCGGCAACTCCCAAAATAACGGACTCAAAAATGCCTCAACTTTCTGCCTTTTCTCAATGGAACCCTGAAAACTTTACAATAAATGTAAAACGTATAGAGTATGTACTGAATATACCTACGAGGTAAGGCTGACGGGAAACATTCTCTTTAAAAAAAACCTTTGCGTTAAGAGATATTAAAATATTTGGCAGGCTCCTCCTTGATGTTGTTATATCCAGGCTAAAAATTAGCAGCTCAATGCTAAAATTGATACATTTGTTCACAATCTACAAATAGAAATATAAAGCAATGCCAATGCAAAATAATGTAAGGCCAAAATCTGGATCGCTTTAAAGTGTAAGACTGTAGAGCTTATCACTGGAAGTCTGAAGAAAGGTTGACAAAAAGACAAAGACTGACAGAGGAGACCATAGAGCCCGTAGATACACTATGAAATCTAATGAAAAATCACTTTCAGCATGTTAAAAGGTCTTCTGGTGTTGGCAACACCCAAACACTACAAAAGAGACAGACAATAATATAAATAAAAAGAAAAACATAGACACAATATACAAGACACAAGACACAGTACAATGAAGCATTCCAATATGTGATAGTATTATACACACACAGGTTCATTACTGCTTCAGCAACTCCAGAACATGAACACACTTTGAACCACTGCAGGCACTGATGGAAACGTACTGAAACAATATCTACACTGAATTTGTTACCATTAACTAGCAGTAACCTAACCCTGTTGGAATCGTTTTGCTCTACAAAGCACCTGAATGCGTCCCAATCAGTAAAGGGAAGCAGCTATGTTCTGTTCAATATGTGGAGGCGTGCATGTTAACGTTGTAATTTTTATAATGGTAAAAAAAATGATGTCTGGTGTTGCAATAGTACGGACAACAACATCCCAGCTTCTGAACGAACGAACAATTCACAAGGACAACATTAGCCACTATGAGTTAGTGGTCGATGCCAAATAAATGAGGCAGTCACAACAAAAAGCCTGAATTTATTGAATTAAATAAGGGTCGATTGGGAAACCTTGGAATTCATCTTTTAATTTATTTTATGAAGAATGCGTTATTTGTTCTTTCAAATATTATATAGAGGAGTAACAGTAAATTCACCAATGTTCTTTTGTCAACTTAGTTACCATAGTTGGCTCATTATGTCCACCTACTGCTATGATCACACATGGTCACAGGGAGTCAGATATACAGTACTAGTAAAGTGTACACACAGCATAGGGCTGTGTATGCACACTCCTCCGGCTGCTGGAGCGTGAAAAGCAGCGAGTCACTTCAGTTGCAGTCCTGTCTGGGTTGTGGGTGGAGGAACTGTTTTGGAAGTGAAACTTGCAATGCTAATCTGCCATTAGCTTCCACTGGCTCAGCCAGGAAATTAATCCATCTGACCCACTTCTGAGGATCTCTGCGGGATCCCCCTCACACACTCCTGCATACACACAGAGCCGAGTCAAAACAGTGCACCGCCATCTCCTCCTCTTTGGCAATAACGTACGTTACTACATACAGATAGTGGAGGGATACACCGTCCAGGTAAAGGCCTTCTGGGTACCTTCTAAATGATCATGAGTGATTTTTGTGCTTTCATATTGAGCTCTATGTCTTTAGAGAACAACAGCTTGGCTGGCTGCTAACATACAGTACCTGAAGACAGTTTTTACTCCATTTTACCCACAGCTACTGTATTCTCTCCATGATTTTATCCAAAAAAGCAGCCAAGATAACCACAATCATGCAATATTACAGTAAAGCAAGACATAAAGTACTTCTTCTGCAGCGTCATTCAGCTTTGTTACCAATGTGTCTCTTCTTTTTCTTTTTCAGCAGTGACCTTTTTGCTTCACACGCACAAAAGCTCTTGAAGGTTGAGACCAGTTTAGACAGGTTAGCCTGTGAGTCATCGTGAGCTCTGCAGCCGAAGTGAGAGAATGTGCTACAGTGTTTGGATGCCCTGAGCACAAGGTCACCGAAGGTATAGCAGGAAACTGACAGCTGGGATATAAAATGATGTAAAGAGCAGTAAAGTGACATTTGGTTGAGAGGTAAAAGAGATAAGAGTCAAAATAATAGGGGGGAAGAGGGGAGCAGAGGGTAGAGCAAGGGTGACAAAAAAGTTAGAGGGGAAAATAACAGGATGAGAGAAAAAGAACAAAAAGTGAGAATGTTAAAAGTAGAGTTGTTCTGATTCTAATACCGGTATTGGAAATACTGACTCTATAGATACCAGTAAACTCTTTTTGCTGTTTAGTGGCGGCTGGCATCCGGCCAACTACCTCCACCTCCGGAACTTTCAATTCTTTGAGCATTTGGAGCCAAACTACTGTTTGCCAGGTCGCACTTTCATCTCCAAAACGGCTCCCCCAAAACTTTACGAGACAGTTAGGGAAAACGTTTCAAGGATGACATCAAGGAGCTCCTGCATGTGCTCCATGTCTTGGCTGAGTTTAAGTGCACACTGGGTGGACATGGTGAACACTGACCCTTTAAAGTGATGCAAGTAAACAAGTTTTGTGGACTGCATACTGACACATCAACAGCCCAAAAAATTGAGGAAAGGCTGATTAAGTGAAAGATCCCCAAGTCCACCAGTTTATGTTGTTTTCACAACTTTGCAGACAACATGAAAAAAGCCATGGACAACATTAATACAGTATATACATATATATACAAAATTATATATATATGTAAACACACTGGCCAGAGGGCAGGGCCACAAGATTCTGTCAATCTAACAAGTCTGGCAGAAATAAAGTGAGACAGTGTTTGTGTGTGGGTGTTAGGCTCTGATAAACCTCTCCCTCCCTACACACCCACACAGTGCAGGTGTTCCCAGAAGATAATGACACAAATGAAGAACCAACATTCTTAAAATCCTCCTTTTGAGTTTATTTTTTTATTTTTCTTACTTATTTGTGAAGGTGGTGGTCAAAAGTGTTTTAACAATCAGAAAAAGAGGTTGACGACCCCTTGACTCCACTGATATTAAACCAACATCAACAGATACAGTTTCAGGCTCCGGTGAGACCTGTGCAACTGTGCAGGCCAGGCCAAAGTGGAGCTCAACTCACAGGTAAAACTTCTGCCATGTGGGAGAGCAGTAATGGAGCAGAAAAACCTCCAGCAGCAGTGGCTCTGTCCCCCAGCATCAATAATTCGTGTAGAGAACATATCTATCCAAGAGACCAACAGAGAGAGAGAGAGGTCAGACAGAACTGAAGGGCAACCCCTTGTATGGATTTTATGCAAATATTACAGCAGAATGATCGGTTGCAAAGGCGAGAAATTGATAAAAATGTATAAATAATAAAGACATAAACACAGGTTAGGTAAATGTCAGGTAGTTCACTATATCTTTTTTTTTTTTACCAACTTTAAGTGCCTTTTCAGATTTAGTTTGATACTACAAAATATAATCAACTAATAAAAGATGATGTAAAATTATGGATTCGGATTAGGATAGAACTTTTCTGAACTCCAGTGTTACCTTGAATTAGCTGAAATTCACTAAGCTAAATAAAGTTAAACTAGCTTCCCCAGCTGCAACATTAATGTATAGAATAATATCCTGGATTATTCTATCATAATATGACATTCATTAATGCATGACTTTTACTTGAACTAAGTATTTCCCCTTTTACTTAAGTACATGTTTTAGCTCTGAAGCATCACTCTGCTCTCTAACACTGAAGTGCTTCCCTCAGCAGCAGTGAATGGCCGCGGTCTGCCTGGATGATGCAGACCGATGATGTCAGCCCAGCTCACAGGCTGAAGCCACACCCTCTCACCTCACAAACAAATTTGGACGCAAGTGCATGACTACAATGCGCACACTCCACAGGCAATACTACTTAATAACTTGTTACTACTTCTCATTTTCCCATTATAACCTAATGAGTGAATGAGGGAGAGCAATAGAGACATTCAAAGTAATGTGTGATTATTTAGTAGATTCCTACAGCATGGAAAACAACCTAGGAATAAATTGACACAAATTTGCATGTCTTTTGGGAACAGGAATGGCAGAAAACATGTCCCCTCCAGTAACTGACTGGTTGTATCTGACGTGCACCCTTAGGGACAGGAAGCAGGAAAAAGCAGGAAAAACATTTGACGGTGTTGAGTGTAGTTAGTGATGAAAAAACACATGTGTTTTCCACGTTTTCACTGACAACTAAACTGTCCAAGCAAACTCCCATCCCGTCAGTTGGAACTGATGAAGCCTCTTGGAAAACAGGTGAAAAGTCTTCAAGAAACTTCGAGTCCAGTCAATATGAATCAACTACTAGAATAACCATGACCTGGATGACTGGGAATCTTCACAGACATACAATGAGAGATGAGAAGTCTCATGATAATAATTCAGTGCTCAATCAGCACTGCAGATGATGCTTTACTGGTACATATGATAATTTAATGATGATATAAGACTGGCTGTAATGGTCAAATGTAACAATGGCTGCTGTGGTTCTCTGCGATGTCTTTCCAGGTGTTCTTTATTCGGGAGTTTACATGCAAACAGATCATCAAGGATGGGACTACATCCATTTACGGTTAAATACAGAGCTGGAAGTGCAGTTGTCTGGTGATATCTATGAGAAAGGAGCTTGCAGGTGCACAGATTCAAGAATCTGCTCAGAGGAAATCAGATACATGCAGAATTTTCTTTAATGACGCACAGTTTGAGTTGTTCTGGCTCAGTTCGCACTGTGTCACCACTCTGCTGCCTCACTTCCTCCCCTCTTAGATGACAGGGATAAATGCTACGCTGAACACATTCAATTAGAGCGTATAAACAACTTATGTCTCGCCTAATGCATGAGAGCCCTGAAGAGACTATTGCATGTCTATTTTTAACATTTTCATCTGCAGCAGGAAGAACAGGCTCCACTTGTTTTTAGAGAAAGGCATACAGTTACAGAGATCAGAAGTAAGACAAAAGGAGGAGCAGCTGGAGGCAAACTTTCCCAAGTCCAGAGCTCCTTTTGGCCTGCTGCCATACGCGTCACCTGGGCCTCACACACAAACATGAGGCACGACTGTTCAATAATACAATAATACAGTGTGGCTCCTTTGACAACAGGCTGATAGTGCGACGGAATTGAAACTTTGGAACTGGAACTAATTTGGAACCGGGCTTGGATCCCCAAACCTAGTGATATGTGTGCGCTCACACGTCCGGGGACTGTGTGCAGGAGCAGCAGTGAGGAAGGAAAGGCTGGAAGTGACGGCTGTGCAGGAAGGTCAGGTTGGGTGTAAGTGAGGGTGAGGCTGACAGACGACGTCTTGACAGCAAAGCAAACTATGGCATGTATGGCATATAATTACTCACTGCCTGTTACTTCATCACGGCTGGATGGCAACAATCCATGGCAACTATGATACAATGCACTTGTCTGATTTCTGTTAACCTAATATAAATTATTTTTATAAACGACTCTCCCCTTCATTTTTCTTTGGAGAACAAATCTCCAATCTTCAAAGAGCATGCATTTCTGTGCAAAAAAATCAGCCTTTAATATGCCCAGTGGTCTCAGTTAGTGGGAAAACCAGGTGGATTAAGACGGATACAGAAAGCTTCATCATGACAGCCTAAACAATAGGCACATAAGGAGGACAGAAATAGAAAAAGCAGGGGAATCAGTCAGAAGAAACACCCATTTGCCACAACGCTGCTGTGCATGCTCCTCCTTTGGGGAAAACGTCAGGAGGACACAAACTTTTTTTTCTTCTACCAAAGCTCAGTAGTAGTCTGCAATATGTTTCTGCCAAAGAAGTTTTTCTTTTGCAAGAAATAGGAAATGCAGTTAAAATCTCAGCTTGTATTTGACCACCTCATGACAGTTTCTGTCTCACATCATGAGGTGGGGTTTTTGCTGGTTAATAAGCAAGGAGCTCTGAGTGCAGGGAACATGGAGAGAAATTATGTTCACTCATGCAAAGCTGGTTGAACACTGAATAACTTGTCCTTTAATTCATCATCAGTATGTTCTATTTCCATTCCCTGCCCAGGAGAAGAGGTTGATAAAGCTAGAAGGTAGACCTTTAAATTGCATATACAGTATATATTCTCCTGTCACAATGGCTGAAATAACTCTGTATTGGTTTCATGTTGGGTGTAAACGTACACTTACCGGCCACTTAATTAGGTACACCTTGTTAGTAAGAGGTTGGACCCCCTTTAGCCATCAGAACTAGCTCAATTCTTTGTGGCAGGGATACAACAAGTTGCTGAAAACATTCCTCAGAGATTTTGATCCATATTGACATTATAGCATCACGCAGTTGCTGCATTTGTCCGCTGCACATCTATGATGCAAAACTCCTGTTCCACCACATCCCTGAGGTGCTCTAATCGATTGAGATCTGGTGACTGTGGAGGCCACTGGCCTACAGCGAACTCACTGTCATGTTCAAGAAACCAGTTTGAGACGATTTGAGCTTCGTGATATGGTGCGTTATCCTGCTGGAAGTTGCCATCGGAAGATGGGTATGCTGTGGTCATAAAGGGATGGACACGGTCAGCAACAATACTCAGGTATGCTGTGGCGTTTAAACAATACTCAACTGGTACTGAGGGGCCCAAAATGTCCCCAGGAAATATCCCCCACATCATTAAACCACCACCACCAGCCTGAACCGTTAATACAAGGCAGGATGGATCTGGATGGTTTCATGCTGTTTACATTGAATTCTGACCCTTCCATCTGGATGTCACAGCAGAAATTGAGGCTCATCGCACCAGGCAGCGTTTTCCAATTGTCCAAATTTGTTGAGCCTGTGCGAATTGGAGCTTCAGTTTCCTGTTTCCTGCTGTAGCCCATCTGATTTAAGATTCAATGTGTTGTGCATTTAGAGATGGTCTTCTACATACTTTGGTTGTAACAAGTAGTTGTTTGAGTTACTGTGGCTTTTCTATCATCTCGATCCAGTGTGGCCATTCTCCTATGACCTCTGACTGCCACTCACTGGATATTTTCTCTTTTTTGAACCATTCTCTATTACATAACCAGTTTCTGAAATACTCAGACCAGCCCATCTGGCACCAACAACTGTGACACGTTCAAAGTCAATTGAATCACCTTCCTCCCCCATTCTGATGCTCGGTTTGAACTTCAGCAGGTCGTCTTGACCATGTCTACATGCCTTAATGCATTGCCTAAATGATAGTTTCCTTAACAAACAGTTGAACAGGTGTACATAATAAAGTGGCCGGTGAGTGCATATGCACACACTTTGCATTTACACATTACCTATGCACTATTCTAGAGGGTTGTTTTCAAAAAATGCAACTGATACCACCAGTCCATTTCATTCAGGCTCGAGATGAAACTCTGAATGAAGCTCTTTTTACCACCAGGGACGGCTGAACGTTCATAACAAAACTATACACAAAGGTTCTCATAGGTTCAGAGAAGCTCAGTGCACAAGATGGAAGAGCATAATGATTAATTCAGTCGCTCAACTGTGTGCACGTCTGCGGCTCTCTAGCGACTGTAAGTGTGTCTGTGTGTGTTTATATGCTGGTCGGAGATTACGCAAGTGTAGAATACTGTGTGTGTATGGCAGCACAGTGATCAGGCAAAGGGAGGCTGAGAAAGAGTGCCTGAAATATCACAAAGCATCCTCCAACAATGGGAAAAGTAATTATCTTGGAGTATTAATCTGAAGGAGGTGGGCAACCTTTGACAAACACACACATAAACACATGCTCAAGCAAGACAGTCACAGATGTTCAAAGAAAGACTACTTGTAGAATGGGCCTGCTGTGTGTGCTCTGCTTGATAACCACATTTAAAAGTGAAGCTCTTAAATTACAAATACAACTTCATACAACCGAGAATTGGTGTGTTTAATGAGGTCTCTGTGTATAAGAGTAGAAAACAATGGTCAACATAAGCTTTGTGCATTTGCTTCACTACAGAGGAGCGGACACATAGAGAGACAGGCCAGGCTCTTCTATCTGCTGATTATTCAAAATTAAATTTTGTTTAAAGCAATTAACAAAGACAGGAGGGGTGGAACAAACAGGCAGACACAGAGAACTATACATTCACACCGGCATATATAGCTCTTTCAGTGGATGTATGTCAGCGAAAGCAAGCCCCAGCTCGCTGATTTGCCCTTGTTGTGTGATAGTAGCTGAAATTAGCATGTAAATGGTAACTTCGATGACGGTAATGGATGAACACACTAATGTTTGCGTTTCCTCTAGAAGCCGAGGCGAAAGCAGGGGCACAACCCTCTGCTGTTAGGCAACAACAACCCATCAGTGTGTCAGGCTGGAGTTTGTCTGCTGCCAAGTTAAATAGGATTTGATGGGCGTTGAGCTGTTGTTTCAGTGAAGTTATGAGCTGGGCACTCTGACGTATTCTAATGCAGTGACACGTTGACAGCTCCGAGGAGAAGCCATGTGCTGTTTGTCAATCTTTTACAAACAATGGAAATCGCATTCAGGGCAGCACAGAGGTGCAGTGGCTAGCTGTGTCGCCTCAGAGTGAGGTTTTCCTTTCTATGTGCACTTTGATGTTCTCCCTGTGTCTGAGTGGGTTCTCCCCAGGTGCTCTGGCTTCCTCTCAGACATGCAAGTGATCTTAACTGGTTTCTTTAAATTGCCCATAGGTGTGAATGTGAGTGTGCAAGCCCTGTGGTGAATGGGTGACCTGTCCAGGGTGTACCCCGTCTTCGCCCAGATGATGCTAGGATAGGCTCCAGCGCCCCGCGATGGATGGATGGGAATCGCATTTAGTCATCATTTCGTCGTCAATAATGTCAATGTGATGAAACATGGAAAATGTGGCGGTCTGTCCTGTCTGAGAAGATATCGTAAACATTAGCTTCAATAGCTGCCATTACCATGTACACACAATCATAGTGACTGCCAGAGTGACCTTCGATCAACAAAATCTAAGCAGTTTATCATTGTGTACAAGTGGATATTTGTGTCTAATTTGAAAAAATTCCCGCCAAGCTTTGTGGAAGCCTCTTGTTCATAATAGCATGGTATGTATGGTGACAGTGATCTTGACATTTGACCTCTGATCACAAAACACTAGGGACTTTATCGCTGAGTCCAACTGAATGATTTTGCCTAATCTGTAAAAACTCTATCCAGTAATAGACAAACTTTTCTGTTCAACTTTGAGTTTAAACTCTGGAAGGTTCACCACAACATTATTATTCACTGTAGTCACAATGTAAGTTTGTGGTCCAAACTTTTCATATTGCAATAAACTAGACAACAAAGAAGGCTTTTCATTTAGATCACAAAACCGATGGGTTTGATGGTTTTGTGTATTTCCCTATGTTCAGTTGTAACAGCAATCATGCAAAACAGTCTAATGGACTAGCTCTAACAGGCTGGAAGGAAGACAGCAGCAGGTCTGTATTATTGTCTGTTCTGCAGCTTCAGATCCATTAGTGCACAGCAGAACTATGAATGATGACAAGCATTAGTCTCACTCTGCTGGCTCTTGGTCATATAATGGCCTCTAGTTGCAAGGAGTTTAGCATTCCTAAATGTGTTTAAGTGCTGCCATTAACCTCTGTACCAGAGTGGTGCTCCGGCTGCAAGATGAATAGCATTGACAGGAGCAGTGGGCATGGGCATGCATGCAGAAGGCTGCGATGTGACACATACTAAGAGTACAAGTGAGCTGCATTCAGACTGGAAGTCAGCACATTCATGTTGAACTGCAAAAACCTGGCCCTTCTAACAGTAGTGACATGGAGTCCTGCAGATTATGATAAAAAATAATGATATCTAGTAATTTATCTATTTTAACAGACCAGACAGACCAAAATGTCCAATTCAGTCCAATTAAAAAAAAAAAAAAAATTTGTCCCTGAGGGGCAACTGCAAGGCAAGAAGAATAGTAATATGAGGAATAATGTGACACACGATTAAGACCACATGTAATGCAAATAAATTAACTTAATATTATACATATAAACAAGTGTAGTATATTACAATGATAAGCTGCTCAGTATACACAGAATAAGAATTTAGATGTGAAGATTTGGCAGACAAAGGCCCAAACCAAAGCCATGTTTTTTTTCTCTCCATCTCTTTAATAGCTAATAATGAAGGAGATGGATAGTGAAAAATTCCTCTGCAGTAAAACATAAACATTTTTAAATCTAGAAGGTTAGAATAACCAGTGATAGAGTATAACAAGCACATTTTACTCGAGAACAATACTTAAGTTTAAGTGTAAAGTATTTATACTGTATGATCAAATATTCTGTAAAATTTTGGGGTGCTTGTACTTCACTTGAGTATGTCCATTTTCTGCTAGGGCTACTTCTACTGTATCTATCTATCTACTTCTCACTTCCATGTAATTTTCAGTTGTTTTGTGGTTCAGACTTTGCGTGTAAGTAGCTGACATTGCTCAAGGGCCTGTGATGCTAAAGGGAAGACTTAAAATGTCAGCCAGCAACAGCAAAAGGGTACCTTCTGCATCTAGATGTGTTACTTCAATAACTGATGAGCTAGGATGGCAACAGGTTGACATTTTGGAGGCAAATATAGCTTATTTCACTACTTTATGTTTCAAAAAGGAAACAGTTGTAAAATTTTCTTAATGTAGCAACAAAAACACTAATCTATGGCGAAAACTGATCTGCTGCTGTTTAAACATCCAAACGAGCGTGTTGTTTGTGCATAATCAGGCCTTCACCTGTGCCTTCCACCATTCCCTCTGGTCTAATCAACTGCTGCTCTGAACTGCTTCCCATCCCTCGTAATCACACACACACACACACACACACACACACAGCACCCAAATCAGCACACCCCCCCCCCTCACAGCTCTTATAGTAATACACACAACTGAGACAAACAACACATGGCTATCTGCCTCCTCACAAAGGCTCATTTCGGAGCCCCCACCATTAACATTTCACTATTAAAGCAGCCTTTGTTTGCATTTGTCGGGTACAGGTCACACAGAAACTCTGTGAAAATGAATCAAGCATTCTCAGATTCATTAATGGGCAGTGCTGAATAAATGTCAGAACATAACAAGCAGCATCGAAGACAGTGAAAAGAAAGTGAGAGCCATGGAAAGTTTGAGCAATTTGCCGCTCACACGTCTGAGGAGAAACACGATGAACAGCAGCTACGGAACACTGAGACTGCCAGTGCTGATCAATAATATATAAGTGACACATAGCAACAGTGCCGTGACGGCGGCTCCTACTGTGCTGCTGGCAGAGTGTGGCCACATGTTCAAAGAAGCAGTGAGGTGTGTTTTTTAAATAATACATGAATAATTGTTGCACTGGTGAGGACAATCAATATCGTAACACTATATTTAAAGAAAAATGTATAATGAAGATGTTCTGATTCTCTTTAAATGCTTAACGGGGCGGAGTTTTGGAATGGACGTGGGTGGGGAGAGGGTGAGGGTGTAGTCTCAGAAGGCCCTCAGTAAGCGTCTTGTAAACCCAGGCATTATGAGCTGCAGAATGCCTGCAATGCCTCACTATGATACTTATCTTGTAGTACGAATGAATATCTAAGTTTAAACCTATGTGAACTGTGTTATTTTCACTTTTGGAACTCTACTACATTCTTAGAAATCTCCCGTGTTTATATGAATTAGTCTTAAGGTCTGCTCAGAATCCATCCTCATCCTTTTCTGTATTATTTTCTATTAGGATCCTAATTCAGAATCAATAAAGAAAAAGGCCGGCTCTTAACTTGATAAGAGGCGAAGCCAGTCTCTGACAAACATTCAGCAAACCTGACTCCTCGTCTCTGGTAGCTCCTGTCGGGGGCCATGAAGGCCACATTTGTGTCAGCAGAGTCTGCTGCGGAGTGGATGAAGGGAAGCAGTGAATGCTAATGAGCAACCGAGAGAAAGTGACACGTTTTTTCCACACACACAGCGTGCAGGCATTAATGCCTACGTACACCCTGCTGCGCAGCACGTGATTGTTGTGCAGTTCACTCCCAAGCGTCCAACATTTAAGTGCTGAGAGACAGCACAGGAGGCACCTTTGGTTCTTAATTTAATCATGTAAATAAATGGTCACAACCTGGAGCTAGAGGGGTTAGCATGAGAAGCTCCCCCAGAACACAGACATGGGGGAGAAGATAAACACTTTTACTCAGCGCTGACGCTGCAATAAAAGCCAGCAAGTGCTCATTACTAAACAATTAACATACTGAGGCACATGGCAGCCGAGTGACTTCAGGCACAAACTAAATGGACAGAGGCATCAGAGGCAGCGAAGGCGCTGGCTCTGAACAGCTGTGTGCCGGTGAGACTCCCCTATTATCCGGCTCGCTGTCAGCGCCGCCCGAGAGCAACAGAGACAAATGAACATCTTATTTTAGTGTACAGAGAGGAGCAGCAGAGGAGAGAAAACTCACTGATGCTTTGTGGAATCAGGATTGCTGTCATGGTGATAATACCCCAGACACCCCTCGCTCTCTGTCCACCACCAGGGTCAAGACAGGGAAAGAAGAGCACAGAGAATGGAGAAGACACTGAGGACTTGTGAGCTGGTTCGCACAGTTTAAAATTTATAACATGATGTCATGTTATGGCCTAAGAATAGCATGTTACTTTGACTATTTCCCTTGTAGGGTTGTCACGGTAATTGCAAAGATGAAATACTGAGTCATTGATAATCCAACTGGGAGGATGGCAAGCCGCAGTCACAGATGTATGTGATGTCACCTCACCTCGCCTCACATTCAGGTGGAAACGATGGCACGGGCTGTGCTTACAGAACAAGGGTTATAACACATTGAAAGGACAGAGAGAAGCACAACAAATCAGAGGTCTCATCTAGCAAGTTAGCACAAGCTAACTCTTTCACTACAGCTTTCATTTAATGTGTTATGACGAGATTCATTTCATTTGAAGTTGTTGAATTATCTTTTTGAAAAAAATTAACTTTTCCATGATACTCTAGTTTTTAAAATGCACTAGTATATCAGGATCATTATGACACAAACAAGAAAAAATGCAATGTAATGCGCAACAACTTAAGACACTGACATGCTCCATATGGGGAGATCAGGCTGATATGTCAAGTATTTAAAGGTGAAATCATAGTATTATAAGTGACATAAACAACTGTTCAGGTATTAGAACTTAACTTCCAGTCATTTCTCAAGAAAAGTATTACTTCTTTACCACATGTAGTTAATGTTGGTGAGTAAAACAGGCTGAAAAATCCTAACTTTAGGTTAGTCAGCTTTTTCAGTCAGCAGTTTCTGGGATTTAAATGGGAGCTAATCTCAAAGTTGTTTTAAAAAATAAAGGATCTCACACACATTATTCTCAAAGAATAAACATATAAAATGTCAAAAGTATTCTTCGGGGTGGTAACAGAGCAAAGGGGAAACAGGGTTTCTTGTCTCTATAATCAATCTTTGCTTGAAACATCACCCGTGTATAATGTGGCTACTGAGACATGAGACAGAGGCACACCGCGGGGTGAAAGGCCCGCAGTCCGAAGCTCTGAATCACTGACATGAGACTGAGATAAACAAAGATGTTACGTAAATAAACCAAGATGACCTCCGCCATCCATTGCCACGTTCCTCCCCTTGGAGACAGCAGGACAAGTTGAAATACTGCCTTTCATACCTCTATTTTGCAATTTGTTAGGACCACAATTAGATTTGGCAGGCGGTCTTCTGGCTGCGTTGCAAGATATAACTCACTTTGGCCAGCTTACAGCAGACACGGCCCCGACACAATGATTCTTTTATGTGTGTCGTGTCTGGAGTTTGAGATAAACAAGGTGAAAAATTGCAAAGCAGTTCACAATGACTGTGCATTAAAAAAAACATCAGATGTACTCGAAAGGATATCTGCAATCCTGGGAGACAGGAGACAGAAACATTTGTGTCAGAGATTTCTATGCCACCATTATGCAGGTGTATAATGACAAAGCTGTAAAAAGACTGAGGTGGACCTGCTTCAGTGCAAACTCATCAAAGTCTCCTCTGCGATCCTGCGTGTGCTCACTGAAGCATACATGATGCGTCTGTCACTCTTAGAAATCCACTAGAGGTGGAGCTGCCTGATACAACCAAGTGAACACAGTTAATCTTGTCTTCTATGCAAAATCACCTATTTGCATCCCAGTGCTGGTTATCATGCTGTGACATGTGAGTTGATCTCTGCTTGTAGGCTTCTCGTTATAATTGCTGCACTGTTTATTTATGAGGGAGTCACTTTAGGTTCACCATGATCTTTAAGTTACACTGTATTTCCTTAAAGTGCATGTTTGCATAATCTTACTTCATAGTTGTCAGTAAGCAAGTTCCTGCTCCCTGCTGCCTTCTATTCACACCGAAGAGACCTTTTGTTCAACATGTCCCAATAGCCAGCTTCACCAACCGGGAGTCGGACCGCCAAGGCAACCCACCCTTGAATGCCATCCGATCCGTATAGCAGCAGACCCCCATGGCTCCTCCCGTGGGCCTGAACCCTTGTCTCAATTATACGCTGAGCTTGGCCACCAGGTGCCTGCCTGTGGATCCCTTCCCCAGGCCTGGCTCCAAGGTGGGGCCCCAGTGTCCCTCCGGGTGTACGAATCCTCTTATCAGGCATCATAGAGGTCCTCTTGTACTGCACTTTGTCTGGCCCCTCACCTAGGATCAATTTGCCTTGGGTGACCCTACATAGCTCCAAGGACAATTTGGGCACTCAAACCCCTCCACCACATAACGTGGCGGTTCATGGAGAGGTTTTTGTTCAACATTTCATCATTTACTCCTTTAATCCTCTACTTCTCAGGAAAGATGTTTATCTGCTTTTGTGTTCTTGATTAAATCGCTGTGGCTGACTCACTGACTGACAGGCTGAGTCAGTGGAAAACTGCAGGAACACACTCAGCTCTGTGCTTAAGCATGTCCGAGTCAGCCTGGATGCTCTCTGTAAGAAAGAACGATACAAGCCAGAGAGACACAAGCCTTTCAGCACTCTGAATCAGGAGGTTACGTTTAATAGATGGGAGGGATTTGTGGGGTTGAGATGGTCGGTGGTCTCTCCCTGGTCAGTCCAAATCTCCATCGTACCTTCTGTGATCAGGACACGTCCGTGTCTCTTGAAGTCAGAGCTCAGCAGCGGCTGAGCCGTTGGCAGGAAGCAACTGAGAAGAATGCTAAATGTCACAAACATACTGTTCCCACCTGCACAACAGGAAGAGAGACACTCGTCGCTGCGGTCTACCAAAATATCATTTCCTGCTGCAGCTGTATAACACATTTATCTGTAGCTTAAAGGGAGAGCTCTTTATCAATCCAGATAGTTCTGGTGTGAGCTGCCCGGTATAAGATAGCAGCTGCAAAGATATCTGTCTTCTCTGTAAAGTAATGTAGCTAAATGTCACTTTCACTGAGTTGCACAAGGCACCAAAATTGTACATTTTAAAACCCCAACAGCAGAAATCATGAGCCAGCCAACCAGTATAATCCACCTCTCTCGATTTGAGCTGTTTCATATGGCATTTTTTTGCAGTATAGAAGGAAGCAACTCATGGATGAGACGCAAACTAAGCTCACTGGCTGCTAATGTCACAGCTCTGCTGCATTCAAGTTTACACTCTGCCCTGTCACAAGCATCAGCCCCTCTGTGCAGTGATACGGCGTAGTTCAGTACAAAGGAAGGAGTTTTACACATTTCAAGCAAGCACAGTGTTATCTGGTTCCATTATATTAGAGAGAAGCCAGGCATCTCTGCAACTGATATCTCCAAAACTCAACAATCCACAGAAAAACTGTCCCTTTAAAACTTTGCCTATTAATCACGTCCCACATTCAATGATTTTATCTTTTCCACAAAGCTATGAAACACAAAGCAAAAACTTCTCCGTACTAACAGCGTGAGTACCAGTGGAAGAAGGCACCTCAGAGGCCCCAGCTTACAGCAGAGTCATCTTCCTGCTTTCTGCAAGCTGCCTCTTGTCCTCTGTCCCTGATGGCCAATTAAGTAGTACAAACAGGCCTATTCCTTAACACGGGTACATAAAGGATATCTGAGAGGGCATATAACCGAACAGTCTCACCTAGGGAATACACAGGAGCCAAATGAGCTAAATGAAGTTCATGACACGGAAGAAACATTGCAGAAAATGAACATGCCGGCAGACACACGCTGCCTCGCGAGTTTGTGCAAGATGAAACATTTCTCAAGTCATTTCTCAATAGCACCGCTGAAGACGCAGGTATCTTATTTTAGCATGTCACACTCACAGACACAAAGACACCCAGAATGTGGGTGTGTGCTCTAATTGACTCACCAGAGAAGCGTTGTGAAGGTGGAAACTCATTACACACTTAAGTTAACAGCTACATGTCACAACATGATACAACAGTTACACTGATGAAGGAACGGAGGAAGCAAATCTGACCAGCTACTGAAGCATTTGTCTCGAAAAATTCACACGCCTGAGAAACACACTGACTGTAGTTTCTTCCTAACAAGGCTTGATCAGTCTATGCTAGCACACTATGTGAATCTTACGCAACAGTACTCACTGTCAGCACTTTTTGGAAGATTTTGGAGCATGCTGCTATAATACTTCACAGAGTCATTAATTTGTGTCGTGACTTGGCCAAGAGATACTTATATTACATCTTAACCTATCATAGCTTTACATACAGTTGCCTGGGCCATCTGACAGCAACGCCGACCAATGCTTCTGCATGCAGTTCCACTTTTATGACTGAAGGTGACTCTGGAACAATTTACTGTCACTCAGAGGAGAGGAGGGTGCATGTGTGATTTAATCGAGTTAATGGTGCTGACCTGAGGGGGAGAGTCACAGTTCCAGGTGGAACAACCAAATATCTCACAGTCTGATTCATCGCCATCCAGTTCATGTTCTGCACATGTGGACAATCAACGACATTATCATTTAATAATTTCATTAGCATCTAAAGAAGACATGTTGTCATGCATTGAGGAAAACCCTCTACTTTTACAGATCAACCCATGCACACAAAGCAGCCATTTTCTGCTCAGATTTAATAATAGAGAAAGAATCCTCTTCAAGACTCCGGTCTAATAAGGCAGAATTATTCCTTATTGAAAGCCTGCCTCCAATCCCATCCTTTGCGCGAATTGGAAATAATTCCAAATCAAAAGCGTGCTCCCTCTCTTGCCCTTGGATTTAATAACACAATGCGATTACTGATGCCAGGCCTGTAGCTTCAAGTTCACCACCACACAACAGTTCCTCATACAGAAGAACAGCATCATTTAGAGGGGGGCGGGGATGGCAGTGGAAGTCTTCTACTTCCCCTGTCGTTTCCAGGAATGCTCACTTGACAGCCTGTCGGCAAGTCTGAGAGAAACTCCCCCATCCAGCCATTCATCCCACAGACAAAGGCAACTTCAAGGGGAGACAAGCCTTTTTGCTGCTATTCTTCCTCACCGCTCCTCGGCGTCTCTCCGCGCCTCCCTCTCTCGCTCTCTCTCTCGCACGCTCATTCACAAACGCACTCCCAGGCTGTCATTAGCATACTAATGAACATGAATGTGAACATTTGGGAAAATTAAAAAAAAAGAAAGAAAGAAAGAAAGTGCCCACTCTGAGAAGAAAGTAGGCTTGGGAATGTCAGCTAACCTCTGTGTGGCATTCTCCCAGCTGACAATGTTGTTGATTTAGCCGGACCAGACCTGCTTAACCACCACTCTGCTCGACCCCAAGGCCCTCATCCATCAGACTGATGAATACAAGGGAGTTCATGCTGCAGAAAATGGAGCCGAGTAGCTCGTCTTTCTGCTTTTACATTAAGGAAATCATAAAGCAAACAATGTGTGTTTGGTTCCTCCCATATGTGAGAGGGGATAAATGTTTGTTACATAACCTGAGCATCTCTGTGGGCTTGGTCGATCTCAATTGACAGCCAACATAATTTCTGCTTTTGTTCCGCAATGACTGATTTGTCACCTTCCAGGATGCAGATTTGCCACTTACAACAAATGTAGATATGTTATTTTATCAAACAAAAACTGGTCTCTCAAGTTTCAATAAATGGCTGGAGCTGGATATGAAAGCTGCACTTTTTTATGTGGATGATTATGTGTCATATGAAAGGCTTCAGTCATAGTGAGGAACACAAAGAGAATTTTCACAGAATTATGAGGGAACATTTTAGCAACTTCTTTTGGTTTGACAGTCGAAACTATTTTGGATCAGTGCCATCACTCTCATTTCTCATCAGCCTCGGCCTCACACGTAGGAGGAAGTTTACAGCGAAACAGCTCAGATAAAACTGCATCAAAAGTCTATCAATGCAAGTTCAAATTTATGCCACCTGATTTTGTTCCAGCATCCGAGTGTCCCCCCTACACACCCCTGTTGTGTACAGAGTCAAAACAATTAGAGTCAGTATTAATTAGATGATGATAGGAAATAGAAAATTAAGATGTCGAATGCTCAGGCTTTCTCAATGTGGCTTTATCTTGAAGGCTCTGCCATCGTGGTAACTTTAAATAAGGTCATGACGCCCAGTTCTCCACCTGTAACATAATTTAATCCTCCTATTATGAACTGGTATTTAACTCAAGTTCTTGTTTATATCTTTTTTTTATACCTTTTTTTTATACCTTTATTTTTTCCCACCCAACATCAGAGATGAACACATGAAATGAACCAAGAAAAAAGTGACACTAATATTGTATAAATAATTTAGTGAGTTGTCTCCGTATCCAGATGAGGTTGGTATCTGGATGACAGTAAACAACAAATGACTTCTGCATGAGTTTTGTTTTTATTTTCACTGACCCGAACTGAATCATGGCACAGATGATCGTAAATCAGCACTGCAATGAGCTCTCAGACAACTGCTCTGAGGGGCCAGCCGACGGCAACAAGCTATTTATAACCTGTCAGCAAAGGGTAGGAAGGCCTCATCATAAACACATGTTCGCACAACTGCATGTCTGACCGGTGATGCGCTCCTTGGCAGCTTTTTGAAGAGGTGACAGAGGGTAGTAGAATCTAAATGTGCCGACCGGAGTATGTGAAAGAAAGTTCTACTCAAGCCAGCTGACATGAGAATCTCTACGCCTGGACGTGGCTTCAGGTGACATGAACAGATCAGTGAACAGTCAAAATCAAATATGAATTCTCATTTAGCTAGATATTTGTTCTCAAAGAAAGTCCTGCCCCAGCCATTCATTAAACTTAAAAAAACTCATCTCTGTTTCAGAAATTTAAACATTTTCATATTTCCATTTCCATATGTCCTCCCGGGTGGAGGGGCGAGGGAGGACGTAAGAAAATGTGAATGTTAGGTCAAAAACTGGAATTTTTTCAAAATAGGCAATCTTTAAGGTTACATGCAAAACCTTGTGAAGCAGGGGTGGGTGGTGGGTAATTACTCAAATCCATCTACTTTGCTTCCAAATATTATCAGGGTATGATGAGCAGTCTGGTCCGGCTGCGTCCCACTGTGATACCCGGTAACTTCTGTCACTTACGCAATGAGACAAACAGCTGATTTATTTGGATGAACTCTGATAGTTTTGAGGAGTCCTTTTTTTTTTTACGTGTGTAAACATATGACTTATCAGCTCATCCCGAGTGCCGGAACAATGATTGTGATGCAGAAGGCACACTAAAATTAGCCATGTGTGGGATCATGATTGCAGCATGTGGTTTGTGATACATTGTTCCTTTATGTAATGACAGAATTTTTTTCAATTCACAATCTCATAAGTCATGGGGCAAAGTGATGAGTGGGACTGCACCCAAAGGTCACAAACTGACGTTAACTGATATTGAAAGGGAACAATCGGCCCCTCCGTACCTGTTCCTCATCACTGTAGCGCGCCCACGGAGCTGAGCTCTGGGCCCCCTCGACTGCCACTTCCTCCTCCCAGGGTCAAAAACATCTGCTGCTGCACAAAGGGACGCAAAGCGCACCTGAAACTCTCGCGCTTGTCTTAAGTTTCAGCTCTCAGTTTCCCTCTCTGCATCCGGCAAGTCACAAGTCACTGCTCCAAAAAAAACATAGGACGAGCAGAACAAAGTGATGAAAATGTACCAAAATAAGAGCATGACCTCAAAACGTATAATCAACCAAAAGGCATGACTAACTATTGGGTGATCAAGAGGAAAATGATATGCCACTAACTGTACAGTTGATTAATTATTTAATTCAACTGTCAGGTAAACATACAAACAATTTAATGCACAAGTTATTGGGCACCACTATTTTACTGCTTACAGCCCTAAACAGATAATGATGGAAATGTCCACAAAGAAAAACAATGAAGAAGGTCAACTGTGGTTGAGTTTTTTTTTAATTTACATTTATATTGTGATACCTGAAAACCCTTTGACAAACATTTGAAAGATGAAGCAGAAGCTATAGTTGAAATCTCTATTACAACATTTTTCCTCATGTCTTGCATGATTAGCATTCATATTTGAAAACCTTGCTCGAAACTTCAGCCACTCTCATGCGACACCTAAAAACTGAGAAGGAATCTATATGATAAATATATCCTGTATGATAATCTAACACAAGCACGAGCCACGAGTGAACTGGAAATGCTAACATTTTATGATCCAGCTTTAAAAAAAATAGAAAGCACACCAATGAAGCTTCAGTCTCCTCTGGCTCTTTCACAAGCTGCTAGCCAAGAAATGCTTGGGGCTCACGAGTGTGCCTTCGAAAGCAGAATGCTGTCTGTCTGTCCGTGTGTATGTGTGCGTGCGTGAGAGAGT
>KV751334.1:9405902-9465114 GCA_001698575.1 Mola mola | reverse complement strand
AGTTTTTAGAGGCGTGTTTGTGTCTCCAGAAGGAGCTGCATGAATTGTTTCAGACTGTGAGTCTTCAAAGACCCGTCATCACATCTGCTGCAGGTGGCAGCACATCAAAACTGTTGACAATCACGTTGCAATGTAGGTAAATTTAGTGGATAAAGCATGTGTGAGGGGGCAAAACACAACATCGGTATTTTTTATTGTCAGAGTGTAATTTTATTCATTCATTCATTCATTTTTATTTAATCGTAGCTGTCAGTGATAAAAACAAAGCATGATGCAATTAGTCCCCACTACTGAACAAACAGGAGGCAGATAGACAGACAGTACTTTGGACTGACAGATCGTGCAGGGGAGAGTCGAATGCTGCAAAAGGTCAAAGGTCAGTCAAGGCTGCAGCACAAAAGTGTACTTGTCAGAGAATTCCTGGCAGGATGCATATGATGGCAACTGAGCTCTTATGATTCAGTAGCAGGGTTCAAATTCAAAGCCTTGTTAAAATCATGGGTTCTACTCATCAATACAGCTTAAAATGAGGCTGTTTATGTTCCATAATGCACAGAGAAAGCATATTCAGTAATGCTGATTTTAACATTAATATGTTCAGGCCAGCAGAGCTGTTGTGAACCATCGTTTTCACTTAGTCTCTCTGTTTTAATTGCTTCCCTGCCTCTATCACGGTCACGCTCTGATTCTGTCAGATGTTGGGTTGATTGGTTTTTTTGTTTGAGACAGAGCATGTGACCAGTCTGCTTCACGTCTGTTGGTGCTCTTGAGCTCAGTGCAAACTCGGGAGAGATGGGGAGTCGCAGGTGGGGCAGGGGGCCAACATCTCCTGCAGCCAGAGAGGGTGAGTGACCTGCTGCACAGGGGGATGACACGTGCGGACCGACCCACACAGTGAACTTAAAGCTGCTGTGTCAACATGCATCTGGAGCCACTGAGCAACTCTGGGGGTCACCTGGTACGAGCGTGTGCTGGTGCTCGACCTGGTTCGGGGATAAGTCTCTGCCATCAAGCTGCGGCATGAAGACAAGGCCGCCCTCTAGTGGACGGATGTTGTTTCATCACTGACTCCCAGGTGGCACGCACCAGCTGTCACATGGTCCTTTGTGAAGTTTGTTACCCTGCACACTGGTGTAGTCATGTCTGTCTGTGTGCGAACCATAGAGACGAACCACTCAAAAACGTCTGCAAGGATCATTTCAAAATGTTACAAGGGGTTAAATATGGTCAAGATCTCAAACTGATTCAATTTTGGAACCTCCAGACATGCGTTACAGGCCACTGAGGCCCCATCTATTTCCTGCTCATGCATAATATTTTTTGTTTGCAACACCTAAAGTTATATCTGTTATTTCTTATCATAGGTTGCATGTCATGTCTTTTCCTAGATTTTTAATTAGACAACCATGCCGGAACCTGTTGCAGCGGTAGCAGTAAAATCTTACTAGAAAGGAAGGAAAAGAGCGATCGAGGATGTAAAAGTCATTGTAAACTCTTCTAAAATTTAGGCAGGAGTGAGCTGTGCTCCCTATTTAATTTAGTTTACATATTCGTTTAAACACAAATTTAATTATGCAGCAAATGTGCATTATATTTGAGGAAATAGTAAAGTGGGTTTTCTCCGGGTACTCCGGCTTCCTCCCGCATTCCAAAAACATGCAAATCTGGGGGCTAGGTTAATTGGTCACTCTAAATTGCCCGTAGGTGTGAATGTGAGTGTGGATGGTTGTTTGTCTCTATATGTCAGCCCTGCGATGAACTGGCGACTCATCCAGCGTGTACCCCGCCTTCACCCCAAGATGCTGAGATAGGCTCCAGCCCCCCCCGCGACCCCTAACGGGATAAGCGGTAGAAAATGAATGAATGAATGAATGAAATAGTAAAGGTATTTACCGTAAAACTCAGTGTACTTTGGTTGAAGACAGCAGTCACAGCTTGTCTAATGTGATGCTAAATAACAAAGGTAACCATCCAAGTGACACAAGTGAGCAGTACTGCGAGTTCTCACTGAGACGCTGCGTTGCTTGTCTCTGCAGTGATGCCAGTCCCAGCAACAGCCTTTTAAGATCCCCTAATGGGTTAGAATAGTACTTTTGATAAACAAAAGAAAGCGTGCTTTTTTCAGCGGGTCATGACAGGAGAAAGACACTGTAATTCACAAACAGGACAGAGCCATGTTTCTACTTATTTAAGCACTTTTTAATAATTACTCAGAGGCACAAATACAATTTATAAGTCTACCTTTCTCTATATGTGCACCCAAATGTGACCTCGTGTTCCAGCGTGTGAGGCCTCCCAGTTGAGCCACACAACAGCAGAAAACCACAGCTTCAACTCTCTCGCACACACACAATTCTGCTGGTGCTCTCACATAGCAGATTTGTTTTCCCTTTCATGGATCCACACGTAACATCAGCGCTGAAAGAAGAGATGTGATCCGGCTGAGCCTCAGTGACAAATTGAGGTAGATAACATTCTCCAATTTTCTCCAACTTCAGAGCCGTGAAACACTGCTGACAATCCTATCTGAGCCAGTTCCTACTCATTTACCATTTAGCATCTCCTGTTCAAGGTTTCATGTGTTTTCTGTGAGCTTGCTGCTACTCAACTCAGTAAACAGAGTAAAAACAAGATTATTTAATAATTTATCTTTATAACTTCCAATGCTTTGAACCTCTTAAAATAAAAAAAATTACGTTCATTGTTACAGAACTGGGTTTTAGATTTAGAGGGTAAAATATAAAACTGAACAAAGAAATTTAAACATGACCTTCATTGAAAGAAAGTGTTCCTTGAAGTCATTCATTCATTTTAACCTGGTTGCTTTACTTTCAGTCAAGGGTTCCACTTCTTCCTGCGGGCTTCTGTGTTGTGTCTCTGACGGGGTGGAGATGAAACACAAAAACGTGACAAGTGTTGCCATGGTCACAAACCTCCACTCTGTCTGCCTCCTTGCAAAAAAACTGACACTGAAATTAACACTTAAAAGTAACAAAGGATCAGTTATAATGTAACAAGCACTACAGAGAACATGACTACAGAGTTATACAGGCGTACATCAACAACTGAACAAAACAACAACATACATGTTGCATGACTGACCATCAGAAGTTCTCGTTCCCCTGTGAGCAGCGGCAGAAAAATGCGACTTTCTGCCTTAGAAAATACTGCACGGCTAATTTGGAAGAGAAACTGTGGAGGTACAGTACATGTCATGTTTTGCAGCATTTTGCAGCATTTAGGCCATGCTAAGTGACTTAGAAAAATGCCCTGAAACGTGCTCCAGCATTTGCTCTTTTACAGGAACTTGGGAAGGATGGTGGCGAGGACGAGCTCCATCAATAGACAAAGATTCTCAGTGGGAGAGCAGAAGCATGACCACTGACAGTACTTCCACAGTTTCTTTTGTAGCATTTTGGCACTTCTCCTACACGTGCTTACAACAAGTCACCAAGTCAGTCTGGGACTCAAAGAGCCTAAAGAGTTAATGTTTGGTAAAATATCATAAAAAACAACATTGAGCATTAAATAGTATAGAATTACTTGCTGTCGTGAAGTTATTTATCAGAATCAGGTGATGAATGGCTGAATTAAGTGCTGAAAGTTTGGTAGTGCAAAGTCAACAGTGCTGAACCTACGACAACACGGGGATATTTAAAACAAGTCCTGTTTCCATTTGTGCTTTCACCTTTTTAAAACTAAATATTGGTAAAAGCCAACACTTGTGAAGGCAAATTGAATATTTCCTGTGCAGACAATAAGCCATTCAATCACTCATCCTACAAAGTTGACAGAGGGCGCTAGGATATCAACTATGGCTATTGTCCTTATTAAAACGAGCTCTTTGACGGTGAGAATATCTGGCCAAGTATCAAGTAACAGTACATTATATCTGAAATGCTGCTAGCCACCTAAAGGAAGGTGATCCAACTTCCTCTCAACCAGTCCACCAATGAATCTCGGACAAGGACAACAATCACAGACCACACGACAGAGCACGATCATTTAGCTGCTTCTAAACACAGTTTCTCTAAAGTCATTTAAACGGTGATGCAGAACATCCCCAAGCTGGACCGGATATTGAGAATTCAGTATGTGTAATTTTGCGTTCAACAAAGCCTTTCTGTAACTTGTCCTCCGTGTGTACGTTTTTCTCAGGTCCCCTGAACGTCTCTATATTTGCCAAACACCACGAAAGACTACAAGGTTCATATCAATAGCACACGTGCACTCCTGATCATTACGCAGCGAGTGCTTCCACGACATCAACACAAGCGGAAAAGAATATTAAAATGTAAAAGAAAGTAACAACTTTTCCAGAGTTAAATGAACAAAATAAAGTGTCTCTATGCTTTCGTCCATGTGCAGGAGGGGTATTGTGGCCCAGCCCTAACTGTTTTCCTTCATCTTGAGGTCCTTCAGACATTGTCCCGCCTTCCAACAACCCCTGCCCCTTCATTTAGAAAAAAACAACCAAATCAGGCTTCTTCCCACAAGAATGCCCTGTGACCAGTATCCATGGTAACATCCAATGTGTGCAGGGTGGGGAGTAAGTTTTGTTTTTAAGAGTAAATGGTGATGACTTCACGGCCACCGCCCCGCACCAGGAGGACCCGGTTCAGACCCTCCATGAGAACCTCCAGGAACTCCATGTCTGAGAGGAAACAGTCAAGGTGCTCAACACACACGCACATCAGAAACATCATATATCACGCAGACATGCACTGAAGCTCCGCTTAAAGGACATCTCTGGTACTTTTAACTCCCATTTCCTGCACTTTTAGGCTCTAAAATTTCATAAAACATATTCTTTTTTTTCTAATTACTCTATGATGGGGTTCGGTTGCTTGGACCATTTAAGCTCAATGATGACATACATAGAAAGTGATGATAGAGGTCCAATAGAAAAGTCAGAAATAAATCGCTGTTTTTCACCACTATCTAGGCTCAAAATGTTATCTCAAGAGTCTGGTAACATGGAGATATCTACAGCAGGAAATTAACAAATGTTTGTTAAAGGCAGCTTAAAGGATACAGTTTTCGTCTCCCCCTCTGTTCTTAGGTGGTCCAGGCATGTTGAGCAGGACCAGCTGAGCTCCCTGCGACTTGTTCACCACCACCTCGTTCAGCTTGACAGCTGTGTGCATGCGGCGGACGTTCGACTGGTTCCTAGTTTGAGAAGACCGCAGTGACAAGACAGCGTGAAGGAAACCAAACTAAATCTCTTAAGCCGTGAAACTAAAATCTTCAAGCCAACACTATTCCATTGCCACAACGGACATTTTGACATGCAGGAAAAACACAGGTGTTAGCAATGACATTAACAATAGCTCTATTGAAGCAGCTAAATAGAATTCAGCCATCATTTATTTTGTTGCGCTTTTCCTGCTGTGATGCGTCAAAATGGCTTGATTTGGCAACATGGCAGCACTTCTGGGTAAAACAGGAGCTGCAAACTAGAAAAGTCCGTTCTCATTTAAAATATAAGGAGAAACTTCGACTTTCTCCTAAATTGTGACAAATAATGTTTTTCTGAGAAATTACACCTTTATTCCATTTCACTTCAGGAATAAAGATGACTTTTAGTAAAAACATTCCTTGGGTTAGCATCAAACACACAGAAAACATAGCGTGGTTAAAGGACTGAAGCACACTAAATTCTAAAAGGTCAAGTGTGTGAAAATTGGCGACATCTAGCGGTTAAGTAAAATATTGCAAGCAACACAGCACTGCCTCGCTGTCCCCTCCCTCTCCAAGCACACAGGATAACTATGGTGGCTGTCAGTATACGATCCTCCTCCTCCTCCATGTAGAGCAATGTAGATTAAGAAACTGGGGACAAACTTCCAGCAAACTACTGAAAAAAAGCTCCTTGTATTACTTATTCATCATCTTTTACTAGGTTGAATCTTCTTTGTTGATTTTATTCATTATTCATATAATGTCACTACGGGATATAAACCTAAAACATGTTTTCAAGCTTTTTTGTCCCCACTCGGCTACTGTAGTAACAAGATGGCGCTTTGAGCGGACGGAGGACCTGCTCCCACGTAACTATAAATTGATTATTTTAAGACCGCATACACACCTTTGATTTAAGGTGATTACACACTCATTTTAGCATAGCTATGAAGATAATTTGCTTGCAAACAGATACGCTTAAATTCAACACACTAGACCTTTAATAAAGAGATAGCATTTTAAGACAAAGAAGTCCAAAATCATATCACAGTTATTTTTTATTATGTCATTGCCAATGGTCGAATTGTATCCTAACAGTGACCAATTGAAACACACATCTTTAAATGTTGCCTCTTTATAAAAAAAACATCACTGTTGATTACAAAGCAACAAGAAACAAGTTTGATGGAAGCCAAATCAAATTAAGGTCGAAAACAAGACAATTGCACAAATTCTGCTTTCCATTTTACATGTTTATTGTTAACTTAAGACCGAATAAATGTTTTTGTATTTGATCTCAATGGAAAGCACAACTTTGCTCATGCACACAAAGAATGTCATATTACTACATGCAAAACAGTTTTTCCACCAATATGCTGTTTGAAGGACACAGAAACATAAAACACTCAAGCACACATGAGCTGGAGGACACTGAACAAAGCTACAGTCACCACAGCAGCAGCGGCACACATTTACAGCCCGGGGCAAGGACTTACAGACTCTCCCACTCTCTAGAAGGAGAAAATGGGACAGAACAGAAAGAGTCTTAGGTGCATTTCCACATTAGCGCTCTCTGCCCTACTCCGTGCTTCCAAGTGTCCCAGATGGCTAACTGTGAGACCGTGTAACCCTCAGAAAAGTGATATGGTGAGCCACTGTTTTTTCCCATCCTGTGATCGTCACAACATGTTTACCATGATTCATTCGAATTACCAGTAAAGGCCAGTAAAGTGGACTGGGATACGTCTGATGAAGTCCACATACTGATCACTTGGACAGTAGGGAATTAGAAGAGTTAGTGTGAACAGCAACACGGTGTGGTCTGCACTGAGACTGAAATGGCTGCAAGTGTACACACATGCACGTGCGCACACACACACACCAAATGCAGCCTGAATGCACACGCCATGCAAACAGCTGTCCCATTTCACCCGTCAGCCTGGTTGCTCCTACTGCTACATCAGCAGATGCTGTTCCCCTGTACTGAGGTGTGGGCACCATCCTGAAGTACTGTCGTCACTCTATGTACTATTTAAAATGGTGCAAATGTCTCTCTCAAGGCACATGCAGCAGCACCAGGTTTTGTAACATCACCTGTACAGGTGTACATCATCATATAGCATCATATACAGTAGATTTGACAGTACTCTTAATTTTTTGGCTTTTAAAGCTAGAGTTCTACAGGAAATAAACTGTCTTATAGCACCTTAGCTACAGAGGAACAGAGGTTGTGTCTCTTTTTCATTCAATCACACTTACGGTTTCATGTTAAACAGGTCGCGGACAGCCACGCTGGCGTTACCCTCGCGGTTGCGAATGCGCTCTGTGAAGAGCTTTTCCTTAGTCCAGGTCATGTGAACCCGCTCGGGCCCACTTTCGGTCTTGTCATTTATCGCAGCGTGAGATGCTGTGTTTTTGTCGTGGATGAGCTGGGCCTGGAGGGGAGGAAGAGACACAGGTGAGTAAGTACACCCAGGACATAATTCAGGGGAAAACAGGAAACACATCGAACAGAATGAAGGGAAAGATATACAGGAAATGACACCCAGGACGCTAAGAAAGGAACAATGAGAAGGTGACAAAGAGGTCCACGATAATGCCAGAAAGTCAAAAGGAAGCCAGGAAAGGGAAAGGTGGGTAAGTAATTAAGAGTGAAAAACAGTGTAGAGAGTGACCAAGCCAACATGGTGAATGGTTACAAACCAGGACCAAGGAACGGAGGATCCAACAGTGTTCTTTTTACAAATTGAAGAAAAGAGGGTGAAACCATGCCAGAAGAGAATTAAGGGAACAATACAAACTTATTACACTAATTAGTAATTACATGAGACACACAGGTCATGAAAGAGCAAATATGCGTTGGGCATCACAAGACAGTACTTCTTTGGGAAGGCAAAAGGTCCCAGCAAGAGGGGAAAAAACATATTTAAGGCAAGTCTATGAGCCTGAGATAGGGGACAGTGCAGCGTAGCAGGAGAGGTTTCACTTTTGTTACAGCTGTCTTAACTACTGCTCCTGTGTCCGAGCAAAATAGGACAGTGTTGACAGTATTATGAACACAGTCAATAACAAAAGATCACAGTTACAAATGTGTCTAACCTCATCTGTCATCTATAGAAATGGAGAATAACTTCATGTGTTCCAAATTGTCTTTAAATAAATGCAGAGTACGGTAAATAACATGCAAGTTAGTATTCAAAGGATACCCAGTCATCATGAAGGGTATTCCTCCACTTGGGAGGCCTCATAACAACTAGTCTGGCTCTGACTGTAAAGTGTGAACTCTGGTTGGGCCAATGAGTGGCAGCAGGGTGGAAGACAGTGACATGGACATGACTGGAGTGCTGGAAAGAGCTAAGCTAAAGTGAACAAAGAGAGCACAGTATTGTCAAGTCAGACTGGTGGGAATAAACCATCGCTGGGTCAAATTAGTGTTGTACATCATGAAGCTGTTAGCCCCTTGCTAGTAGCCCTGCAAGGCTCAAGTGTGCATTGCCCAACAGCACACAAATCTGGGATGGACAAATGCACAGTAGCCATGGTCAGGTTCACTTTTGATCTCGCTGTACACCTTTCATCAGCACTGACTCTTTCTCCTGCAGTGCAAGTGAAGCTGACAAAACATTGCAAGATTTCAAGGTTGTTTTATTCTCAGGACAACAGACAGTTCTGTTTTCTGAGACGATACTGTCCACTCTTGTCACTCATTGTGTAGGGACTTGGGATTATGGGCGTGATGGAAAGCTGGCAGGTATTCACAAAGCAGCTCTTAATGACAGTGACACTAAGTTAGTAGCACTACTGTCTGGACTTTGGACTAACAGTCAGTTGTAAAAGATTGACTGTGTCTATATGATGTATAAAGCACCTTCTCTTCTCTTATCAATGGACTGAGCAGACTATTCTTCACACCGTTGCATTCTATGATGACTAACTCATTCTTCTGATCAAATATGATAATACATTTTCTTAGTACCCTGAAGTAATCAAAGCACAGTATAAATATGGTTCATCAGCCACGGTCTAAAATCTTGCTGAGAATTTAACCTACAGCACCTCTAAACTCTTTCAAACATGTAAATCATTCTCAACATTCACAACAGTAAGGCTCTTCAGTAAATGAGAAAATTTGGGGATCACATTAACTTCAACATTAACTCACATAGAACTAACACACAACTACTACCCTTTCCTTCCTTCCTATAAATCCATGCTCAGACACCTCAGTCTGACAACCACGCTAGAGAAAATTTTAAATAATCTATTTTTGACAATGGGTTCATTTCTGAGTCCAGAATTTAAGCCATATTGATGACATAAGTCATTGAGCAGTCAAAAGAAGATCCAGCTTTGTGAAGACGTTGCTGAGCGTATGACAGTGAGGGATTGTGGGTTCCACAGAGTTGGCTACCTCATCCTCCTGAGTGTCCTCCATCAGTGAGGACTGTCGGCTGAGGCTCTGGCCAGCTGCCTGGTTCTTCCTCCGGATCGAGCTACGTGATTCATCAGTGATACTCTGAATCTGAGTGGTGTGGGGTGGCCCGGGGAGGCAGCAGCAGATGAACAAGAAAGGGGCCAGTTGTCACATCACACAGCCGTAGGCCAGATTTACTAAAATACTGTTTAGGTTTAACTATTGAGTCGGTTATTAAAGGAGAAAACCTAAAGAGCTTGTTCTATATTCTGAATAATCTGACCTGTAAGATATTAATTAGATGCGCTGTGATGATAACACACTAACAGGGAGAAAAATGAATGACATTCAGTAATGGTAAATGACAGTGTATGATTTTATCTGATTAGTATCTAATTGGTGACAACTCTACATTGTCTTGTGTTGCTGTGAGTGCGTGCTTGTGTTGAGTCCGATAACATGCACATTACCTCCCTCTCTCTCTCAGTCCTGGACAGCTGCATCTGTTTCAGCATTTGAGACCTCTGCTCCATCACCAGGGTCTTCTCATAGGTGAAGGCTGAGATGTCGCTATCATGCTGCACAGGGATACAAACCCTGTTATTGCAACATTGTGGAGAAACAGCAAACATTCTACTGCAAACTGGTCTCGTTTAACTGTTAGGAGACTAACTGGATGGGTCAAGTCACTGATGATCTTTTGATCCTTTTCTTTCAGATAGTCTTCTAAATTTTGCCAAAATTCACAATAATATTTCCATCAAAGAGGTGATAACATAAATAATAATGGTAAAGTAGTAAATATATATTGTCCATTTCTGAAACATCCGTGACCTTAAAGAATGTCTAAAAATGCCTAATGTCAGTAGTACAAAATGATTCAAGAGCATAAAGCAGAAGTAGCAAACTGACCAGCTGAACATTTTTTTTTAAACTTTTGGTTCTTGATGAACAATATTCTCAACACATGGAACCAATTAATTAAGTATCAGCCTCTCTTAAATCAGTGTTATTCTATCTCACCATTTCCACCACTTCCACTTCTGCACCCAGTCGCAGGTGATAAAGGAACGTCTGGAGGTCTTTCTTCATTTGGATGCTGTTGTCATCCATCTGAGCCACAGTGAAGATACGCATCTTACACTTTCTCCACACCTGGTGAAGAGAAGGACGGTGTTAATATGGACAGAGCTCATATAGAAAAGGTCAGCAGGAGTGAGTATGAAAGAGGAAGGAATGAACACGACGTCTAAAACGAACAACTAGAAACACACTGACCTTGTGCTGTCGGAGAAGGAAGGGCAGCAGCATCAGCATGCCTCCATCATGTACCACCCACCACACGTCAATGGTGCCTTCCTTCAGGCGTTCCTGATTGGTGGGGAAACTGTCCATATTCTTAGCAACAAGTAAAGCCTGATGGGCTGCTGTGGTCTCCTGCACAGTCTCTAGATGGACAGAGGAGGGGAAAGTGTCCGTGAGACTTTTGGAATCAGTAGGTTTTGCATACATAGGTACAATTTATTTTGAAATAATGTACCAATGAAATTCTTCCATGATTGTGCATCATTAGATTGCCTCCAGGACCCTGGCCAAGACATTAAGACAGTGTTGTGCTTCATGCCTCCAAGCCCTGCAGACTGGATGAGGTGGGAGAAACCGTCTCTGAGGTTTGAAGACACCACAACATGGCAGAACCCTTTAGTTCGCTCTGCTATCATGGCAGACTTGATGTTCTGAAGAAAAAAAAGAGAAAAACAAAGAGAATGTACTGAGGGAGGAAAAACTTCTTGCAAAGATGCCAGTCAATGAAAAGATTTTCTTTTTAATTCAGATAGTACTGATCCTTGACTAAGCTTAACCTCTCCCTCACAATGAACATTCAACACTCTCATTAGCAGCCATCCAGGAAAATTCATAATGGTGAGTCAAACTAAAGCCCAATATACATCAGTCTGTGTAATCTGGGAGCCGGCTTTTGCTCACAATTGCTTTTGTAGAAAAAGCAATCCTCCGATTAAAAATGCTTTTGAGGACACAGTCAAATCAGGTTGTAGAACAGAGGCTAATGGCCAATTTGGCCAGTAGATGGCAGAGTTCAGCTGGAGGCCAGTGTAAAATGCATGCCTGGACTGACACAACAGCGTTGATTTTGACTATAGCGTTAAGACGGACAATAAACACGAAGAACAAAACTCATTTGGTAATTTATCTGCAACTGTGCTCATTTTTGGCTTGCCGTCATGCCCAGTTGCAGGCAACACCTTGTAAATGGCAAAATATCTGTGAGTTAATTTGTATTCCCAATATACCTGCTCAGCCTTCTTGGCCTCTGACTTTTTGGTAAGGTAGGTTCCTTCCAAGACGTTTGCCACAATCGTTAAGCCTTTCCCTGCCTTCAGCTGAGTGGTGAATGACAGCAGACGAGGATGCTTCACTCCTTGGTCTGAGTCCAGGTTCAGGAGCACCAACAACTGAGGCCTGGATGCACCGAGAAGAAAAGGAGAGGGGAAGGACAGATTCAGACAGACTGCATTGCTTTGCAGGGTCAATCCTTACACCCTAGACGGTTCAAAAACAGCAAAACGTACATTATATGTTAATACTGTCTTTGCCTGTTACATGGCTCAATGTTTTTAAATCAAATGCAATCTCTTGTAGTCACACATATACAAGGCATATACTATATAAACTACTTTATAAAGTAACACTGTGATATATTGCACATTATTTCTGTGGAGTACGCATTACAATATCATTAGACTTGGTTTAGTCTCAGCTATGCAGGGAGACCTTAACAGAAGTAGACCTGCAACCTTTCAGGTCCAACGGGCCAAAGAGCAGTTGCCTTCAATGACAACCATCTGTGCTACTGGAAACATAACATCAGAATATCCAGAAAGAAGACATACCACGAAAGTAAATGAAACTTGTTTGGGTTTGTCTGCAAGGTCAGCCGGTGCAGGGTTCAGTACAGTTTGCAGGCTCAACAGCCTTTTCAGTGAGATTAGAGATTAATCAAATGCAACCTCTGTGGCTATTCCTGTCTTTTGTCCATTAAAACACTGAAAGGTGGCACTAGTCAACTGCACACACACACTGCTCTGTACCTCCAGTTCTTCGTGTGTGGTGGAGCCTCCTCTAGACGAATGAGGGCGAAACGTGCTGCATTGAGAGACAGGCCACGGATGCCATCTCCCCACTCCTTCTCTGCCCTACAGCCGACAAAAGTTCAAAACATGCTAAAGAAGTAGCAAAAAAATAGCTAGATAACAGTCAAAATCTACCTACAAGTAGCCTTTTGGGCTACTTTCTGGATATACTTTTTGGCTACAATTCATGCTTACTAATCTGGAAAATATTTTGTGCACATTTTGAATTTTAGGTTGAATATATTTTTTTCAAAAATGTTGACCTTCTGTTATGTTTGAACTTTTGGACAGGGATTTAGAGTGAAACTGTGAAAAACATTACAGAGCTGAACTTACCCTCGATATTCAATGTACTTGTAGATGCAGCCAGCGACGGCCATAGCTACAATTGCATAATACCAGGAGCAGATGAACATGAGTGCAAGACACAAGCTCATTCCCAGGAAGGAAAGAGTCCTGCGGGAGAAAACACAAACTTCACCACTGCAGTCCATTTAAACGCCAACTGCTTCAGGCTTTCAGGACATTGATGGAAATGTCTAATGAAATGAAAGCAGTTTAGACTGAACAGGCGGGAGGCTTATGATGACATCATGAAATCTACTGCTAACAATAGCACTGTCCTGTACTGTCCCCAACCCTTGTAGTGGAGGTAATCTCAATGAAGGCAATATCAAAGAAACCACACCTGGGTTATCCTGGACTGTGAAGTTATTTGTGTGTATGTACAGTGTGTGACTTTTGCCATGTTAGAGTGGAACAGCTTGCACAGAGATACTTAAAAAACTAAATTATTCATTACCCACCAGTGATAGTATTTGAAGCGTGGCCTCCAGTTTGGCGTCCGCAGCAGAGTCTGAACTGCACAGGCCAGGTTGACAAACAGGTAGCACATGAGGAAGAACCTGTGAAAGTCAAGATGTAAGACTCAGCTACTGTCTAAATCCTGTCTTTATGACTTACAGTAACTGGCTTTAAGAAGCCAAATAATTGAAGGATTCTAAACTGTATCTAGTGATGTGATTTGATGGAAAGATAGCAAAGCAGTATAACTAGCAGACAGCTACTGACATGGAGAGAATTGGAGCCACAGCGTCCAGAGAGGCGATGAGGATGCCAATCTCACAGATACCAGCAGTCAACAGCAGAGCCCAGGTAGGTTCACCATTAGCTTTCCCATGACCAAACACCTAACACACACAGTCAGGCATGAAAACTGCTCATAGACGTGCAAGGATGAAGATGGTTTGTTTACTGTGTGTGTCTAACCTGCAGGAAAGGTACGATGCCATCTCGAGCAATAGCCTGCATCAGGCGTGGGGCGCCAGTTAAACTCTGTAGCCCTGCCCCACAGCAGGAGAACAACGAGCCAATCACAATAACCCAAGGTGAAGGCCACGACAGCGTGCCGATAACAAGGTTTCCTTTGACTGAATCACCAAATCTGAAATGTCGAAACACAATATCATATACATTAGTTGGATAAAGAATTTCAGTGGATGTGAAGGATATGTCTGGTGATAATTTGTTTTCCTTAACGTCAACAAATCACCCAAACAAGACAAAATATATCTAAAGTATTGTTAGTGGATTAAAGGTGATATTACTTATTGGTTTTTGCCAGTGAGCTCCATTGTAGTCCAAAATGTATTACAAGCACATCAGAGAGCCACAGTGTTGAGCTTTGTGACATAAGAAGACCCCCTCTTGCTGCCAGAGACTTTGATCCAAAGGGAAAAAATAGGGCTGCACTATTTCCTCTCATTGATTAATGCTTGCTGAGGTTAACAGTGCCCACATATTTTAGGAAATTATTGAGTCTGTTTGTAAAAAATATTCATACACTGTATGAGACTTTAAACATCAACATCACGAAATAAACAGATGAGGGGTGGCTAGATAATGATCAGCCCGATAATTTGAAAATGCAATACATTTAAATACACAAAATTCAAGTTTCATAGTTATCAATGACACAAAACTTGTTTCTCATACTGCAGCTACAGTATTTGTAAATATTTTTTATTCAAATTCATATGCTTAAAATCAAATTTAGAATTAAAGGCGCCATGTTGCATTAGAAGGCAGACATTTAGTCATGTTCTTAAATATAAAATGTGTTAAATCTTTTTAATTGGTACAAATGACATAAATGATGTCCTGACACATTTACAAGCTCCTCAAATTCTCCAATTCTAATGAGGTGTCTGAGGGGTTGAACTAGTTAAAGTGGTCTATTCACAACACATGAATACAATATACTGTATTTGTAAATAACCAAGACACAAGGGCAAAACCTGGTCCTCTTTTTATGAGCAAACCTGGTGACTACATCTTCTTATTCATTATGAGACATAAAGACAAATGAAATCTAAATCGCTGAAAATGTGTGCAGTGTTGCCTTCATTCAGGTCTTATAAAGACATGTCTGCGCAGCATAAATGTTGACTGTATGTTACAGGTTCTCCTCTGTTCTCAACTCTTACTTGTCTCGAAGCAGAAATCCCTCAATGCAGGCACCAAACAGGCACACACCGGTAACGTCTAAGAAACAGGAGTGTTCAGGAGCTGAAACGTATGGAACGAAATCTCGTGTTTTTGACCTAAGACAATGTAACATTTACTGCCCACTTTGCACTGGGCTTTTGCCAGGCTTTGGTTCTTGTTCAAGTGGCACCAAAACAAAGAAGCAACTATTAAATATAAACTATGAACCTAGAAATCTGAACATAGCAATATCTGGTAACATTATATCTATCATATTTGTAAGCTGAACTGATTAATATAGAACAACATCATGTCATAAACAGATGTAAGGATACAGATGAGGGAGGTGGTAGTGATAGCCATGATGGTCCCAATGGGGATGGACTTCTGGGCATCTCGCAAGTCACCTGACCGGTTTGAACCTGCCATGATACCTTAGGGAGAGCCACAACAGAAAATCATGCATGAAGTCTTTGGAAAATAGCAAAACTCTATGCTTTGCAATATGTGAATTTATTCTAAATATGACACATACACAGAAACAATATTGATACTAAAGTGCACTCATTATATTCTCACCAGTGACAGAGGGGAAGTAGATGCCAACCATCAGAGTGAAAAAGGTTGTGATATCATTGACTACATAAGGCATGTAGATGTCCTGTGAAGAGTCACTTCCCTCAATGGATGGCAAATGTTGATCTTTTATCAACATACCCTCAGGGCCGTACTGTGACCACAGATTTTCTACACAAATACAGAAAAAATGCAGTATGTCATCCAGAAAAAAATGCAGTATGTCATCCAGCATGCAATGGAACCAAAAGATAATATAACGTGTCTTTGACAGATTAAACATACTATATACAAATTGCACAAAAATTAGCTGCACTGTAAGACAAAGCCACAGAAATTATGCAGTCATTCCCCTCAGCAAGAGACTCAAAAATGATTTCAAGAGACCCACTGAGTTCATAGAAACTCGACAAGTGACACAAGATATTTGTGTTAGAGAAAAAACAAAGCAGACTATTGATTTGTAAATCAGCATTTTTGTCTTAATGGAATGATCGAGTTGTCAAGTCACTCTTTAGCTGACTTAACCATAGGAGTAAAGACAAATCCAACATGGATTCCAAATTGACATTAGATCTAGTGTCCACAGAAATAATTAATCATTAATCCAACTGCAGTCAGTGAACATGGGTTTTAAAGCAGGTATAAAAAGTAAACTAATCACAGCTTAGGTTCAAAATCAGAAATACTTTTGAGATTTTGCACCGTATCTAGTAAAGCAATGTTGACCATTACTGTTTACTTTCTTATTGAGAGGTTAGTATTTAACAAATATTGATGCATTTATCTTTTATAATAATTCCCAAATCCAGTCATGCAGGTCTAATACGAGTAGTAGATGAGACTCAGTGAGATTATTTTGAATAATTAATAAAGGCACTGGAAATAATCAAAATATAATAGCGTGTCTTTTAAAAAGAAGAAACAATATTAGCATTGAGCTACTAAAACTCTGTGCTCTAACCTGAAATGACATGACTGGTCAGTCCAGGGATGCCCTGCACAAGTGTAACATTGTTGTTTACAAAATATTCGTTGCAGGTGGCATTGAACTCGGGTCCATCACAGAACAGCTTCCACAGCTGGCTAGTGACTGTCTCGTTCCCTACAACCACAGTCTTAAGGCAATGGTCAAACTCATGGTTCTGCAGAATGCGATTACCCAAGATGCAAACTCTGAGTGGGAGAAAAGAGGGAGACATTTTGAAATGGCATATTAATCCATACAGATAAAAAAAAAAAACAACATGAAACTAAAATGCCACAGTGGGTCATTATGGGCTTTGATGTTATCAGGTGACTGTGTCCTGCACTCACGGGAAGTCAGGTGGGTCAAAGATGGACTTGATGACACCAGCATAGATGGCGAGGATGGAGAGAATGACACAGGCCAGGAACACAAGCGCCAGCTTGTTGACATATTTCACCCCCACAAAAACGACCACAGACATCAGCATCAGGCAGGCTGTGCCATAAATACGCATGTTATTTAGCAGGGCATTCCCTTCGTCCTCCTTACTCCTTGCCACAAAAATGGCTGCTTCCGGCACAATATAGGTCTACATGACAAAGGTGAAGGAAATGACACTCAATATTTTAACTCTTTTAGGACTCCATCCAGCACCAGAATAACATCTGCTGAAGCAAATAATAGATGATGGCCACATTATATGGGCAGTGTCTGCAAGCTATTGACTTACCAGCAGAATCTCTATAGTACCCAGGATGTACATGGAACCAGCAAAGGTTGTGCCCAGGTAGAAACAGATTCCTACAGCTCCACCAAACTCTGGGCCTAGCGATCTGGAAATCATATAGTAGGAGCCTCCAGCTGGGAGTAAAGGAGAAGTGGATAAACAAGGAAATTTGTTATCAAGGTATTCACTCCAGCCTGAAATTTCAATAATTACATCTACTATCAATTAACACAACATTGAGGAAGAAGACGTTAATTCTATTTGATACAAATATGTATCGCTGGATAATGAATTTTACATATCAAACACAATGCTTCAAATGTTTGTGTATATCTAATTACCAAAGCATCTTACCTGGAACAACACCATTAGTGGCAATAGCACTCATGGATATGGTTGTTAGCATGGTCTGTGGAAGACAGTAACAACTATCATCAGAATAAAACTCTAAAAAGAAAACATTACCAGCAAGTTCAACGTTGATTCGTACCAAGAGTTTGTTTGTATCAAGAGCAAATATGAGTATTTACGCAAATCTCCCTGATCTTTCTTTTCAGGCCCACCCCAATTATAGGGATAACAGCAGACTTGAAAAGGTTAACTTGGAATTTAGCCTGTTAAAATTTTTCTAAGGGGATTATGCTCTAAATCTTGTGGTTTGGTAATGGACATGATCTTTTCCATGAAATCAGTCATTGTGGCAGATGATATTTATGTCAGCGTGTAACCTAATATGGCATCCGGATGACAGGGAGAACAGAGCAGAGAGAAGGTCAGGGGGACAAGATTAGAGGAACAAAGAGAGAAAACTTGGAAGTGAAATGTTGGAGTGTGAAAAAAAGAAGATATGAAAGCATGAAAATGACAGGAGGAAGGGAGCAACGACAAGGGCATAACCGAGATAAACCTTTTTGCACTTTGCTGAGCGCCAGGTTTAAAGTGGCAGACAACCTGGAGTACAGCCACTTAGTTGATAATTTTAGCCTCTGCTTCCACTGAAACCCTAAGCAGCTATACACCAGACTGTCTCGACCACAAAGGAATCAAAAAATTCACTGCAAAATGAAGAACTGGAAGAAATGGATATTTTTGCTCAGTTTTCAAGACAAGTAAACATAATGTTGATCTGGAAGAATTTTAGATAAAGGTACCGGCAATTACGCATAAACACGATGCACCTACTGTATACTTGTTGTTGCACTGAGTCTATCTGTACGTTTTCATAAAAACAAATTAAAAAATAAATATCTGTCTCTCCATTTCATTAGGCAGCAACAAAACAGTTCACAACAGTTTTCATTTAGTCAAAGCTAATGTTGGCTGAATTCTGTGTTTTTCCTACACATTACTGATGTTGGGTCTAGAGCATATAAAATATGACCTGTCAGATGTAGTCTTAGCAGTGAAAATGAACATTAATCTGTTTGACTAAGCTTGGCTCTCTTATTATGTAAGAGTAGCCATGCAGTGGAAAACCAAACTATCCTGACACATGTAGTTGGACTGTAATTGTGTCTTTCTATGCAAAAAGTGTTCAGCTGAGATAGTACTCAGGGTCGTTGCCCTGTGTGGCATGCACATCGCTATGTTTCTGACACTTTGCAGGCAGAGGGATTACACGTCAAGCTGCCAGCTACCATAAGTATACGGGAAATGGAGAGTCACGGTGGCTAAATATGGACGGATAAGTGGCCAGTAAGTCGACTTGCTGTTCTTACTGTACATTACTTATGTCAGTCGAACAGCTGGTCCAGTCTAACATTAAAGGTAAAGAAGCATCTGCCCTGAGTGCCACTCTTAGACTACAGCAGAACATATTAACAATTATGTGCTAATGTAATCGTAACACATTCAAGAGCTGGACGTGTAATGCAATTTACCCTTATATAATCTTGCATGTCCTAGCTCTAAAGGCTTAAACTGAAAAACCTTAAAGACAGATTATTTTCTTGTGTATAACCTTTTTTCAGGTTATACTTGGATGAAAATTCTCAGGTTTTAAATATCACAATATTAAGAACATGCTAAGAGAAAAAAAACTGTTCTTTAAGAACAGTTGAAACTGTTGAATGTTCCATCCTTGTACTGCTTGGCTTGGGGTGGGGGGCTGGTTTAGTTTTTTACTTGACATATCGGAAATGTTTTGGGGGATTAAACATGGGGTTAATACTTGGAACAATTTTAATTTCGCTATTCGACTGCTATGTTGACTACTTACAGGTGTATCTCTTAGTAAAGCCTACTGAGCTCACATACCTCTTACAAACAGTAGAGCAGATATTAAAAGGATGTCAGCGTGTCGAATGATAAAACTGAGATCCTTCTCATTGGCCCTTACCAAGGTTGGATGATATGGAAGAAAATATGATCATGATTATTTTTTTCAAAACTAATCAATATAGATATCATAACATATAATCTCCTGCCAGTTTACACTATCCTGATGATTGAATCCTGAAGAGATCAAGCTTTCGTCATTAAAACTTAAGTTAAGTTCATGTTGGTGAGGTTAATATAAGCGATGGATCTCGATTTTTTGTTGCAATCCCTTAACTAGAGAGCCCACAGAACTCTACAAGATCTGATCAAGAATAATCCCCCCACATGTTCCTGGATTGGTTTTTCCAGATTCCAGCAGGAGGGTGCCAAGGCTGGACCAAGAAACACAAACTCAAGTAGCAAAGAGTCACCATACAAATTGCAAAAAGCAACAACAAAAGCAGGCTGCATTCTATAGTATAAACCAGGGATGGTACCAAAGAATGTCCGGTTCCACCAGTTGTACCAGGCCAGGCTGTGCAATAAATTCTTTCTCTACAATAATTTTTTAAACAATGCTTGCTGTTTTCCATGTTTTAAAAATGTCCCCATATTTGAAAGTTGTATTCCTCTTTTATTCAATATTACAGTGTTATTTCATTGTTGAGTTTGATTTGTGTGCTTCAAGGATCTTTGTAATGCTGGTTTCAGAGCGGGCTAAAAAAATACACTTAATATTATGATCATCATCAAGTAGCAAATCCCAAACTGAAATTAAAAAGCGGTATGGACATGCAATCGTTTAAACCTTTGTTTAATTCCAATTTTCAAGGGTAAGATTAAAAAAGAAAAGCATTATAATATTTTAAAGGAAGGATAGTCATGAGGTTCATGCAGGTTGAATACTTACACAAGAGCAGCACAAGAAGACAATAGCCAGGGACTCCAGGATGCCTGCAGTGCCCACAATCCACGTAAGTCGTAAGAACAGGATGACCCCCAGAATATTCTGGAGGCAGGGGAGGTAGACACCCATGAAAGTTCCCATCTGAGGGCACTGTAGGTAGAGCGGGGGCAAAGATAAAAATTAATATGTGCATGATATCGAATGCAGCTTTTTTTTTTTTTTTTTAAAACGAGGGTTGGGGTTAGGTATAAAAGGAGAAGGAGGGCAGTGTGAGAGGAAAGCGAGGTAAGGACTGCGGATTGGCAAAACAAGTATCCACAAAAAGACAGGATAGAGGCAAACAAAAGCAGAATCAGGTGTACTGTGTATTCGACATCTGAGTCGATGTAGGTCAGGCTAGTCCCATCTAAAATCCTGAAAGATCTCTCTTCAGAGTTGCAACGTAATGGATGATAAAAGCATGATTACATATGTTTATTATTTGCTCATATTAAAAATAAGGGAAAAAAGTTCTAACTGAAAACAATGCAATCAATAACAACACTGTATCAAAACTACATACATACACTGTGTTTTTTACATTTGTTATATTTGTTTATTTTTTTGTCACAGTGGTAAGGATTCTGGAACACTGACTAACAGAAAAAGCTGCGGTTGTTTAACCAGTTTTTTGGCGGGACAGCCTCATAAATGCAAAGCAAACCTGCCGTTGTTAATATAAAGGTGCTTACTATTCTTCAAAATGTAAAAGACTAACATCTCAGCGACACAGGCATCATTATCATTTAATAAGCCAAGAGGAGCTTGATGTCAAATGAAGCAAGGGACTGAAGCAGTGGTATGTGCCGTATGACAGCACTGTCAAAATAGGAGTTTTGTGTTTATTAAAGTGGTTTTTTTTTTTTAATAATACACATTCCCTTTGTCCTTTAGTAACATTCAAAATAGTTAATTCAAAATAAAAATGACTATTAAGGATTTACTTATTCTATATGAATTTGAAAGGACATACATAATGGAGTGGTATGAGCTTAATGACAATACTTATGTTATCTATGAAATCTAAATTGCAAAACTCAATATATGTATGACAACGCATTAGTTATTATATATTATTCATGAATCATTTTCCATAAACTATGTAAAGCAATAACTTGTAATGACTTAGTGTGTTACAAGTGACAATAAAGTAACCTGTAATGTGTAGTAAAATTTAAAATATTGCTATTACAACAATGGTTTGACCTTTGACCTTTGACCTGGTTGGCAGAAGAAATAAAATGCTGTGGGGAAGAAAAAAAAGTTGCTCAAGTTTGCAAAGCTACCCCAGGATTATTAGTTAAACAAACAGCAGAGTTACATTGGTCAAAGACCCGGTTTTTTAAAGAACAAATGTTAATATGCAACAGTACAGTACTTACTGTATGAGGGTGTCTCCACCCTTGACTGAATAAAACAAGGCTATCTGCTGTACCTTAACAGCTTTCTTTTTGGGCCCCTCATCATCCTCAGCCTCTTCATGTTCCTGGGCCCCCTGGGTAAGATTGGTGTAGTTTGCCAGTTTACTAAGGAGGGATGACACCATGGGGTTGCTGTCCATCTCCTCCTGCAAAAGAGATTTATTTTTTATTGTTTGTGTTGGCAATATGAACAATAATATACAACTTGTATTTACATCAATTGACCTTTAATTTTTTAGTTACCGTATGCTTCAAATGACAAACTCTTCAAAATGAACAAAAATGAATCACTGTTTGCTGAACAGTGCAAAGCATGTTGAAATAGCACGGCATGGTCAGCTTTAGGCAGAGAGGGGCAAACAGAAGCTTTAGTGCCTAATTGATCCTATATAAGGGCCAATGACCGCAGAGCAGCAAGGTCTGCCAAATGGCCGTACAAAGAACCTATAGGCTCAGCTCAACAAATGTGCCGGACTGGTACTTTCTCCTCCTTACGAACAATTTATTCAGGCCCGAACACTGAAGAAAGGTCTCAAAGACTCCCTTGAAAATTGAAAAATGTATTATTGTTATTGTCTATTCAAATCAATCGCATTTCTGAGGACTTTCCCGTGCTCGAAAACAAATTAAACTTTGCACATGCGTCAAGCACGTTAGAAATGTATCTATAGTTATGGTTTGGTTGCTTGTCCCCCCCTAAAGACAACCACTCGAAGCAAGTTTCACCTGGATGTATGGAATTTGGTCTACATGCAAATCATATCTTGGTCTACAAAAAATAATATTCTATTGTCTATAGGTGAGATGACTTCAACCAAACATGAAAATATATAATTTGAATTAAAACCTCTTCATCGTGATTTACATGCCTTTAACTTTCACAAAATCCTCCTAGAGATTTTATCCAAGTGACCTCATCTTAGAACAATTAGATACTGTCAACATATATAGTTGCGTTATTTTTATTGAATTTTCATTGCACTGTGTATCCGTGGCAGCATGGTGAATTGGCTATTGCAACCCAGAGTTGAAACGTGAAATAGTTTCCATGGCAACCTCAACCTCATACAATTGCCTCTACAATATGACATTATCATCAAGATGTGAATGATATCATCATCAATCCTTTGATATGTTACGTTCCAGAGCAGAGCTTGTGTCTTACATTTATGTATAACATAACATATCATATATAACAGATTCAATCCATCAAAGAAATACACAGGGTTCTGTTTTCATTTTTTAAATTCTCATTTAAGCAGTGTTCAAAATACAGGAATAATCAGCCTGGCACAGGAAACCAGTTGGTCTCCATCATGGGGGGGTGGTCACTGTTGCCTTACGGTAGAACAGGCACAGGGGTCCAGGGGCCTGTTCAACACTGCTAATAAAAACTGATGGATGGTTACCTCAAAGAGAGCCATGTTGGTGCCATCATAGGTGTTCCCTTTGTCATTGTCTGTGTTGTTGATGAAGGGACTGTTTTCCTTTGGGATGCCATCCCCTGTGGAAACACAGCATAGTTGTTGCTTTTAAACAAATGTAGTGTAGGATTAACATACCATGTAACCAAGCAAAACATGGACAGTGGCTGGCAAAGAAATACATTCCATTAGTGTTTTACACTACCAGTGATGCAAAAGATGTCAATGTATGTATTAGAGATGTTCAAATCAGTTTGCATCCAATCCACATACTTCAATTCAATCAATATACCCCTCCAATATGGCAGTACGTTGAACATTTGCCCAAAATTATACCTGTAAATACTAAAGTCCCCTCTTTAGCTATCTGTTAGGAAAGAAGAGCGTAATCAGTGTTTTACTTTGATGGCTAAGTGATATTCTCTATAGCATCATTGAGTGTTATCAGGCTCTAGCACGAATAACAAGAATTTGTGAACAGGTCACAATAACCAGCACCTCTAACTTCATACCAACAAAATGTTCATCCATTAATGTTTTTGGGCTAAATTTGAAGCATTTCTGCAGATATTGTGTTCACAACATACTGACTCCAACTTGGGCTATCAATAGTGCGGGAACATATTAAACAAATCAATAATTTTAAATGGACTGGGCCATTTTATAGCTAATATGATCCATTAGAAAATGTCTGGGTCATACTTACTACAGATATTGTGATCTGGACCTGATCTCTAATTGAATGGACAATATCACAGTCGACTCATAAACAATAAATTATTAATCTTCGCAAGTAGTTCCTGTTATCAATTCCAAAGTCACTTTGTAGTTTCTCTTGCACTTCTTTGCATTTATATATACATTTATAATAACACACATCACAATAAGAATTTCTTTGTCCTTGGCTCTCCTCCTGTTTGTCTCGCTCTCTCTCTCCCATCTATCTGCAGTTTTTTTCAGTTTTCATACAATTATTTTGATATTTTACTTCTGACAGTATTAAAGTTCAGCTTCTTACTTTTTGAACAATGGATTTTACCTTTTATGTTAGAATATTGCAGTTCAGCCAGTGCTGTCACTGTTACATGTCAACTTACTTCGTTTGTCACGACGTTTCTGCTTCTCCATTTCAAATCTCTGCCATTTGGCAAAAACAATTTAATTTCAGCAAGCATTCAAACGTCTAAGGGGAAAAGCAATTTCTCTAATTTATACTTCAATCCTTCTCTATGTCATTGAAATGATGTCTTTTATGTCTTTAACATCTTATATAGTACATAAAAGACTTAATCCATCACAAAAGAAATTCACAGATCCAGCACCCCCATAGCTTTTATTACAATACCGCACAATATCATTAAATGATGTCTTCCATTTTTGTCACTAATTATGTCTTTAATGTAATTTTAAAGACTAAGTCCATCATCAAAGAAATTCACAAGTCACAAAAGCGCCATAGAACAGAAAATATAAAAAAAAGCACTAATAATTTAAAAATGCACAAGATTATGCAGGATCCCTACGATCCCAAATAAACAAAAATAAACAAACCCTAAATCACTGTCGTTGATAAATAAATAAATTGCAAGAAAGTAAACACCATATAGAAAAGGTAATTTGCAACCTAGTTGTGTAATGTGGATGAATATGTTTCATCAAGGCTATCAGAGACAGCTTGACTTTTATTGTACTTTTCAAAGTAAGGGAAAACCTACAATTAATTCAAATATATTTAAAACATGCAAATGGGAAGGCAAAATGTATTAAGACTCAGCAACAAGATTATGCTTGAGCGGAATTGACAAAAATCACATTTCCATAACTAACTAAACTCACTTTCATGACAAGTGGCACAAATTCTTGAGGCAACAACATGTCATTTTCTGCAGAAGATCATCCAGACATTATTAAACACAGAAACTTTGGGTGGGTGGGTCAGCATTAGTATTTGATTTCCTGGGGATGAGACACAACAGTGAAGTGTCTCTTTGCATCTACGATCATTTCAAAATCACAATTAAATGTACATTGATGCTTCAAAACCAGTTAACATTTAGCTATGCAAACCAAACACACACACGACTGAGCAACAAAACAATCTTCAGAGACAACATTCTGGCACCAAACTGTAAAATACGTTGTGTCTTTGCTTTTGGGACAGCAATGCACACAGCAGCACACTGAGAAAATGTTTTCAGTGAACAGACAGTTTAGAGGGTCGGGGCAAAGTTACCTAACATGCTGCAGTCAAGTCCAAGAGTAAACTTAACTTCAGACAAATCTGTTTCAAAAGATGTATGCCTCTCCTTGCTCTCAGTATTGGAAAGACAGTGAAATTTTTCTCCACTCTGCTCACATTAAAAGCAAGAAAACATTCAGACACAAAAACTAATTTAATGTAATACAATACACTATACAGTACAACACACCGGGTCTATCCAGGGGTGCCATGCAGATCCACTGGCATCAACAACATGGAAAGCAAGTCTCCACTACCTCCCCACATACAAAAATGAAGCTAAAATATCTGGAATATGTACGCTGCCATCTTGCACAGGTGATATACATTGGAGTCAGAGTCTACGCACTAACAATTGTGAAGTGGGGAAACACTATTGAACTCATGCCCACACATCAGTGTGACATATGCTACCTAAAATGACAGAAACCATCTAGTAATCGATCTAATTTATTTGGATAGTACTATGAGTTTTTGGCCCAAGTCCTATGTGATATAAAGGAAGTGGAGGTGTTTATTATCTATGCTGCAGTCAGCAACTACAGGGCAATTAAGAAATAACCATCCAATTTTTCACTTACCTCTAGGTACAGTAAATTTGTTTTCTTGCATATGACTGTAACTATAAGTGTAACTGTATCTGTAACTATTTACATTTGTGTAATTACAAATATCTTGTTTTTTTTAGTTTTCATTCAATTCTGTGTTTACTAACTGAATGCTGATTTGTTTAGTTACAGTATGTGTGCAGTTCTATGAGGCAATAGTCTACAGATGCTGTAGTGGCGCAGGACAGGAAATATTCTCAACCAGACAGCAATATTTTCTGTATTTCTTTGCGTTTTCACAGTCCAGTGTTGGCCACAGTTCTCTTCATTCATTAGTGGAGCTGCCTGCTGTGAACTCGTGTTGCTGTCAGGATTCATATGTAACTTCTGCCGCTTCATCCAGGCGCAGGGGGAATAAAGAGCTTGCAGTTTGGCTTAGCCCGGTGGTAATCACAGGGAAAGTCATCACGTCCTTGTACTGTAGAGCCCTTAAAACACAGTCTGAGTGAGATAGCAGAACACATTCGGTACGGGGAGAATGTTTCAGTAAGCTGGGATAACAGAAAATGTATTTAATAAATTGACCGTTACACTGCACGGATGCAGTTAAGGTTGAATTAACCCATCAGACATCGCTAAGCTTGGCACGCTTAAGGTGGTTTAGACATCGATCAGGAAATGAAGACAATTATTCAAATCTCTCCAGGCGTGATTTACAGCTGCCAAAAAAAGACCAATAATGCATTTAATACAATTTTGTGACACAATGAACAAATTATCTTTTATATATTCAGATATTAAAATGATATCTATAAATGATGCCAAACAACAACTGGACAACAATTTCTTCAATTAATTCAGTTTAACACAGAGCTGAGGGAGTTTTTATTTTGATAGTCGAAAAAACACGCATGTTAATAATTGTTAAAAAACTGTGTATCACATTAAATAAATGTCTGCATTTTGATTTGCTAGTTGCAGTAAACAAGCGTGGTAAAAATGTCTCCTTGGGAAGTTGGGGTCTACGATTTTGCTGAGCACTTTTTCAACAAGCATCTGGGCCTGTCAAAACATAACTCTAAACAAATAATGCAATGAAACCTTAATTTATCACTGTGTCTTAATATTTTGGTCCATGTGGAATAAAAATTTCATCCCCCATGGGAAGAGTCAATGAAAGCTGGGATCTATGGCTCCCTTAAGGTAGAAACCCAACAGCTGATGTGTGTCAACAAATTTTGCACCACCTCCATTTCATTAAATCCTCCAGTAAACTCAAGCTGCACTTGCATATCACCTTTACAAACCTAGGCACAGGTGCCAGCTGCCTCAAAAATCCTCCCAGTAGCAGAACACTGCAATTATTGCGGTCAATGTTGCCATTTAAAGACAGGCAACACCAACAACAAATCCAAAAAAGGTGAAAAAACGGTCTGTTCATGTCTGTCGGTCTATCAACCTGTATAAATATTAACATGCGTGCTTCAGTGTGTTGTAGCGTATACTCCTGGGGGACCTGGTCCAGATTTATATACAATAGCACTGATAAGATTCTGGCCTAGTTAACAGATGTTAGCTTCTGTGCATATTACATGTTGCCATTTATCCTGGAATAATTTACTCCACTACTTAGAAATTCACACTATTGTCCTCTCACTAAATGAGGCACTATCAACTGATAAAAAAAAGTCTGGTTTAAACTATGTTAAAGCCATAAGCAATCCCCCCACTGGAATGCAGGGAGAAAGGTTAATGCTGAAATAAACTAATATTTAGCTCATATATGATTGACCAGGGATATACAGTAAATATGGCAGTCTGCTTTTTGTCAGTATTACCCATCCTGCACTGCTCAAACCCCTAAAATCAGCTTATTGCATGCCAGTTTAGGAATGCTGAGAGGGACTCTAATGTGTTTGCACTATGTTGTTCATGACAGTGACATGTGGATTCTTATAAAATAAGCATAAATAAGTGGAACTGTGCAGTAGAAGAACTTTCATGTGTCGTTGAACAACTGCAGGATGAGTCCCACCAAAGCTAAAAGTACACTGGTTTACTGTTCACTGGTTTAGTAGAAGTGTCATGAAATTTATTTTGTCAGAGATCCTTTGCCAGTTTGCTTGAGAAGAGTGTTTACTCAAGAAAGATTTGAGAAACTGAACTTTGCAACAACGCAGAATTTTTTCCTGTGTTACTTATTGTTTATTAAGGTGCTTTTGATTATAAACTTTTCTTACTCCTACAGCGATGCTAATATTCTTGTTTTTTTGGTCAATGATGGCATTTTGTGATCTGTTATTTCTGAATAGCAAAACTGTACTGTGATAGACCTTTGCAATGGACAAAGCTCTGATCATAGACTCTCAGAGACTTGTCTAATCGAATCAATCTGTTTAAAACACCTGGTGAATTAGAGAGCTTCAGCTGACTGAAAGCCGAAAGCCTGTAGCAAAAAAATGTTAACTTTCTGCAAAGGTTAGATCACTTAGAGAGGAAGAAATGTTTGCCTCTAACTGATAAACTGTCCCCAGTAATGAAAATAAAAAGAGAATTAAAACGCAGCACAGAAGAAGCATGGGAGGGTCAAAGATACAAAGAGCTGGACAACAGAGAAATAGACAAAATCGAGGAGAGACGTAAGTAAACACTAAACAAAACATGGTATGGGCTACGACAGTATAGTTAATGATTATGTCAACAGACTAACTTTATATACTTTGTAGTAATTTTAAATCAATAAATCACAGATCCATCCATCCATTTTCTACCGCTTATCCTGTTAGGGGTCGCGGGGGGTGGGGCTGGATCCTATCTCAGCATCTTAGATGAATTGTTAAATGGTATCTAACTGTTTATTTCTTTGGTAAAAATCTAAAGTGTAAACAGCAAAATAATGCACTGAGATTGTACATTATCACTTGAATAATTCTGGAATCTTTATTTTTTATGAATTTTATTTGTAACCCTATTCCTGCAAGAAGCCACCAAGAACAAGTCACGCTGTTTAATATATGCATATCTTTCGAAAGAAGATTATGTAAATAACATTTGCCGGGGGATAAAATGAACTGAATGTTGATCAATGCAAAAGATCTTACAATTGCTCAGTTGTCACTGGCAGGTAAAAAATTTTTTAAAAAAGTTTAAATCAAACGTTAACCTGAGTTCACTTGGACTATAGTGACATTTCTAGTTTTTAGCAAACAGTACTTGAGGTAACTGAGGTCGCTCAGTGTCGAGGATGCCCTGGAGGTGAACATTTCAGAAAGAATACTTAAAACTACAAAACATATTTGCACTGACAAACAAGATCCTCTTCTACCTGCATGGGAGTGTGACAGACGTGGGTTGCTATATTTAAGTATTTGGCAGCAAAGTGCACTTGGGATACACTGCATCACCTTTATGTTTGCTCTCCCTTCAACACTGGCCCTTATCATTGCATCTATGAAATCTAACACACATGAATGTGGTCAGTTAAAGTATAAAAACTATCAAGACTAAGGCCACAAAAGGCCAATAATCATGTTTTGCCTCTGAACAACAAAATCTGGCGTCACAAATTTCAAAAGTGTTGTAGTCACAGCTTTTAGTTATTAAATGTGGCAATTATGAGAGTCTGGAACAGATAAATAAATATAACTTGAATAACTCTTTATGTGCATAAGAAATTGCTGGCATGTTATACTGTACCACACCACATGAACTACCGGTCAAAGTACCAAACACAGGAAGGGCCCCTAGCCAACTGCTGCTGATAACATTCAATAAGGATTGAAACCTACATCACAAGTCATTTTATTTAATAATAATAGCTCATATTCTCACAGTGGTTATTTTAAAATAGATATTGCTCCTGGAAATAGCAAACTAAACAGTGAAACTGCATACATTCAGAGCTACCAACAAGGCTTCAGCCATGAGAAGTTGAGGAGGATGCACGTTTGATAAACAGAAATTTCCTGTTCGAACTATTTTGTTCATTGCTATGAAAATAATTTCTGCAATAACCACATAGAAGACCAAACAGATCACAAGACCTGTACCTGCACACGGGCCTTCTCAATAAAATACCCACAGAAAAATCTCAAGGAAAAAAAAAAAAAAAATTAAAAATTCAGTGGTGGAGCTCTTTCAGTATCATTTAGCACTTTACTTTCAGGAGGACAATGCTTGTCAAGAAGTGTTGCATTCACTGTATGTGTGGGTGATATATCGAATATATTTGATATACCCCTGGCTGGTTTCACATGAGTTACACTAAATGATTATATTGCAACCATGGAGTACAAATTGTCATGTCAATATTTCATTTCCTCTCATAGCAGACAGTTAGCTCCCTCGCCAATCCAGAAAACCCTCCTGGGTGCATGCATGTTTTTGTATCAAGAAGAGCAGAGGAAGAGGAGCCTAAGAGAGCAGAAACGAAGAGCCCATGTGAGATTTCAGTGTTCAGAAACGAGTCCTGCACCGGGTCGGCAACCAACGGTCAAGTCGGACGTTTCGCTTAAGTTATGTGTGATAACAGACTGTAAGAATAGGGTTGTCAGTGAATTTGCTGCTTGTTAACAATGTTATAAAGTGTTAGCATTAGATAAGATAGGCACGTCATTCCTGAGGACACACATTGAAAACTGTAGAGGCACAGCAGCTGCTTCAACAACCAAAGAGCACAACTCTCACATACTGTGTGTGTAATCATGTTTCACAGGTTGGGTCACAAGACTGATATAAACAGGTCTTGAATGGTGCAGCTTTGATAGCTAATTGCAGACAACGGGTCAATTCTGGTACTGAGCATTATGGACATGGGCCATGTTGCCAAGCCCTAGTAGCACTGGGCTGTAGATGGGCAAGAATCTGGCAATACAATACATACAACAATAAAGAGGATACAATCAACCATATTGTGAATTGAGAGCTAGGGGTAAGTTATTTTTGGGAAAAAAAATCCAATGACAATTGTTTTCAGACAAGATCACAATTCACAATCTTATCACAATTCTTTTTCATATTGGTTTTTAAAGGCTTTTTTGAAAGTCAATGGACAGTACAATGAGACTTTCTATTTAGAAAAATATTAAGTGCTACTAGGGAGCCAAACAGCTCCAGCTGTTGAGCTCTAAGGCCCTCACCATGTCAGCCCCATGTGGTCCTGTAGGTCACGATTTCCTTTTTCAGTCCCCAACAGTTAATTTTTTTCATATTTTAATATAAAAATTAAAAAGGCTTCTTCAGTTCTGAACTGAACTTAAGAAGCCTTTCGGATGAGAGGCGAAACGTCTTCAAACAGGATAAGAAGTTCAGTTGCTTCCTACTTAACACTCCGAGATTAAGATGACCTGGATGACTGAGAACCTTCACTGAGACAGTGTAGTGCGTGTTTGCCATGCTGCATTGCATGTTGGGAAGGAAAGAAATCCATGACTCTACTATTATTCGTTCATTGGTCGGTTAGAACGGATTTGACTGACAAAACAACTTTGGATATGCATAGTGTGTATGAGCCATAGAGCTACAACTGATACAAAAATACACTGCAGCATGATTGTACATCAGCACTTACATTTTAAATTTGATATGCAATACTTTTCAAATAAAAGAACTGTTGCCAAAGGAGTTCACACATTGCTAGTTAAGGTGTTCACTGCAGAAGTTTCTAAGCCAGGGTTGGTAAAGACATTCCCTCACTTGCAGATATGGGACTTCAGCAATGGATTACTTTCACATCACTCCATCCATCAACAAGCTAGAATGATTTGCAATTCTGCCATAAAATCATGGAAACATTATTAAACCTTAGTAGATTAAGCCAGACTGAACACAGCTTCATTGCCAATCACCTCAGTCCATTATTCAGCAGTGTTAATCCTGCTGCCATAATTTAGTTTTATTTGACTCGGATCTCCCCTTCGAACCCCACATCAAAAACATATCCTGTCCTGTTTCCTCCGAATCTGAATAATCTCAAAAATTAAACTGATATTATCCAAGCCAGACCTCATAAAAATAATACATGCACTCATCTTTTCCCGCCTTGATTACTATAACTCCCTCTGGCATTCAGCCAGCCAAAAGTCCCTCTCTTGCCTCCAACTTGTCCAGAACACAGCAACTAGGCTTCTTACTGGTTTTAACAGACAACATCACGTCACTCCTATGCTTACTTCTCTTCACTGGCTACCTATTCGTTTTAGAATTGATTGTGAGATTTTACTAATTACTTTTACAGCTCGACAGGGCCTTGCCCTGGACAACATATGAGACAGGCTGATCTCCTATACTGTCAAAAATAATGTGCTAAATTTGTACCCTTAGGGGTCCAATGGCTTGTCACTGAGGCAGTATCCTCAGCCTTATTTGTACCTTGTCACCTAAAAAAGGTACATATTAGTACCATATAGATTAACTATTTCCCTTTTAGGGTAAATCCCATGCAGGTGTTCCTTAATGGTACATAAATGTACCTCATCTATACCTTTATTTCTAACAGTGTATGAGCCTGCTTGTACCCCTTGGATCCTCAGGTGGATCCCTCCTAGTGGTTCCAAAGGCTTCAATCCAAGGGTAACTGAGCAAAAACTATTTCTGTAGACTTGCTTTTGAGTGAAGTCACATCTATTATTCTTCTAAGCTTTTTTGCCTTGTTATTTACAGATGTATGTAATTATAATTTATTGGTCTCACTTAACTGTCTCCAATTCTTTTGTGTGATGTCATCATTTAAAGTAGTTATTCTTTTATCGTGATATTCATCATTCAAGGTCCTTTATTACTTAGTTTTTAAATATTTTTGCCCTGTCTCCCTCTCTCTGCCTGACCACTGTATGTCCCTGTCTCTGTATTCTCATGTTATGCCTGTCTAAGCACTTTGTGAATTGTTGTACGTGTTATACTTGTGCAAGTATCCTTACTGCGCTATAGCGTATTAGGTCACCCCTAAAAATGTGACATTGCTAGAGGGTATGTCATTTGTAACATTTGTTACATTAAAAAAATATGAAAACCAGTGTGCTAGAACACCATAAATCCTTAAACTGATAGAACATATGACAACATGTATGTTTTCAAGCTCATCTAAGTTCAGAAACAATTAACTTACTGTTTTTGTTAATGACATCTATTTAATCACGTGTTTGAATTTATATATATGAAAAAAAGCACAGAAATTTCAAGAGAGATTAGAGTCTGTACAGTATTATTTAATAGGTTAAACAACATGAGATTGATCATATCTTTTGTCTATTATCGTTTGAGTCATTATTATGCACTTCAACTCTGATTGGACACTTAAAAATTATTAGTTGATGAAAGAGTGACAGATCAAAGTTTTGACAATGATATACTTTGAGCCGGAAATGAATCAAATGACAACAGAGAAAACTATTCTCCACCTTTACAGTTTAAAGTCAGTCCTGGTATCACCGCAGGATAAATTGCAGATGGCTTTGAAAATCCTCACTGCTGATGCATGCTCAACTGCCCTAATATCTGATACTTAAAGAGCATTCTTTTGCATCACAGTCAGCAATGTTACATAAGCAGTGGGACTCCCTGACTACGCAACTGTGGACTGCACGATAGAAACCAGTTATATTGTCATGTCAATGGTCATTCTGTCAATTGTTAATTAATAAATAAAACTTAATATAACCCTGTCGACTACCCTTTTCTGCCACCAGGTTTTATCACTTACTCTCAGTGCCCTTATAATTGCTGGCTGGAGAAGCTGTGGAGGAGCTTGAGCCAAAGTCAGACTTCATCAGCACTCGACTGATTGCTATGGATTCACCAGCAGGTACATCCAGGATGTGCTGATGGTTAGGCTCAGCCTCTCCGGTCACTGTTGTAATAAATGACCATGCATCCTATTTATAACCACTAAGCTGTACACTGTGAAAACACCATAAGCTGCCTAACACAGCTAGAGTTAGCCTATGGCGCACTGTGCCAAGAAAAAGAAAGAGGGAGGGGACGGAAGAAGATAGAGCTTTAGGACACATGGAGTCCAAAAATTACAAGTCAAAAATCAGCTCCTTTAGCTCAAGGTTAATGAAAAGAGTTTTCTCAGCTACAGGATTATGAAGCAATGGGAATTAAAAGAAAAGCTTAATTCACGTGTACTTTTCTATCGATTAACTGTAGGACAACTCTATCAGTGGATACATTTTATGATGAATTTTTCAAGTCTAGTTGTCATGTCATGTACAGTAACACATACAGGAACACATTCGTTCAGAATTTCTCAGTGAAGCAATGCAAAGCCATTTACTATTTGTCATATAAACAATTCACACAATAACTATAGGGACACAACGCAGCAACATCACCTTTGTGATGTTAATATTATTGCCACATTTGTCTTTTGGGTTTATTTGTTTAATCTATCTGGAGTAAAATTATTACACAAAATAATACTTCTAATTCAAGTGTGCTACAGGAAGCCAAGCCATCAAAACAATGTGCGTCTGTGCAAGTCACTCCTTAAAAATAAAGCAGAGAATTGAATATGTCTTCTCAGTTTGGAGTGATGTTTTAGTTATATAAAACTTACCCTTCGGTCGAGAGCCTCCCCTCTGCTCCATTCTGAAGAGCCAAGCTAAAAAGGGGGTGGAAGGGAGGGAGTCCTAGTAGTGATCCTAGGGGATCTCCAATAATGGGGGTCCAAAGTATAGAGATATAGCAACTGAGGCGCAGAAGTCAGGAACACTGCCAGTGTTGTGTGGATAATGTGAGGATCAGCTATTCCTGTGACGGTGTGTGTGTTTGTGTGTGTATGTGTGAGTGAGTGTGCATGAGTGTGTAAAAAGAGGCCTGTGATGACGGTGTCTGCGACATCATCCATGCATCACAGAGCACCCTAACCCTCCCACTGACAGACCTGCACACACACAGGCACACATACACACACCCCCTTCCTTCACCCTCCCTGAGCTGCTGATCCCTGCTGCTCACAAACACACAAACACACACGCACACACACACACAAAAGGGGAGGAGCAAAGAAAGTGAGGGAAGCAGATATCAGGAGTCAAACAGACAGCTTTAGGCAGAGTGTGGGATAGGAAGAAAAGATCAATGGATGGATGGACAAACGGATAGGAGCTGGTGTTACTCAGAAAGCGGAAAATGATATCTGCTGTTCAACATACAGTACATCACTCTGAATCAATACCTGTTCAACATTTTTACCTGCGGGTGCTGCCTGAGTGAGCAGTTTCATTAAGATCCTGACCTTCTGACTAACCTCCAGGCTGCCATAAGTGGAGATGGCCAATCAATTAGTACAGGGAACAGGGAACACATGCAGCGTTTGTTTTGTGGACACTTATATGGAGCCATGTAATCTCAGGCATCTTTTACAATAGTTTTGATTCAGAATAGTGATAGACCAATTCATGTTGGGCAATTCATATCTGGCTTTTGGGATAATCAGCAAAGTCTGATGATTGTACTCACAAGGATAATGGACAACATATCTCTGCAGACATTCTTCTTCAATTATGTGTTAATAATATATGTATTTAAAAAAAAAAAATGCATTAAACGCCTGTCACAATTACTATTTGTGTTTAATTTGAAGATTTGACTACTTATTTCGGGGCACTGTGGGTTAGACAAGAGCAGACCTGGCTACCCTGTCATCATCCATGGAGCGCTTGTTATGCAAGTCTTCTGCTGTCTACTTCTGTCTTGGCTGCATATTAAACTGTCCGTCGAAGAGCATGTGAAGTGGGCACTAATCACTTAACTGGATTGAGCTAATCCTGAACTCTTTATAAAACACATCTCAATTTGTGTTGCAGTCTTCTCGCCACTGGCTTCCTGTCAGTCAGGTGAGTGTCTGTCATGCAAAGACACACTGGCTGTTTTGTCAATAGGGACGATGCTGTTGGATTGCCATGAGCAATTTACTATCAATAACTTTTTGGTTCTGAATGGGGGAAAAAAAATGCTGACTACTCAAATTAAAAACTGCAATGTCTACCCAAGTTTCAACGGCCATGCAGGCAAAACTGAACATCAGCTGCCAGCATCATTAAACTGACAGATGTGTCAAGCCAGAGCTTAAAGAGGGGGTATCAAATCACACAGTAAGGAGGATTTAGTAGTATCAATCTCCACTTGGTTTTATGTCAGATGCCTGCTGTTGGTTGTACTTATTTTGTGTATGTGTGTGTGTGCACAAGTGTCCGTGCGCTGCACTTTATTGTATCCTAAGCCTTTAAGCTCCTCAGGTAAACACCACTGTCTGTTATGCAACACACAGCATAGGCAGGTGGGAAAGGACAGAGGTGTGGTTACTGCTGTACTGGTGTCTACATAGGCCTTTACCGTACACTTTAAAACGTCTACATAATATGTTGGGGGAAAATCACTGAAAATGGACTGGACTGACACATTAATGTTAAATGATGGCTGAGTTAGAAGAAACCTGTGAGGACTGTTCAAGTAATGATTTCTCTCACTGACCTCAGAAACAGTGTGTACGACAAACAACTCACTTCATTCTGGAGACATATCCCACTGAATTTCAGCTGAGATGGGCAATTAGCGCTAACAGCTTACCATAAGAATCAGCTTTTCAATTAAATGCATCATGGTCAGTTTTCAGAAATAGGACACAAAATAATCAACATTTATAATTACATATTTCTAGTTATTTGGCCAAATTAAATTGAATTATTACCATTTTAACAGCATCTGCATTATACTGTTCTTTAAGTAATATTCTGATTTTCTAATGAGAGCAAGAAACTGAAAACACCCGTACAGATGATGAATACAAATAATAACTACTTGTCTACAACTTGGGATATTACAAATGGCATCTTTTTAATTCTTTTTATATTGACACATTTAGATCTACACACATTACACATCTAGAGGTACCAGACACACATCAAGTTTATTTTTTTCCCTTTCCTAATACTGTAATCTGTTTATGTTTGGCCATCACAACTCCCAACTGTTGTGAATAAAACTGCAAATGAATCACAGTCATGTGAGAACAAAACTCATGTGACAGGCACACCAACCAAAAACGAAACAAAAAGAAATACTATTTGTTTTTTTAATTACCTCAGGCAGAAAATAGAGTGGAAATACAGTGGAACTCCCATACAAAGAGACACACACACACACAGAAAATTTAGATCCACCTTCTCCAGATGGTGTCACTTTTTCACAGTTTGAAGGAAACAATGTGCAGATACTGTGCACAGCAAGCTCCCCTCTTCATACAATGAAGTGTACATGAAATTGGGTAACTAAATTCTAAGATTTCAACCAGACCCTCCCTTAACCCCTCTCTAATAACTCCCAGTGTCCACTTTAAATGCAGCAAAAGCAGATTTTTGCTGTAATACTAACATCAGGCTCCAAGAGTATTGGAATAGTATGCAAGGAATTGTCGGAGTTTCAATATTATAACAAATGGAGGAGGAAGAATCCACTTACTAGACAAAGGTCTGCAATACTGTGTGCAACCCATAAAACAATGATGCCGCCAGTGAGTTGATCTATAGTGCTACAAGCCAGAGATCAGCTATAGAATAAGGTAATTCAGCAGACAACATATTATATACATTTCCCAACACAGAGTGTGCAGGTGGCTTATTCGTGAATTTCTGAACTCATGACTATGATGTGATGCAAACCAGGGTGTGAGCGTGATAACCCATATTACTTACATGACACATTGTTTGAATGCTCAGCAGGGATGTGGCTGGTAAACATTTACTGTAGTAAAGAAACCACTTCTGCTTTATTCATTGGAGATTTTGTTAGTCTTCCTAGTACGGATAAAATTGTAAAATAAAAGCCGAGAACACTCAGTGTCACATTTAAAAAGCTGTTTATATCCAAAACCACCATAATGTATGTGCTGTAGTTGCGTCACATTTGATAATGGAAATATTAACACATCAGTAGCACCCACACTTGGATGTGGATGGTAAGACTGTTATGAGTGACCACATCCAAGGGTGGTGAAATTTTATTAAAAAGTAGACTGCTGTAGACTTTTACCAAAGAGCTACTTCAATGATGTTTACTGGGTTGCTGATGATTAGAATAGTAAAGTCACACCATGTTTGCTGATGAGAAATCAGCACCATTCAGTCCCCAAAGAGCACCACACATAAAACATCTGACAAACAGGCTGATGGATATAACGTTAAAAACACCAGTGAATGTCTGCTCCCATGTCCAAAGAGAAAAGATGTTTCCTTAACATTAGGTGTAATTATTAAAGATATCTGGATTGTTTGGCTTACAAAGATAATCAAAAGAAAAGGAACTGCGAACCCATGTAAATAAAAGCTATATGACGGGTGAGGGCCCCGCACAAACCACAGCCAGCAGTGAAAAAAAAAAAAAACTGAGAAAACAAAAGAGGCATGTTTGCTTATTGGTAACATCTTATCAGAGACCACAACATTGTGGGGACTGTCAGATCTGCAGGAAGAGAACGTCAACAGTATTTCAATAATGCTAATTTTAGCTTTACACTATATTATCAAGATTAACTCACAAAAAGGGTAATGGTTTGTGAAGAGATAGGTGCAGGCTAAATGAAGAGTCTCACATCGAATATTTTGCCAGTCTATAAGCTTTCTTTAATATGTGTTCATACGACTTTTAAACTCCAACTTTCCAAGTCTGGACAAATCTCAGCAAATGCTCGAACTAGTATGGGGATACTTTTTGTTGCTGTCTCTCTTTTTTTCTTTTAAAATAAGTAGCACAGGATGCATTTTATCTACAAATGTTAGTTTTTTGTGATGACCTTGATAAAACATTGACAAATATTCTGCAAGATTATAAATCATATGATGATACGTCTCAGCCCCATCACTCCCTACATTCCTAAAGTCCTCTCTCCCTTTTCTCTTTTGTCTTTCTTATGGGAACTGCTAACCTGTTCCCATAAGACTATTACAACACAGACCACAGTCTGCTTTGTTTAATAAATCTCTACACTGGAAAAAAAAAAAAAAAAAAAAAAAAAATGTGAATATGTGAATTAAGGGCATGTTAGCGATCTGTTGAGATGCTCACTGTGATTTTGTGACCAATCCCAACACCTCATATTGAACAACACCTTAGCGTCAGGCTAGATATTACAAATAACCAATGGAAAAAATTAAATTGTTGCTAGAGATTGGCAATGGTACGAAGTCAGAACTGTACCCGCATCTTTAAGGCCATACTACCAAGATATGAAATATGACCTGACTTAAAGACGTTATATTTGCAGTTTTAGAGGTGAACAACCTCCAACTTTAGACTGTGATCAATCTTGAAGGTGTCCACAATCCACTTTTCAAGCAAATCATAGAAATTGCACTAATTAATGTCCTCTTTCCTTTCCAAATTTCATTTAACGACACTGAATAGCAAATCTGCACCATGTGAACAAACCAACAAAGTGAAATAACTAGAGGGCTATTCTGATTAGACAAATAATGTCACAGGGTTCTACAGTGGGTATACTAAAGTTAAAGTTATAGCTAGCAGAATGACAACAAAGGAGTTATCTGGTATCTAAAAAAACTTCAAGGGCCAAGAAGATTTTTTTACCGACCAAAATTAATGCATGTGAGGTACGACTTACAGTAAATCAGAATGAAAACTATCACAGAGGCACATGGGGACTTAATTTAAGTGAGGAGGAATATTGTGGAGTTTGCAAGTGACAATTCAATTTGACTTTTGCAGAACCTTAAAACCTGCTTGGTGATTTTAGAGTCTAATTCTTGAAAATAATGCAGTGAAAGAGCAAGAAAGTAATAGGAGATGGCACTTTAGAAATTCAACAAGGGATATAAGGAAAAAAAAAAAGAAGATCCCTGTTTTAAATAACCTTGTTGTCCATTTCAGAATTGATTTTAGGGTTTACAAGATGTAATTGAATGCATCACACCTCCCTTTTTAGCACTCTTGTGCTTTGCTAGCTAAAATGCTAGATATCAGAACTTAAAAAGTGCCCAATGAAGTCCACTCTCCTTATGTGTATCGAAATCCAACAAACTGAGAAACATCTACCTATTAGTGAAACAAAACAAAACAGATTCCTTTTGGTGCATGTTTTTGTTGATACAAGCATTTAGCTACCAGTGTGGTGGATAACCCTGACAGGTTCGTTTATCAAACATAGCTCTACACGCTTTAGCACTTTACAGGAAGTTTCAGACCATGCCCAACTTAATACAGCATGATGTAAAAATTAATTACAACAGTCAAAAACCATTCATCCTCTATCCTACATAAATTCCTTATGCTATTGCAAATATCAGTAAGAGGAACGAGGCTAGTAAACTCAATGCTTTTTCACCATTCCAACTTCATGGGGAGACATGGAAATAGGTCCAAATGTTCCCCCACTTCAGCAGCACTCCCTGAATTACTGGGGATTTTGGAAAAAACTTCCCTCTTGCTAAACATTTTGTCATTTAAATCATTACTACAGGCATTTTAGCATGTCATTTTAATGTATACAGTAAGTACTTGCACGAGAATGTAACATAAATTAGATTAAAAAAAACTTGGAGCAAAAATATACAGATGGTGCTTGAATCAAAAACTGCAGACAGAAACATTAAAATTAACGTCAAATAAGGAAATATTCAGTTAGTGGCAAACCTCTTCTTTTGACAGTTAAACCTAAATCATATGAAAAATTAGTCAGAAAAAATTTGACCCCAACTTCAGACCTCACGCACCATGCTTTTTAGGACAGCTTTCTTAAAGCATTTACCACATGCTGCTTAGAATACAGATGGCATTATGGTCTGTATTCAAATGCTTAACCACAAAGAGAGTAAACAATACAACAGGGACAGAAGTACACACAAATTACAGACAGCCACAATCAAACAACAGCTTTGAACCAAACCAGACCTGCAAGGGAAATAAACAGGAAACAAAGGTCTAAGTCAGATGGGTATATGGACAAACATCAGCGCTTCAGGCACCAAATGTGTGCTTAGTTCAAGTTTCATCAACATTGAAATGAGACTACATTTTGTTCAAGATTTTTTGCCTTAGATCTGTACACAAATGATTTATTATATTTTCACAAACAACCACTAGCAACACTTTTACTACAGCCACAAGCTCCTTATTGTACTTATCACACATCATTTAAATTTGTTACTATTATGTTTAGTGTCAATCAGACACCATCCAAATTCGCTCAGTCTCTGAAAAGATTCAGATTTAGATCAATGCCTATTTGTCGTATACAGCTCACAAAATGAGTTATGCAACCTTTTTAATCCATTTTAATGATGTTTAATAGTTGTTTGAAGTAGACAACCCTGAAAAAACTATAGTTCAAAGTTGAGTCTCAGCCCAAGGTCATTAAACAACAACCATTATCCAATCTTTTGGTCCAAATTAAATCAATGTGTAAATATTTAACAACCAGGGACTGAAACTCCAGAATCAACAGTTTTTCTCTGGAACTGTCTTCCTCCCCTTTAATATGCAAGCTATATTTAGAATCAACTAAAAATAAGCTTTAACAAAAGCAAAAAAAAAAAAAAAAAAAGAGCTTCACCATAAGGCAGAGTCGTCTGAAAGTTATAAATTGAGTCACCCGTATTGTTTAAGCTGAACTCTGATTGAATCACTGTTTCCAAAATGGAATTACCACCAAATAAATGATGGTTAATTGTGGGAAGGATTTTTTAACAGCAATTCTCGAAAACATATAAAAATTGTCAGTTCAAGATGGAAAACAAAAAAGTTTGCATTTCCAGACAGATTAACAGCCGCACAGTCACATACATGTTCAGTCTGTTGACTGAACTGGCACTATTACACTTCTGCAACAACTATGCAATGAGTTTCAAATATAGAAACTTCCATACTTTTAATGTGGATACAAATTAGTAAGCAAAACTGCAAGGGTGACAACAGGGTTGGTATATAGAGTTTTGCCTTGTTTGAGCATTTGTTACTTCCCTCTACACACAAATACATTTGAATTTAATAAACTCTTAATGACACCTAAATCTCAAAAATCTTCTTAAAATTCTAATGGGTTTTATTGGAAAGATGAACTTTATGCGTCGGACCAGTAAGTTATTAGGATATTTGGTTTGTGTAAATTGTATGACATAGAATTAAAATGCGACAAAGTTAGATGTTATATGCTTTATGCTTTCATTGATCTTATTCTACAATAAACTACACAACCATAGTGTAAATAAATGTCAGTTAAACTTCCTTATCGTGTGGTCAAATCCAGACTTAGATAGGAAATAATCTTTACTTTTAACAGGAAACAAGCAACAGGGATAGAGAGAGAGCCAAATAACACAAAGAAGGAGGAATTCAGAGTGACTATAAAGAACTGTACATTACATTACAGGACAGAGACGGAGTCTCACCTCCCCCACTCACTAAACAGGAAGCCAGCCAACAGGATAATCAATACCAGCTATCTGACTCATGCTCATGAGCAACTAAAACTTAATGCTATCAAAGACCCTCCCTATAATCCCTCAACTGTCTCCCTTCTTAGCCTGCCCATCACTTACATTTCACCATAATGAAGTCCTCACATTATCACCAAACATTATGCAACAAAAAAAAGAAGTCCTCAAGTGTGTCTGGTGAACACAGGCTTGAACCAGTTGACCTGTTTGGAGCACAACAGCAGCAGTGCAAGCAAAATCACACCCTCCTGATGCGTCAACAAGCCAGTTACAACCATCAATTTAGTGGCTACAGATCCAGTGCATGTCCATTGTGAAATGTCTACTCCTGCTGTCCCACAACTGTTGACAGTACTGCCATTGTCCGACACAAACTGGGACAATCGAGACCGAAGCAGGCTGCTGGGGATGGGTACGATGACTCGAGTGCTTGTTGTTGACTTCATTATTCGAATAATGTTTCAGTGCTCCATGACACGGTAAAAGGATGTACGGAAATACTTTGACTAAACTCCACAACAACAGTGACGTTATCTGGTGTTAAACTTGCATAGAAGTACTAGCTTAATGCTTACCCACTTGCACTTGAAGACAAGGAAAAACTGGTGGAGACAGACAGTTTGCAGTCTTGCATGTCATTATTTGCTCGCTCTGTTAGTACACGCCATTGTGATGATACCAGAGTTGAGAAGATTTGCCTGCTAATGAACAAAATGGTGACTTGAGATATGTTTCCATTAAGTTTGGCTGAAGGAGAGGGCTTCTGAAAGCTGATGGCATTTGTTGCGCCACAGTACAAGCCACCATCAAAGCAAACAAGAGCTACAAGACTGGATATGGTGTAAAAGGACATCGCAACTTGAAACGCATCGACAAGGTTGCACACCGCAGAGTACATAGCAGACCACTTTAAAGGAGCTGTCAAGGAGAGGTGCATGTTGGTGAAGGTGTGACTGTGTACATTTGAAATTGCACTTGGTTTGCATTGATGGCTACTTTTTTACATGAATGTAAAAATATTATACAGTAACTTTCTCTGGCATCCATATAGCCTGCTATTCAGTAATTTGTAGCCTTCCATTTAGTGACTAGTAGGCTAAGTTAAGGTGGTCCTGTATCCAACTTGAAACACACGTGAAACCAACATGTTCTGCATTGCTATCCCGTATTTTTTTTTAACTGTAAAAAATATATTTTTCTAGTAATCAAGTACTTGTTCAAAAGGTAATGAATATTGAAATAAAATTAGTGAAAATAGCAGCTAGCTGCTGCATAATATCCTTCATAACCATGATAAGAAAACACATTCTACCTCTCATGTCTGTAAAATCTGACCCAGCATGTGGCTGTAATTGTAGCTCCACAGCAGAAATTAAGTACTGGGAAGTAACTCATGCAGCACTATGTGAATGGCTGTAAAATAAACAATGCTAAAAACAGTCGGGCAAAACATGTATTAGATAGTAATTTGTTAAATGCTCACTCCGTGACTTCCTCATCCTGACTATTCTTAAAACTATGCCCTTGCTTTTTGACTTCAAACAGGCCGACATCAGGTCCTGAGAAAAACACTGTGGTCCATCATCAATTCTGTGATATTAATAGTACTGACAACTGAGAGTTTATATGGACTTCCTAATTAATAACAGAGAAACAAGTGCAATATAATTAACACTAGTGGGAATATGCATAATGTTTAAGCAAAAAAACTATGTAATTTGTAGTTTTATTCTATTGTTTTTTCACACACTACAGGAACTTCAGAGAGTAATGTCTAGGATCTCATGTCAATTGTAACAAACACAGAGAGATGCAAAAGTCATGGGTGTCTCAAACGGGCATGTGCTCTGGTCCTGTGTTTGTAAAATCATTAGAAAACCTGAAGTGTATTAAAACAAGAAAAAAAAATAAAGGGCTGGGGTTAGGATTTGTGTGGGGATTGAGGAGTTAAGATAAAGAGGACACACTGGCTTGACACTCTCGAGTGGCTTTGGCATCTAAGGATCATCTCAAGCAGTTGCTGGAATAAAACAAACAACAAACAAAAAAAAAACTGCATTCCCTAAATTTCAATGAAATCCCTACACATTAGCTACCCACACAGAGCCCATAAACGGTTTTCTGCAAATTACAGGAAACACTAACCCCGACCAATGAAACCAAATCATCAGATAGCACTGGGCATGGTAAAGCAAAATCTGTTTCCATATCAACTGTCTTAACAGAACAGTAAAGAGTGTTTCAAAATTTAAAAAGTTGCTAAAACTTAAGTAAAGTCTCACTTAAAAATCAGAAAATTAGTTTAACATATAAAGTTGGAAACTTTGAAACACCATGACACATCTCATTATTACAGATCTGAAGGAACCAAAAAACATCTGATCTTACTTATGGTGTCCTCCTCTTCCTCTTTGAACACATTGTTGTCATCCACATCTTCGTCCTCATCCCCCTCTTTTGCTTTCTCCGCGTTGTCCTTCACCGGGACCACAGTGAAGTTGGTGGGCATTTTTACACCATGTGCTCTTGCTGTCTCCTGTTTGTCACGCTCCTATCTTTTTCCCTTTTTTGTCCCTGTCTATTCTGCCACTGCTTCTCTTGCTTGTCTCTTCCTCCGTCAAACAACTGACACTCCTCTCTTCTTTTGAGCTCTCCAACTCAGCTGTTTGTTTGTTCGCTTGTTCAGAATTGCTGCCCTGGTGTACCTTATTCTTCAGGGCAGACGTCTGGTCTTATTTCTGACTTTTTGTTCCTATCGTTCAGATTCTGCTATACACCCATGTGACTCTAACCTCCCCACCCACTACCCAAATAAGGAACAGCACGACTGCCCCGCCCAAAGGGGCCAGTACTCACAAAACCAAACACTTGGAGAAAATATGACATGCATTTGTGCTCATGAATGTGTCCCTGAATGCAGATCCTCTGCCTAGGAATGTTGCTTTGTCTCACACTCAACAAAAGCCAGAAGGGACGGAGAAAGTATAGAGCTGTTCCACTGAGGAACGTTCACTTACACACAAGATACACACTTACATTTCCTCACTTCCTATGCAGTGTTATTTGATCCTCTGTGCATAGAGTCCTATAGAAGTGGGTTTATATATGTATTCAGGTCTTCTAAACATATGTGCATGCACAGGGTAGCACACACTTTCAGGTTATGTACATTTCATTATCAGTGATACTGAGAAAATGTACTTAGAGAGGGGGATGGGGCTCAGAGCCAGAGGAGAAATGTGAATCAATACAAGTGCCATCTTACTGCACTTGTTCATGTCTGGAAATTCGGAATTTTAGGCGCATGGCCAAAGGTATGTGGTATCCTATTGAAAGACAACACGCCAACCAAGTGCACATCTTTATGCAGTGGTATAAGTAGGCTTACATAAAGCCTATACTCGTACCTCAATCAATACATTGACAGGAGGGACATGTGTTTGTCTGTAGAGCATGCCTGGGTGACTAGCCAGAGAATTAGGGCAAGGGTTGATTATCCACTGTGAGTGATATGATCAAGAATGGTTGTTCTCTTGGACAGATAAAAAAAAAAATAAATAATGTAGCAATATAAAAGCAAAACCACAGACACAAGAAAGATGCAGACGGTTGCAATACAACAAAGTTATTATGCAGCCATCACCAAGGCTTTCACATCCGGTGTGGATTCCTTCAAATCCTGTATGGAAGTACTAGAGCCATTTAAACTTGAACTAGAATCTTAGCTGTTATTTCTTTCCTATCATCCTACTCTGTTCTCTACTCTATTCTGTTGCTACATCACCTGACCTTATGGCTAGTCCACAGTTGAGTCATTTCTCGAAAGTCATGACTGATATGAAAGTGATATGAACAACACTGCTGTGTGGTGTTGAAAGCTGACAGCATTCCTACTTGAGGCAAGACCCACAGTGGTGAAAACAGATGGTCAGTTTTTTCATAATACTACACCCCTGGAGCCCCCTTTGATTGCTTAACATCTGGAGAGGAGTCCTCCCCCACCCTTTTAGTTTCCCAACCTGACGACATACCAGATCAATGAAGTCAACGGAAGGGTGGGGGTTGCAGGAAATAGGAAAGGGAGGGGTTTAAGTTTGCAGACATGGCCCGACAGAGTGACAGACTTACATAAAAACACTGACTACGATGAAAATATCACCAGCAAACCTTACATTCATCTACTTTCATTTGTCTACAAAAAAGTAGAATTTCATACAAAATTGGATATTTGGGGGGTTTTACATCTAAAATCTATACCTCAATAATTTAACAGAATAAACGTATTGTAATGGTTCTATCAGTAAGGTATTTAAGCCAATCCATCAGAAATCATCTGTCTGAAAATTGTGCTATGGAGATGGCAGGTCATGTTTCACTAAAGCATCATAATTCCGGTGAGTGAATCCGGTTGCTAATGCAGGACTGGCTCCAGTCTACAATCGAATGTTTAGTAAATAATGCTGGACTTAACAATATATGCATTAAATCATGGTAGGGCCTCAGCTTTTGATTCTTTAGTAATCGAGTAGTATTCTACCTATATTCTGACAGTTAATCAAACAAGAAACACCTTCGTGGGATTAAAAACCAATTCTAAAGTTACGAAACTAAACAATGCAAGATGTCTTTGAATTTAATTCACTGATTACAGGGAATATTGTCAACAATAGCACAGCAACCCTAGAGCAACCCTTTAACATAGTATATGAATTCAGGACCTTATTCAGTCACAGTTAATGCACATACATGTACATTAGTCAAGCTAGAAACTAACAGAAAGTTTAGACTGTAAGCTCAAAAGTCATCATGACATATTCTGCTGTTGTTACATGACAGATATTTAATAGATCTACATTTGTTACTGATAGTCTTATTTGATGATATTTGATGTGCAGTGTATGTATTGCTGTGGTAAAGTGCACTGCCAAAGAGAGAGAAGTCAGACGAATAAACCTATTATTCAGCAGTAGGTGAAGCAAGACGATTTAGCTTGGTTACAGCTCTTTGGACCATTAATTTTGCACTTTTTGGATTGCCTTTAGATTACTCTTGTGAGGATACTACACTGGTTATACTTTTGTTTTTAACTGAAATTGCAACTGTGTAATATATTCATGTCTGCTTGGAGAGTAGAGTAAAGCCAAACAACGATATACAAGCAACTGTCATAACAGCATGTATACAATAAAATTGACAGCATCATTTTAATTTTTTTGTGGTTATTTTTTTCGGCAGATTCGGCTGATTTCGTGACACTGTACTGACTTACAGCCAGTACTTGTAGACATGATTTTTGCACCAGCCTTCATCGAAACCAGAATCATATTGGTATGTTAAGCTGTAAAGTTAATGTTAACTTGTCAAGTTCCCCTCCATGTGCACAGGTGTGTGACTGGAAAGTTTTTGGTGAGATGCTATCAGCATGATGTTGTGCCGACCGTTTTATATTGAAATGATTCACATTTTATATTCCTTATGTTGTCTTCTCTGGCTTGTTTCTCCTCTTGTTCCTGGCTATTTCTATGTTTCTTCTTTTAATATTTCATGCCATCCCTTTACCACCTCCTGTAATTAAGTAAATTGATAACTTGAGAAATTGTTTAGAGCATGTATTTTTTGATAAAAGTAAGAATTTAATAATACTGAATGGTCAACTCGATCTTCACAAACTTTTATGGGGGTAACAAGGATAACAATGAGATCACTTATCTGCTCTCGGAGTTTTAGAAAAGCAGTGATGTAACTGTCATCTGCTGATTAAGTTTCCAGACAGTCAGACTGCTTCTCAGGGATAATCAGCGCATCCAGGCCAGGAGGACAATGTTCCTTTTATTAGAGTTTGCAAAACTGCCCAGTGGAGACTGAAAACAACCAGCAGATCTCACACAAAAACTCATTTTCAGTCATGATAGATGAAATATCTCAAAGCCAGAACACAATATGAAAACAGGGGGGAGGTTATAATGAATAACTTTATTCTGGAGACTCATCTGTTGGTCCTAAATAAGGAGCGAACAAAAAAAAATCAGAAATTCTAAAGAGAAAACTAAAGTTTGCAGAAAAATAATTGAATCACTTAAAGAGGCAACTGAAACTCACTGAAAACGTATTAACAGAAAAGTTGAGTGTGTTACCATACCTTTAAATTAACAGTGACTCAGTGCCTCCGTTAAACCAACCCTGAATTTCATTCCCATGCTGATGGGAAAACTGAAAAATTCCACACACACGCACAGTCAGAAATGTTTTTCTTATGTAACCATAAAAAACATTAATGCGTGAAAGAGCACTGGCCTCTTTTGTACTGGAAGAACAAGACACAAACATATTATGTGTCTTCACTGTATACTCTAGTGCATAACAACAGTTTAACTGAGCTGAAATTTTTGCTAGAGGCTCAGAGTTCTAAACATAAAGTAGATGTAGTGATTGATTTTACAAGTGAAGATGGGAGGAAGCTGAATTTGCTACAGAACACAGCCAAAGGAAACAAATCAGGGTGTGGAAAGGTGCTCATCTCGTGAATGCCTTTTTTTCCTGACCAAAATGGAAATAATTTCATCTACTATACTCTTTAATAACCTCCAATCTAATTCTACATGTCATGACAGCACAAACATGTTGTGTTTGTGCTGTCATGTTGTGAATTCTTTGTGATTCAAAGTCTCTTAAAATGTTTGGGGACCAGTGGGAAAGTGGGAAAAAAGGAATTTCAATATTTACTATCTCATAAAGTTAATTGTCCGGGTACTACTGATGTGAGCTGAGAGAATAACACATGATCAAAATATAAAAAAAAGGGTAATCCATGAGGCAACCTGTTAACTGATTGCCAGCTCTTTAAATACGACAAACACAACAACAGTCTAGTTTGATCCTTTTTTATGATTGAAGATTAGTATACTTTATCAAAAATAGGAGTTAATGGGGCCCATGTTATCGCTTTAAATTTTCGGTGCATTATTGATGTAAGTTTATAAAGAAACATTAATTGAGTCAATTAAAGACAAATATACATTGCTCAGCAAATAAAGCAAAACCATCACAGCAGCTGAGTAGGAAAGTCAGAAATAACCACTTTAAAAATGTGACATCGCCCATATTCACCCATGCTTATAGTGCCCTCTGGAGGAGACAGGAAGAAAGACAACTGTCCTTTAAACAGAGAACATACAGTACACACAACACTGTATTTAAGATGATAACATTTAAAAAAAAATAAAATCTAAAAAATCACAGTGGTTAACAAGGTGTACAATATTATTTCTTCAACATGTCATGTGAGATTGGGTCATGGCCTGTGTCAAATGGCATCTTCCCATCTGTTACTTCCCCCTAATCTTGAAACTAAAACTATAACTTGTGGTTTAAATGCCCACCTCCACCCAAAAGCATCAGCACAGCTCAAAATTGGTACACTAACTCAAAAAAAAAAAAAAAATGTCATGGTCATCCTAGCCTCTTTTTTCCTGAGGCTTGGTTGCTACATGTGTTTTGGTGATACTGTTCAGTTTGTGTGTGGCTCTGTTCTTACACAAGCCATCTGAGCTCAGAGCATGTGTACATTATATCGCATTGTTATATGAAAGCTGAAAATGTCACATTAAATGAATACAGGACTCATTTCATGGCAATATCTTTTGTCACTCATGTGCTGCTTTTCAAATGTCACCCCACATCAAGCAGCAGATACCTGGAGACCAATAATGACTCTCTGTCTCCCCCATTTGATCACATCCAGAAATGCAGCAGTTCTACAATTCTCATGACAAAAAAGGCAAAGAATTTCTATAATCTGCATACGACTCGATGAACCGGGTAAAATAAGCCAAGACGCTCCAAACAAAAACACAGGACAGTAACCAATGTTAGGTTAGGTTACTATGTTTATCCTTGCAAATAAAGATTTTTCTTCTTTTTTTTTTTTTTTTTTACTAACACTGACTCAAGTGAAACTAGTATCCATGTCATCATATATTCAGTACTTCTGCTTCACTATGAGATAGTTGATGAAACTTTAAACTTCCTTTCTGGAACATTTCCTTGACTTTTGTGTATTGGTCTGTAAAGGAGACTGTGTTCTGTGGAAATATCCCACCAGTCACACTCAATCAGTGATTCAATGTCAGGGAAACCACATTAACTAGCTACACAAACTAGCTCTGCATGGTTTGTGGCAGCATGAAGTCTCTACACACAGACAGCCACTCTTTAACCATCCCAGGTAACAGCACACTTGCCTACCACTCATCTATTAACTCTGTATTTCACATAACAGGATCGGGTGACACGCAACCGTTCTCTTAGATTTAGTTTCTGTTAATGTTGCATCTTCCATAATCAGAGCAAAGTTCCATTCTTGTTAAAGCCTAAACAACCATTCAATTTTACAGTTTAGTGCTAATCAGCAATAGAGCTGATTCTTTCCTGTAAAGCTGGGCTTCTACTACAGGATTTTTAGAATACCATTTACGAACAGATATTGAAATCTGGTTGCTTCACACAGTTAAGGAGACACTTCAGATTTTCTACTCACTAACCTCAAACATGCTGATAAAATGACAAATTAATGTTGCCTCACACACTACACAATATTTATTAGGATTACTGGCCCCTGAAGCAATGGCTTAGGAAGGTGAATTAGGGGGTTCAGTATCTTGCCCAAGGACATACCGACATGCTGGTTTGGGATTCAACCACAGCTCCAACGATGGGAGGCTGAGAGCTCTATCTCCTGGGCGATACCCACCCGTCTCTGCACATTCTTTTTTTTATAAACATGTGTGGGAAAAGGCGTATGCACATTTTTTTTGTGTGTGCTTGTACACACTGTTTATACATGTGGCCACAGATGAAGCACTCAGAATGATAACTGTAGACTCTTTCAGTGGAATTTAACTTTTTGGTTTTCAATAAATGGAACAGATAACTTAGGGAGTGGACAATACAATCTAAACTAAAATGAAGCAATGTGCCTTTGTTTCCTAGTGAATAAATTAATGAAAGCAATGAAAATACAAAATTTGTTGGTTTTGCTTGCAAACAAACACATTTTGTGGTTATATTTAAAGGAACATTGAGCTTGAAAATTAAGTTGAGAACTTAATTTTAATGGAACTCTTGTTGTGAATGAGCAGTTATGTATTGCTTTGTTCCCTCTCTTGATATGCCAGGGCTGGACATTAATATCAGCCAGTGAGTCATTTTAATATAAATAAAAGCTGACTCAAGGATTTTGTTCGTTCAGTTCCTTTTTGGCCAGTCACTTCTGTACTGTTCAGCAGAAACACTGGAAATATTTGAAACTTCCACTCTATCATAGCTTCATGTCTGGCCTTTGGTGTGCTGCAGTCATTTTAGGCTACACATTACACGGGTAGGCTTAGCAAAGTTGCCCTTCATTCAGAACAAGCAGAACATGATACTCACACGTCCCCTTACACATTTCTGACATCTGATATCCACTGACGCCACTGGCAAGGAGCTCCTACTGTACCTCTCTGTACTCTGTCCTTCCTTATACCAGACTAAACATGATAACATGAGCTTAAACAACATATCACTGCAATGAAACATAAAATTAAAGACTTATATTATTCGAGACGGTAAAAGAAGTGCTGATTCGACTCTAAATTAAGTTGCAAGTTCAACTCACACACCCATTGCACCATTATTACCTAAACAGACCTGAATTATCAATTCAAGTCTAAACAGCAAATCCTTAAAAGGTGTTTTACATGACTATTGTAGTTGTAGGCATGACTTCATTGGTTCATGTTTATGTGTCTGTCTGTACTTCTTACTAGATACGAATCTACGCAACAATTCCTCGCTACTTCCTGATTTCATTTCAAAGAGGTACTCCTTGGACCTCATCTGGTTTAATTTTGTCCTAAAACAGTAACTATTATAATACCAAAGGTAAGGTCAAAATGACTCATAGCAAATGTCCAACTTAACTTTATACAAACTGCTGACCAAGAGCTGGAAAACCTCATGACTAACACCAAATTTAGATGGGTTTTTTTCCCCCCTGACAACATCTGTTCAATTCAGTAGTACTGACTTGAATCTGCTGAAAAAGTGTCTCAGTAATCAATCTGACCAATTGTTGTGTGTCTGACTCTGAAATAAACAATAGCTCTATTTTAAATGTACAGGATTGTGGATAGGCGGGGCCATTTATGTGTAGGTATAGTGTAATATTGTACGATTATATGTCCCAAGCAAGTCTCTCTGGATCAAGATGTTATTTGACTTCTTAAGTATTGCTTATATGCAATGTTGACTGAATAAGTAACATGGACAAGTGACTTTAAAATGACAGCTTCTCGATCTTGCCAACTTTATCTTTATTTCAAGTCTTGTTTAACTAAATAAAGGTCCCAGGTTGTGACAAATGCGATGAGATACAACTTCGTTTCCAAATAAAATTAGGATGTTGTGTAAAATGTAAATAGAAACATTAATGTTATTTGAAAAAACATTGAAAGCCGATATTTGATTGAAAATAGCACAAAAACACAGGGGTGTATTTGTTAGTGTTGGAAAACCCTGTGTTTTGCAAACTTCTTTGTTTGAGTCCACACCAATAAAGTTTTTTTTATTCATCATATAAGTGAAAAATTAAAGACTAAACATTTAAAATTAATTTATCTGTCTATCAATCAAGCCTACACAAGTAGTAAAGTTTATTTAGATACTCAATGAATGAGAGCATTTTCAAGCAAATTTAGAAAAAAAATATATATAGGTTAGTTGTTCCTCAGCATTGATCTATGGTATGCAGGATGGTCTGACCTCTGATCTCACCTGTCACTGCCACTGTCATCTACTGGGGAGTATGTGCAAGGCACTTTGAGCCCCATCTAATTTACAGATGACAGATATTTAAACTTCCAGTGCAGATTTTAGTATCATCTACAAGAATTCCAGTATTAGTCATCTTACATTTTAAATTTGCAGTGACCATTAACACATAGCTGTTGTCACATGAAATTCTGGAACATCCCATGCATTCCAACCATATTTTGTTGATAACTGGAACATTGGGCCAGTTTGGGTGAGGTAAGGAAAAAGGGAAAAAAAGAAGCAGTGCACTAAAGTTCTGAGGAAAAACTGGAAAAAAAGAGAGACCTCCCCTGGATATAAGATGATTATTTACTAGTTTTGCATGTACTGACTTCATTAAGATTACTGTATAAAGATACTAATACGGAGAGTCACTCAAGATCCATGAAAGGAGTTGGTGACACACTGTTGGAATTCTCTAACTCATATCTGCAACTTGATTATAATGATTTAATGATTTTAAATGACTTAATGATGATATTTTTTAATGTAACGATATTGTGTCTAAAAGAGGAAAAATGTTACCAAAAAATAAAATATAATTCATAATGGAGCCAAAAAAAACTGTTATTGATTTGCAGGAACAAATAAGCCGATTATATGATGACTGAAAAAATATAACAGTTTAGTAAAGATGTTCAACTGCTGGGGACATTAATGCAAGACTGCATAGGACTCAAGAACTGTGAGTCAAAAAAGATGCGTCTCTACATGCCCTCAGGTCAGGAATGAGTGGCACTGACCGGCACCGACAGTAGAGAGGTTAAAGTGTCATAGCGTTGGCAAGCATACTGCTAAAATGGTACGATGCTCAGTAGGAGCATGGCATACATACTGTTTACAAACTCCAAAATAGTCCCTGATGAAAAGATCATTTCAGGGACTGGGCGAAGCCCTGTTTGTGTGCATTTCCCAAAAGAGGAGGAGAGTTCTTTTAAAACCCTGGCTGGCTGGCGAGGGCCACACCTCTTCTCCAGAGTGTTGTTTGTAAATAAGGACATCCCACGCAGGACTGGCTGGAGGTCCTGGAGGACACACGAGAGGAGGGACAGATATATTGGACGTCAGGTTCCAGCGGGTGTCCATGTGCTGACTGTTGGGCTCCAAATTAACCAGAGGGCAGCATATGATAGCCCAGGGTGCATGCATCTTTGAACATAAATGTATGTATGCATACAAACATCACACTGCACGGTGAAAATGTTCTCGGTCACGTTTACTAACTTGAATCCATTCATAATAACTTCACCAGCATTATGTGTGGTTAATCATGGCACCTCAAGGTTCTCCTGAAAAATGACCTTTACATACACACAACAGCGGTCAGTTGTTTTCTAGGTAGATCTGGAGCTAATGGGGTAAAACACAGCAAACAATTACAGACTGTAAGCACACACACACAACTGCAAAGAGACCTATGGCCTTGACATCTCTGTTACATTAATAAAAATGTGTAACAGCAAGTTGATGCTGTGGCTCAGTCGCTTATTATTAACAAAACTCTATTCTGCGTTATTTATGATGGGTACATTAGAAAATGTAAGTTAAAAAAAAAATATTTTGATCTTATCTGTTTGAAGGTGTCACTTCATTTCTTTGAAATTGTGAAGAGCATGTTTCTAATTTCTTGACTAAAAAGTTACCATGAAATCAATCTGCTGATTAAAAGACGATAAAATAACCGTTACAGATGAGTAATTGTTGCAAACCAGTAAAAGGTCATGGTATCCACAAACAAACTGGTTCATCATCGTGTTCACACCAAAAAGCTCTCCATCTCTTCAGAAACAGCATAAACAAATTCTCAAATCTTGAAATGAAAAGATATCAATGCAAAGGGCACTATACACAAAATACTGTTTTAGTGCTCAGCAGAGCCTCAACAGTGTTTCCCAAGCCTAAAGATCTGCCAGAATGACTGACTGACTGTTCAGATAGATACTGAGTGTCACATCAAACCTAAATCAGACACATTTGGAGACCCTTATCTCTGTAGATCCTCATCTTTCATTGCCTGTGTAATCTCTAGTAAATCCAAATGTAATCTAAGTCAGCCCATGTATCCGAGGAAAGCAGCAGGGTGCACATCTGTTGTACCATTGCATCCCTTGTTAAGAAGTATTGCAGAGTACACACATTGTTTAAACATATTCATTACACAGAATATGCTTTACAGTAGGTTTTAATATATTTTTCCTCACAACCTAGCCTTCGCTTCACACGGACTGAAAAAGGCTGACAGGCTTTAAGAGGACAACTCATCCACTATCTTCTTTTCTATTGTTTCCACTTCCTCTTTACAATACTTGCTACTTAATTTCTCCTCTACATTTGTTTTGTCATCTAAATGAGAAGATAATTAAGTAAATATTTTCTCCCATAATGTCAGCTATAATATGATAAACTAGTACATTAATTTTGTGTTTGATCATAACAAAGTATTCTAACGGCCTAATATGGTCCTCCATAGTGACTAGTCACTAGTCAATAAGCTGTTTGCCTTATCCAGAGGCTTTGCCTACTTGATAAAAATATTCATGATCAGAGCAAATGAGACAAAAAAAAAACGTCCTGCTGGTACAAAAAAGCTGCTCAGTGTTACAAATAGATGGTGTCTCTGATGGAAAATGCCGGGCCATCCTTCATCTGAATATCATCTCCACTCATGATCTACTATGGACTTTATCATCATCCAGAAATTTGATTTAGAAGTATCCACTAGCCCATCAGTAAATGGATTAGCAAGCACAAGAACACTTTACCTACTATTAGTCATGTACTGATTCCAATGCAGTTCGGCAGTGAAAGAGACTGAGGAAAATGAAATAAAAGTTAAAAGCCTTAAAAAACAAAGGGTCAAAATTTAGTAAAACTAGAACATCTGTTTACTGTATAAAATGAAAAAAAAAAGGCAGGAGAAGAAAAACCTGTCTGTGACATTTAAAATATTCTATGAATTAACTGACTGTCTTAACTGTTAAGAGAAACAAATGGAAAGATCATCAAAATGTGAATCCTTTAACAACATATTTTCATTGTGCCAATGCCCAGCTGAGTGTGTGACTCTTCTGCAGAATCATGTATGAGAGTTTGCGAGTTTACAATGTTTGCTGAAGAAAACTCAGACACAATAAATACTATCATTGCCAGGCTGAGAGACATGCAAGGAAGAGGCTGTGACAGGGCCAAGCGCTGCACACAAATGTTATTCCAGGTGAACGGTTGCACATGCACACCCATCTTCTTCTTGGTAAATGAATCGGATTTGGAGTGAAATATGATCATGAATTAAAACAGAACAGACAGAAGGCGTCCTGTCCTTGTCTCATTGAAAAATATGAATTGATGTGGAATGTTTTTCCAATGGCTGGGCTGTTTTACATGAGGACAATTTCTACACTTCACATAAGCTGCAGTGGTTCACCATGTGTGTAAGCTGGCAGGCCAGTTTGTTGGGATGCCAGCACGAATAAAATAAAGGTATCAAGTTAATTACTCTACTGCATCAGCATCACTTTAAGGGTACTAGAACTGGTGATGGAATTACATCTAAAGTCATTTTCTTCTTCTGTATCAAGATAAACAATAAACCAGAAATATCCATATTCTTTTATTAACACACCCATTTATTCCATATTTAAATCAGCGCAGAATTTAGGTCTTTTGGATATTTTTTTTATCAGTTCTTCCGGTTGTATTTTCACTACTCATGAAGTGTGATTAACTTACCATAAAAAAGGAGACAATTAAACAAGGATAGAGATGAATTTGACTGATTGGATAATTTTTAAAATTAAATAAAAATTTTACACAATAATTGTGTAAAATTTGATATTGTAACAGCCACAGTTTGACAAGAGAAGTTTCCATATACTACTTGGCACTATGTTGCTGATATCCAGCCCTAATCACAGGCTACGAAGGTCAAATAAGCGGGTTACTCAGCATCAATCCTGGCATAGTGAAACATTTTTTGTCAGGCATTTGCAAACTTCATCTGATCTTTGTGCCTTGACTGTTCCCATCCATCTTTGTAAGTGACTTGTAATGAGATTAGTGTAAACGCATCTGTACTATGACCCCAAAATTACAACCAGCATGCTGCTTAACAACAGAAAATGTCATTGGTGCGACTGCGATAATTCACCATTATAACTAATAAAATAGTGGTGTATGGTATCATGTTGTGAATGGTTCGCTGTGGTAAAAGTAGTGTGCCAAAGGTCCTGCAGCTTTTTAAGCTGCAAAAAGACAGAGGAGGGCTTGGATGGATTAATTTGATTTAACATTTCATCATACAGTATAGTTCTCATATTTCACTAAGTCTACGAGCGCTGACTCATACATTGTGATGTGACTGTTCACATAGCAGTCACATTGAACTGAATCAGCTATGTATCTTTTTTTAGGACCATAGAGGAAGAGAAAATTCAATTTGGGCCAACTTTATGCACAGTGTGAATCTCTGATTCATTATCAATACAACAATAATCCCTAGTGTAACTAATTTTTTCATTCACATTTTTGACTGACTAAATAAAATCAGTTTGCTTGAGCTGTCTTCCATTATATTCTATTTCAGTGTGACTCCCGTGCTCATCAAAACATCTACAGCTAACGGTTCAACAGGTAAGCACGGCAAAAGACTGCTCCAGTGATCATCAATCAATGCACCCATCAGACTGTCTGTGCACACAAAGGCATCATCAGTACACTGTAATTTAACATGCTTGCTTGGCCAGGCAATTACTGGAGCAACGGGTGTTGCTATAGAAGCACCTTGTTTGTGAGCAACTGGTCACCAGGGCTTAAGATAAAGACTGCGGCCAAATTATGGTTCAGAGCAAGAGAGTGAAGAAAAAGCAACCGTAACCCAACTGTAAAAAGCACACAATGCAAATATCATGTATCACACACGAATATCAAATTATTTTTTGGAGTTTGGAAGTTAATCTGTATAGTAGATCAGTAGGCCTATTAGGCCTACTGATCTTTTTTATCAAGATTTCTTCCCTTTAAGACTCAAATTGGGTTTTTTCCAAAGATAAAAGTGTCACATAAATTCATTTTGACACTCACTGTTACATTTATTATATCATCTGATAGTGGGGAAGGAAAAAAGGCTGAACTCTTGTACTCTTGAGACAGACAGATAGATAGATGAATAGATGGATATTAAAGAAACATACGGGGAGCTCATCACGGAGCGCTCATTAAGGTGAGCTGATTTAGCGAAAGAAAGGTTTCAGGTTGGTAAAAGTTTGCAGAATAATTGACTGCACTTTCTGCGAGCCCAGAGATGAACTGTTAGTTGACAGATGCCATCTTTACATCACAATGACTTCGTCTAAGATGCTGTGCAGCAAATCGGTGAACTTTGTGACCGAGGGTAGCCTGGGTGTAGCTTCCGTTCTGGTAACCGACGTCCCGCTGCGACAGTTACGTTAATCTTTCACGAGACGGAGATAATAAACGAGACGCGGGGTTTGTGAGCGGACTTGCCGTATTTGTTGGGCTCCCTGCTGTATTCCAGGATAGGCACCACAGAGTCGGGGTCCTGCGGCTC
>KV751334.1:9367779-9396465 GCA_001698575.1 Mola mola | reverse complement strand
GTTATGTCTGTTTGATTGATGACTCGCTGGCTCGCTAGGTCATCAGAGCTGATTTAGGACCGTCTTCATTCGTATGTTATTGAAACAGAAGAAGACTCAGTGGCTGGGGGGCTTTTTCTAAACCCTCACGAGGACGAAATGATCTCCTTCTCTTCTTTTTATTCAAGGTTTTGCTCTCATTTCAGGGAACCAGCATAGTTATATTGTCTATTTGGATATAACTTCTAGTGGCACCTCGATGCTGTTAGCAGTAAAATACTGGTCATCGTGGTATTGAAGCCATGGTAGCAGATGATATGGAACCAGATAATATCCTTCTGTGTTCTGTGATTCAGGTTTTTTTCTCCTCTTTATCCCGTGATTCCAGTCTCTTTCCTGGCCTCACTGTGTCTCTCCCTCCTCCGTCTCTCTTTCCTTTTGGTGGAGTCGGGCTGGCTCTCTCAGCTGCTGCAGGGGTGAGGAGTTATTTTGAGAAGTGGACAAAGAGGAATTGGATCACTGACATACCAGTAGGGATATACACCATCACGCACCCATCGGACCACACATGCATGCACATGCACATGCACGCAAGCGTGCATTCTTTCTGAATGAGGGGCAGGCTTATATATGTCCGGTTTATCTTCGTAATCCTGTTTGATAAATGATCTACATGAGGTCCTGAACCCTGGTTAGGGTCTTCTCCCCACCAATATGAATACTTTTGGATCCACTTTATCCCACTGCACAAAACTGAAGCCCAAAAATCCGGGATTCAAGAGCTACCATTTTGCAATGGTGATGTTGATTTTCGTTGTGATGATATTTAAATAACAGTGTTGGGTTTAAAGGGGCGAAACAAGCAACTTAAACTTGTTAGTTTAGTGCGATTCAAGTAGTCACTTATTTAGTTATATTTTCATAAGCACTCCGTTGCTCACTGTCATAGAGGCCTGCTTAATCTGACATATACTTTTATTCCTCTTCACTAGACGCTGTCAGATCGTTAGCAGCAGGATGTGAAAGTCACATATCAAAGGGCTTCTCATGTTTGGTAAAAGTAACAGGTTACATTTCTCAGTAGATAAAACATATTCTAATAATGTAGCATGTTAGATAAAAAACCAAAACAACAATAACGCTGCAACTAACTAATTAGAACTAAGCCTCTCAAAAAAGATAAAATTGTGAAACCACTAGAGGGCAATCAAGATATTTTGGGCCTATTTTGGGGGAGCTCACAATACAAAGAGTCAATAGATAAAAATGCTCTGACTTCACGATTACTGACGCCATTTGTTTGCTGAGGTGTGTCAACGTGATATTTTTTTCAGAACATTTGTTTGAAAAAAACAAAAAAACAGAAAAACAAACTTCACTTAATGTTTGTTAAATATTAGAATCAATGCTGGAAAAAGTTGCCGGGTGTATTTAGAATAATTTTCAACGCCAACCAAACACTTTTGTTGTTAATAATCAAGTTTTGGTCAGTTTGATATTAGTGCTATTTGAGTTTATTCCAGCAGGTGTGACATTTCCGTACCTGAGTCACGCTGTCACGTTGACACAAAGTTTTAAATGAGATGGGAGCTTGGTGCAAATTCACACAACTGGAAATAGAAGAGGAAAGATAAACCAAGGAAGGAAGGACGTTAAATCCAAGACCAGGCGCTGTGTGAGGAGGCCTTTTTTTGAGTGAGGCTGCATCAGCAAAATGCTTTCAAGACTGTTCGCTCAGTGGTCATGGCCTTCAGGGTGTGTGCGAATATTAACCCACTGGGTCTTAAAATGGATTGAATGGACTGTAAGATGTTTGAACAAAGAGCTCTGCACAGGGATTTAACAGTATTTTCGAGATCAGCATAAAAAATTACATTAATATACATCCACTCCTATTATGTGAATATTAATTTGGTCAGCTGGGTCTTAGAAAACAAAATATAAAAACATAATGGAATCAAAAGGTAAATAAATATTCCTAGATCTTAATCCCTGCACTACAAACCATACTCACCTTTGTGCTTTTAAAGCATTCAGTCGAACGACAACAAAAAGTTTTTTGTCTCCCAGTGGTGAAGAATCCTGTAAACATTTTAGAATCCCGAATCGGACCCAGATAATCTTTGAGGAGGACCGAGACATTGTGTAGACCTACCTTGTGTAAAATCTTCCTCACAGTACGTGTCCCCCACCTCCAGGCTGACGGATGCATGTGAGGAGACTAAACAATTACTCATCAAAACCTCTAGGGGGCAACAACTCACCAACTTCCAACTTCTTTCTAGGCTTTCAATTCAAATTTGGGAATAGGTCGTCATACTTTGACTGTAAGAATGCAGAAAAATTATATTTTCATATGTTTGTTTGTTTTTTTTACTGTCATGATACCATAATTTGTGAATGTTGTTTAAAATTTCTACAGACATTTAATGTTGCATCTTGTAAAATATTCAAACTTTGTGCGTAACAGAAATATAAAACTCTCGACCGACTGACTTATCCTACATGTCTCCATGAGTGGCAGACAGAAAGTTACAGGAAGAACTGAGGCTGCGCAACGCAGCACTTGTGAAATACAATTTCACACTGTTTTTGTACACATTAAACCACAACATGCCAGCTGATAAAGAATGTACTATCTTGTGTTTACTACTTCTCTATGTTTTGTCTGTCGTGACGTCAAGCCCATTATCACAAAGGCGATAATGGTCGGAATCCCTGTTACTCAATCCACATTGTTTTTTTCCCTCGCTTCCATAACTGCTCCTTCACTCACACACAAACAGCTTTCAAGTTATCCCTTTTTACCATGCTAACTGTAAAACATCGGCAAACACTTATAAAAAAGGTTTTGGCATCATGAAACTCCTGAAAACAGTTGTTGGCTTTGGTTCCCCTCCCTCCAAAAACACTCATTGTTTACCGTTCACACAAAAATACGTCTCTTCTCAGCAGTTATACTTTGTTGGCTGGTGGATATAAACCCATTGTGTTCCTACTGTTGTTCAATAAAAGAAAACCTGAGTATTAAATCTAGATCGCACAGTAGGATCAATAGTTTGATTTATTTGGAACGTCATTATCATCTTTTGTTGAGAACAATCAGCTGCTATGTTAGGAATGTGGAAATACGAGACAAAACAGTTGCATGTACTGGTAAAATTCAGTGTCATATTACTCGTAAAGTCAGGTTTCCAGGGGCAATGGCACAGACAGGAGGTATCCTGGACTGTTTGCAAGGAAGGATCCGGAATCAGGCTGTTTGCTCTGCAAGGCCTGTTGTCTTTCCAGTAAAAACATTCCCACAGCAGGTGCCCACAGAGCCTGCTGAGGGCCAGCGGGTTAACACAGGCATAGCGGATAAAGAGCATCCTACATCCTGGATGCTCGCTGCCGCTAAACCTCAGCCATGGAGACCTAGATGTGGGATTACCCCCCTCTGTTGCACACTGCCCCCCTTCCCCTGACCATTCTACCTGTAGGGGCAGATTTGGTGCAGTACAATAAGTCTGACATCGTCTGACATTAACTTTGCAAATGTGGGTGACAACTTTTCCTGATTTGACAGGGCAGGAAAACTGGAAGAGAGTGACAACATGCAATGCAGTGGAGTTTTTTTCATACACTTAAGATTTAAAGTTACAAGTGGCAATCTCATGTAACGTGTATTTAAATTATCCGTTAAAAAAAAAAAAATCAACATTTCTCTTTTTAAATGTTCTCATTCTTGGTCATTTACATTTTGTCAAGCAAAACTAAGAATGAGTCGAAATGTACAGACGATCCTTTATTGCGGTTTACTTAAATTTGTGTTCAAATGCAATTTCTGTGATGCGTTGAAAATGCTTCTAGACTTCCGCAAAAGTACCGTTGTAAGAAAACGGCTTGTCCGTCACACAGTAATTTAGGGCCTCAGGTGTCCACCTCTGGACTTTGGGCTTGTTGTCCTCGCCCGGCCGAACAATGATGGTGCTTCTTGATGCCACCGAGGGGTCTTCGTCGAAAAAGTTGAAGGGTCTGAGGAGGAAACCTACTGCGTTGCCTGGTGTTGCTGTGTTGGGGATGTCTTCTGAGTGAGGAATATGCAGAAAACCCACTGTCACCCAGGCAACCAGGTCCTGCACGCAGGAGGGTAACCGTTACATTAGAATATTCGGTGGTGCGTTTTACTTATATAAAAGTGCAAGCTGATGAAAATGTCAGTATTCATGAGATGATGTTCACAGGCCAGTACTCTTGACCGGATTTTTTTTTAGGAAGAGCAAACATAAACCTCTCAGAAAAGCAACGCCACCCCTGACATTTGTGAGTGATGTTGACATTTCTAAGAATCTACTTGAAACAACAGAGCATATGATTATTGAAAAATGCTTTCCGGATCAGCATCCGGCTCTGGATCTTTCTCAAAACTGACATTTTTGTCCCTTGGGACAAGGCCTATCCCAACAAAAGTTTTTAGTTAAACAAAAATCCATGCGTGATTTTTTTTTCAGTTATCTTGTCCAGGCAAACAGAGCAAAAGGGGCAATGTTGGTAAAAACACAACCTCCGTGGAAGAGTGAACAACAGCATGTTGCCAATGAGTGACAATTGATGTAGCGAAAAAATGGACAATGTGGGTAATTTTGCTTCCATCATTCCGTTTCCATTTCAAATCTCAGAAACTGTATCATAATGAAAATGATAGTTGAGTTGTTACTGATGATAAGAAGATGATTTTATACGATGTAATATGGATCCGGAGAATTTTTAGTACTTGTCATAGGGATCATTAAGAACATTAAGGCTCATCCAACTCCGCTGTAACAAGGACCGCTATAGGAAATCTTTTCTCCCCTCTGCAATATCTCTGTTCCTCCCCCTTGGTAGGGAGAGGAAACTTACTTTCTCCTGTTGAGGCAGGAACACTCTTGCACGTCGGACTTATTTTGCACTATGTCTATTTGCACATCTGGACAGTCTTATCTTTTTATACACTTTTTGTGCTATTTATTTTATTTTTATACATAGTAGCACAGTAGGACTCTTGCACTTGCATATGTATATTTTTTTCTTCACTTGTATATATTGTTTATAGGAGTTATAGAAGTTTTTTTTGACTATATGTGTGTATGTGTATGTGTCGTCTTGTGTGAAGTGTATCTGTTGTGATTAATGTCTAAATGTTTTAATTGCTGCTGTAACACTGCAATTTCCCCTTGGGGATGAATAAAGTAATCTATCTATCTATCTATCTATCTATCTATCTATCTATCTATCTATCTATCTTATTCCTACAAAAACTTTTCATAGAAGTCTGTATGCACCTTTTTGAGTTATCCTGCCAACAGACAAACTTAAAAAAAACATAACCTCCTTGGAGGAAGTAAAATGATTTGATTTGAGTGGAATGCGTTTTACAGCAACCGTAGATAACATTTTAGAAAACGTGTTTATTATTGTGAAGAAAACCTGACTTTTGATCATATAGATATTGTAATATGAAACAAGCATAGACAGTGGATGTAGACTCCAGTACCTGGTTGACTATGTTTTCATTGTTACGGATGTAGTCCTCAAAATACACAACTGGCTCCCAGGGGTTGTTCTGAGCATAAATACTGCTGCTGGTGGCTTCGCTGTCTCTATGACGAGTCACAGCCAGAGGATACCTGCAGACAGACAGCTTTTCATACACTATAACTGTATAAGGGAGATTACTCAATCAGAAAACTGCACCTTTCAGGCCTTCACTTGGTTATTATTCATCTGTGTACTCTAAACTTGTTTTTTTGTCAAGACTTATTGAGGAGATTTATATTTTACACCCTTGGTGATCACTGTTCCTAAGTCGAGAACATAATCCTTACTTGAATAGCCTAAATGGTGGTAGACATTGTGTACTTTGTTTGCCGCCCCATTGTTGATTCACAAACCATGATTTACGAAGTATTTTGGTTCGATTTCAAGCACAATCCCAATCCAGAGATTAACCTCCTCAGTTCCCTCTGATTCTCCGCTGGGTCAATCATTACAACCTGTTTTATCACTACAATTACATGAGCAAAATTTGCTAAAATGCACAGCACTGAAATTCTAATGAGACATCCCAGTGCATCTAGAATATAACTAAATTAAGGAAATCTCATAAAATGATAGATAAGACATCTGGAATGGTCATACTTATTGAATTTTGGGCATGTTGAGTTTTAATACATTTACTTGTGTTATTCTCTTATATTTTTCTAGCAACAAACAAAGAAAAATGGTAAAAATTAAAAAAAGAAAGAAAGAGAAAAATACCGTGACCAACTGATGCCATTTTCCTCTTTCCAGCCTTTTGGTAGGACACTGTTGGCATTTGAGTTATGCTGAATACGGTAACTCCTCTGGTGACCCCATTTATTTTTCTTGTTGGGGTTGTGGAAGTGCACATAGCGGGGGAACTTTTTGCCAAAGCGGAATGCTGCAGATCGCTCGGTCTTGTGCTCTGTCTTTTGGAGTTTGGACTGGACGATGTAATTCTCTGGGCTCCAGGGGTTGGTGATGTTGACAAATTTCAGATCCATCGTCTCAAAGCTGTTTTCACGGCCTGTGTCACAGTGAGGCTTGTCAGAGAATGTTAGGAGGACTATTGAGAGACTCTGTGACAGACAAGTTTTGCAAGATTAGTGCTTTGCACATTGGGAGAAGACAGAGAGTCTTGATCAAACACTTTAGACTAGCAGTCGCACAGAATCCGCAGGGTAAAGTGCAAAAGAACGGTTATTATCTGGGCTTATGTCAATAAAAAACCCTGTCAAAGCTGTCCGTGTGCCAATATCAGAAGCATGAGAGTCTAACCTGTAACACTCTTGCTTCCAACCAGCTAAATTGTACAAAATTATCCAATATGATGCAAATTAAGGGGATGGGGAATATTTTAGTCAATGGGCAAGAGCTACTGGCTTCAAACTATGACAATACTCACCTGCAATATCCAGGTCTACTTTATAATGGATCAAGTGTGTGTGCAGGTTTCCCAGCACATAGTTGTGCACCTTGGTGCCATAGTGAAGTCCATTAGGTGTGAAGAATGTGGCGTGAATGTAGCCGGTTGCGCTGACCTTTACTTCCACCACCCCATTCTGGTAGAAGAGGAAGTCCCAGATATAATCATAATTGTACACTGTCGAGGTTGTCCGCAGAACCAGCAAAGTGTTTTCCACTCCTTCATAAAAGTTGAATTCCCCCTGGGTGCTAAAGTCGAAGTGCCTTCTCAGAGGCAGAGCAGCGGTCATCTCAAAAATACACATTGCATTTCTGTAACGCACAGGTTTGTCTGTGTCAAAGTAGTGGTAAAGGTCAACAAAAGTAGCAATCTCTGGACAGTCAATTCCAGGTGCCAGCTCATAGGTTGAGGTGCCCATTGCCCAACCTGCATCCATGTACTTTGTTTGCATAGCTGCAGGAGTATCACCAGAATAGAAGGCGATGGCCTCTTGGAGGCTGATCTCATAGGCAATCCTCTCCCCATTAAAACGGAGGTCAAACACTTGAAGTCCAGCTGATGAGCGAACACGGTAGGCGAACGACCATCCGGCATATTCGACAAAATTGCGGTCAACGTGATAGCGTTGCCCCTGGGGTTCTACAAGCTTTGGCCCGTTTATATTAATGGGAGTGTTGCTGTGACCCCGGGGGATGTAGGTGGAGTAGAGGTCACTGTCATATTGCAGTTTGAGCTTCTCCACGCTACCTAATTCATATTTTTCTAACAGTTCCTCAATACTGTCAAAGTACATGCCATTGTACCAGACCTTCTCGAGACTCCAGTTTCTTGGATCGAGGTCATGATGGTTTATCAATATCTCAAACCCGATGGGGTGGATGAAATAACCGTCCACGAGTTTCTGCATTATGATCCACGTCCTTCTTTCACCTGGACCCAACCCACGGGGGGCTATGTCTGAGAATGTCAGGCAGCGGTCAGAGCAGTTCGAGAAGGAGAACCCACCTGTGGTCTCAAAAAGAACCTTGTGAAGCTTGGTTGTGACCTTTGTGAGAATTTCATCAAGATAAGAATACTCTACAGCAGTCATAGGCCTTGAATCAAAATCTATAAACTTATTCCCCTTAAATGTTTTCACTTCATGGGAGTTTGGGGATGGCAGAGGAGTCACAATGTACTCAGTGATGTTGGGCTGGGTCTGGTTCCCAAACAGGACGATCACACGGGCTTGACGTGGAGGTTTGGCTCGCCCGTAATCTAGAGCTCTCAGGGCTTCATTCTTCCGTGGCAGATGGAGTTCCATCAGTAGGATGCTGTTCTTCTTCAGAGTCATGTTACGAGCACCAGTCAGCCCAAACTCCGGAATGCCATGCAGATAGGCCCGAACAGCTTTCATCTCCTGCACCGTCAGGTCGGCAAACATTGCGGCACCATGATGAGCCCATTCTCTTGCTCTCGACATGCTGCCACCAGCCAAACAGACCAGCTGCAGTAAACAGAGAAGCTTCATGGCTGCAATATAACAAAAAAATGAAAATTAAGTGAATGAATAAGAAACACTGAGTATGGTGATTGGTATTTTATTAATCCATTGCCCAAAAATATCTGTCTTTTGTTTTAATTGTTCACTTTTTAAAAAAAAAAAAAAGATAAGTAAGCGTATGTTCTTTGTTTTCCTTCCCTTTCTTTTTGCAGTTGGGTGGGAAATTCTCCCTCTGGATCTTCACTATATTTGCTCTAATTATATCAGTCTCCTCTCTACTTCACCTCAGCACAATGGCACTGTTTGGCAGTCTCCAGTGTAAAACATGCTCTCTATCTTCCTGCGCTGTTTGAACTGAATACTCACTAGAAAAACTTTAAATTTCATAATGCTGCTAGGGTCTTAACAGAATTTATCACAATCAGAATTTGTTTGACCTTATAACAAGCTACATAATAGAATTTTTTTGTGAAATGATGGATTCACACTGTAAATGTACTGTGCTTGAAATGCACCCAGCTGAAAGCTCAAAGGAACATATAAATAGACAATGCAACTGTACCTGTAGTCGATCACTTGTGTCAGACTGTTTAAAAGCCAAGTTTTAATCAGACCAGTCCAACTGCTTCAGCAAGAAAGAAAACTTGCTTAAAGCAAACAAGGAACAGTTGACTGCTGCTTATATTTTAACCTCCTACGTCACAGTGAAGGAGGCTGATTGGTTAACATGGGGTTGTAAACCTGATAGCATAACAGGTACGTTGCATTTTTTTTTTATAATGCTGCTATAATGAGATACTGTTTCAAGTATTTTTATTGAGAAAAGATAATGAGATCCCTCCCCTGAAACCTTGGCACGGTCCCTGATACAGGACTGGGAAACACCAGGTGCCTCTTGAAGTCATGTCAAGTCCTCTGACAAGTCCTCTCTTGTTATGATGGGTCCTTGGAAGTTCAGTCTTCCAGAGGCTAGATGAGCATTCCCATCATCCTTCTTCTTTAAGCATTAGCACCACCCTCTGCACTCTTCTACATACAGTATATAAACCTATACTCTTCTGGAAGGTCCAATCCAAAAATGTAAATATAGCTCTCTACCCCACATGCCCTTACTACAACTTTTTATTACAAGTTTAGTATGATATTTTTTACACTGTCATTGAAAAATGTTGCCATTTTTAAAGATCTGCTACTCATCGTCCACAGGGGAATATGGGCACTTCAGTTGCACCAATAACACAAAAAGTATCCTTGAAAATTCTCTGTGCAAAGGAGTCTTTGGTGAGTTTAGGATAGTAAGATCATAAAAATTCAGCTGTTTGAGGATCTTGCCTGGACCTTTAGATGCACCTCCTGTTTTTCTTGTGTTTTAACTTCCCTTTGTCTGTGTTTGTTTGCCTGTAGTGTCCTTCCACTCCTCACCTGCCTGATCGTCCACAACGCTCTTCAATCAGGCTCTTGTTCTTCTTTGCCTAGATCTCCAGAGCCACCTGCCAGTAACTTTTCTTCTCTCAACCTGTTTGCACTGCTGTGTGCCAGCACCCTGCCAGCCATTACTACTGTTATCAAATAACTCAGTGAAATCCCCTTTAAACCTCTTTACCTGTGTCTGTGTGTGCTTCGGGGTCCAAAACAAGTCCTAAATATTTTTTAGCAGCAGGGCACAAAGTCTAGTGCTTTATCGTGGAGCAGGTTAAATATTTATGTTGTGTAAAGAAAGCGCAGCAATGAAGGATTCGGAGATATTGGTTTTAAATCCAAATGACTTGCTTGTTAAAAAGGGGGTTTACAAGGGATTCTTATCCTCAGTGACCACCAGATATTTATTTCAATTTGATAATAGCCATTTATTTACTCACATTTATACCTCCTAATGGGAAAATTAAATGATTACTCAGACTGTGCTTTAATTAACCAAAATGTTATGTCCCATAGCACAAGAGCCACAAGCCACTAAGGAACTGCTCTACTGTGGATTACCGTGGCATTGGCCATTCTTCACATCCTCACCACAGGATGGCGACTCATTGCCTAAAATTTCTTAGTGAAAATCTTGAACTTGACTAGGGGACAATGACCAAGATGAATAGGTGAATGCAGTTATTAGTTGTTATATAGTTATTATATTAGTTATTATACATCATTTTATATCTAATAAACCATACAGTGTCATTGACTTAGAATCTTGCTAGCATAATGTTAGCTTTGTAATGAAGGCTAAAGAAAATGTTCCACAAGCTGACCTGAATAGAAAGTCTCCCATTGCCAAGTCATATTTAAGGTTTTTTCCTTTGGTAAATGACCATGATGTAAATGTTCCATGTCATCCATAACTTCTGATGATGATGTCAGGGTCCGGTAGTATAAATTGTCTGTCTGTTAGGGTCATTCAGTGTTTCCTGTTTTACTTTCAAGTTCTGTCTGTGTCTTACTCCCCATGTCCTGTCAAGGGTTGTCCCTCAGGTATGTCTGATTATTCCCTCTCCCTAATGTGTCCCACCTGTGTCCAATTGTCTACCTCTCCCTCGTGTATTCAACCCCCGTGTTCCCTTTCTCCTTTGCCAGATTGTGTTGTCTATTTAGCGAGCATTCCAGCATTTATTACTTATGAGTCTCTTTGTGTCCGATATATATTCCATGTTTGGATTCCCGAGTTTGCCTTATCCTTGTCTGCTACCTTCGCATCTTTGAATTCCCGGTTGCGACTATTATAAATAAAATGACTACTGATATTAGAACGCTCCCTGTGGACTCTGCATTTTTGGATCCTCCAGACCTGGTTCGTGACAGATGGACATCTCATTAGGTGTTATACCTTACTGAAGCACCAATGAGCAGTTTTAAAGCCTACTGTGGCATGGAATGTGAAATTAAACAATGTAGGTTGTTGTTACACTCAGTCATGCAATATAGAGTTATGGTTCTGAGAATGGTCAGGGCCCAACTCTTAAAGACTTCAATGAGTGTTTTAAAGGTAGCTACAATCCAACCTATTACTGATTAATTATTTAACTCAGTGTTTCCATAGGTCCATCTATTGGTGAGGGCCCACCACTTTATCAGCACTGCCTGCCACATATTCTTTGTCTACTCTAGGAGCCTTGCATCTCCCTCTAGCTCCTACTCTCACCATTTTTCTGTCTCTGTTAACCCACAAATGGAATTTGCTTGAATTTACTTCATTTAATTTAGCTTTGGCCATACAAGGATGACACGCAAATTCGTGAAGCGTTCCTCATTTTTAGGGCGGCACAGTGGTGCAGTGGTTAGCACTGTCGCCTCACAGCAAGAAGGTCCTGGGTTCGATTCTGGGTCAGGACGTTTTTGTGTGGAGTTTGCATGTTCTGTCTGCGTGGGTTCTCTCCGGGTACTCCGGCTTCCTTCCACATTCCAAAAACATGCAAATCTGGGGGTAGGTTAATTGGTCACTCTAAATTGCCCGTAGGTGTGAATGTGAGTGTGGATGGTTGTTTGTCTCTATATGTCAGCCCTGCGATGAACTGGCGACTCATCCAGGGTGTACCCCGTCTTTGCCCCAAGATGCTGAGATAGGCTCCCGCGACCCCTAACAGGATAAGCGGTAGAAAATGAATGAATGAATACAGTTGTCTGTCAGTTCTGACTATGGTTGCAACCTTTCAGAAATGAAAATAACTTTATTTGCATTTTTATTGTAAGTTTGTGTTTGTAAATACCTCCACATATAAAAAAGATACAATATAAGGTCTGAAGAGTACTTTGGTTTGTGACCCAATATTTTCAAAAATAAGGGCATGCTAGAAGTAAATTACTCTGTCTGTACTGTACTCTTGTATCTTGTCTGAATATAAGGCCAATATAAACTGCAGCTTCAAACTTCCACTCTGTGTATATCCAGACTCCCTCTTCCCATAAATAATGAAGCAGTGAATTATTAAAGTGACCCAGCCCATTGCTAGGCACATGGAGGTAAATTAAGTCATTTACAACACACTTCTTTGCTTTTATCATTAAAACAAACCTGTGAATTCAGGAGCTGCTTCTTCTCCTCCTCTGGGCTCCAGCTGAGGTGTAATGTGGTGACAGCTGTGTTTGAGCCTCCTCGCTCTGGGGTCAAGAGGTCAAGCTTGGGATAGTGGTGAGTCTCAAAGCCTTCAGTCCAAACATCTGTTGACAAACTTCATTGAATAACTGCCCCATCATCCTTCCCGAAACGCCTCTCTTTACAGGATTAGACTCAGACAAACATCTCTTTATTCGGTGGCGGAGGCTCCCCATCCCCCACGTCACCTGCAGTGTTCTGTGACATTTGATGGGGCGAGGTTGGAGGATGTGTCCCAGGCAGCTCGACAGACCAATGTCTGCCCCCCCAGCTGTGACTCCGCCACTTATATCCAATGGCAGCAGGTTCAGATGCCACTGTACATCCCATGAGTCACCCCCCGCATTTAAAACCCCGCATCCGGGGCTCCTCTCCCCCCACTAGACAATGCTTCACTTCACTGAAGACTCTATCACATAATGTTACTGGGCAGAACATAAAATTAAAATTATTGAGGTCCAGAAAAACTAAATATTCATTAACAAACCAAGGACTTTTAAAAATTTTCCCAAAGCACTTCAAAGGTAAGTGCATCATGTTAATTGTAATTAGAGGACAACATAACTACAATTTGTGTATGACTAATCAAGTTGTTTATGTGTCTTATTTTGCTCCCATTGACACCACAATTTAATCAATTTTCTGTGTGGTCATTTGGATTTTTCAAGAAAAAAAATTGAGGAAGGCAAAACATAAATTAATGCTGAAACTGTAACTTTTTTTTCACAGGAATTCTAAGCACACACATCCCATGGAGACACTACTACTGACTCTGTTAGGCCTGCAGACAGCAATGGGAATGGGGTGAGTGTGATTCAGCTCGGCCAAAGCAGGGTTAATCACTTTTTTAAACAGTGTTCTGAGTTTCAGACATGAGGAAAAGGGGAAAAGGTAGGAAATGACACTGGGTTCATGGGCAAGATTCACCTGTCCGCCTTGTTGGAGAGATCACATTAGCACTGAAACAAAACATTAAGCCTGGCTTGAACCATTGTAAAGATTATTAGAATAAATCTTATTCTGCTAAGTGTTGAGTGACTGGATTTTTATAAGTGAAAAAAAATTCCAGTATTCCAACAGATAAAAACCCCAAAACGTAAAGAAAATACATTTTTAAGTTTTTAGTGTCCATGTCTCAGTGGGAAAATTGTAAATATTTAATACCTTGAATGCCATAACGTGAAATAACAACTGTGCTGCCGATGATTTTAATTCCAATTCAAATGTGCTGTATCTGCCTAGGAAATACTTGAGACACACTCTAACCAAATCTGTGCGCTGCAGACACCGGTGTGAACACACAGTGGAGGAGAGGGTGGAGCGAGTCCTGACCCCACGTCTGCAGCTTGAAGTGAGCTGCTCTGAGGTCTATCAGTACAACACCCAGGGTTGGAGACTGGACGTGGACAGGATGCGCACTCGGCACGGGGGTGATGATGGCATCGCACTGTACTACAAACAGCAGGGCCCCAAGGCATCCTGTTTCTTGTTCAAGTAAGTGGAAAGTTCAGGAACTGCTTGTTTTCTTCTTGGTCACCTTACATGATAAACAGTATATTACCATTTCGAGGATCAAACAGTATCCGCTGTATTCTGTGTTAAAGGGCAACATGACGTATCAGAATAGGCTGCTGGCCCAAAAAAGAAGGGAACATGGAGGAACTATCTCTAGTTGACAGTTACAGATGTTAAAGCTGATTGAATACACGCAATATATACGCATTATATTGACTTTTCACCTGTTGTGTCCATCGACCTCAGACCCCCAGAGATGGAGAGCCGGATGGTGAACAAGACTGTCAGGGCGTGCTGTGAGGGCTGGGGTGGACCCCGCTGCTCTGAGGGTGAGGACCACCATTGCATTATCTAGACTTAATGCGACACAGTACATATGGTGGTCAAAAATCATTTCCCCCTGGCCCATCATAAAAAAACAATACATTAAACACGTTTCATTTAAGTTAAACGTTACGTCACAGTTTAGGGGTTTATGGGCTGAGCAGGAATAGTGAATCATGTACTGTATTGGAAATTGGACATTCACTAATTGCTTTAAATAAAACCAGAATAGAATTGAAAACAACCCAAACATTAAAACAAACAAACAAACATATTTAGTCTGCATTTAGCACGTTTGATTATATCTCCTCTGTGTAGAGATATTGATTCATTTACTTCCTTTATCCTCCTCCTAACCTCGTCACTCTCCTCCCTCACCAGCTGTGGGTGTGCGTGGCCTGTGTTACTCCACGTGGAGCTGCCAGGAGTTTCCCGGCGTTAATAACTCCTCTCTGATGCAGCTGGAGCAGTGCTGCAGCAGCCTGTGGGGGCTGAGCTGGAGGAATGCTTCTGATCAGACCTGTCTGTCCTGCACCTACACCCTCCTTCCAGGTCAGAGGACAGTGCACACGCTCAGGCACATATCCAAATGATCCACCTTTTGAGACATGGACTGAATATATTGCTCTTTTTCTCAGAACCCACCCACATGTTTCATGAGAAGTCTATGGCTGGGAAGCTCTTGCATTAAATTTGACAACATCACATATGAGTTTACTTACTTTCCCTTCACCCTCTCCAGATTTTCAGTCCTCCCCTCTGGTGCGGGGTGGTCTGCTGGGCAGTGTCAGGGTGCCTCTGAGCTCAGCCACCTGCATGTCCTGGGGTGGAGCCCACTACCGCACTTTTGACAGGAAGCACTTCCACTTCCAGGGCGGCTGTACTTACCTGCTGGCAGCATCCACCGACGGCACCTGGGCAGTCTACGTCAGCACTGTCTGTGATGGGAGAGGGGAGTGCAGTAAGGTGTGAAAGTATCACGTTCTTGTACTTTTCCCACCACTAGCCAGGTTTGATGGAAAAGCAGTGATGTGCGCAGTAGCAGGTTGTCGGAGGGACACCAGCTGACTGTGAGCACCAGCATGCTGAAAGTTTTGATGAATTTATAGTGAAACAGTTAAAAACAGTGGCTAAGATTTAAACTGTTTCATTATGTGACTGAAATGCTAGAGCTGCTGCTCTTATGTAATAAAAACACACAGGGAACTATTAAACATTCAACCCTTGTGAAGCACACAAGGGCAAACAAATAGTAGCATGCAAACTAGCTAATATATTACATTTTCCAGACTGGAGAAGAACCCTGGAGGACAATTTAATGTGTTTTATCAAGAGAAAGATGGTTGGAAAGTTGTTGTTTTTCATACCTGGAGGCATGTGTCCGTGGTTTCAGGCTTTGAGGATGATGCTGGGCCTAGATTTGGTGACAGTTCATCTCAGGAACTTAACGCTAAACAACCTCGCCATTCCAAATGGTGAACCAATCTTTCAAAATGGTAAGTCAGCTTTGCTGCCAATAAAGCTCTCCCACCGTCTGTTTTTCTGTCACATTATAGGCATTAACAAGTGTTCAGTGTGAAATAGAGTTTGTTTTAATGTGAGTGGATGTGTTGAGTTATAGTTTTCTCTGCCTCCATCAGAAACAGTATTCACAGACCTTATTAAAAATGACATTCAAAGCAGACACCTTTTTGTTCCTGACTTATTAAAGGTGTGAGTGTTCACTGGCTTGGAGACTTTGTGTTTGTGGAGAGTGGTCTCGGTGTGAGAGTGAAGTTTGACCTGACCAACACGGTCTATCTGACAGTCACTGCTGAGCACCTGGCAGCCACTAGGGGGCTCTGTGGAGTCTACAATAATGATGTGTCAGGTAAACAAACAATAACAGATACACACACAAACCTTTTTTTCCACTGTCTGGTACACTTTTTCACAGTCCACGTGTCAGTAACCTACAGTATTTGTATCTTGGTGCCCCAGATGATTTCACTACAATGGGGGGAACTGTGTCGCGGTATGCTGCCAGCTTTGGAAACTCGTGGAAAGTTCCTGACCAACACAATGAAGTAATACACTGAATAATTAATAATTACATAATAGCTTTCATACATTTTGTGCCCTCTCAATACACACTGAAAACAACCACACCGGTATGATGTTATTTGTTAAAATGACCATCAAAAACAACATCTACGATCATCATTTGGTTGCAGGAGATAGTTTGTACGAAGTCATTTATGATATGTGTTCTGTGTAAATGATTTGTGTGTGTCCTACATTGCTCTCTGTAGGGCTGCAGCGATGCGGCTGAGCTTGGTCACAGCTGTGATGTCTCAGCAGACCCGGCCTTACGCAGGGAGGCACAGTCCATGTGTCACCCACTGCTGGAAAACCCCTTCACACATTGCCACTCTCAGGTCAGACGCCATCACAATCAGTGTTTGCTAACTTCATGGTAGTTGATACTGTTGACATGATTGGATTCGACGGATTGAACTGCCTTTAATGACTGACTGAATTTTAAAAAGCATTAAAAGTTACAGCTGTCGGCTGCATTTAGCACCATCAAGACATTTTTTTCAAATCTCTCTTGCTTTGCCTTAAACTGATTACTCTATAACAATTTCTCTATAGTCTTAACTTGCCAACCATTACTGTTGTATTCTTTATTCATGTAATAACGATGTAAAACATACATGCATATTTGATCCTATTAATTTATTTTGTAAAGATTGTCGCTACTATATCTTGACCGACTCAGTTGTGCAAGTTTGCACACAGAAGTTACATTAACTCGTACACAATCAGTGAACAATGTCTGTGTCTCTCAGGTGGACCCGGCAGCGTACACAGACGCCTGTCTCTACCTGTACTGCAGCCTGCCCCCTAAAGAGAGGGATTCTGCAGTGTGTGACACACTGGCCAGCTATGCTCGAGAGTGTGCCCAGCAACACGTCATCATAACGTGGAGGACAGCCGCTGCCTGCGGTAAGGAAAAATAGTCGTTTTAATTGGGCATTTTGGGGAAACCAGATAGACGAACATCATTCATATCTATCACATATCAAATCTTTAGAGTTGACATTTAGATTTATTTTTAAATATTATATGTGATTTGATGATTTTGTTATCTATAATCAGATTAACAATTACATATATATATATATCAAATATTCAAAATAATGAACTTTAATTTTTGTTTATTTGGCAGTCCATAGATACCAGCAAACAAATCTTATTGGTCATATCTTACCAGGTGAATGCTGAGACAGAACCCACTGCTCTACAGAATTAGAATCCTAAAATGCTATCAAATGAAAATGTTCACATTTGCACTTTCAATAGAGATTTTTTTTAGATTTTTGCTACATTAGGATTTTTGTTGGGATCAACTAAAGTCTAGAGGGCAAAACAAAACAAACATAAACACAATTAATGCATTTTTTTTTGGAAATATCATTCAAACTGTGTGAAAATAAAAAATAAAAAAACATGTGCGTGATCTTGTTATCAATATTTTCTGTGAAGTAAATACTGGAGTATTATTCCCACAGCATCGCTTTGCTCACAACTCATATCAAAAGTCACAAGTAGAAGTGATATAACTACATACAGTATGTCATCCAGGCCAGTTATCAGATCCAATGTTCAACGTTTTTCTAATCATGTTTTTTGTTTGCTTTCCACTCTGGTTGTGATGCCACATGTGATCTGCATATTAACCCATTACCTAGCTAAGTTTAGAATGGCAGAAAATGGGAATAGTTAAGTAAAGTACAAGCACCCCAAAACTGTACATGAGTAAGTCCAACTTGGAACACGAATAAGAAGAAATAATAAAAACGGAAAAGGAAAAAGAGAATTTGGCGCTGTCTTACGTTCCAAGCTTACAGGGCACAATTTGGTATGAAGGCTGAGAAAGTTTTAATGTCATAAGACCTAAGAGCTGAAAGCAGGTACCGCAATCTGTAACAGACCTTTCAGCCTGTATGTAAGATGCATGATGCTGAAATATATAAAACTATGTCTCTGGCCCTTTAACTCTGTTTTCTGTCTGTGCAGGCCGTGTGTGTCCCAGAGGTCAGGTGTTCTCAGACTGTGTGTCCTCCTGTCCCCCCAGCTGTGCATCTCCTCAGCCCCCTGGGCCTGCAGTGGCCATGGGACAGTGCAGGGAGGAGTGTGTGGGGGGCTGTGAGTGCCCGCCGGGCCTCTACCTTCACCAAGGACACTGTCTAAAAAGAGACGATTGTCCTTGTTTCCACCGCAGACGCACCTACCAGCCTGGAGACAAGATCCAGCAGAAATGCAACACCTGGTACGGCTGTTTGAGTCTCCTTTTACTCTATATTTCTCCTCCATCCATCCCCATTCACTTTTCTTTCCCACTCTTGAACCTCTCAGTGTGTGCAGAGCAGGTCAATGGCAGTGTACTGGTGAGAAGTGCGCAGCCCAGTGCAGCCTGATGGGGGCGCTACAGGTGACCACCTTTGACAAAAAGAGGTACACACTACAGGGAGGAGACTGTCCCTTCACTGCTGTGGAGGTGAGTAAAAACAGATCAAATTCAGCTGCACGCACATTTATGACTATGACATGCACGTGTGTTTTTGTGTGCGGTCACTTCTTCTTTGAGCTTACAGTGTGTGTATTCAGGACTTTGTTCACAGGAAGCTGGTGGTGAGTGTGCGCAGTGGAGAGTGTCCAGCAGGAGGAGGAGGAGGAGGAGGAGGAGGAGGAGGACCGGGCTGTCGAGGAGGAGGAGGAGGAGGAGGAGGAGGAGGAGGAGGAGGAGGAGGAGGAGGAGGAGGAGGAGGAGGAGGAGGAGGAGGCAGAGGGAGGCGTTGCCTGTGGTGACAGGAGACTTGGCTGTGCGCCGCGCCTCCTCTTCATTTCTCCTGATCCAGGCTTTTGGAGCCCAGCTCCTGTGGCACCTAGATGGACCTTTGGCCCTCATCACCCTGCAGCCTGGCTTCGCAAACAAGGTGACTTTCAGGCCTCATGCTACTCTTGTGTCCTTTAACTGTGGTGCTTTAAACTGTGAACTTTTTTCAAAGCATGATGCAGGGGATGGATGCAAAGCCATAAACTGAAACTGAAATTTTAGTAGTACCAGTGCACTGAACTGTTGAAAAGTGTAAATCCTGTATTCAAGGTGCGCGGGCTGTGTGGAACATTGACCTGGAACCAGCACGACGACTTCACCACCCCAGATGGAGACGTGGAGAACAGCGTGCCCTCTTTTGCACGGAAATTCACAACTGAGCGTTGCTCCCTTCCCAGAGGAGCTCCGCCTGACGCCTGCACCACATACACTCAGAGGAGAGAGTATGCAGAGATGCTGTGCTCCATCATACATGGTGCCACCTTTCAGGTACTTTGCATGGACTGTGTTAAATATCCTGCTCTCTGAGGATGGACAGGCATCCTCACGTGCACTGTCCTCTTTGGTCTTGCAGGCGTGTCATGATGTTGTGGAGAGGGAGCCCTATTTTCGCCTCTGTCTGTCAGATGTTTGTGGATGTGCTCCCCCGAGAGCCTGTCACTGTACCATCCTCACTGCTTATGCCCGACACTGTGCACAGGAGGGCACTGCTGTCTACTGGCGCAATCAGACCTTCTGCCGTAAGTCGACATGAGCACAATGTGATTAATCTTTGTTAATAAAGTGGAAACAGATATGTTCCCCTCCTAATGTTTCCATTTGGTATTATTGGTGGAGCTGTGGATGGAAGATTGTATCAACCCAACTGTAAGAATTTCAATCTAGTGCTGTGATAAAGGCTAAATAAATAATGCTTGTATTAAGTATGCAGCTCGAGTTACTGATTTAGTAGAAAGAATGTCGGTTTTGAATGTTTTAAAGCAGGGCCACACACAGAAATGTATAAGCCAGTGAAAGAAGTCAAGTGAATGGGCCTTCCCCATCTCACAGGTGGGGGTAAAGTTAGCTCTAACTTCTATATGGTAGATGTGGGGTACAGATGTCAATAACTCTTTTACTTTGCCTTTCTACTGTATCTGTTGGGTTCTTTTTCTTTGAGAGATTCTTCACAGTCATTCCTTTCGTTCCACTGCTGACACGTCTGGGGAACAGTTGCTCTTCATGTCCACAATGGCTTACGTACTTCCTTGGTGCCATAAATCAAATTCTATTCATCCGTGAAAAATAGATCCTGGTGGTGGCGTGAAAGGAAAATGGGCTTACTGTGACTCAATCCGCACGTGAATTATGTCATTTTATATGGGCGATGTAGAGAAGGGAATATTTACCGTATGAGAGCAACACTGTGGTTGGACGATACGGATCATGGCATTGAGTGAACGTTCATGTCAGAGGGGGGGGAGGGCAAAATGTGAAAGATAAGCCACATTTAGAAAGTGCTCCTGATTGAACCAAGAATAAAAGAAAAAATTGGGGCATCTACCCTAAATGTCCAATAGTCATACTAATGACAAACATGTGTCCAACAATGGCACCACTTTGTTTTCGCAAAAGCTGAGAAACCCCTACGTAAACCTACCGGTTTCAACCTTTAAAGCAGTAGTCGCTTACCAAGGCATTGTGCCTTCTTGTGTCCTGTCCTGTGTGCCCAGCGGTCCAGTGTTCGGGGGGACAGATATACCAGGAGTGTGGTCGTGCCTGTGGGGGCTCCTGTTCAGATGGCTGGAACTGCACCGATGCTGCAGCTGATGGAATGGGGCTTAGGACTTGTGTTCCAGGTTGCCATTGCCCATCTGGACTAGTGCAGGACCAGCATGGCCAGTGTGTACCCATCTCCATGTGCCCCTGTGTGCAAGGAGACAAGACGTACCAGCCCGGGGCTGTTATCCAGAGCAGCTGTAATACTTGGTATGTAGTGGGAAAAAATTGTCTTCATCTCCTGCTGTATATCATAGGTATAGAATAATTATTAATTCAGGTTTTTATGGGAATCCATTCCAATTTACTTGATACAGTCAAATAATAACCTATTACAACTATAAACAAAGAGTAACAACAGAGATACTTCTTTGACAGTTAATGGCAGAACTTCAGTTGGTGAAATACTCCTGCACATGGACAGCAGACACACTAAACTTCTGAAAAAGAGAGTTATGAGTGTGTGTGCTGTTTCTATCTTGTGTTAGGTACAATAAAGAATACTGGGTGTAAGCATGTTTTCTTCATGATGACTCACGTCTTCCAGGTCTAGAGCCAACAAAATATTAAAACACTGAACGAGACAGCTTTATTAGACGGATCCTCTATAATCTGATAAAGTCTTCAGTTGTTGTTTCCTCCTCCCAATGCTGATAGAAAGGCAGGTGAAGTTTCATAGTAAACATACTTTTAGAGCATGGCATCAAAAATGAATTGCAGCATTCTCCTAAACACCTAAAGAGGCTGTTCTTTTTGGGTTTTTTTTTTTTTAACATGTCAACCACAAAAAAAAAGAGCAAAAAATGGCTCCATACAAATCCCTATACCTCCAGAGATCCAAAGTTAATTTTTCTCACTGTAGCTAAAGCTAAAAACTTTAGTGTGAACCTCTATTTGCGAAGATTTTAGCTTTCGGAATATCAATCAATTCGGGGCTTTTAGAGACTTGTTTTTAAAACAAGTCACCAGCTTCTCCTGAAGATCAGGAGAATGTTTTGCTGTGAGGCTTCAGAAATGTGTGAGCTACCAAACGCTTACGCTGACTCTCCACTGAGACTCTCCATCGCCATCTCCATTACAGCAAATACGGTGTGATATTGAATGGCTGAAATGGCATACAGTATTTTTCATGTGTGTGACAATGTTATGTGGTTTCCTGGTGGTGTGAGAGCTCTGATGAAATCACCCTATGTTCCTGCTCCTTCATACAGGATAGGTTGATTTCATCGCTTTTCTTCACTACATATCCATCCAGTGATCATCAATCTCTCTGTGTTTCTGAGTCACCTGTTAATGATTTTATCAGTGATTCGATTCCATAGTGATTTTATTGTTTGATATGCGTGTGCATTTATCTATGTAGCCTGTCTTCATTCTGTTGTAACTTTCGGGAGGTGTCCATGGAAAGGAGAAGTAAGGATTGGATAATTATTACACTGATTCATTCACCTCAACTGACAACCTTTGGCGGCTGATCCCAATGAATTGATTTTCATCACATCAAATAGCACATTTTGTTTCTACTCTACTTTGTTTCTAACCCTACATTTTTACAGCTACAGAACAACTTAAAGCAGGAGTCTGTCTCTCTAATTTTCCGGGTCCCTACCATGAAAAGAACCTCTTGCTACCCGAGAAGAAAAAAATCAGTAAATCTAGAAGTATATCCTATCTGTTGATGTCGGTTCGGCTTTTACTAACGCTCCTTCACCGTTTACAGTGTGTGCGAGCAGGGCCGGTTTAACTGCACTCAGGAGCGCTGTGAGGAAGTGAACCTCTGTCCAGGCTCCCTGGTCTACTCTCCACGCTCCTGCCTCCTCACCTGTTCCAGCCTGGACCCTCTTGGCCAACAGCAGGGCTCCAGTGTGGCAAAGCCAAGCTGCAGGGAGCCCCTGTCGGGCTGTGTCTGTCCTCAGGGAACTGTACTACTGGTGGGTGAAAATTCTAATTCGAGGATGAATGAAGTGGATATGGATAAAACATGCACAACTGTGTCTTTACTTTGAATTGTAACGTTACCTTTTAATTTTTAATTCTATTTTTTTGACCTTTTGGTTTTGTTAAGTATAAATGTGTGATTAAATGTTAAGTTTATTGTTTTCAAAGATGATGGTGGATGAGTATTAATATACCACCAAAAAACCAGACATTTGCTGGGGAATTAACTTTGTCTTCATGCAAACCCCTTACACTGTCAGAAATAATGTGCTAAATATATACCCTTAGGGTGTCACTGTGGCAGTACCCTAAAAGGTACAATCATAGTACCCATTAGAAATTATTTGTACCTTATCAACCAAGAACAGGTACATATTAGTACCATTTAGATCAACTTCGTCCTTTTGAGGGCACAACGCATTCAGTTGTGCCTTAAGGAACATCAAATGTACCTCTTTTGTACCTTTATTTCTAACAGTGTAGCTCTAAATGGGATGACTTAAATTAAACCTGAGAGTCATTTAGCTTGCCACTGCAGAGGGCAGTACAACCCAAAAGTCTTTAAAAAGGTTTAAGCAAGGAAAGATCATGGCACATCATGCCATGACACCATACTGGCTGATTTATTGATTACTGTATATTTTCTCTGGTTGACATCAGGGCGATCGCTGCATTCTGCCAGATGAGTGCCCGTGCCACCATAATGGCCAGCTTTACTACAGCAACGACACCATTATTAAAGACTGCAACACATGGTAAAGTGCTGCATTCATTGCATCACACACCCCTCTGACATTTAATCGTCTCAACTGCTCTTTCTTAAATCCTGCAGTGTGTGTAAGGAGCGCCGCTGGCACTGCAGCCGGTCCGCCTGTGCCGGCGTGTGCGTGGCTACTGGTGACCCACACTATGTGACATTCGACGGCCGCCCTTTCTCTTTCCTGGGCGACTGCCAGTATGTGCTTGCAGGAGAGACGAGTGGATTGTTCAGTGTGACAGCAGAGAATGTGCCCTGTGGTAGCACCGGTGTCACCTGCACAAAGTCAGTCACCCTCAGCCTTGGAAACACTGTCATACATCTGCTGAGAGGTGAGAGAGTTAGTGTTACTGTGGAGGCAGAGGACAATGCTGGGATGCTTGGAATGATTGGATGTTGTGGTCCATCTGCAGGCTATGTTACTGAAAAACTAAAACAGAAAATACTTGAGGTAAGGTGTATTTTCTCTGTCTTTTAGGTAAAGCTGTGACAGTAAATGGGATGCCAGTTAGTCTACCAAAGTCGTACAGTGGCAGCGGTCTGACTCTTGAAAGAGTGGGCCTTTTTGTTTCCCTTTCTTCACGACTGGGTGTCACTCTGCTGTGGGATGGAGGTATGGAAACACACACATTCAGGCTCAGTCCGGTGTGTCTTTAGGCTGTCACTTGTTTGATTATTGAGTTTTTTCAACTTATTTATGGATTTCTATGTCAAGATGTGAAATTTTCCTCCTTAATATTGACAAAATTATAATCGTTATACATATTTTTACAGTTTCATCACGAACTTTAAAATGAAATATGTTTTACATCATTTGTGGCTGCAGATACAATATTTATTTAAAAACTTAGAAGGCACTCATAGATGCAAACCTCCGGCAACACAGCTAAATCCCAGCTAATTACAATATATGCTTCCCACAATAATTGCTTACCTTTCAATGTCATCTTTTTATTTCTTTGAGCTCATATAAGCTTTCTATCTAAATGTGTTATAAGTGTTTGTTTTGGGCATTCCTAAGTGTGATTTTTATGTCGAGGTCAGTTTGATGTGAAAAAGATTACCTGTTGGTGACACATGAACCACAGAGCCAGCTGGTTCTGGCTATGTCATGGACCCCGGAAATTAAGTACAAAATGACACCAGATAGACCTCTCTATGTCAATTGTTTCTGAAGTTACGACCAAATAAATTTGCTTTTTGACTTCTAAGTGACCTTGACCTTTGACCTTAGCAATGAAAATCCATTCAGCTATAGGCTAGGCCAAGACAAACATTTGATTAAAATTTATTCAAGTTGGTCAATTAGTCTGTGTAGTGTGGCTAAAAAATAAAAAAAATAAACAGCAAACCAACAAATGGACACTTTGTTGGCAGAGGTAATAATTAGTGCTGTATCCTTCCACATGTTGTCTCCAGGTATGCGCGTGTATGTGCGCCTGGCAGCCCACCTGCGGGGTCGTGTTGGGGGCCTGTGCGGGAACTTCGATGGGGATACAGAGAATGACTTTACTACACGGCAGGGCATTGTGGAGTCTACCGCCGAGCTGTTTGGAAACTCCTGGAAGGTCAGCCCCTCCTGCCCTGACGTGGCAGACCAGGACCTCCAGGACCCCTGTGCTGTGAGTTCACACAAACACGTGCACATGTACACACGCTGAACATTAGCTTATTTACTTGGATACTCAGGATATTATTTCCTTTTTCTTTGCCTTGCTCAGCTGAATCCCCACAGGGTGACCTGGGCCAAGAAAAGATGTGCAGTTCTGACTCAGGACCTCTTCTCCCGATGTCATCCTGAGGTGCCCTTCCAGCAGTATTATGACTGGTGTGTCTTTGATGCTTGTGGGTGAGTGACAGCACTAATCGACTGTGGGTATTCTCAAGACTATGGTCAACAAATATTTAATCTAGATTAATACTATATATGGTCTTTGTTAGACTGATGGCTGTGTGTGTGTGTGTGTGTGTGTGTTTTAGCTGTGACTCGGGTGGGGACTGTGAGTGTCTCTGTACTGCTATCGCTGCCTACGCTGAAGAGTGCAACCGCCGGGGGGTTTACATCCGCTGGAGGTCCCAGGAGCTCTGTCGTATGTCAAAGTCTCAGTCACACTGTCAGTTATGTGTGCAGGCGTGTTTATTCCTGTTATACTGTCTTTTTGTAACCACCGTTCTTGCAGCGATGCAGTGTGAGAATGGGCTGGTGTATGATCCCTGTGGGCCGGCTTGCTCTCCCTCATGTCCCAGTGTTCAGCAAAGTGCCCACTCCCAGTGTGGCGCTCTCTCCTGTGTGGAGGGCTGCTTCTGCCCTGCTGGCACGGTCTTGCATGGTAAACGTTTTAGCAAACTCATTCTGAGATGTTCTGAATTTGTTGTTACAAGAAGTTTCTAAACATTTTCAGTATATCTGAATGTAATGGACAGATTGCAATGAAACCTTTGCACATCTATGCAAACCTTTTCACCTTTAAATTCATCCTATACTTTCACGTCTAACCTCATTATTCCAATATGCCAAAATTTCAGAGAGGATGGCCTGAGAAGAAAGTTTCTTGAATTTGAAAGAATCCCTTGTCCGTTTGTTTTGCACCACCTGTAGGAAAAACCTTACTTTACACCTGGCACAAGTGAGAATTTCAGAATTGTCCGTTTTCTGTTGTGCAGAGGAGCGTTGTGTAGCTCCCCCTCTGTGTCCATGTGAATGGCAAGGCTCAGTTTTTCCACCTGGAACTATCATCACTCAGCACTGCCAGAACTGGTCAGTCATCTTGAATATTGAAATATACTCCACCTTTTCTCTAGAATAATCTGTATGGAAGCTGGGAGATTTTCTTTTCTTCTGTGTTTCTAGTTCCTGTCAGGATGGTTTGTGGCAGTGCGATGGTGTGGCTTGCCCTCCTCCTTCCCCTCCCTGTCTGGAAACAGAGTTTACCTGTGGTGGGGGACGCTGCATCCCCTCTCAGTGGGTATGTGACAACGAGGATGACTGTGGTGATGGTTCAGATGAGGTCTGCCCATTCACCTGCTCTCCAGAACATTTCCGCTGCATCAGCATGCCGAGGTGAATCCAAACGCACTTTAGTTTAGTAACTAACATAATTTTTATCCAGTTCAGGTTGATTAATGACTGACTCAGACCTTCATTTAATCATACTTAGCTCTGTTAAGGTGTTTTTGGCCACTAAGTAAATCATGTGTCCAGAGGGAAATATCTAAGTCCCAGGGATGTACTGATTTTTGTAGCTCAATATTGGCATTGGCTGATATGGACGTAATTGACTGGCATCACCAATACCAGTGGCCTATAATAATCTATTTATTCTTGCTAATTTTGAACAAGCTATTTCTGCTCTCCAATGCCTGTCCAGAGCTTCAAAGACCCAGATGAAAATCATAGTTTTGTCCTTGTTAACAAGTCTATATGGTGTTTTTCAGAACGACACACAACATGACCAAAATAAGCAGTCAGTGTAATGGCTGATAATTTCAACCTTCATTCTACAATCCAGTAATAACAGACTCAAAACATAACTTTTACCTGAGTAAAAGTAAAAATGTTAAAATTTTAGGTGGTAGTCAGCATTGATTACAAGTTTTGAAGTACTTGATATTGAATGGAACTTTAATTGTATGGTTTGTTTGTTTGTTTGTTTGTTTAAATGTACTTAAATATCAAAAATACAGGTACAATTAGATTTACAATAATGCTTCGTACAGTATATATGCTGAATACAATTCAACAGTACCTGCCTCAACAGCTCACTAGTGTGTCTTTAGACTTTGGCTTTTTATTTGTTTCAAAGAGTCATTCTTCCTGAGGCAAATAAAGTGAACTGGCCCTAACCCTGCAGGGGTCCATGTTTGAACCTGGCTTTGCGTTGTGATGGCCACCCAGACTGTGCTGACCAATCGGACGAGGAGTTCTGTGGACCTGCCACCCCTGTGCCCCTCTGCCCACCAGGGGAGTTTCAGTGTGCCAGCGGAAAGTGTCTGTCAGCTAGCCGGGTGTGTGATGGACGGCTGGATTGTGGTTTCGCTGATGGGTCTGATGAGCAAGGTAACCGATCACCTAATCCAGCATTATAATCCAGCTGTGCGGTCTTTCAAGATGCTTCTTTGGCAATCTTTATCATAATTTAGTATATTTGTGGGTGTGAGAACACATTTAAGTGTTCTCACACTTACATACTTATATGATTACTTTTTGTGTACAGCATGTGTGTATGTGATGAACTGTAGCTTGCTTCTATCGGTCCAGACTGTGGTGTGGTGTGTGACGAGGGGGAATTCCTGTGTGCTGGAGGACGTTGCATTCTCTACCTCTACCGCTGTGATGGGCACGACGACTGTGGGGACCTGAGCGATGAAAGGGGGTATATTTTCAGTTCTGAAGGATTGTGTCATTTGGAATTATCACTTTTCTTTACTAGAGCCAAGTTAACATTATTTCCCATATCAAGAATCCATCATAGTATTTTTAAAATATTTAAAAAGATCAGCACTACATGACTTATTTTTTTTAATTTTTTAGGTGCGTGTGTGCCCCAGGGGAGTTTCAGTGCCCTGGGGACCAGTGTGTCCCTGCAGGCAGAGTGTGTGATGGAAACAGAGACTGCCCCTCTGGAGCGGATGAAGCTGTCTGTCCAAGTAAAGGTACACAAAATACATCCAACTAACGTAGACGCGTGTCACTTGCAAGTTGTATCCATTTTTCCCCGAAGCCTCCATGCATGGTTTGAATCTGCAATCAAATTTTTGTCTTTTGGTTTGAACAGTCACCTGCGCTCCTGACCAGTTTTCCTGTAGTGATGGTACATGCATTTCTAGCACTAAGTTGTGTGACGGGACAAGAGACTGTCCACTTAGAGAGGATGAGAACACAACCAGCTGCTACACAGTTAACGGAACACCCTCACCTGCCACCTCGAATATGCCTACTTCGGGTAATAAGAGTCAGAATTTAGAGGTTAAAGAGATATTTTCCGGTAATCAGGTTTTC
>KV751334.1:9310660-9362033 GCA_001698575.1 Mola mola | reverse complement strand
GACAGAATATTTGACCCCTTTGTAACAGTTAATAAAGTTTAAGCTTTTTGACTCCAGAGGTAAAGTTTGATTTGAAGATCAGAAACCTACATACGCCTTGTTGTAGTGGGTAAAGTATCATTTTATTGTAGTGTAAACTTGCATGAAAAACTTTTGAAGATGAAAAAATAAAATGACAGTGAAGATACCTTTTATTTTAAAACATCTAAAATGTACTTCATTAGCAACAAAATTACAATAGGCTTAAGTCATTGTTGCAATAAAACAGTGAGTTCTGGCTAACAACCTACTCTCAAACCCTTAGGAGGAAATGACACCATATTTGTAACGGTTAGTCCTATCACTGTGACATCCGTTCCTGTAGAGGGCACTACACCTCTGGTTCCCACATATCCGCTTCGTCCTGGAGGTAAATACTAACTTGATTATTCTTCAAGGGTTAATCTTTTTTTATTGTTCTTCTAAATCTTCCTTTGTCTATTCTGTTTAGATCAGTGTTGGTCTCCGCTGGGTGTTCAGTTCCTCCCGGCTTCTAGTTTCAGTGCCTCATCACAACAGACTGGTCACCCCCCTGAGGCGGGTCGTCTCCATGGGTGGGACCCCCGTAGGGACCTCCAGGTAGTCTAATGATTCAAGGTCTGGCCATTCTGATGATTGTACTCCCCAAGTTGCAAAGTCTCCAGCAGTTTTAAGGACTGCAAGTTCCTCCGTTTTTATTATTATCTCTGCAGTAAGGCAGTAAGTAAGAACACATTTTAACTGAAAAGGACGGTAATAAAAACTGTTATTTAAAAAAAAAAATAATGAGAATAAAAATTTACATAAGCTTTTAAAACTGATCACGCCTGCTCTTGTCACACATATTAAATGCTCAGTATGACCTGTCTTCTGCTTCTGCCCTTTGAATAGCTCCTATTAGGCCCTGAACTGTGGCTTTTCATTTCATTAGTCACACCCCTGCACATATTAGTGCACAAAACAGCTACTGTAAGCAGAAAACCACCCATGTGAGAAAAAACAACATGTGCTCTGTGAGGATGGATTTATACAAATGTTGGTACAGACATTCATTTGAAATCTTGTATCTCTTTTCCAATGACACAATCATCAGATCATATTTTTTGTATGTCCACTACTTCTGTCACTTGCAAAGCTAATGCTAACCATGAAGTTATTGTAATTACTGCTTCACAATTTGTAAACAGCCTTCACATCAACAACCACCGACATAAATATGGTGAGGTGGAAATGTTGCAGCACTGAAGGGATCCTAATTCATCTACCTTGGGAATGTCCCCCTGATTCAAACTACTGGTTGAAAGTTCCTGGTGGTGTAAGAACACATTTTGTTCTAACGTTGGTTTCAGCCAAAGGCTTTAAGTTCTTAGCTATTCACAAATGTCATCCCACCATAGAGCCAAAGACTTTATTCACACAAATATAAACGGCTGTAAAACAAATTATTATGAGAAACTGGAGACACTCAGGTGCCAAAGGTTGCGTCGTATAAACAAATCTCTCTGGTATATGTTGGCAACATGAATAGACATTAACTGAAACAGATCTCATGTATATATTATTTGAATTCTTGAAGCATATCTTCTTCTTCCTCTTTCAGCTTTACTTAGATTTTTCTCAGAGTCGCCACATCATCCTCCTCTGTCCTCTGCATCTTCTTCACTCACAAAAATTATCTGCATGTCCTCTCTCACCACATCCATCAATCTCCTCTTTGGTTTTCCTCTTTGGCTCCTGCCTAGTAGCTCCACCTTGAGCATCCTTCTACCAATATATTCACTGTCCCTCCTGTCCAAACCATCTCAATCTGGCCTCTCTAACTTTGTCTCCAAAACCTCCGAACTGTGCTGTCCCTTTAATGTGCTCGTTCCTGATCCTGTCCATCCTAATCACTCCCAAAAAGAATCTCAACATCTTTAATTCTGCCACCTCCAGCTCTTCCTCTTGTCTTTTGATCAGTGACATCATCTCCAAACCAAACAACATTGCTCACCACCCTCTTGTAAATCATTCCTTTCACTTCTGCTGTTAGTGCTGCAATATAACACAAGACATAAACTAAACTGAATAAACTTTAACCTACAGGGCTGGAGTCCAGAACCTGATGAGTATAAGGACCTACCACAGCGGAGGCCTGACGGACACACTAGCAGCTCACAGAGCCCCTATCTACAGATAGACCTTCTGAAACCTTTCAATATTACTGGTAACCATTCATGCAGGGTGTTAGAACAAGTACAGATAGAAATGTATGTTTAGTGTACTGTGTGCTAAAAGTAAACTTCTATTTTTTTTCCATCTCTCCACTCTTCCTTAGGTTTGCTAACCCAGGGCGGTGGTGTGTTTGGCACCTTTGTATCTAGTTTCTACCTCAAGTTCAGCCAGGATGGCAGACAGTGGTACACTTACAAAGAACTCGTCACTGATGCCCGGCCTAGGGACAAGGTTACACATCAAACCAAGCTTAATATTGTTATATCACATCCCAGAATTGATAGATCACCACTCTCCCTCCAGGTTTTCCATGGTAACCAAGACGATCAAGGGGTTGCAGAGAGTCGGCTGGACAGGATGGTGTCGGCTCGGTTTGTCCGCCTGCTGCCACATGATTTCCAGAATGGCATCTACCTACGACTTGAGATCATGGGCTGTGGGGATGGTTCGTAGATAGCTTATTGCTCCTTTTGTCACATGATTTTGCGTACACAAGTGACCCTAAAATGGCCTGTTCTCTGCCAGGTTCTCAGTCATTGATAACTCCAACACCTCCATTCCCAGTCTCCACAGCAGGCGGCTGCAGAGAGAAGGAGTTCCTCTGTGAAAATGGGCGGTGTGTACCAGCAGGACCACTGGGAGTTGTCTGCGATGGTGTCAACGACTGTGGGGATGGATCAGATGAGTTGTACTGTGGTGAGCTTTCCAAACCAGTACACCTTGTATTAGCGTTAGCAATTTTAGAACAGCTGTGCAATTTTAAAGTGTTCTTTTCTCCCGTGATGTGATGCAAAGTAACCTCCTTATACTTTCAACCATCCTTAATCTAGCTTTTCATCTGGGACGTTCTTAGGTTTCTTTCACAGAATTTCTGACTCACACATACCTAAAATGAAAACAGAAACTATTCCTATTTTGTCTGACTGTTCCCCTCAGGTACGCAGCCATCCCCTACAGCCACGGGTCCACGCAGCTGCCCAGCTGGTAAGTTCCCCTGCCCCCCACCAGGGGGCTGCATCGACATAGGGCAGCTTTGTGATGGGATCGCCCACTGTCCCAAAGGAGAGGATGAAAGCGGCTGCCACCCCCAAGACAACATCACAACCCAGTCAGACAGGTTATTGTTACTATTGGCACTAATTATTATGTGGCTGTAATATTTGATACAACCTTTTGCGGTTTATGCACTTCTGAACACTGCTTTTTATGTGCCCCCCCCCTCATTGTTTTGTGCTAATTCACAGACCACACACGCCCACTCCTGCTCCTCTCAGGACTCCATCCATGACTGCCGTCACTCATCCTGCAACAACCCCTACAGTAAGACAACTTGGCCACAAGTAACACACGATTCCTCCAAATAAAAGTGCTGGCAGGTTTAAATGAGGCTCCAAAATTAAAGTCATTAATATCGACACATTTATTTTGAAATTTACATGGGTTTTTTTTTTTATTTACAGATCGGTGGTCCGGGTTATCGTGGTGAGTGCATATTTTGTGGCTTTTAAATGCTTAGAGAAGAGCAGCCTCTGTTACAATTATTTTCTAAACTGCTGCAGACCAAATGCTTTCATTTGCTTCATAGTGGTTTTGCTGGCTTCTGCAGGCATCTGCTCCTCTCCTCTTGGACTGGAGGATGGCAGCATTCGATATGGCCAGCTGACCTCATCCTCACATCGTGAGAACAACCCTGCTGATGCTGGACGCCTAAACATAATCCCCAACGTGTGAGCAGACTGTTGTTTTTGTTGCTTATGAAGTCTAGAAGTTGGGTGTAGCTTTCATCATGTTCTTAAAAGCCTCACAGAATATACATATTCTATGTTTATAGAAAAATTTAAAAAAGAAATCCTCTACAGTCAGGTTATGGAGCCTGGATGGAGCCCCTTGCCCTCAGATCCCCAGCCATATTTTCAGGTGGATTTCCTGGAGCCCATGTGGGTATCAGGGGTGGTGACGCAGGGCAGTGGACGCATGTGGGGTTACCTCACCAAATACCGCTTGTCCTTCGCTCTGCACAGCGGCCTCTTCACAGACTACGCTGAGGAAGGGAAACCTGCTCAGGTATTTGTAGTAATGTGAACATTTAGAATCAATGAATGTTCTCTGTATTTACATATATTCTCATATGTTAAAATGCTTGACTGTGTTTCTTTTTTGTGGAGACAATTAAAAATGCAGTTCAGTGCTCTTGTAATGAGTTGCGCTCATTTAGGTGTTTGAGGTGCGGATGGTGGGCAGGACTTCTGTGACTCGCTGGCTCAGTCGGCTGGTCAGAGCTCGCTACCTGCGCATCCTCCCTGTGGAGTTCAGACACACCTTTTACCTGCGTGTGGAGATCCTTGGCTGCAGAGGAGGTGAGGAGCTGAACTGAAGGCAGCAACAACAAAGCAAGAAATTCTCAGAACATTAATACCTCTTACAGAGTTAGTAGGCTACTTTACTGGGCAACCAAAATCACATCAGTCTTAATAGAAAATGACCTTTTCTCCTTCTCTTGTAGATGAGCTGGTGACCCCCAGCAGCGTGACCTTGTCGCCCTCTGGTGGTGGGAAAGTGCCTGTGCAGAAGTGTAAGCCAAGCCAGTTTGCATGCAAGCACATTGATGAGTGTGTCTCTGTGTCTGTACTTTGTGATGGTCGAGCGGACTGCAAGGACCACTCCGATGAGATTAATTGCGGTGAGAATTTCAGCAATATTGGTGCATATATGTATTATATATGTATATGTATCTTCTTCTGAGTCGTACTACTCTACCAATTTTTCATCAATTTATATATTAAGCAAAAACAATTAGCATTTATTCATGTCCCCTTCTCCTCATCTTTTTATTCCGGGATAGCTCCAGGCAGAGGAACCCCAGGGCTGCAGAACCAGACCAGCTCCACAGGGAGACCTGGTATCCATGGTGACATAACAACAGGTGTCCCAGGCCTCCTAACCACAATGACCCAAGCCGGCGTTCCTGGACTTCAGAAGAACACAACATCAAGCACAGGTATCATTTCATGCTGATCAAATTGGCATTTAGTTTGAGTTTTGGCAGGAAATCAAACCTTATTTTTTCTTTGTGTTCTTTGCATAAGACTATTGGAGCACCAGGCCATCCATCTCCCCAGGGGTCACCACAGGTCAGCCTGGACTGCATCGCACCACAACCCTCCATTCTGGAAGACCTGGACTGCAAACCACTACAGGTGAGAGATGCGTCCTCTTTGCTACTTATCCTACACAACCCATTAATGTGCACTTTATACAGAATAGAAGCTTTGTTTTTTATTTCCAGCCCCATGGATTGCTTCAACCCCCCATGATGGCGGCCTACCCAGAGTGCTTTGCGTGCAGGGCCAGTTTGCATGTCGGTCATTTGGCTGCGTCGAGTCGTCACAGGTGTGCGATGGCAGAAGGGACTGTTTGGATGGGTCAGATGAAGAGCGCTGTGGTAAGGACAAGGGCAGACAAGTGGAAAGACTTCAGTTTAAAAAGTGGGTATGGATGATATTAGTCCCATATCATCGTTCCCCAAAGGTTGACAACACACACACATACATATGTACAGTAAAAGGACACAAGGTTGTGTTCTTACAGGGCCTCTCTCACAAACAGTACACACGAAAGGGTGAATCCCTTTCGTGAATCCCTTTCGTGTTACTTTAATAGTAACAACTTTTCAATATATTGTTGCTTGAATTTGTTCACACTCCTCAGACCATTCATGCGCAAAAATGTTCAAAGCCCACTTTATTAAAGAAAAGGTTTTTATAGACAACAGTATTTCAAACTGGGAACTTACTAATGCATTGACGATATGTATAATATAACAGTGACTATGATTCCCTCTCATAATTAAAATCATGAACCATACCATGTCAGTGTCCCAGTCTTAGTTTACAATGGAGTATATGACAATGAACAAATTGAAATTAAACATGGCTTTCATTAAATTGTTTATTGGCTTATAGTTTTTTTCAGTTTCCATTCTTGTGACTTCTCAACTTCTCTCTTCACTTCACTGCATCCTTCATGATACAGTTGTCAGAACATATAGGATAAGGACATCTTATATACAGTAGAGAAATGGGTGTGTGGCAGTATGCTGGCTGCAGAAAGCCGGCACACACCTCTCGATCTACTGCAGATACACAGGATACTAAGAACAAAACTACATGTCTTGAATTTGACAGGGATTTTGCTAATTATTGCTACTTATTTTGTGTGCAGTGTCTCATCTGTGTATGTGTATCTGTGTGTGTGTGTATTTTTATGTGTGTGTGTTTGGCTGTAAGGCCATATTGCCATTGATTATTTTTGGCCAATCATTTGTCACGGGAGAAGGTAGAACGACAGGAATTTGTCCTGTATTTCTTGTGCATTTCTACATGTAGTTAGATTTGAAGTCAATGCACGGTAAACACATGATGTGTTTTTAAGTAAGAGAGGATGGTCGTGCAGAATTAAGAAAATAGATCATTATTATGTTGATAATGTGGCAGACTACCAGTATGTGCATGGGAAACACTTTATACAGTTATAAAGTCTCAAACAGATGTAACATATAACAGCAAACAAATCTTTTGGAGCACATCATTATTGATGTATTATTTCTAGAAAAATTCATACACAATTGATTAGTAACGCGCTCTGTTCTTGTATTCCCGTGTCCTTTCAGGCACCACAGCCAGACCTGCAGTCACTCCACGGGTGCCCAGCCCCTGTTCCAGCAAACAGTTCTCTTGTGCCAGTGGGGAGTGTGTTCACCTGGACCGCAGATGTGACCTGCAGAAGGACTGTGTGGATGGATCAGATGAGAGAGACTGTGGTAAGAGATGTATCCACCTTAAAAATACAGAGCAAAACAGGAAAACCCTGATACTTCTTCATCTCTTCTCTCTTCCTCTCCTCTAGTGGACTGCATCATGTCCTCTTGGACAGCGTGGAGTGCGTGCAGTGTATCATGTGGTCTGGGCTCCCTGTTCCGGCAGAGGGAAATACTGAGGGAGGCACTGCCAGGTGCGGCCTGTGCTGGAGCTCAGTTTGACAGTCGAGCCTGTTTCCCTCGAGCATGTCCAGGTCTGTTCTGTATTCCTCGAGTCAAACAGCATCTTTCTGAAGCATCCAGTAGTAGACTGATTCAGTCTCATTTTCCTCGGGTAGTTGACGGTCACTGGTCAGAGTGGACGGAGTGGTCAGAGTGCGACGCTCCGTGCGGTGGTGGTGTCAGACAGAGGAACAGAACCTGCTCTGCTCCTCCTCCGAAGAATGGTGGTCGTGACTGTGAGGGCATGACCCTGCAGAGCCAGAGCTGCAACAGCCAGCCCTGCACCAAAGATGTCAGCACACAGACAGGTGATGTATTCTGTCAGTGGCCTCTGAGATTTTTCAGCCTGTGGATTTTAGTCTAGTGCTCTTGCTTGCCGCACAACAGTATGTGTGCTGTTTCAATAATGTCTGTGTGGTTGCTCAGGCTGCATTAATGGCATGGTGCTGGTGACCGAGGCGGACTGCCAGGCTGGAGTGGTAGAGCCCTGTCCTCCTACCTGCTCGCACCTCAGCTCGACCAGCAACTGCACTGCAGCGTGTATTCTGGGTAGGACACACAGGAGGTGATGCAGTTTCGTTTTAGAAAGTTTGTGGTTGAATATACAAGGCTTGTGCGTTTTCAGCACCCATTGCTGCAAATACCACCGTGCACATAATGATCCTTCTTTCATTAGTCACAGTTTGGAAATTTCAAGCACTCCAGTAAATCATTCAGACAAATAAAGCCTTTTTTTTAGGCTGGAAACCAGTAACAAAGCAGTGCCGGTTTTTTAATTCTAGAATAATAATATTTGAAATGCTGATTCAGACCTTAATTTTGCCTTCTCCAGGGTGTCGCTGTCCTGATGGTCTGTACCTTCAGGGTGGGCGATGTGTGAATGCCAGCCAATGTATCTGTCTGTGGGACGGACAAACACTGCAGCCAGGACAGACGGTCAACAGAGACCAGTGCACCACATGGTGAGAGAGAAAGCGTCATTTGTTATTTGAAGGAGAGCCTGGTTTTCAAAACTGATGGTATTTCTACAATTATAGCCCAATCAAACAGTACTGTATGAATAAGTCAGGTGCACTAAATTATTTTCATGGAAAGCTCATTTTTAAATCCCACTCAGGATCCCACTCATGTGCCGTGATTCATTTGTGGAAAAGCTGAATAAAGCTAATGGAATTATTTCTTTGGACATCAGTGTGTGCCAAGATGGACAAGTAACCTGTGACAGCTCCAGATGTGCGCCGGCCTGCCATTGGTCAGCCTGGTCATCGTGGTCACCATGTGATGTAACCTGTGGTCTGGGGCTGCAGCAGCGCTACAGGTGAGTCTGGTAATTCAATAGCTTTGTCAAACACTACAGTAACTCTGTTTTCCTGCTTTCTATGGAGTGCTCACACATCACTTTATTACTTTCTGTTTTGACTGCAGGTCTCCAGTGAACCCAACCGGAGCAGTCAGAATCCAGCCCTGTCCAGGAGATTCCTCTGAGGCCCGTCGCTGCTCCGACCCCTGCCTCCCTGGTATACCAACACACACCCCAGGCACTCAACAGTATCTCTAATGCTGTCACACTCTATGCTTTCATTTTGTTTTTCGAATATAATTCAGGTATTTCTTTTCTTTTTCACTTGTAGCAGTAAGTTTCATTAAGTTTCTAATTTCTTTATCTTTGATAGGATTAAAAAGTGTCTCCATTTATTCTAAAATAATTGAATGAAGATAACTAAAACCAGCTTTAATAAAAACTGATATGATATACTGTAGGTTTGACAGTATGATGAAGCCGATTTTTACACTTTTTCCAATATTGCTCTGTGCTCCTCTTGTACAGGGCTACCAGATGGAGTCTGGAGTAAATGGACCCGCTGGTCAGAGTGCAGTAAGACATGTTTCAACCATGAGAACGACGTTGGATTCAGACGGCGATTCCGCAGCTGTAACCACACGCTCACTGCCTTCGACTACAGAAACTCTCCTTGCAATGGAGACAGTGAGGAGCAAGAGCCTTGTAACACTGTGCACTGTCCAGGTATCATAAATATACAAATAGATGCACACCGATTTTTTCTGTTCTGTCCAGAGAACATAAAGCTAATTTTAGGCCTTTTTAATTTTACCTCCAGTTAATGGTGGCTGGTCAGCATGGTCTCAGTGGTCTCAGTGTTCATCAAAGTGCGACTCTGGCGTCCAAGTAAGAGAGCGACTCTGCAGTTCACCTTCTCCACAGCATGCGGGCAGCAGCTGTCCCGGGCCACACATACAAACAAGGGACTGCAACTCCCACCCCTGTTCAGGTACAGCACAAGGTCTCCTTTCAGTTGAGTAGTGGAGGACCATGGACTATTTTTTCTTGTCATTTTCCGTGAATTCTATATGTTCATGTGCAATACTCAGTCCTTGCTTGGACTCTTAGGTGTGTGTCCACACGGCATGATATACAGGACAGCTGCAGAGTGCAAGGATCATGGCGGCCCTTGTCCGCGGGTGTGCTTGGACATGACCTCCTCAGAGGTGCAGTGTGCCACCACCTGTTATGATGGCTGCTACTGCGCCCCCGGCTTCTACCTGCTCAACGGCAGCTGTGTTCTGCTGGCACAGTGTCCCTGTTACCACCAGGGGGAACTGCACCAGGCGGGTGCCACCCTGCCTGTTGATGCCTGCAATAACTGGTACTGTCAGCCTAACAGACTACAGTTAGTTGTAAAGTAAAACAAACAAAACCTCTGTCTATAAATGGACAATTGAGTTTAAGCCAAAAGTTGATTTAAATAGTTCTTGTTGCAATGTCAGACATTTTTTAAATCAGTTCAACTGTCAGTTGTTGCACTTTGTGTTTCTCCAACAGTACCTGCATTAATGGAGAAATGGAGTGTGGAACAACCCCCTGCCCTGGTGAGAGGCTTTAATTGCATATCTCAATAGTTAACCTATATTTACTGTGCTCCCTCCCTGTCCGTTGCTGTCAAAGTATTTCTCCTGAATTGTTTTTGTTTCTTTGTTTCCTTGAGTCTCCATCTATAATCACGTGTGTACATTTCTCAGTGGTCTGCGGCTGGAGCAGCTGGACCCAATGGAGTGCTTGCAGCCGGACGTGTGATGTTGGCGTGAGAAGGCGCTATCGTTCAGGAACCAATCCTCCTCCAGCCTTCGGGGGTCGCCCCTGCACAGGGGACAGAGTTGGGATTGATACCTGCAGCATCGAACCGTGCTTTGGTGAATACTTGTTTATCATAGAATCCATGTCTTGAATGAAAAAGATGAGTTTGTCTCCTTCTATTTAACTCCTGTGAGCACCCAAAAACAAAACACAGATTTAAATGTGAAGAAAAGTAATGTAATTATTGTGGTCTGTCTGAAGGTATAAGGGAGCCGTGGACTGCTTGGTCAAAGTGCTCGGTAACGTGTGGAGGAGGCTACAGGACCCGAACCCGAGGGCCTATTCGAATCCATGGCACTGCTCAGCAGTTTAGTGCCTGTAACCTGCAGCCCTGTGGTACAGCAAGACTTACTCTCTCAACTACAACTAGCCACGTTTTAATGTCACATTATGTTATTATACAACTTAAAAAAAAAAAATGGAGTGCAATAAATGCTTGACCATAAAAAAAAATCCCAAATCACATATTTTGAATTTCATCCCAGTTTTGTCATATGAAATAATTGTGTCAATGCTAATGTATACATTATATTCACATCAGTGATTAAATTATGATTTCATTGCCAGACAAGAGCAATCTGAGATCTCGTCCCAATGCAGCTGAATTCTATACAACATATGCTCCCTAGCAATAAATGCTCACCTTTCAAGGTCAATTTTTTTTATATGTGAGTTCATATTTCAGCTTTCTACCAGACTACAGAAGTTAGACCTCTCTATTTCCAGTTTATTATTTATGTCCAAAACATTTTGTTTGACCTTTCAGGGATCTTTAGCTATCACAGAGAAAACCCAAAGGATTAATCGTTTGTAGCCATTGCAAAATGACACCATTCAAACCTTTTTATGTCAATTCATTCAAGAGACAATGTGTTTTTTGACCTGCCAGTTTGTTGTCATCTGTAGTCAGTGCTGTCAGCTACAAAAGGACACCAGTTGGACCTCTCTGTTTCAATTCTTTCTGGAGTTATAACCAAAAAAAACCCAACAAGCTTTTTGACCTTTGACCTTTAGCCACCAAAATGTAATCAGTTGTAGATTGGGTCAAGACACACCTTTGATGAAAATTTCATCAAAATCAGTCAAGTATTGGTAGTAGTTTTGTGCACCAACCAGTAAATGGAAATGAATGAAAACATTAGATCCTTGGCAGAGGTAATAAACACACGTGGTCAGATGTAATTTTGGTGCAGATAATTAATGGATTATTGTGCTCATAATGTTTTAGTTTTAGTCATGTGCAAGCCAAAATGTATATTGTATCGTTGCATTAACATCTTAAGACCAACTTCTGTTATATTTTGCTTATGGCTACGCTAAGAGGGTTTTCACTGATCCCTGTTTGTTGCTGTGTAGGGGATGGCAGGGCATGTCCTCCAGGGCAGGAGTGGAAGCATTGTGTGAGGGGAGCAGTGTCATGTACAGACCTCATGATGGACCTGCAGAGAAACTGCACGCCAGGCTGCCAGTGTCCACATGGGGCTGTCCAACAGGTGGATGGACAGGCTGGCTGAAAAACAATTGTGCACACAAACATACACATGAATGGCAGCTATTATGTTAACAGTCTGTATTTACAGGATGGTGTGTGCGTGCGAGAATCAGACTGTCGCTGTGATGTAAATGGCGAGCAGTACAGACCAGGATACAATGTGCTCACGGACTGCAGGAACTGGTATAAAAAACTGACTTTGTGACCTGCAACTTTTGGTCATCAGTATTTAACTATCAATTAAATTAATTGCCTTACGGGGATTAATAAAGTCATTTCTATCTCTTTCGCTATTAACTACTAACTATTGGAATTCACTTGTGTGTGTTCATGTTTCAGTACGTGTGAAGCAGGGAGGCTGGTAAACTGCTCTCAAGTCAGCTGCAACGGTAGGCAAAAGTCATGGAATTTTCCATTAATACATCCATTGTGCTCTTTTATTATATAATTTATTATTTCATTTCAATCAGAATGCATCACAGTTTGTACAGAGGTGAAATAAGTACTCAGGTCTTAGGCAGACCACACTGAAGAGAGCCATGAAAAATCATGCATTTGAATTTTGCCTCATATTTTGCCTCATAGACATGCTGACTACCGAAAGTACCACAAGTAAAAGTGCCATCATTATGCAAACTGGCATTTGTTAAATCAAAGTATATTATATCATTTGCTCTTAGAATGACGTTCAAGTATAACGTAGCAGAAAATTTAAATACTCAAGTATAAGTACCTTAAAATTGTACCTTCTATAAATACAGTACTCTCCACGGTTTATAAACCAGTTATCTATAATTCATGACCTGACTACACTAATTTATGTCTGACATAACTTTGAAAGCTTGATGCATTTTGACAATTTAAATAACCCTCATGGCCGACAAATAAGCTGTAATGGAAAACAACATGACAAATTAATATGAATGCAGTTAATGCAGTCAAAATATGGAATGAATTCCATGCATGAAATTAACGAGATTAATAAATGTACAGTTAGGTCCAGAACTATTTAGACAGTGGCACAGTTTTAGTTTGTCAGGCCTTTACTGCAAGCGGCCTTTAGCTGCTGCTTGTTTCTGGGTTTTTTTTTCTTCCTACAGTTTTGCCTTCAGTAAGTGAAAAGCTGAACTCTATTTTTCAGAATTCAACTGTATTTGAGAAGAAAAAATGTAGCCCTATACTCCTTAGAATTCATCCTGATAATTTAATCAGCAGTCACATCATCATAAACAGCAGTGACCCAGTTCTATGGGTATAGTTCTATACATGCCAATGTTATAACACTGCCTCCACTGTGTTTGACTGATAATTTGGGTACAATTCAGCTCATGAGCTGTTTCTTTCCTTGTAAGACTTTTCTCTTGCCATCATTCTGTTACATCTCTTTAATTCATGGTTTCTTCTGTCCTACCAGTGGTTTGCACCTGGATGTAAATCATTTATGTTTATGAAGGTGTGTCTAGACTGTGGACTTTGACAACCATATGTCTACCTCCATGAGAGTGTTTTTTTTTGACCTGCCTGGATGTTACAAGGAGGTTTTAAGTCATTAGGAAAAGAATTCTGCAATCATATTCTTTAGTTGTCCTCCGTGGTATTCCAGGCCTTTTGTTATTGCTGAGCTAGTTGTTAGTAGTAGTAGTAGTTGCTAGCTAGTTGATTCCTTCTTTTTAATAATGTACCAAACTGTTGATTTGGTCACACAACACTAAGAATCGATTCCAGAACTTTTATCTGGGAGCTTTATGTAAATTACAAATTAATAAATCAAAAGATGCATCAATAACTGTTTTCTTTAACCTCATTGTTTAACTGAAGCATTGTATTTTGTCCTGTTCTATATACAAACACACTCTCTCCAGTTGACGGCCAGTGGTCATTGTGGACCCCTTGGGGTCAGTGTTCGGTGTCGTGTGGGATGGGTCTCCAGTCTCGGTACCGGTTCTGCTCCAGCCCCCAGAGCTCCGGCAGTGGCCTGTCCTGTCTGGGTCCTCACAGAGAAGACCAAGTGTGCTCCACAGCTCCATGTGACCGTGGGTTTTTCTGTGTCAAATATTTGTAGATCTATTAGCGTCATGTTTACATTACCTGGATGCACATTTTCAGCTGCATCAGACCAGACACTATAGATAGACTGTGTCACCAGATACATTTTAGTCTGAGAAATTAATACAAATGTGATCTAGACTAGACCACAGTATGACAGTTTGCAATCTGTATGGTGCTACAACTTGTTTCAAGCATTTCTTTAAATATTGAAATTTATATATTATAAAAATTAAGCATGAATTCTCTTTTTTCAGTCCTTACAAAATTATGACTTCCATTTAATTTCTTGCATGCCATGCAAATAGAGAAGAAATCCCCCTGGAATTGTCCTTATGATTTCCTCATGATCTTTTGGCCCTTTCCAGGTGACGGTGGCTGGGGTCAGTGGAGTAACTGGACAGCGTGTACAAAGTCATGCAGTGGGGGTGTTCAAACCCGGAGGAGAGAGTGTGATAGTCCCAGTCCAGAGGGGTCAGGGAACTACTGTGAGGGGCTGGGAACCGAGGCCGTACGCTGTAACACTGACCACTGCCCAGGTACAGTTGTGTGCACTATGTAGACTGAGAGTGAGGGTGTGAACGTATGTGGTCTACACATGGAGTTTAGTTTGTTGCTTCTCTCTCAGTTTTATAGCTCTGTGAATGTATGTTTTAGTGGCCCCTTGCTCGCGGGTACCAGGTACAGTGTTCAGCAGCTGTGGTCCCTCCTGCCCTCGTTCCTGTGAGGACTTGACTGTGAGTGTCACACTGAGTATGGCTCTTGTTGTCTGCACATTAAGCCATTTGGTCTGAGATGAAGAACACTGGGGATGATAAGAGGAATTTTCTTCCTGTCCCTCAGCTCTGTGAGTGGCAGTGTGAGCCTGGGTGCTACTGCACGGAGGGGAAGGTCCTGTCTGCTAACGGGACCGTCTGTGTGGACAGGGAGGACTGTCCCTGCCTGGACCTCAGCACTGGACGCTGGCTGGAACCAGGGGAGACCATTGAAGCCCCCGATGGATGTAACAACTGGTCAGCCCAGTGCACATACATACTGTGCATGTGTGTACACCACATCACGGGAGAATAATCGTGTTGTTATTTACTCCTTGTTTCAGCACCTGTGAGGGTGGGAGGCTAAACTGCAGTAGAGACCCATGTCCAGGTGAGGAAGTCGCCCAGGATATGTGTTGCAAAAAGCTGAATATCATGCATTATCAATGAATTACATACAGTATCTACCTATATATCTATTATTCTATCTATCTATAAAACATACTTAATTCTATTAAACTCGTATAACATAAACTTATATACAATGTCTATTTCTGTTTTCCCAGTGTCGGGTGGCTGGTGTGAGTGGTCAGAGTGGACTCCGTGCTCCAGGACATGTGGAGCGGAGTCGGTGTCTCGCTACAGGAGCTGCAGCTGTCCTGAGCCCAAGGCCAGAGGAGCGGCCTGCTCTGGAGAACATGAAATCCACAATGGGATCGGGGTACAAATCCAGAGACAGCCCTGCCCTGTCATCACCTACTGTCCAGGTAAGGTGCCTGACTGCAGCTTTGTTCTCGTTGTTCCTCCAGGCTTCGGTCATCCTTCTGATGAATCCTCAGCTACTCAGCTATTTCTCAAAATCGTTTTAGAAGCTAGAGGTTTAATTCTTGTTCCTCAGAAAAGCTTAAAACTACAATTTTAAATGTGCTCCTTGCCTTGCAGCAGTGACTTCTATGCATAGAAATGTTTACACCTCAGGTTCACACTCACATTTGTACCCACAGAGTAGAAGTGTTTGAATATATTCTTCTGTTTGCTAGTATGTTTAAGTAAAATCTGGAGAGAGATAAATTTCTCACTCTTTACCTCCTGTCTTTCTCTCATTTTCTAGTCCACGGTTCCTGGAGTCCCTGGTCGGCGTGGTCAGGGTGCAACGGATGCACTGGCTCATCCACTCGCACCAGGGAGTGTAACAGTCCTCCCACCAGGTTTGGTGGCCTGCCCTGCCTTGGAGAGAGTAGACAGAAGCGCGGTTGCCATGATAACATCACTGTCTGCTCCGGTCAGTATAACAAATCATTACATATTTTTTATGGATTTATGTCTATACACATCTACTACTTTTATGGGAGTTTAAAACCTTACAGCAACTCTGTTATCTGTCCCTGGTGGGGAAATGTGGGAGAGAGAAAAGAGGCTGCTTGAGTTAAACAAAGATCAAAGTCCACAAGATCTATTAAAGTGCCTTAAAGGGTTGATTAATGAATTTAGTGCTTTGGCTGAAGCCTCCCTGACCTCCCACGTTCCTGTGCAAGTCCAGTGATGTTGAGTTTAACAAAACCCAGTGATAAACAAGGTGACAGGCTGCTCAGTCACCAAGAAACAAAAAGTTTCTTGAAATTTCATACAACGCTGGTATCTTTCAGTCTCTACCAGCCATTTCATTTTATTATTCTGCCTTCCATGTAGCCTTGCCAATTTCAAGCCTGCTTTTATATCGAGTAAGACTAAATCCATCAGACATGTTGTTATTGTCTTCAAACTGTACTTCCTCCTGCCTTCTGCAGATTGCGGTGGAGGACAGGAAGAATGGCCTTGTGGGAAGCCTTGTCCCCGCTCTTGTTCAGATCTCCATGGCGACACAGAGTGCTTGGACTCCCCTGGGTGCAGGCAGACCTGCGGTTGTCCGGGTGACATGGTTGTGCAACATGGAGTGTGTGTTGCGAGGGAGGAGTGCCGCTGCAAATACCACAACAGCTCTGCGGCTGGTTAGACCCCACAGTCTGTTTATTTGCATTCCTAACAGAAGTGGTTCCTTTGCATGAATGAACAGTTTAAGACGAAGCACAGATTAGTCTAATCAACACATTCTTGTTTCTCATACAGTGTTGATGTCCATCAGGTCGGATTCTGGTAATTCATCATTGGCATGGCCTGATGGATCCGATTGGCAGTTTGCAAATCCTGGAGACACCATTCTCAGCGACTGCAAAAACTGGTACGTCGTAACTGAAGAACTCTACATGAACATCTCGACTTGGTACAATTTTGTGATTTGTTTTTCTTTTTTTTTGCCATATTTCTTATTAAATCTCAGTTCATGCAAAGCCGGAGTTCTTCAGTGTCAGGCAGACCCTGGTTGTCATGTGGATGGTGGCTGGAGCCGGTGGGGGGACTGGACCGAGTGCTCGCTCCCTTGTGGAGGTGGAGTCCAGTTCAGGAGAAGGCAGTGTGACAACCCGTCCCCTCAGAGTGGGGGGAGAGGCTGCCTGGGAGTCGCTCAACAGCAGAGAGACTGCAACACACACCTGTGCACAGGTAGTCCTGTGTGGCCAGACACTTTTATCCTTACCATGCCGTTGTGTCCGTAAATCTCAATATGTTGCTTCTTACAGACTCTGTGGGCCCCTGGCTCCCCTGGTCTCAGTGGTCTGCGTGTTCGGTAAGCTGTGGTGGTGGACAGCAGTTACGCGCCCGTCTCTGCAGCTCTTCACCTTGCGGTGGCCTCAACCGCCAGAGCAAGGCCTGCAACACCCAGGTCTGCCTCGGTGAGTCCACCTTTCCTGTGCCTGTAACAATGGCCTCAGGGTTTTTTGAATTATAAGATACATATGAGACTTGGTTGGACTTTTGGTGAAATTGTCTCTGTGTTTTTTTTACTGACATTGTGATGATCAGAAGTCGGCTGCCCCCCCGGCAGGCTGTACAGGGAGTGTGAACGTGGTGAAAGCTGTCCGTTCAGCTGCGCTCAGGTCAGCGGCAGGGAGGGCTGCTACTCCGATGGCTGTGATGAGGGCTGCCACTGTCCGCGGCACACCTACCAACACCAAGGAGCCTGTCTGCAGGTAGGCTGCCTGTCATTTGGGCATCTAACTGTTTTGCTTGACTCATTTTACAAAAAAATGTTTCTTAATTGCTACTAAAAGCCCATGGTGACATCCTCAAATGTCTGTAAACTCAGAAACACAGACACATTAGGTTTATTGTCATGCAGTTTCAAAGAAAACAGAAAATATTCACATTTGAGAAGCTGAAATAAGAAAGTCATTTTATTTAAAAAAAAAAAGAGATTTTTAAAAAAGATTTTATTGGAAAAAGATGGCAGTGAACTCCAACCAGTGTCTTTATAATTTTGTGATGTCATAAAACAAATTAATATGTTTAACGTGATTCTATTGTGTGTGTTTCAGGAGTGTCCGTGTCTGGTAGACAAAGACTTTCTGGCTGTTCTACAGAGTGTTTCTGTCTCACCAGTCTCCTCACTACTCCATAACATCACTGAGGGAGTGGAACTTCAGTCTGGAGACACACTGGTCCATGATTGCAGCTCCTGGTGAGCAAACTCTGTCTTACATGTTTCGTATGCTATATTTCATACAGCTCCACACTGCATATTACACATCATCGTCTGCTCTGCGGATTCCTACTGAGTCTAAAGAAGTTTTTCATTAAGGAAGCTGAATGTAGGCTCTTCAACTGTACATCATAAATCACCCTGCTTGCAACTTAAACTAAAGAGAAATACAATTTTAATGCTGTCACCCTCTTCAGCAAACCTCACTTTTCATGTTCACTCGCCCCTCTGTTCCCTGTAGTGGCTGTGAACATGGCAGGTGGAACTGTTCCCTGAAGAACTGCCCAGTGGATGGAGGTCTGTCGCCCTGGAGCGCCTGGAGCACCTGTTCTCTGTCCTGTGGGGGTCTGGGACTGAAGACCCGCACCAGGGGCTGCACACACCCTGCACCCGCATACGGAGGGAGAGACTGCCAGGGGCCACGGCAGGAAACTACCTACTGCCAGGCCCCTGACTGCCCAGGTAGATTGCGTGTGTGTGAGTGTGACCAGCTGTCTGACTGAAAGAGATTTGCTTACTAATGTGAGTGTTCAGATTAAATAAAGTAATTTAGTTTTCATTTGTAGCCTTTTTAAATAGCCATAACAGAGACTGTACATGTATTGACAGTCAAATGTTTGTTGGTACACACATGATGGAGATTGTACTGATGGACTGTTTTTTTTGCTCGTTGGCAGTTATTGTTGGTCCTTCAGACGAAACTATTTTGCCAGGTAAAATATCTCTTTAATATGAGCAGGTCTTTGTCATTGTTCATGAACCAAATATTTAGTTACAAAGTGTCTCTATTCATTTCCCTTTTTGCTACTATCTTTTCCCATATTACATGCCTAAAGCCTGACTGTTGTCCTCTCCATCTCCTTTAGATGAGTACGTTGGCTTCTCTTCCTGGTCGTCATGGAGTCCCTGCACTAAAACCTGCACCAGTGCTCTCCGCCCGGCCACGAAGTCCCGTCACCGAAACTGTGTCACAACTCCCTGCTCTGGAAGCTCTCACCAGGAGATGGCCTGTAACCTTCCCCAGTGTCCAGGTATGACCGCGCATCATCACATCCCTCGTTGCTGCTTTCAACATTTGTTCTGCCCCCTACAAGTTAAATATGGATTTCACAAAACATCTGCTCGCTTGTACTGCTGCAGTTCGCTGCCTTAAAGCATCAAACAGTGCTTCTTTTAAAAAAATCCACCTCCAAAACAAGCAAGTCATGAGTGATGGTATGACAGTGTGTGGGAGCCTGGATGTCATGGACCCACCTCGCCACATGTTTAAAGTGTGAGACCAGCCTTCAGTTTCTATTTTGAAGAACTGATGCAAAGAAGCTGCTGGTATTCTGTAAAAAAGCCGATTTGAGTGTTGAGAAAGGAGCACAACTATACAAAAAAAGAATGAAGATGTCTACATTAATCACAGAACTGCTCAGTAACAGTTTTATAAACAACTGCAAACTTTTTGATAAGATAAAGCTGTCAGTCTAAGACAATGATGAAAATGTGTTTTAGATGCCAAATCATGTGAGTGATGATCATCATTCCTTTAGTAAAATCTCTACACAAGCTCAGTTGAATATTGTCTGTTTGATTTCTAGATTTTTGTCGTAGGTTAGTTTGTATTTCTTTCATATATGTTTATCTTAGATGACAAAACAGATACTTCAGAGGATTTGCTTTTATCTTCACTGATTTATTACAGACGACTTGTTTCACTCAGCGACTGTGTTTGAGAGTGGATTAAATAGAACGAGGAGATAAGCCACTGCATAATTATGTAATGTTTTGAATGCAACAGAGGTGTAAAATGTAATGTAAATGCATCATTGCTGTGAAAGCATAAGCAAACATTTACATCTGTTGCTATATTATATTAAACTGCAACTACAAGAGTAAGAAATTAAAGTAGGTTTGATACTAGAATTTAACCAATGCAGCACAATCATTTAGACTTATATCAAGCCATCTTCCTTCATTCGTAACTTGTTCTCAGATGGAGGCGAGGTTTGTGTTGGGGCTGACTGCGCTCAAAGGAACTGTTCATGGACAGAGTGGGGGCTGTGGGGGTCCTGCTCGAGGTCCTGTGGGGTGGGTCAGCAGCAGAGGATCCGCACCTTCCTCAGCCCCGGGACCAACGGCTCGTGGTGTGAAGACATCTTGGGAGGAAACATGGAGCATCGCTTCTGTAACATCAAACCCTGCAGAGGTCAGCCTACTCATCAGCAAGCAGAGTCAGTCTGCACCTTTCAAACCAACCCGCTCACAATACAGACTCTGTGTCCTGTCATAGCATGTAGCAATGTTGGAAGAATGTTCGAGCTTTAGTGGATCTGTCTTCCAATGTCTGAACTACCATTGAGGCATTTATTGTTTTCCATTAAACACTAGTGGAGATCTGTACAGAAAAACACATTTGTTATGCAATAATGTTGCATGGACCTCTTTCCAGTGCGAACAGCTAAATAACAGCGCTTTGACAGCAATAAAAGCAGAGATTTGTCAGGGATTTGTCCAGGCACTGACATCGCCAACTGAGCAGATTCCGTTCAGTTACATGGCTCAATGAGAAAAAGGCATAGCAAACGAACAGATTCCGTTCAGTTACATGGCTCAATGAGAAAAAGGCATACAGGATGTTGAGACTAGGAAGAGCTCTAAAACCAGAACTCTGAAGAAGTGAAGAACTGGTGACCAAAGAGAAGAACTAGCAAACTAATGCCTTGTATACACAAATACGAATATTGTACAAAAGTATTTGTTTACCATTTGGTTCAGATACAAATAGCATTTTAAGTGACCAAAAACATGCAATTTTAAAAAGCATTTTTGTGTATTTATGTAGATGTAACACCAAGTGTTTGGGATAATGGTTAGATAACACATTGACTGCCCATATGATTTTTTGTTTTGTGTGTGTGTGCGAGAAACAGTCTCAATGGCAGACATGTACCATCTCAGAATTTGTAAGTGGTTCTGCGTCTTAATGTGTACTGAGATACTTTGTAAAACAAAGGCGACAAAAGAATAAACACACACATTGAAAAGTAGGACATGCCACAACAGGATAAACCCTTGAAAATAAAACAGGAAAGACCAAAAGCCAAATCACGAAAAGATACTAACTGAGAAGCTGAGGGGCTCAAGATTTGGCAGGCAAAAGAGTATTTCCTTAATGTTCCTATCAATTTAGTTTACACTGTAATTTTATGGCTACCACAAAGTAATTGTGACTGCTCTGTTTTCACAGCCCATCATTCTCTAGCCCCAGTCTGCAGTACTATCTAGAAGTTTTTAAATGGTTTCAACCAATCCATTTTCTTCATATTGAATATGTATAAATGATGGTCAAACATAAGAAAAGAAAAGCTGTCTGAATATACTGTAATAATTCTTTTGTGTAAAGTATATTTGATTGGTATATATTTATGGTATAGAATGTGTAAAAACACTACAGTGTCTCATGTTTGCGATTATGTGCTCGTGCTCGTCCATGTATTGATGCCCTAGTGGATGGATGCTGGTCCCGCTGGAGTCCCTGGTCCCGTTGTGATAAGCGCTGTGGTGGCGGACGCTCCATACGGACTCGGTCCTGCTCCAGCCCTCCTCCCAAAAATGGTGGCAAGAAGTGCGAAGGAGAGAAGAACCAGGTGAAACCCTGCAACACCAAACCCTGCGGTGAGACAGAGCTAACATGTTCACATACACTTGTTGAGCTTAGATCGCTATGACCCCCAGGTGTGTAACGATGAGGCCTCATTAATTCACCATATGGCTATTTGTCTGGGAAAGGCTTTAGTATTAAAAAAAAGTCAGCACAGCCTGCAATCAGCATTCTTGGTGAGGCTCATTATGTGAAGAAAATGTCTGCAGTGTCATGGGAAAATTCATGACCTTATGTTTGTGCATTGTCAGATGAGAAAGGATGCCCACCAGGCCAGGGGTTTGTGCCGTGTGCCAACCACTGTCCACAGCACTGCTCGGACCTCCAGCAGGGCATTGAGTGCCAGGCCAACACCGAATGTCAGCCGGGCTGTCGCTGCCCTAAAGGCACTGAAGCTGCTATCATTTTATTAACAGATAAGCCTCTCTGTGTGTGCGTGTGTGTGTGTGTGTGTGTGTGTAACTGCTTATCTGAGTGATTTCCCCCTGCAGATTGGAGCTTTGGTGGTGGTATCCCAGAATTACTACTGACCACTGTCAATATTGTATTTACAGTGTGATTTTCAAACTTTTGTAAGCAGTATTTGCTTCGAATAGCTTTCCAAAAGTTGAGAAATCCACTTACCAATTACAAAATCAGAGGTTTTGATTTTGCGGATCTCTTGTAAAAGTTGTCAGTGGAGGTTCAGAATTGATGCTGGATGTCAGTACTTTTACATTGCTGGCTACACCCTGATTGGAATTTTTGCCTTTAAAGGAAGCCTATTTCCTATGAGATCTGTTAAAATGAAATTCTTTAGACTTTAGAATTGTTTTTGAAAAAGAGATGTTGCTATTGTTTAATTCTTTAATTGTGTGAGTGGCATTATTGGAATATTGGTCATTTCTACTGGTTTGTGACGGAGGCAGAAACCCCAGACAGATGTCTCAAACCCTGAACAAATCAAAATCATCTGCATGGCCGGTTATAATTAGATACAGTTAGAGGCAGAACACCCAGTATGGTTTTTCTTTTAACTTTTTTTTCTCTTTCTGGTAGACTGGAATGGCTGACCACCCATTTGATATGAAGACCCTGATGGTCTTTCATAGGAAATGCTGTCTCTGAACAGGCCGCTGAGATTTATGATGATGATGATCAGTTGTTTCTGTTCATTAAAAGAACATATCTGCATGTTTGTCCAGGCCAGTTGAAGCAGGACAGCATGTGTGTGCAGTTGTGGCAGTGTGACTGTGTGGACTCGCTGGGACAGGTTTGGGCTGCTGGCAGCTGGCACCAGGTGGACTGTAACAACTGCAGCTGCTCGGATGGGCAGCTCCTCTGCACCAATCATAGCTGCCAGGCCTCCTGCGTGTGGAGCTCCTGGTCCAGCTGGGCGTCCTGCAGCGTTTCCTGTGGGCAGGGCCAGAGAACCAGACACAGGTGGGAATCAATCTGTTATGACATTATTATTCACTAATTATAAGTCATCTGTCAGGGAAATGTCTTTCTTTGTATTGATAAATATACAGCATGTTAAACCATAAATACAATGTCCTATTTTGTGGCACTGTGGGGTATCAGGTCTCTGATCCCAGAGACTGAAGGAACAGATTGCCAGTTTGAAGAAGTCCAGCATAGACCCTGCGATCCAGGACCCTGTCCGCCTCTTTGTCTCCATGACAACCAGGAGCTCAATGTGGGCGCGACCTGGCTGCAGGGCGAGTGTAAGCAATGGTGAGACGGATGTACCCAGACACAGAAGAGAGGAGCATGTTGATGAAAGACTCTACAATTGAGAATTTAAAAAACACACTTTGTGTCTGAAATAGTGATTTATTTTGCTTCCCAGTACATGCACCCCGGAGGGAAATTACTGCCAAGATATCGATTGCAGAGGTGGGTAACTGCATTTGTTTTCAAGAAAAAGAATAAAATTGATGCAGTCGTGTTGAACTACACAAGCTTACATTTAATTGATAGGAATGTTTAGAGAATATGCACATTGCCATTGGACATGTGACGGGGTTACCTTGAAAGTGTCAAACGGCCAAATCCTGTGTGTCGTTTCCAGTGGATGGTGACTGGACCCCATGGTCAGTCTGGTCCGACTGCTCGGTGACGTGCGGTCGGGGCACACAGGTTCGAACACATGCCTGCATCAACCCCCCTCCCCGTAATAATGGGTCAGACTGCAGCGGGCCAGAAAGAGAAACACAGGACTGTCGCACTGCTCCCTGTCTAGGTTTGTTCACAAATGTCATGTTATTTTCATTCATTCATAAGCTGTCTGGTCTATTACCAAGACTGATTCAATATGTGAGGAAGAAGAACGTCAGCAAGACAGGCATGTGAAGCAAGTAAATACGGCTCTCATTTGCTCTGACCACGTTGACTGTCTTGTCCACAGATGACCTTTGCCCCTGGACGCCATGGTCACCATGTTCCCGAAGCTGCGGTGCAGGTTCTGTATCACGGCGCAGGGTCTGTGAATGTGAGGCAGGAGGAGAAGCAGCGTGTCCGGCTGAGATTGAGGCTGAGAGGGACAGAGAGGAGACCCAGCTGTGTTACAAGCAGCCTTGTCCCGGTAAGTACAAACAAAAGTCAACAAACTTTATTTTTGGTTGCTGGACGCCTGCTAGAGCAGCAGTAAAATAAAACAACCATGGTTGCACCAAAGGTCCATTCTACAGCAGGAAACAGGGACATTAAAGAGGACATATTGTGCATTATGGGATTTTCTATTACCTTTTTTCTGTGTTGCATCTTTTTGTGAATAATGCCTGCTGACTTGAAATGTCCCTTGCAAACAAAGTTCCTTACTCTCAGAGAAAAGCATGACGCTGAAGTCCCTGAAACACCTCATCAGAAGTTTTTCATAAACTGAATGGCCTGCCACAATTGGCCATCTACCTCATATTGCCAGAGTACCACCAACCCTCTTGAAATCCACAAAACACACGTAGACAAGTTGTGCAAACTCCCATGCCCCTGGTCCCCCTTCTTAATAAGGAGAGCCACCACCCAAGTCTGCTACTCCAGAAGCTCTGTTCACGATTCCACACAATGTTGCAGAGGCATGTCAGCCAGGAGAGCCCTATAACATCCAAAGCCTTTAGGGAACTTGGGGCAAATCTCATCAACCCTCAGTCCTCCGGTTATGCTTCCGCCATGGAATATGTGCTATTGGAATTGAGGAGATTCTTTCAGCACCCAACTATATACTCGATGTTGACGTCTGCAGCTCACCATCCCTACTGTAGTGTGCACGAAGTGCCAAACATTTTGAATGCGGTCGAGGTTCGACCAATCACAATAACTTGGGCTAGATTACCAATCAGAGCAGATTGAATTTTTTAGATGGTGCGGCCATGATATGCCATATTTTAGAATTGAAATTATATTACGTTTTGTGTTTATTAAAGCTTAAAGGAGTAAAATGAGAGCTGTTAAAATCTAAGGTCCCTAATGTCATCCCATTTCTTTTGGGGATTAATAAAGTATTAATAAGATATTTCTGATTCTTCCCCCTCACCACAAATCGCCTCACAGTTTACTTAGTTCGTAGGAGTTTTACCTGGTTTCCAAATGTTAACCAGACAACCAATAGTCACTGAGCTAAAATGTTGCTTAAGACTGCCCTCTTACTGTTCTCTTCATCCCCCGGTTCCCTAGTGAGTGAGCAAGACCAGTGTGGTGAGTGTAGCAATGTCACGGAGAACTGGCCATGAAAAGTATATTATTGCTGACTGCTGTACTTCATCCAGATCATTGCACAGCCCGTTAAATGAGAAATGTTACAGAGAGATGGATGAATTTTGGAGATTTGCTTTGACTGGTCCCGAGTCAGTCTTTCCTTGTGCAGTTACACACAGGTCACATTATACTAGACTGCACTGAACATATTAAAGGGCTTGAGTTCTGTCCAAATTAATACTGAAGGAAAGATAAATTCCAGCTACCCTTGGCTCTCATAATTACAATGTTTTTACCATAGCCTCCCGCCAAAATCTGATCCCAGGCCACCTGTGAGTATATGGGTGCTTGGCAGAGCACTTGCTCATGAAAAGTAGGTGGACACTTTCATTAAGTCGCCAAATTCAAGGGGCTGGAGGGAACACAAAGGCACTCAGAGAGATGACTGCAAATCATATCAATATATTTTTTTTTTGTTAACGTAATTATGAAAATGTTTAATAGATATTAACCATGTATGGAATTTTTAAAGGCGAACAGAAGTGAACACGGCAGCACAGTGGTGCAGTGGTTAGCACTGTCGCCTCACAGCAAGAAGGTCCTGGGTTTGATTCCCAGGTCAGGGCCTTTCTGTGCAGCGTTTACATGAGTTTACATACTCCCTGTGCCTGCGTGGGTTCTCTCCGGGTACTACGGCTTCCTCCCACAGTCCAAAAATATGCAAACTCGGGGTTAGGTTAATTGGTCACTCTAAATTGCCCGTAGGTGTGAATGTGAGTATGGATGGTTGTTTGTCTCTATTTGTCAGCCCTGCGATGAACTGGCGACTTGTCCAGGGTGTACCCCGCCTTCGCCCGAAGATGCTGAGATAGCCCCCCCCCCCCGTTTGTCCTGAGGTTACAACTAAAGTTTTGCTTTAAAGAACAACAACAAATGTAATATAATTTTCAGTCTCTTCCTGACTTTAGCAATAGACTTTGTGGAAAGATTAATTCGATATTTGAGAATATTCGTTGTTTTTAGTTTCAAGTCTCAATTTTAGCTAATTACATTTTTGGTTGTACTCTATTTTTTCGGCAGTAATATTGTCTCTATTGATGTAAATAAACATTGATATAAATATTGATTATAAAAGAGAATAACCTAGCTTACAAATACATTCATTATCTACTGATTTACCGGTTAACAATATGGCTTTGCCATGGCAATAGACTCATCAGGACAGACAGTGGGCCACATCAGAGGTCTGAGTGCTGCCTCACAGGACCACAAAAAGCATGAAGTGTTCATTTAAACCTAAAGATTTGCTGATGTGTTTTTGTCCTCAGGCTGTCCCATGTCTGAGTGGAGTGTTTGGTCTCAGTGCTCCTGCACCTCTCAGAGGCAGCAGCGCTACCGTGTAGCTCTCTCTCCTGCCACCGGGGGTCAACAGTGCACTCCTGTGGAGTCGCAGAGCAGGACATGCAGTCTCAGCCAGTCTCAGTGTGATGGTGGGTTAACAACAGTGCTCACAAGTGTGTATGTGTGTGAATTTGTATGCATAAAGTAGCCAGCCTCTGATCCTGTCATTGTTTTTATGCTTCATGCCCTCGAAGCAGAATTGGAACCAACCAGACATACAGGAAATTACAAAAGCTCTTTGTTTGGTTTCTGTGTCTTTTATTTTTTGAATTTTGTTTGTGTTCATGGCATGTTTTTTTGTTTTTTTTGAATCATTATTTTTCTTTCTATACAGATTGTGATTCCCCCTTTGTGTACTCAGCGTGTGGCGCGCCCTGTGAGAAGCAGTGTGCGCTGCAGGGACATGGAGACCTGTGTTTAGGTGTCAGGGAGTGTATGCCTGGCTGCTACTGCCCACAGGTGAATCTTTTATTTGTCTTCATTATGTTTTTTCCAGTGTGTGGAGGATCAGCTATGTCCAATCAACATTCACACTCTTATTGTGAAAATAGAGCAATTCTTAATTGGATCAATCTAAAATAAATCCAAAGCCTGAAAAATTGTCTTCATGTGTTTAGGATTTTTGACAAAGGATATGACAGATGTGATTAATCTAGCTACTTCAAAGACATGTTCTTATATTGTTTATTTAGGAAAAATGTAAATCAGACAAGTATATCACATTTGTATAATGGTGACCAAAGTATCAACATTGGGGGGGGGGACCAAATTTGATCTCCCATCTTCCAAAACCAGAAGAGATGTTACACACACAACAAATAGTTGCATTTTCCCCAAGTTCGCAGCATAAGTTGAGATAATTCATAAAGAATTCAGTACATCAACAACTGTAAATACTAAAACCTGGTAATAATTTTGTTGAGTTTAGTTATTGTTAAATTTGCTATTGATGATTTTGGATGGCATCTTGTAGCTGCCTGTTGTACCAACACATTCTATGTGTATTTTTATCTATATATTTTGAGAGGACGTTTTCAGTGTATTTGATCATATTTGATCATATAAAGAGACACATGATGATTTCTAATGTTTTACTGTTACTTGTCTACACCTGAATCCATTTGAATCAAAACTCTATGAAAAAAAATCTGTGTGCTCGATAACGTGTGTTTTAAGCCCTTAATCGTTATTACACGTCATTGTCAATGAGAGCTTACGAATGCATTCATAACTAGCCAGTGACAACCTTGCCATCTGGATGTAAAAATAGCTGCATATTGATAGAAGAGATAGTGAGAAGTTATTTACGCCAAAGTGAAATTGTTATGATGCATATCGTTGTTTATAAATCACTTTGACATGAGTTGCATTGACAGCATATATAATATTGTTTGGCCCTGTTTGGAAGCTTCCAGTTTTTATTTCATAAAAACAAACCCATACTTCTCTCTGATATACTAATAATATGGCCATACAGCAGCGAGCAGGTGAGATAATAAAATATGGAACAGAGAGCAGATCACAAGTTAACATAAATCATTTAACAAATATGGATTACTTTTTTCACCCAATGCCTAAGCCTGCAGCAGCTTATTTTCGTTGGTTATTTGGGGTCTGTGAAAGCAGCAGTGGGTTTAAAGTATCTGGTTCTTTTTGCTGAAAACAGCTTGTGGCCAACGAACAACAGTATGACAGTGGTGAATGTGAACAAGGCAGCAGGCAGCTCAACAATGAATGGAAAGTCACTGTGTGGCTGCGGATTCAGCTTTGCCATTACAAGAGACATTGTTTTCACAATGTAATTTAATACATTGTAATCATAAAAATTAGACCTATTTTGATACGAGTGGCATTGAAAAATATAAAGTATATATGGCTCTAAATGAATTTACAAAGAAGGATATTGGCCATTTTATAAACATAATATAATCGTCACTTTAAATGTGTTCATTGAGATATAGGGGGAGAAAAACTGTTTCTGATGGACATCTTTTTAGTCTCTAAGTTAAAAGCCTATGAACCAAAACACTACAACTGCACATCTTTGTGGGTTTCTCCTCCAGGGCCTCCTGCAGCAGAACGGTAGCTGCGTTCCCCCACAAGAGTGTGGCTGTGTCCACCTGCAGCACCAAGCTTCAGGACAACCGCCCACACCGGTGACTGTGCCCCAGGGGGCCACAGTCACCATCGGCTGCAGCACCTGGTCAGATCCTGGCTGTTCACAAACATAGAGTGCAGAGCAGAAAGCCTATTATTGTCTGTATCTGTCTCCAGTTACATCAAAGTTGTTTGATAGATAGCAATTAGAAGTAGGAAGAACTTTGTGTTGTAACACTGGACTAAAACAGAAGAATTGCAGTTTAAAGGACTTTTTATGTGATTATATTGGGGTCTCTGTGCTGCTCTGTGGGGATTTTTGACTCATTACACATTTGACATTGTGTTTTTACCATCTGTTTGGCTTTCCAGTCTCTGCCATGATGGAACTTTGCAGTGTGACACGAGAGAGTGTGAAGGTAAGAAAACAGAATGGTGGGAGTGAAGCAAACAGCTCCTGACTGATTAATCCCATCATACTTTATTTCTTGCCTTCTTTCAGTCATCCTCAGTGAGTGGTCAGAGTGGACAGCATGTTCTCTCTGTTTACCCTTCGCCTCTCTGCAGCGCGACACCTCCCTAGAAGGAGATGTAAACGGCAGTAAGATGGTCTCAATCCAAAGGCGTTTCCGAGCCTGTTTGGACCCGGATTCTGGTCTTCCGGTCTCCAGATGGGAGGAGGAGAGCCAGTGTCCAGGGCCACTGGTAGAGGAAAGGCTCTGTCCAGATGCTAACATCTGTAGAGGTAATGGCGTTTGTCCAATCACTGTGAGCTGAGTGAGTCCTTTATCTCAGGCCAGAAACGCAGTCAGTTCCTCGCTCAGCCTTTGTCAGGCTCCAGCTGCTCCTTTAACTCCAGTGACGGAAAGTGATGAATGGGGTGATTTTGCTCCAGCTGAGTTCTTCCTTCCATGGGGCAGCAGTTTGAGACTTGGCTCCCACCATAAGTTCGTATGCAGACAGCACAGTGAGCTAGTCAAAGCTAGACTGAGAATGACTGTGGTGATGAAATGACTCCGGTGTGGTGGAGAGGGTGATACTTAAAACTGGGCCACAATACAGTGCAAGGCAAGTTTATTTGTGCAGTACAGAGCCATTTCAGTTGTAAGTGAGATACAAACCAATGTACCCAGACAGATCTGAAAAAAAAATTAGATAATAGAATAAAGAATAATTATAGCGTAAAGCTGACTGACACAACAGAAACAGTGCAGCACAGTTACATAACAGCTCAATTACACAAGTTGTGAAACATAAATGATTAAAGTCTGATATTTAAAGGCCCACTATAGTGAAAAATCAAAGATCTATGGCTGATCTACTCCAGTGTTTCCAAAACTTACATTTAAGCTATTTTTAAGGCCACATGCATGTAGAGAATTTTTTGAAAAATTAATCTAAATATTTAATTGTATGAACAGAAATAGAAAAATACAAATAGAAATGTTTTTTAAGGGATTAATTAGTGGCTAGAGGTAGAGTTTAGGAACTGATAGGTGACCTTAATCATTGAGTCGGGTCAGGGATGGATTTTAGCCCTAAACCATTCAATAAAAGGTTAATTATTTGCCACAGAGGAGTCCAGTGCAAAGACCCGCAAACTAGACTGATGTGTTCCACGGTCTAACCATTGTCAGGGCTGTAGCAGTTTTGTTCTAAATGAGATGTAGGTGCCTGATCGACTTTCTTGAGAGGCACTTATAGGCACATTTTTGAGCCTTTTATAAACTTACAGGTTTTTTTGAATCTTTGTAAATTCTGCAATTCTCAAGATGATAAAAAGACGATTTTATAGATGTTATAATGTAGGGTCAAAGAAGTTTTGGCACACGTAGTCACTATTGGATATTATTCTGTTTAAAATGTGCGTGTCATCCACAAAATTATGCCAAGATGGTTCTTCCATAATCTGGGATAGAGAAAAATGGTTGTAAACGATGTACGGAGGAGGCAGCATTCGTCCTTAGCCCTGGCAGAGTTGGAAGAGGTGTATTTTGGCACAGCATGGATGCTCACGCAGAGCGCAAGCAAGTGTACACAACGTGGAAATGACGATATCAATGGATACCTCCATCATGTCCTGCTGCGTCCGTAAAAAAACACTCGCTGCACTCCATAATAGATAAATCCACACAAAACACTCCAAATGAAGCCAGAGTCAGTAAAGTTGCAGTCATGTTCTTCCAACATGATGACGTAATTACAAATAGTGATTATGCTCAGGTCCGGATGCTCTGGGAACAGTGTGAGTGCAGTCCAGCAGGGGAATGACGGGTAGTTAAAAGTAGTCTCTATAGTGTATGAGCACAAGCAGAAATTGCATGAAAATCACACCTGGTTTCCCAGTTTAGTTGAACCACAATGATTGTTAAAGTACACTCATTTTGGTACCAGGCCGTTATTAGTTTTTCTGTGAGTCAATTCACCGGAGCCACTTCATGAGTTGCCCTGACAATTAATTTCAGTAATTGAAAAAGAGTTTGCACTGCTTACACACTGTGAAAAATGGTATTATGCTTACCTGCTGCCCTATTCCTATTAGTCCCCAAAGGAGTGAGAATGGAAAAGGGGATTTGAAGAAAGGAAGAGTGTAACGTCAGTGGAGACACATCAGATTGATTGGAGTTGGTGTTGTGTGTGTGTGTGTGTGTGTGTGTGTGTGTGCAATCGGGAGACTCATCTTGATCTCAACTCTTCTCTGACCCTTTTCTTTTGGGTATTAACGACAGAGTCTCTGATGCCCACTGATCTTAAGTTTGATTTACATTTAAAGTATTTGATGTCTTGTACTTGGTCATAGTCAGGCCAGGTGTCTAAAAACTGCTCCGCTGGAATAAACAGGTTTGATACTTGCTAAAATATGCCACAATCGATATGCTTTTGTAAATACTGATAACGATGAGTGTAACAGCTATTACAGCAGCTGTCATGATGATTACAGTCATTATAAGTAGGACCGATGGTAGTTGCGATAATCACTCTCCAGATTTGTGTCAGTGGAGTTCGTGGAGCATCTGGACAGCCTGCGCGGACCCATGCAGCGGAGGAGTCAGGCTGCGCTTCAGACGGCCCTTGGCCTCTCCGCCAGGGCCCCGCTGTAAGAGCCAACAGACGCAGAGCCAGAGCTGCAACACAGGACCGTGTCCAGGTACAGCTCCTCCTGTCTCTATAACTCACTCTCATACCATCACAAACACAAAGGGAGTTTACAAAAATCGATTTGTGGGATCTTTGTAGCGTGCCAATGGAGTCTTCCAATAATAGAATTAAGGGCAAAAAGGATTAGAGTTAAATCATTTTTGCTTATCTCTTGTTTCTGAAGATTGGGAACGACTGATTTTCCTTCTTTCCCAGGCGAGCGCTGTGAGGACAGAGGGGGGCGGACCTATCAAGACAGCTGCGCCAACCAATGTCCGCGTAGCTGCACTGACTTATGGGATCATGTGCAGTGTCTCCAAGGAGCCTGTCACGCAGGTTATATGACCTCTAATAAAAAACAAATTGCTCTGTTAATTACCGGAGCTAAATGTTTCCCTTTCATATTCTTTGCTAAATTCTCAGGCTGTCGGTGTCCAGAGGGACAGCTGCTGCAGGATGGACACTGTGTGTCGGTAAAAGAGTGTCATTGCGGTATCCCATCAGGCAATGGGACGCTTGAGTTCATGCCAAAAGAGGAGCTCTCTGTTGACTGCAACACCTGGTAAGAATGGCTTTATGCTTAGATGTGACAAGCCAAAATGAGAAGTTTGTTCGAGTTGGTCTCTTGCATTAGCGTAGGATCAAAGCAGACTTTCTTGATAGCTGTTCAGGTTTGTTACTGCCGTTAGAGCTCACACATCTTTCTGTTCCATTAGCATGAAAGCTTTACTCTCCCCTCACTGTCTGCAGTGTGTGTGAGAATGGCACTCTGGCGTGCACCAAGCGTCCCTGCCCGGTGTACGAGCCCTGGAGCCCATGGAGCCCCTGCTCAGCTTCCTGTGGGCGTGGCCACAAGACAAGGACACGTCTCTGCCAGGACCCAGAGGGCGGTCCCTCCTGTGGCGACACCAAGCAGTCAGAGAGCTGTGATATGCCATCATGTCCAGGTGAGACACAGAACAAGAAATCACATGAATAACTGCAAATGTCCCAATTTTAGGATGCTGTTAACCTTGAAAGATTCTTTAATAATGCCTGACAATTTTCCGCCTGTGTCCTCCATGTGTCTATTCAGTGGGGTGTTTGTTGAGCGAGTGGTCAGCTTGGACTGAGTGCAGCGCCACATGTGGTGCTGGGTTATCAACGCGGAACAAGACGATCCTCCGAGAGCCAGAGCCCCTTGGGACAGCTTGTGTTGGACCGCTTGAACAACACACTATCTGTAACACCAACAGCTGCCTGCCTGGTAATACATGCACAGAGTCCTAACACATTAAATATATTTCTGCCAGTAATATAATTCTTGTATTATACTGTGGTTCAAGCGGTTGAACATCAGTTACTCTGAGATGTGACAATCTATCCTAAAGACTGAATTCTGAAGTTTGTATAGAGAAAAAAACCCACACATACACCTGTGTAGTGAAATATTAATGAGACATGATGTCATTTGTTGTATGTTCACTTGTGTTGCAGAGTGTCCCAGCGAGCAGGTGTTTAGTGATTGCTCAGGTTCCTGTCCATACATCTGTGAGGACCTGTGGCCTCATACTCAGTGTTTACCTGGACCCTGCACTCCCGGGTGTGCTTGCCCTCCTGGACAGGTCTGAACACCTTAATTTGCACGTGTGTGCCAGTTTTATTTAACCCCTGATTAGGTCTGATTCTTCCCGGTCTCACCGTGTCCCTCTCAGGTGTTGCATGAAGGCTCCTGTGTGTCCCACACTGACTGTCCCTGTTCACCGCTGTCCCTGCCGGCTGCTTACCAAAGGTTGAATTTTAGCACTGAGGAGATCACAGAAGCTCTGCTGCCACCTGGAACAGCCTTTCAGCACCTCTGCAACACATGGTAATTCACCAGGCATTGTCATCTATTATGTCGTAACCCATGTCCATTTGTTGGCTTGTTTGTTTGTTTATTTTTTAGCAAGAAGACACAAAAATAACTTGACTGATTTCTAAGAAATTTTCGTCAAAGTTGTGTCTTGCCCCAATCTATCGCTGATTAGTTTGTGTAGGCCAAGATCACTTAAAGTTCAAAAAGCACTCTGGAAATAATTGACCATGTTGTAACTAAAGCACTGGCTACAGGTGATTCACTTTTGGGCTTTCAAGGTCAAAAACTGCATTTGCCATTTGTCAAAAACAAATTGACATAGAGAGAGGTTTCCCCAGTGCCATTTTGTAATTAATCCCAGAGTCTCATCACAGAGCCAGAAACTGCTGGCTCTGTGGCTCTTGTGTTTTCCATCAGGTGGCACAATAGTGTGCTCTTTATTTATTTTTTTTTTTTGCGCTAAATGACCTTGACCTTAAAATCACATGTCCCCAGAAAACTCTTCTGAAGATAACCGTACGTTTGTTAGGGATGTACATGAAACCCTTTGTGGATGTTTAAAAAAACTTTAAATGCTTAAAACTTCAATTTCCTTATTATTGATAAACTACGGCTGCGATTCATGCTGGTTCCCATTATTTTACACCTTGCTACAGAATTAAAATGTTTTTAGATCAATACAGCCTCAAAATCGATGCAATTTTCCCTTGTCGCATTTGAGAGGGCAGAGCAAAAACAGGAGGAGATATGATAAGCATGTTTGCGCATGCTTACCGTGGGATTTGGTAAAGTTCAAGCAATTTGCAAATATCAGTTTTCATGAAAAAAAATTGCCTCTGAGAGAAGCTGCACATAGTGTCGAGTAGGGCAAAACAGACAAATTCTGGCAGGGAACAGGGTAGATATTCAACTCTGCTCTTTAAATATCTTACTAGCACACGATTAAAAAAATGTGCATTTTCCACCACAGAGTAGATAAGGCATCTGTGTGAGATTTAGAGCGCCACTGGCGCTTTCGCCACACTGCTTCTCTTCGGCCGCACACTATAATGTAGCACAGGCTCATTCTTTGGCCTCAACGTATTGTGTTTACACAGTGTAAAGTATGACGAAAGCAGCAAAACCATGGCCAAGTCAACTTGTTCAACATCAAAAAAATGTTCGCCGTGTTGACCGTATTTTCACTGGCATGAGCTGCGGGAAAGGGGAGGCAGCTTTGTTTTCGTAGCTGGATGAGTTTGAGTTTGCTTGGTGAGACCTCTTTTACTCTATCCTGTTGTGTCTCATTTCTGTAATTAGAGAGCGGTACCAGAGGATGGTTTGCTCTAACAGCATGGCTCTAACAGGAAATGAACAGGAAATGCCACTTAAAGTGATTGGTGTGGGTGAGGTAATAACCCGCTTCAGAGTGGCCCAAGAACAGGATGACCTGAATCCACAGGTCTTTTCTTCAAGTAAAATAATTCAGCTGTTATTAACTGGCACGCAACATGAAAAAACAGCAAAATTCAGTACTTGGGATTTGAGCCCTTTGGTCATAACAAATTGTGGTTAAATCTTTCCAAAAAGCTAGCATAAGCAATCCCAGCATGTGCCAAGATACCCAAAAAAAATTAAACACAATGTTTTAAAAGTAAAAACTCTTTTCAAATGATCTCTGTTTAATCTGTCTAATTTCTGAGTGCTGTGGACGACAGAGTTGAACATCATTGTCTCTGCCACACAATCAGCAAATGTCAAGTATGGTACAGTGATACTCTATCTGCTGCAATAGATAGTCTGGTCATCTCATCTCCCTCACAGTTGCTTTGATGTCTTCCTGTTTTGTCCCTCATATCACTCACCCCACCTTCTTCTAATTTATTCCAGTGTTTGCCAGGGAGGAGTGTTCAACTGTACCTCTGAGCCCTGCGATGGTGAGTGACGCTCCGCCACAGCTGCTCTCGCCCAACACATTTCTTTCACTTTATAGGGCCTCTGTGTTAGCAATGAAAGCATCGTTGGGTGAACTGTCCGGACCATGATAGATATGTCAACCTATCTATAGTTAGTAACAGCTGCAACAACAGTTGTCTCAAATAACTTTGTGACAGCCACATCAATCACAGCCTGCAAAGGCCATTACTGGGTTTTTGTTTCATAAACACACAATACCGTCTTGAAGTGGTGAGGGGGGCTGAAAGATAACAGTGAGTAGCTTGTCACAAAGTGCAACCTCTCGTATCCCCATGAGAGACGGGAATCTGGGGATGACTGTGCGATTTGACCCTCGTTGTATCTGTCATCGTCTGACCATTAGTGCCTTTTATTCTGCCCTCCGGAAAGAGCAGCATTTATGTGTGTATTTACCTTCAGTTAAAGGGACAGTTCACCCCCAGATCAGATCAGATCAGATTTTTTTCTGTATCACATTGCTGAAGAACACATTCACGCGTCTATTCAGTGATACGGTTGATGACCAATAGTCATCAGATACTGTTTCATCTTATAAAATAAAAGTATCACGATTTTTAAGTGAACATTTGATATATTCTCATCTCATTTCATGCATACTGAAATGCTTCAGGGATTCTGCTATTAATGTTGTTATGGCCTAACAGCTCAAACACAGCTCAAAATATTATAATATTTCACTACAACTGTTGCACACCATAATACTCAGAATTAAATCAAAAAGGCTCCAAATATTTCACTTTATGTATAACTGATATGAAACTTTCTGAACGTATATGCAGGAAGATAAGAAATACAGTATAACACATGAATTTCCCTTAAAATCCAACAGCGAGCGTCTCTTTTTAAGACAAGAAATGATAACACCATGGATTTTTGTGCCCCTTTTTTTTCTTATCCCTTTCACTCACCTTTCCTTATCTGTGTCACTCCTCCTATTTTTTTCATCTCTCCTTCCCATAAATGTATTTCCTCAGAGAGGTCTCTGAAGCTAAGTCTGGGAATATAGCAAGAAGTCACAAAAGTGAATGTAAATGTAATACAAATGTATTTTGTTGATGTTGTGCTTTTATTGAGTTGAGCAGTGTTTGCACAACACCTGTCGTTGTAGTTTAGTTTGGGCAATCTGATGAAATGCTGTGTTGCACTGCTGCAGGTAAAAGAGCGTAAAGTTTACAATGGTCTCTCGTCCTGTCCTCCTGCAGTGGACTGTAAGTGGTCCAGCTGGTCCCAGTGGAGTCCGTGCTCAGCAAGCTGTGGTACCGGGCGACAGAGCTCCACCAGAATCATCCTGCAATCCAGCCAGTATGGAGGGGCTCCATGTGAGGGCCCTGACCGCCGCACCAAGACCTGCATGGCTCCTGACTGTGGTGAGTGGGAAGAGGCAAAATTAATAATCATAAATGATAAAACTAACAACAACATCAATATTGTGTAAGACCTGAAGCTTCTCGTTGCACGTATCAGGCTTTTCATACGACACACAATGCAGTTTATGATGACAACAGAAGCAGATTAATCACCCGAAATGACCCGCTGAGTTCCGTCAAAGTTAAACGGTCAGGCAGTGTCAGTGTCAGCTAGATTTAATTTACTATTTTCAGCATGGATTTATTAGCTAGTTAATAACATGTCATTATTACTCAATGAATAATGTAATCCTTATAATATATATAAAACATATAAGCCATCAGCTTTAGTCATATGAAGGGTCATAAATAAGCATATGGTGCATGTCATATACATGATGTAATGCTAAAAATCTATAGGAATAAAGAGTCTTGTGATTTCCTCGTAACCTCATCACAGGAGACTTTTCGTTTGAGGACGAACTCGTATTTGGCACATTATCCTGGTATTGCTGGGGTGTAACCAGTACAGAGCAGGACAGAACTGCAGATGTTTGCCAAAGCTCTGACAACGTTCAGATCTTCCACACGGTGAAGATATACCAAGTGGTTGTGCTTGTGAACAGGGCTTTGCTAATGTGTTGTAACCTGTAGCCCCACATATAAAGCAGTTAGCTAATGATAGAGTACTACAATATGTTGCTGCACAGGAGGATAAAGAAGCACTGTGTCACTGCTGGTTAGCAGGGAAAAAATATCACTTATTACTCCTGTAAATGCAGACTTCTGTGTGACCAATTTGCAAATGTAAAGAAACTCAAAATGTCATAGCTCTACTGCGGTTGCTGTTGTAGAATATTTTTGGTGAGTGGTGAGTTGGTGTTATTTAGATTTATGTTTGTCTGTTTTGAAGTCTCAAACTATGAAGAGGTGCCAAAGATTTTCAGTTTATATTCTAAATTGTATAACTGACCATTAAGGCCTTAAACACCTCATCCCCGAAATACATTTTAGACGTCCTGACATGGTACGTTCCCTCCTGACCACTGAGATCTGCAGATGGAGCCCCACTGGTACCCCAAGGTCACACTTTATGGTGATGCGTGATAGACCTTTAGCTATTAGAGCCCCTAAACACTTGAACCCTCCAGGAACTCAGGCACAATAAATCCCCTTGATTGTTGTAATTCTCTTCTCAGGACATTTTTTCGCCTTTTGAAATGTTTCATTAGCTTTTGTTTCTGCTGTTTTTAGGTTTTATTCATTGGCTTGTTTTTTTTGTGTTCATTGTGTTCATATTCTTTTACTATTATTTTACGTGCCTTGTCTGGTGTATTACTGGTTACTGAAGTCCTTTAAACGGGCTGTATCATCAATGTTTTATTTATTATTATTGATGGTAACACTTTAGAATAAGATACATTAATAATAAATAGTTAATCTAGGAACAAGCATTTGCTAACAATTAATTAATGTGACAACTAATCCTGACTAATCGTCTTCATGTTAACTATTAACTATTGAATAATGTATGAATTAATGTCTTAATAATTTCCTACATTATTCAATAGTTGGAAACCATAATGTTAAGCATCATTTAAGGCATATCAGTTTTCAACTTTATAATAAGGGTCACAAAGACCATTAGCAAATGGCTAATTCATGTTAATAAATGCTTTTGTAAGGTAAGGGTTAGGTGGCTGTCTGTGTCAAAATGTTTTTCAGTGTCTTATTTAACTAGTGTTTAATAGGTGTTACTTTTAAACTTATGTTATTAGTACAGTTAGAAACATTTGAATAACTACCTTAAGTACCATGAGGACTATTAGTGATTACATCTTATATTAATTACTATTACTGAAGGCTTATTACGGCATTAACATATATTAATTAATGTACCCTTAAGTGTTACCATGCAATTGTTGTTATTATTATTGTTATTAATGTTGTTATTAATACTAATAGTGGTAGTAGTAGTAGTATTATGTCGTATAATCATATGAAAATGTACATGCTGTAAATTCTCGAGTATGTATATTGTAACTTTTGTTTAAGCATACAGTTTTAAAAAAGTGTCTGTATTCAACTAGACTGTCTGTTCACTGGATCGTTCCAGCTCCAGCTCAGGTCACTCCTTACAACCTGAACTGACTGTTCATCCAACCTCCCCCCATAAATTCATCATAACATTCTCTCGACTTCTTTTATATCCTCCCCTCCTCTGTGATACATTTGTCTGTTGTCTCCCTCCTCGACAGCGTGTCCTGCTGGGGAGCAGTGGAAGAGGAGCGTGTCGGAAGAGGTCCTGCTGTGTGAGAGGAGCTGCCGAGACATTTACTCCTCTCCCGTCAACTGCAGTCGCTCCGTCGAGGGCTGCGTATGTCAGGAGGGGCTTTACCGAAACACGGAAAGTGTGTGCGTCATCCCTGCCCTCTGCCCCTGCCATGACCAGGGCATCCTGTGGGAGGTACACACATGCACACGTAAATGCGCACACGCACATGCACACACCCTCGCTTCCGCCCAAAGTAAACGGACATCTGCTGCCCAGCAGCTTGTATTTATTGTGCCTGTCTCATTGTCCTGGTTGTCTGAACCATTAGCGTGTTGTTTAGTCCCCTCTCGTTCTTTCTCATTTTGTAATTTACGCATAAAGAAGGGCCTATTGGAGGATGAGTGACATGCCCTGTGGGCCACATTATATCACAATGCCTCTCCAGCCCACAGCCTCATCAATTATGGAAGAAGTGCCGTAGAAAGCAGGCAGTTGCACTGTAACTCTGCAAGCCTGCCAGGACTTATTTAGGTCAAAGGGGGATATTATAGGACTATAGGAATTAATCATAGACTGACAAGTGGTCAGACCCCCTCCTCCTTGATCTTTTCTTCTTCAGGCCTTTCACTTTGCTTTGCTTGTGCCTCTGCTTTATTTCTTACTGCGTTATTCTCAGAAACAGTGATCAATCTGTCACTCGCTCCTTCCCTTTTCTCTTTGCTCCCCCCTCCATCACTCTTCTTAACTCTCCCTTCCTTTGTCTCCCTTCATTTACCCCTCCTTCATTCTCCCCATTTTCTTTCTGCCTGTCTATTCTGTCTCTGTCTTTCAGCCTGTCTACTTTATTTCTCCTTATGTCTGTCAGCTACTGATGACTGATATCCATATAAAGACCCTCTACAATTTTGTAACTACTCAATTAATATTATGCCAAATGGCTCTGAGTGAGCCACAGACGCTCCCGAGTGAGTGCTTTCCTAAAAAGTGAGCACTGTTAATCATTCTCATTGCTAACACACACACACACACACACACACACACACACACAATACATAATGTGCTCTCTACAATGTGTTTTCATAATTAAAGCATCATAACGGGTCTCCACACATTAAATTATGCACTAAGGAGCAGCCCGAACTTTAGTAGACTCACTATTCCTGATCCTGAGCTATGACAGGTTGCACTTTATCAAACGTGCCCTGACTGGGAAAGTAATGTAAGTGTAGAGTGAAGATGCATCATCATAACCCGTCACAAACCTGCGGTTTCACAGTGCAGAAAGTGAATCCAGCCCGTGTGTTTTTGTGCTTGTGACCCAGGCAGGGTCAGAATGGGAGGAGGGCTGCCAGTCATGTCACTGTGTGAACGGGAAAAAAAGCTGCCAGCTAAGATGTCCGCCGTTCGTCTGTGATGAGGTGAGAATGTGATGTTTGTTGTTTGTATTGGGTCACAAACACTCTGCATATTTCAAAACTTTGTCTTATATTCAGAGGCACTAGGAGTCTTGCTTAGGGGAGACTAGGGCTAATTTCAAAGTCATTTTTATTTGCAATGGTATCACATATGGTGACGGTGTCATTTTCCAGAACATTACGTGAGAAATTGATTATTGATTAAATCAGTGATCCCAGCATGAAACCGGTGAACAAACGGCTGTGAAACAGAGATATGGAGGGTGATAAAAGCATCTCAATTTTGGGTATTGGAAAATTCTTTTGAAGCATTTTGTGATAACCTGTATTAGCTATAGGTGTTTCAGTGGCATGCCAGAAGGGGATTTTGGCTAATCCTAAATCTCAGAGAAATAGAAATTGTTTATTGGATCAAACAATAGTCTTGCTCGAATCATTGCTCATTGCAATAAAAACACCCAGAAGTATTAGAGGCATAGCTGCCTCAGTCACTGCTGTTTGTACCATCAGTATGCAAAACTTTAAAGTTGCTATTTAATTAAGTTCAACTTATTAATATTTCTTCTTATCAAAGTGTTTTATTTAGAGAGGCAACTGCTGAAATTGCTGTATTGTTACACCTGGAGAAGTCAAGCCCGGACAACTGCACAGAGTAGACCTAGCTACATCATTGTGTAGGTTCTAAACAGTACGTGGCATTTCTGCAGGCACTTGTGAACTTAGTGTACAACATCAGCACAGAAAAACAGGCGTAACTGCTCACGTAAGGAGGCACAATCAGTCTCCTAGATAAACACATCAGTCCATTCAAGCGCCACTGCTACCCCGGGGTGGTGCAGTTCACGCAGAGTCACTGTCAAACGTCTCAATTACTCTGAGCCACGGAGAAACTGCTCTTCTCCCTCAAGGATGTGTCGGATGGTCTCTGCAAGTCGCTGGATGAAATGGATCAATAGACGACTGCCCTATCGTCCAACAAGCCTGCTCTTTTTCCTTCACCACGCCCCTTTCCCTGCCTGGAAACACAGAGGCCCGGATAAGCACAATCGAGTTTCATTCCATTTCAACATATCACCTTATTCACCGCAAAATCTGAGACTTGACCTGGGAAATAAACGGCAACACGTATGTGAAATGTAAAGTACAATTCTAAGTTTGAGTTGGTATTATAGACTTCAAACGTCAAGAATATACGTGGAAACAATTTGTGTAGCGTTTGTATTGGCATGTCAAACATAAAGGATTATGGGTGCCAGTCCATGCTTCCAAATTAGTGGTGGCAGAAATAAAATGACCCGGTCTTGCAGACGATGCTCAGTCGCCCGCTAACGAAGGCTAACAGACAGTCATCTAGGAGGAGACAGAGCAGAGGCTGGATCATGCATCAACTCTGTACATCTAGAGGCAGATGAAGAAAAAAATAAACTCCTCCTACAATATTAATATTTTTGTGTAGTCCTGGAAACAGGTGGCATAAATACAGACCGTGTCCGGCCCTGTCTCAGGCGGTAAGAGATGAGCATGGCATGACAGCGTTAAACGTTATTTCCCCCAACCATCTCCTTCCAACGCTGTCTCCTGGTTTGCCTTTAACTGCAATGCTGCGCTACTTTAAAAGGCTCAGTTTGTTTAAATTTCACTGCTACAGCAGCACAGATGGTATGGGTGTTACTTTTCTTCAAAAAGAGTCCTCAAGTTTCCCAAAAAGTGTGATGAAGGTAATATTTACTGGGGAGAGAAATCTAAATAGCCTTTATTCTCATGGCTGCTTCATGAAGAAACTGTGAAAAAGTTAGATAATACATTCAATACTATACATACCCAAAAACTAAATCCCCCCATTGTGGCTCAGGCTTCTTCAGGGTGTAAACCTCAGTACAGTTTCCCCTTTTATGGGTGCAAGATGATTGTTTTATCCTTTTATTTCTTGCGCTATCCTTAAATAACGAAGGTGAATTGGGACTGATTTGATATCCCGAATTCATTATGTGATCAAAATCTGTCCAAAACATGGACAATCCACAGAATACTACTTTAATATTACATTCACACTACACAAACAATCCACTTACAGCCACCAGCGGTTGTCTTGAGCGCAGGAGGTGACTATCAGCATTCATCCCCAGGTCAAAAATGAATCTCCAGAAGATATCTATCAGCTCCAACTCTAGATGGGCTCTTCTCTACACATGAGGTTGAATGGAAAGGCAGCACTATGTCACACACTGGAACTTCAGACATTTATGTAAAAGTAGCTTTCCGTAATTCTGTAGGCGTAACTTTGAAAACAAGACTGAAGTATGTGAAATGTGTAAAAAAAAAAACTAAAAGAAAAAAAATCATCCCTGACCATCATGCTGGTTTCTACTGGCCTTTGTTTTCGTCTCTTTATGTGATATTAAAACTCATGAGCTAGTGAAATGAAGCGAGCAAACGTGTGCAAACTAACCCTTTAAGTTAAAGGCTTCGTAATGAACAGTGGTCACAGTAAAAGTCACAGTAGAGAGTCGCTGTCTCATCAATAATAGAGTAGTCTGAATTGATTGTCGTCAGCACAGCGGCGCTTTACAAAGGCCAGGGTAAAAATACACTGTGCCGACAGAACTTTAAAGGAGAGGTTGACACGGTGAGCCTACTGACTGGTCCACCTGCCGTGTACCAAGGTCTTCAGGCCGTTGCATTGTGTCTCCAGAGAGACTCGACGTTGTGTAGTTATTTGTGCTTGCATCCTGAAATCCCTCTTCCTCCCGCAGCAGCACTAAGTTATGCCTCAGTGAAAGTATTCCTTATCTTGACTTCTATGTAAAGGTCATTTAACGCACTGAGTTCTCTCTCCTGACACGCTGATAATTGACTACTCTCAGTGTTATTTAGGAGTCGCCCTGTTTTTTAAAATTAAAAAATCCTGACACGCCTCCCTCGGCAGCACATTTCTAAGGTGATGTATCGAAGCTTTTGTAATCATATCAGGTGATAAAAGGATATTTAATCTCAAGCACTGACTTCCAAAGCTCTTTACTCTGCAGTAGACACCTTCATAAATCTGTCAGTTCTATCTCACAGCCTGTGGCCAACACAAATTTGACAATAGTTACTTACCCTTGAAATAACCAAGAATTTACACAGTTTGCCACATGCACAGTGCACAGACTCTTAACTCAAAGGTCTTAAAACGGGCCTCTTAGTGATCTCTCAGCCTTTAAGTGAATGGGCTCCCTCCCTGCCTGAGGGAAGGCTGGTGGCGGAACAGAGTGGGAGGACGAGTCCTCGGGGTGTTCAGGGAAGCGTGTGTGTGTTAGAGAAACGGTACAGCTGGCTGAAGTTTGATTGGTGAGCAGAGGCTGGTGTTGATGCAAAGGCGTACTGTAAGACAGGGCAAAAGTGTGACTCCTCATGCTGACAGCAGCTATTCTCAGAGTGGGACACCGCTGGACACCTTTCGTCTAGAACGTTCTGTGTCTCACTCCCTCTGTGTCCTTACATCACTGTCTCACTCACCTACTATTTTTGGCTTTTCTCTCACTTCCTTCCTTTCTTAATTTCAGTTCCTTCTGCAATCTGTGTTTAGCTGGTCTGTGTGCCAGGGGTGTCCCGGGTCTGAATCAGTCCAAAAAACCAGTGGTGATGTTTCAGCACATGGTGATTCTCTCAGTACAACCTTGTGTATATTTTTAAGAGTATTTCTTTTTAGACATGCAAATAGAATGACTCATGGGATAACAGTTGGTCCACAGTTATAGTCCAGACTGAAATATCATATTATGGATGTACCACCCCACCTCCTCTCCTCTATAAAATGAATTATATGTACTGTATTTGGATTTCATCTGGAATCACAAACAGGTGAATGAAATGTTGTTTTAAAGAAATATCTGAAAACTGACCTCTGTGCTGTGCTCAGTGCTAAATTGCAAATGTTAGCATTCTTACATGTCAAACTATTGTAAATTAGTGAAGATGCTAAAAAATGTGCCTACATCACAACATTAGCTTTTGCATACATTTAACTCAATGCACCACTGTGTTTAGGTATTGCTCCATAGAGTTGCTAACATACCTGTATACACTCTGTCCTTTCAAAAGCCTTTGGAGACTCTGTGTGCTCACTTTTCTACCTTTTTTTCTACCACTTTTCTAATATCCTAAATATTTATATTTCATAGTTAACAATTGTTTATTTAGATTTTTCCCTCCCTTTTTTTCTTCTTTGGATAAATAAAAACAATCAAAGCCTCCCACTGATGCTAATCATGTCTCTGACTTTGTAAGCTTATCCATATTATTTTTGAGCATTTCTGCTTTTGTCCTGCACAGTCTGCAAAAATAAATTCTAACAGCCCATGTCTTCTGTGTAGAAAAACCTAAATAACCAATCCTGATGACTTGCGGGGGTGGGGCTTAACACTGCGGAAATAAAATTTATCATTCTGATGCATCAAAGTGTAGGCATTAACCTATATCTGATTCAAACATGTATGGCTGAATTACTCAACGTTCGAACTTGCCAACGTGCAGCTTACAGTAGACTAGTTTAAAAGATAGAAAATTACCGAGTAGGTAAGCTTCAGGCAAGGAGAAGGGGTGCGACTAAAGTTGCACATTCAGAGATGCCCACAACCTAGATGATGCACAGTTGTGGGCTTACATCCAAGCCATTTTACGTTTTTGCCTTGGTTGCCAAGACTTATTGTTATCCTTTGGAAAGAAATATGTTCGGTACACAATATTCTCTTTATGATAGTCTGCCAAATGTGCCAAAGAATATGTTAACAATGCTCTGTAGAAAAATTTTGATAACCCCTGTCATCTCTCTCAGGGGGAGGTCAAGGTAGAGGAAGCAGGCAGCTGCTGTCCGGTGTGCAGAAAGCAGTTTCCAGGTTTGTGCAACTGACAGTACGAAGAAAAACACAGCACAGAATCCAACAGAGGAGACTGTGTTGACAAAGCAAATGTATCTTACAGGTTTTCACAGTATGTACACTTTTATTGTGTGGCTGTTGCCATCTTGAACATACATTCACAACCATGTCATAGCAAACTTCCTGTCATCGCTAAACTCTAAGGACAACCAGTCCAGTTCATGCCATGACTTGCAAACCAATGAATTTGAATAGTCCATAGGTAATTTTTCTAGGGAGCTGAAAACCAAGTGCTGCAGTCCCCAATTAGTGTGAGATTACATTGCTTAACCTACATTGGGCTTTAATCTTCCTCCCAAGGGAGAAAATGTCACATGCTGCTGGGGAGCGTGGCAATGTCATGGTGCTCTCTGTCTCTCACTTTGTCCTTTCCCTCCCTCGTTTTCTTACGAACAAAAAAACATCCAAATGTTTGTCTGCTTTTACTTTGGATTCATCCATTTACACTGCCCTCTCGTTCTTTCCTCCCTCCTCTTCCTCCCCTCTCTGCTTCTGTCAGGCGAACCCGAGTCAGAGTGTCGCCGCTACGTACAGGTCAGAAACATCACCAAAGGAGACTGTCGGCTTGACAACGTGGAGGTCAGCTTCTGCAGGGGGCGCTGTCTGTCCAGGACTGATGTTACCCTGGAGGTATTGACGAGTGTTGACCTCAGCATGAAAGACAAGTGGTAGCACCATAAAGTTCAATGCAGACAGCCAAATGGAATAAAAAAGATGCTGGTTAGTCATTTTTTATTAATTGCCCTTCGGAGCTGCAAAAATCAACTTTGTGTCAACTCACAAGGTGCAGTTTCAAGTTCTAAATTTAGGAGTTATTGCATTAATTTGATTTGGATCCTCTGTTGGCCAGAAATCATTCACATGTGACAACAAAGTGGCAGAAAAGCAGAAATTATTACTTCAGATCCTAACAAAGCCACCAGCCATTGTGGACAATATACAAGACAATAGTCAGGGTTGCTGCCTTGGCTATCAATGTGCAGCCAAACTGCCCATCTGCTTTCCTCTTGAAACATGACCTGCTGGCATCATGCTGTTATTTTAGAATTTGCAAAACAATATCACATCAAACATGTGGCTCAGCTGGTCGCACATGCTTCAGTTTTGACCCTTCATAGATAAACAGCTAGCGAGTGCTGCCTTTAGTTAGTGAAACAGTACACACCGAGGTGGAGTCTGCAGTGATCTAAATATAGACGTTTCTGAATGGGAGTGCTGTGCAGGGGTCATGTGTAAGAGATTCTTCACTTGTGTTTTTTTTGTTTTTTTTTTCTTTTATCTTATAACACGGCAGGTTCATCACTTTATCACCATGGTGACTTTGTTCTTCTCTGGCATGCATACATATCAACTGTAAAAACTGATTAGGTTAGATTAGAAAAAAAAATAAACACCAACTCGGCCAAATGTGTCATTGCCTCCTGTTGCTGAGGCAACCAGGGATGGTGAGCGACGACTGGGCGGCGTCCAGAAGTTCCCCTCTTTCATTGATTGGAACGGGACTAGGAGAGGCAGGGAGGCATTCACAGGAGCAGCATGCTCTTTCAAAACTCCAGCCAATGGATTAAATTCACACACACACACACACACACACACACACACACACACGCACACAAACACTGTAGACTTTTCAAAGTGTGTGAAGCAGTAGTACTTGAAAGTGTTTTTGGGTTTTTGATCCTGGACTCCCTCCCTCCCTCCCTCTCGTCATCTGCTTCTCCCTCTATTATCTATCACTTTCTGCTACCATCCATTGTACTTTTCCACTATCTCTCTCCTCTTTGGGTCCCTGCCTGCACTAATTGGACACATGAGTGCAACTACCTAGCAGCTGCCTTCTATCATGCAAAGCAGGCTGGGTTTTGTACAGAAAACCCCATCATTGCAAAACTAAAAAAATGATTACCTAGTTCAGATTTGATTTATTATACAGCAGTTTTGGTGTATTTGAAAAGTATAAAAATAGATATACAGTAGTAAGATAAATCTTAAAGGTTTAGCTCACAGTAATGAGCCAACAGTATAACTGCAGTTTCTCTCTTTTAGACTCTTTCAGCTTGTTTTTTGGCTCACATTAAACTACTTGATTAGGTTTAGCTACCACTAGGTTCAGTTGCCAAAGTACATTTATGAGACATCATGGTGTGGGTGAAAACTATCCCTTTCCCACTGTTTAACACACACCCCAAAGACCTTTCTGGAACAAAACCTACCTTCTCTCATGCAAGGAATCACCTGAGAACAAACTGAGCAGGAAAGAGATTGGGGCATCGGTTGGATGGAACTGGTATCCAAATATTTGCACTATTTTGTCAGTCAGCTAACAATTAGCCCATGAAAAGTTTATTTCGTGAAAGGCAAGCCCCCAGTAACCTTACCTGCTGTGAAGCCACTTGACATGGTTGCCCAACCGTGATGTCATGTGATGCACAGGGGCCACATAGAAAACCTTTTCCCATAAGCTTATACTGTGAAAGGAGCAACTGCTACTGAAGAGCTGCATGATTAATTTAAGTTAGCCCTGTGATGTGGAAGCTGTGCATAAGATCGTGGTCGGTTTAGACCCGGGGAGTTCATCAGTTTTTGTTTCATTCACAAGTGAGCAACATCGTATGAATAGGCTGTGTCAACGTTTTCCTTACCGGTCTGGTGAAAACAGGTCAGTGCTGTTCACAACTCCCTCCTTGTCTGCCGCCAAGTAGCCAAAAATCATGACTCTACATTGGCTAATGGTTCTGAATTGTAAAGTCATCTACAGTATCTTACACTTATTATTCAGTAATATTATTCTAATATAACAGTCAATGATTTATTGCTATTGCTATTGTCTTAATATTTCCACTATTCACTCCGGTATTAACTTTGTTGGCTCTCCTGATAAGAATAACTGGCTATTTAGGTGCTAATTACAGCTGTTAGGCTGGTGACTTATTATATCTGTCTGCTGATTGGTTTGGATTGAAGCTTGTTTGATAATACAGCTGCCTGAATACAGCTGCCTGAAACCAGAGTTACCAGATTGGGGTTTTGTTGGACACTGAAAGCGATTTACTCTAGAAAACCGCAAAGCTCCTTTGAGCTGCAAAGTTTGTTGACTCCTTTTACATCTTGATTTCTTGTTGACATAGGAAATATTTCAGAGGAAAGATTTATTAGTGTCTTGTGTCATAAATGGAGCACATTAAAACTATGTAAATATTGCATGCTGTTCATACTCTCTCATCTTTTGATATTTAAGGGTTCTGATTTCACTACCCTCTGTTACACATGTCCTCTGTTCCCTTATCATTATTTCACATTGACCTTTTCTTTCACGCACCATTTGCGGTTCTGTATTCAGTCCTCTCCTGTGAAATTCTCTCAGCCCTCCCTCCTGGCTGACTCCAGCTAACCCCCTTCCTCTCCTCTTTATTCAATCCCTCATGCTCTCCCATCCTATTCTTCCCTGACAGGAGCCCTACCTCCAGTCGGTCTGTGAGTGCTGCAGTTACCGTTTGGATCCTGACCACCCGGTCCGTTTCCTCAGCCTGCAGTGTGAGAGTGGCGAGAGCGAGCCGGTCGTCCTGCCTGTCATCCACAGCTGCGAATGCACCAGCTGCCAAGGTGGGGAGTGACGAGTGTGGTCGAGTGGATTTGCATGTGCATCTCTCATGTCAGCACGAGAACACATTTCAATATATGTAAAGACGCTTGCACGTGATTCATGTTTACAGGCATGTTCCAAAGAGGAGAGGGAGGGAATTTGTTTTTATGCATATAAGTACATATCCAGGAACACGTTGCAGAATGTGTTTTTAAACTTTTGCAACATGATGCAGTGATGTCTGCATTGGCTTCTGTGATGAAGCAGAAGTATTTATTGCAGCTTGATGCATCAAAGATGGACAAATGGGACATTCTGTTGGTTTTAGTTAACTGTAAGCAGCCATGTCCATCTCTAGCAGCTCATGGTGCTTGTTAGCAGTTCCTATAACCCAAACTACTTTGCCTACAACCAACCTGCACTTTATCAGTGCTTAGTCTGCCTGAACCCAAGGACTGTGGATGAGAATGCAAACACTTGCAAGGAGAACACAAAATAATTGTGAAGGGGATGAAGGGAAATCCCTTCACTGCACTCATGTCCCCCTAGTCCATGTGAAGGATTTTGTATTTGAAGTTGTTTAAAACTGTCAAATAGAAGTGGATATTGTAAAAACATGGGGTATACTGTTAATATATGGGACAGTCTTGGAGTATTTTGGGTCAAGTTCGCAATGGCATTGGTGTAAGTGTCTTTGGTCTAACTGGCTATTGTGACTAGTAATAAATTAGGTTTGTTATATTAGACATTTTGTAATATATTTATATATGAAGCATTTCTACAGGCTAAAGTGATATGTACTCAGTGTGACCTCTTTGTACATTCAGCATGTCGTGGACAGATGACATGAGATTTGTTTAACTAATCCTCTTGTGTATACCAGCAAGTTTATTCAGGATGTGTTAAAAGCTTCATTTAGAGCTAAATTTGTTTTGTTTTTTTCTGACACGCATTACACCCGCATTTTGTATGAGTTTAACTCATTTGAAGCTCATTAATATATAACTTTCAATCATGTTGTTCCTTTCAAAATCCCAAAGAACACAGCATTTCACAGACCTAAAATCATCTTTTGTATCAGCAAGGCCACTCTCAAAGGGAAATCAACAAACAAAGTGGATACTGAAGATCTGGTATTCAAGCTATTATAAAGGAATTTGAAGAATCAGGAGAAGCCAAGGGCAAAAAAGGAGTGGAAAGCCAAGACAACTTTCAAAATCTAATGAGGAGTTTTCTCAGAGTTTCTTCTTTGACAGCCCAGATGAGGTCCAGCGAGGTCCTGGCTTAGTGTCTGGCAGCTTCATCGGGATGTTAAGTAGACCTTCTACGCTGTGAAGAAGCTTGATTGGGGATGGTATTTGTGTAAGGGCAGCGGCCAAGAAACCACTTTTTCAGAAGAGGATCAGGATAAAAAGGCTAAAATATGCTAAAGCTGATAAAACACTGACAGTCATGTACTTAGGAGTTCAGACCGAGTCTTATTCAGGCTGTATTGCTCACTTGGACAGAGAAATAAATAAAAGACAGCCTAAATCTAAAGGGGAAAACTGTGGGAAGCCTTGTATAATATTGAATCAGAGCATAACTTAAAAATTGATAAAACTTCAAGACAGGCCCCGTGGAAGAGTTCAAAATAAGCTGAATGCACTAAATACTGACTCTGTGACCATGAAAAAATAATATTTTTCTTTTTTGTTGTTGTCTGTTCATATTCTATATATTTTCTTGTTGTTTCCGAATAAAGAGATAAAGAAATATAAACGGTCATTAAAACTGCTCCATCAACATACT
>KV751334.1:9298198-9308293 GCA_001698575.1 Mola mola | reverse complement strand
GAAGCACGCACAAGCCAGTCTGAATGTTTATTTGTGGCAACTCCTCATCAATGTCGGTATAACCAGATATGTGTTATATATTAATGATGTGTAGGTTTTTGGTTACATTTACTTCAAGCGATTAAAGTTTGGCCCCTTCCCGTGATTTATCTTGTGCAGAATAAATCATGTTTTTCTAAATGTTTCCCGGGAGATAGATGTATACTGACGCCATCATTTAATTTGCTGCCATATTTGCTGCCATGTGGTTTTCTTCACTATGAGAAGGTGAAGCTTTCATAGACGTGACAAAGTGAAGACTAAGAGGAGCTTTCTCAGCCCTGTTGTTCATTCAGACAACCCTTCCCTACTTTCCAAGGTAACATATAAGAACTCCTGAAGCAACTGCTGCTATTTTCCCTTCTTTGTGTGAACTGCTTGTGTGGGATCTATCTCACCTATCAAACTGTTTCCCCTCTTCCCCGCCTCGTCTCCTCTGCCCTCCCCTCCTCCCTCTCTCTTTTCCTGACTAAATAAGGGAGTTGAGAGAGGAAGGCTGTCCAGCACTCCTCCTTTTGCTTTCAACTGCTGTAGAAAAAAACCACTGGATGTAACGGGAGCAGCAGCTGATGTATTTTTAATTCACATCGAAATGTCTCATTTTGATGGATAGCACATCAGACCTTGTCCAACTGCAGGGCTGTAATTCATCATGTCTATGCAATCATTAAAGTGCTGATCGCTGGGAAAAAATTAATGCATTCATGCTGCTATGCAGGTCATTTTGATGAATGCTTTGGTGAGCAGCAGCGTTGCTGGCTAAAACAAGGGAATTTTACTCAGTCAAGGCCTATTACATTCCTGAGCTGGATATAAAAATGTGTTTCTAATGGATTTAAAGGGAGCCTGAGGTTGCTGGACATATGTAGGGAGAGCTTCATCTGCTGCTGCCTTCAAGTGCTGTTAGACAAAACTCATATGACTGTCACAGCTTTCAAACTTCACAACAACATAGATTCAAATAACAAACAGAAATTTGGTTGCTTGATTTCCAAATACAAATCTAAACACCCCCACATACTGTCTACTTGTGTTCAGTGAATCTTAAACGTGGACATCAGACACTTAAAGCTGATTTACGTGCAACACTTGTGAGACACTTTGACTTTCATTCAGGCCACTGCTTCACTCAACACCATGCAAAAACATTCTGATGGTGAAAGTTAAACTCAAAGAGGCGAACATTCTTGAATAAAAGTTATTACGTACGTCATGTTAAATGGTATTAAATGCACTTGTGTGTCAAAAGTACATAACATTCAATAATTTACAGTGAATACATACATTTTTCAGACAATTCGCATCCAGTAACTAGCAACTAAAATGTGGAATACACGCAGAGGAATAAAAAAGGAGCATATTTGCCCACAAAATGAAGTGAACAGTTTTAAAGGCATCACAAGAAGTGTAGAGATGCAATGCCAAAGTCACAAGACAAAAGCTATTTGTAGAACTGAACGCACGCACACGTGCGCTACCGCCCACCTGAAAAAAATCCGACGGTACGTGAAAGCATCATCTCCAGCACGGCGGAAAGAGGGAACCCCGGCGACGTGACGTAGCTGAGCGGTGAATTCCCATCTAACCCTGAACACACAATACGGCAGCGTGACAAGCCGGAGAGACGCCGGTCTCTGCTGTCGGTGGGCACACACGGAGCTGTTAATCCCCCCACCCGCACATGGAGGCAGGTGACGTCGCCCGACGCCGAGCACCTGTCGGTAGCAGTGGTTTGGCCGCTCTCTGAGCAGGTGCGAAGGGACACACAAAGCGCGTCCCTCCTGAGTATCTGACTGCATTCGACAGTGCTGGAGCCGGAACTTGCCTTTTCTCTCAAAGTGAAGCAGTAAATCTGCGGTAAGCTAATTCCTGATCCCAGGACCGATTTTGTGTACGTCCGAGTCCCGGAGCATCACTTTGAGAAGCTCAGGTGTGATGGAAATCGGCCGCTGCTGAGGAGCAAAGGGTTAAAAGAGGCGCAGCCAGACCCCGGTGGAGCTGAAGTCATCCGGCAGAGCGCACAGCGCGGAGGAGGAGATCCAGAGAACACCTCCAACAAACACACATCCAGGACGGCTCCAGCTGCGTCTCTCCTCGGCTGAACAGGCACACATCGAGAGGAGAGGAGAGGAGAGGAGAGGAGAGGAGAGGAGAGGAGAGGAGGGGAGGAGAGGGGAGGGGAGGGGAGAGGAGAGGAGGGGAGGTGGCCTGGGAGACAAATAAGAAACGACTATGGCTTTAGCGACGCTCATCAGAAAGCTCGCCCGGTCCGCCTCACAGGAGCGGGCTGCAGTGCTGGAGGAGAAGTCCGCTGCACCCCACCGACTGTGAGAGCAAGAAGAAATATCACCTGCCAGGCAGTCCTCCTCCCCGGGGACTGAAACAGACGCCCCCGCTCCTCTCGACCTGGAAACAGGAGGCTGGGGACGGCTCGGTTCCGCCGCGCGTACAGTGCGCCTCCTGGGACACTGTCCACTTTCTCCTGAGCACCCAGCACGAGCCTCCCGTCCATCCGAACCAAACTTGGGGAAACTTTGGCCCCGCGCAGTGCCGAGGCTCCATGCGGGGCGCGCATTGAGCATCGTGCCTCCGGAAACTGTGATATAAATACAATTCCCGCGAAGTCTCTCCAGGTCCAGCGAAGATGCCGGTTCGCAGGGGCCATGTGGCTCCGCAGAACACCTTCCTGGACACCATCATCAGGAAATTCGACAGTCAAAGTAAGATGTGTTTTCTTTTTTTTTTTTTTTAACCTCGCGTGAGGTGGTTTCGATTCTCTTTAACCAAAGTCTTAATTACAAAGAAAATATGAACATAAATAACAATTAAAAAATCTAACTTTTCTTTTGAAGGGCCACGAGTGATACTTACAGTATGTAGACATTAGAGGAGGCTATTTTCATTCATGTGTGATCACATCATGAGGAGCTAAAGTGTGTGTGTTAATCCTGGAAGGGTGATAGACATCTGTCACTCAGGAGGGATTCTCGTGGGCCACTAGTGTGTTCCACACCAGTGCAGAAAAGACACACCCTCTCCTGCCACAATGCTGCGACTGTCGTGAAAGCATTCTGCCAAAAAAATGACAGGAAAAAGAGCTGAAGAGTTTGGCATGGAAATTATTAGCTTTGGCTTAGTTGGTGTGGATCTGTAGTATTTATAGAGAAACCTCTGGACACAATCCAGTAACAATCAACGCATTCTTTTCAGGCACAAAACCAATACGTGCTCTTGTTTACTATAAAAGAAAAAAAAAAACCCAACAAGTTCCTATCAATGAATATGCAGTTGGTTACTTGCTTGAAAGACAAACAACATAACCACGATGCTAAATTTTTCATAGAGCCCGTGGGCATGAAATTTGAAGCCGCCTTTATTTCAAAACACGCTGCAGCGCTTGTGGCTTCGATGCAAAACAATTAAGGACTTCTTTCCATCTCTGAATGTGTGACCAGACTTCCAAACGTGCCTTGGCAGCTACGCCGGCGTGTTTCCTGCGGAACCTCACCTCAGGTTCAAGGAAGAGAAGGAGGATGGCTGTGGTGTGAAAGGAGAGAAAAGCGGAGGATGTGTAATATTAACATTGGGCCTCCTCAGCTTTAAAGTCAGGCTGACGTAGACACATTAATGGTGCATTTGATGTGCGGTGCCTGCCTCCCACCATTCACCATATGTGTTTGGGTTGAGCAACTGGTGTCTCGCTGCATTCATAACACCCAGGAGCAGCAGCGGCTCTCTGCCAGGTGTGAAAGGGGCATAGTTGGCACAGAAACACCCGGGGCAGCGGTGCCAAAGAGCGATTCCAAGTGCGGTCAAGTTGAGTAAGAGGAGCTGAAGTTGGGTATTGTCATTCATCCATCGGTGACCATGCAAAGCTTAACACATCCTTCGGACTCATGTCTCCAGAGTGCGGAGTGCAGCCTCTCTGTGCAGTGGGAGGTTACCCATGAGGGGGGAACTTCAGTGTAATCTTTCAGGTGATCCTCTGACTCCACTTGGACCCCTGTTTCTCCACGAGCCCACTTCCCTCATGATAACTGAATGTGCTGGTCTACTAGGCTTCCACTCCCTCACTGTAATGAAGGCTGGGTGAATTTAATCTGAGCTGCAATCAAGAGTCCCGTCCAGTTTATTCAACTACACTGTAAGTGATGGAAGCCATCTCACAGCACACAGCGGTGTAAGAAGCACTCTCCATGGTGTAGTACGCGTGGCAGGGCTGGGATTGCTTTTAAAATAATGGACTAGAATCACAAGCTATGGATACCTGATGCTCAGCCCGGGAGGAGGTGATAATGAATTTAAGTACGGGCACCTGTCGCCAGCACATATCACACAGAGACAGTTTCCACTGGGCATATTGTGTGACAGGATGGAGAAACCCTGCTGTAAATGTTGACAATTCAATCAAGCGGCCCGGTTTTACAACGCAGCTCATGAGAGGGAGCAGTCTCTCCTCCTGCACCGAGCTCCATCAGGCACACTGTGATGTGTTTATTTCCACAAAATAAATGGGGGAGACTTCATGTTTTGATCATTTTGGCAAATTTATTTCGTTGGACATAAACCCAGTGGGCTCATATGAGCTGTGATGAAGGCTTCTTGCCGCAATGCCTCCGCAGTTCTTTAGCACCTGGAAATAAAAAAAAGACATCAGATAAATCTTTACCTTGTAAAACTTTTCTTTTTTTCCACATTTTTCCTGTTGTAGATGAAATTCTTCGGAAAGGTTTTTTTTTGTCTGTCTGTCTGACTTGAGCATAAAACTCCAGCAGCACTTGGTATCTGCAGAAAAACTTTGATGTTAGACCAACACGTTCTGGCTTTCGGGCCTTCACCAGGGTCATCAAATAATGCGATGAAAAAATGACATTAAATAAGTAAAGATTTAAAAAGTTAAAAAAAAAAAAAAGTAAAAGGCAACCAATAATATACATCCACATACATATTAGCCGATGAAGTGGCCATGTAGTCGTGTGTTCAGGCCAGTCAACACCAAAGACTGACGCAGGTTAAAAATAGACTATAGGAACTCATTAACTGAGAAGTTTAAATTCATGCCTAAGTTTTCAGAATATAAATCTAAAATGTCTAGAATTATTTCTATTACCACTTCCCTGATTCAAAATCTTTGCCTCTATGACTGTAAATAAACAATGCTGTGTTGTTTATCACTAACATGTCATGCAACAGGACTGGTATTGTCCTCGATTTTGAAGAGACTGCTGTGTTTGGTGATTCTAGCTCTGGGTGAACAGGTTGTCTCACCTATTTATATTTTTTTCTAGTGGACACTTAATCATGTACAGCCTGCTTTTATGTTTTGCAGATATGAAATCTTTAATCTGAGCAGTAAAACTACTGGTTGGCTGGGAGAAAGACTTAAATCAAATGGCGGTTTCTGCTAGTTCTGCATTTGAAATTACCTTGAAGTGGTTGTCAGGGAGAAAGACTTTCCTGGGTGCCGAAGTACTGATATGCAACGAAAACGCCCTCCCTTATGTTTCTGTCCCAGAAATTACCTCTCTGACTCAACTTGAGATCCTTATTGTTCATAATACCTCACTTTGTCAAAGAGATTATCTCATGTCAACATTTACAATAGTAATGAGCCACACTAGTTCGGTTACGCTCCTGTTTGTTCCTGCTGGTTCAACTCAGTCCCCCATCATGAGTGTGGAGTCCCTACCGTGCCTTTTGAGAATAAGGAAAGTATAGAGGTCACGTTAACAACAGCAACAACAAATTGCGCCGATCCAGCCGGGGGGTGTATGCTAATCAAACAAGTGACGGGCCGGCAAACTGGACACTAATGCACAGTAGCTGTTAGAAATTGATTTCTATGATACAGCTGTTTATTGGAGCTGGAGGCAGAAATGAGCAATAGGTCAGAGCTGTTTTGCATAGAGATTATTGACCACTGGAGGAAAATCAATGACGAGCGTGGTCTTTGCTGATAAGGGGAGCTGGCCGATCAGTGGGAGGACTTTAAGGAATCCATATTCATCAGGAATTTAAATACATGTACACTTTTTGGTTTATATTCCTTTTCTACTGTGCTATCATTGCAGAGTTTCCTCTAGACTTTGTTTAGGCCTGGTGGCAAGAGCTGCTAGAGACAATGAACACTGCTAGGATTGTGGGTGATTCTCTGTCTGTTTGTTGTCAATTGAGATCCAGGTAGCAAATTTAAAACGTGACGTGAAAAGATGCCGTGAGTCAGGTCGCAGCCGCTGCTTTGCTAGGATGGCGATATAAACGATAGCGAAAAATATCTATTGATCGATATTTTGTCTCATCCCACAATATTTATCGTTATGTCGCCCCGCCCTACGGGTGAGTTAAAGACTGACAGTAATTTGAAAACAGTTAATAAAAAAATGTTTTGGCCTGACATTAGCCTGGCGGACTGTCAGGCCTATGTAATGGTAGGGGAAACCCTGCACTGATGTGACTGTCAGGTGTGACAATTGATCCTTGTCCTGTGTCGATTATCACAGTGACACTGCATTAAAGCATCAAAACATCCCAACGAGAGGAAAACTAGCACGGAAGAGGTTTTCTTCCTTCAACCACAGCTTTACACATGGCAAAACAAAGAGGAGTGTTGTTGGTGCAGCAGGAAGGAACTGTGGTGAAACAGAAGAGAGGTCATTATTTTCTTGTCTTTATTAAACAGTCAGTGTCATATTCCACACATGTTGTTGTCCATATTGTTCACGTCGTGGTTATCTTGACCTTTTTTAACCTAAGGGCTACTTCTGACTGTTGAACATTTCTTCCTGAATAAATGTCTAAAAGAATATTAGCTAGCAGAGGTAAACATTAGTAAGGAAGAAGAAGAAGTTAGCTACCTGTAACCACTGACATCAATAAAGATGGACAATGGATCACCACTTCCTCAAATTGGGCAAAAATAAAGCCAAAATATCCAGCATATTTGTTTCGTAGCACTTTTGTTACATCCAATTACTAGTTAAATACACAAACTTGAACATACATCAGTGTTATAAGAACTATGTGATAGGCACATTACTGTTAGCAATGAAAAATATCTTGACCCATAAACAGTCACATCTGTAGATGCTGTGAGAGACAGGCAAACGGCCAGTCATTAAACAGATGGGTAGTATGCTTCCATCATCGCCATGTGACCGACAATTACAGACGAGTGTGGGGTAACAAAAGCTACAAGCATTTACTTCTGGCAGATCTCGAGAAACAGTCTGATAGGCAAAGATGAAGAGGTGCTCAACCACAACACTGTATCACAAAAAAAAAAAAAGAAATTCAATTCCATCTTTTTTCCCTTGGTCGTTAAAAAATAAGAAAAATAGATTAAAAAATAGGACAGAACATTAAAATTGATTTATGATGTTGAATATCAAATATGAAAATTCAATAGTGTGATATAATTCTCAGCCATATTGCCAAGAGCTAACAAAAACTTCTTAAAATGATGAAATCACACCTCGCCTATCTTTATATATCGTTTATGACTGTGCAGATTTTTCTTGCAAATGTTGCATTTTTTTTAACATATAAAAACTTGTTTAAAATTACAGTAATAATGATATGGCCATTTGGAACTCTAACTTCCTTCTTTGCCCGCTGGGTGACTGAGAATAGCTGCTTTACATTCTAGGTCCAAACATCCCTTCCCAATGACGTCATGCAGGTTATGAAAGATGGCATGCTATGATCAAAATGGAATTTGTGATCGCCCAATCTGGTTACCGTTTTAACAAGCAGACACACGCAAACTGTACAGCACAGTGATCTGATCGCATGGGTCACATTTCTCGTCTCTTCAGAAGACCGAGCGACTGCCTCCAGGCCTGCTGCTTCATACCCAAAATGTCACAGGCAGCCCCGATCAGTCGCTCATTACATGTCGGGGGGTACTCTGTGCTTGCGCTCCATTAAAATGTACACATAATCTATCAGATAATCAGATGTTCACAGAACTGCTGACACGGTCTGAAGTTGTGCTAATTGGCCAACAGGTGTTCTGTTTGTTTTGGAGGTGCTCTCATTTGCAAGAGGCAACGTACGATTCTTGTAGACAACGTATTATTTTCCTTTTGTACTATTTGGTCAAAAATAGAGCTAATTAAAGAATTAAACAAACACTAAATAGACTAGAAGAAGCAGCGTGCAGCGTTTACCAGCTCGTGAACACGTGTGGAAACTTCAAACTTAGGTATTTTATGTACTGTTGTCCCCTGACTTCAGGCTTTCTCTTCTTACTATACAGTGATCCTCTGTGCGTGTCAGCCGTTCTGTTTAAATGTACTGTGATCCTCCATGTTTGCTCCACGCAGATAAGACTGCACAGACAGATCGTGACCAGCAACACGTTTGGCCTTGATATGAGGTCGCAGCAACCTTTTGGGTCGTGTGTTGTTGTCTTTGTGCGGCTCCTTAGAGAAGACAGTGCTCAATTACAAACCCCAAAGCCACTGTCCTCCGGGGAGGATGTTACCATTCTGCAGCTGAAGTACAAACACGTCATCGCCATGGCAACTGTCCCCCTCTGACTCCCCTACCCACACACCCACCCGCCCTCACACATGCACACACAGAGTAGCAGAAGGTACAGTCGACTCCAGGTCATCTTTCACCTTGTGTATGTTTTGGAAATAGTTCTTAACTGTATCATACAGCATACAACATGTTCACTATCACTACATACTAAACGTATTTGCCGCTGCTACACTTTATTCTCACAGTGTTTGCTTTGAATTTTGGGTCAAGCGTTTAGACAGGCAATTACATTTGGAATTTAAATAGGTAAAATTAAGTTGTTTATAAACGCATGACTTCAGTGGGGTAATAAATATGAAGGAAGAAAAGATCCTAACTAGTACTTTTTGTGTGTGTGTGTGTGTGTGTGTGTGTGTGTGTGTGTGTTTATCTAAAGCCTGATATATGTTATTGCCCAAACTTGGACTTGGTGACATGTCCTATCATTACATGCACACTGTATATACATATACTGTATATACATACACACCTACCGCAGGAAATACTAATGCAGCAGTTGAAAACACTTTGGACACCATTTGGTCTCGTTTGAACAACCTTTGCTAAAAACCTAGTGTTAAGCTCTCGTCACTAAAGGAAATAAGTTAGAATATATACAGTTTTTGACCCAAGATTTTTGTGTTCACTGGGAACTAATGTGTTTGGAGTGACTCAGACATGGTAGAGAAATCAGAGACAAGTTAACAAACTGTTAATATCCTGCGTCAAGTCATTGATTTTAATGGCGAAGGACAATGCTGACTCTTCGTCCCACTCTGTGAAAATGAAGCCAAAATTTCCTGGATACAAGCGCTGCCATCTTGTGCAGGTGACATTTGGAGCCAGGGCCCGGCAGTGGAGCTATGTTATCGATTTTCCACCAGTACGCCCGTCCATCTCAATCACATGTGGGTCACAGCCACGTGATGGTTCACCACATCTTCAAATGACTGATTAATGAAGACTTGAATATAGTCGGAGTGCCTCCAATGGCCTCCTCTATAGCAGCCAGCCACCAGGGGGGCGTCAAGGTGCTTTGGCTGAATTTTTGGAAGCTTTACATCGAGGATTAGTTGTGTCAGAATTATAATTATCAACCAGGACTGCAAAACTAAACTAGTAGTATTCCAACACCAAGCATAATGTGTGCAATAATTTGGAAATCAGCTCTTTGCATTCCGTAACTTCTCTGTGTGCTCGTGCATTGATGAGCTTGACTCTATAGTTGGATAAGGCGCAGAGCCTTGATGTTCCCAGTGCAGGGAGGGAGCCGTCTTCTGACATGTAACTGCTGCTGGGTGCGTGTAAACGCTGCACTCACAGCAACATATGGCCTGCACATATGGATTAGGCTGTGGTGAGACGTTCAAGGGATCCAACTACAGTCTTGCTTGTTGGATTTGTCCAATTTTGCTCCTGCTGTGACAGTGGCAGAGAACAAATGCAGCCTTCGTTTAGCCTTTTCCTCACTCTACATCTTGCAGCCTCAAAGACGTCCCTGGATGTTTGGAAAAATCAAGCAGTTTGGAA
>KV751334.1:9284300-9298182 GCA_001698575.1 Mola mola | reverse complement strand
ATAGTGTACCAGCACAGAACAGATACAGCACTGACGGTCACTTTGTGTTTTTGCTCCATCTGTTTCACGGGCAGGGTGCAAAAACAGAAATGCTGCCACACTGGTGCTGAGGTCACAAGTGAGTCAGTGATTGTAGATTATTGGTGTGAAATCACTCATCTCTCTCTCACACACTCACACACACCCCTCCACTTATTCCCTTTCTTCTGCTCACGCACGTACACGCACACGTTATCAAGCAGGCGCACAGCAGAACACATGCAGGGTCCTGAGTGTGCACACACACACTTGTAAACTCCAGGAGCTTGTAAACACTCTTCTCTCTCGCTGCTCTGTCTCAACAGCTCGCTCGGTTCTTTTGTCTGCTCTCTGTCTCAGTTGACAACCTGTTTTCTCTCTTTTTTTCTTGCTTCCCTCCTTTCCCTCTCTCCACCTCTCCGTGCCCAGCAGATGCCCACTGTGCTGCCATGTCTAAGTGCCTTCTGATCTCAAACAGGTGTGCGTCCAGCATGGCACCTGCTGATGGCTGCTGCATCTGATGTGTGTGTGTGTGTGTGTGTGATATATCTTTATACTCCGTGTAGCCTTTGTACTTCTGATAAAATAACATAAAATAAAATAGATAAAAATTACCGTCTGAAAGCAAGCAATTATTTTTTTAATGGAGAGAAATCGAATCAGTTCAAAACATAAAATCAGACATTGCAAATGTTTTGAGTTTTAAACCAGCAGTTGAGATAGTTGATAGAAAATTAATCAAAAATGAGCCTCAAGCTATATAGAAGTTATGATGACACAAGATATAAATTCTTCTGTCTTTCCAGCAGATTTTTTTCCTTCTACAGTATTTTTGCACCATATCATTACAGAAATATAGCCATAGTCTCAAAAGTGTACTGATACATGTTAAGTGAAAGGCCATCGAGAACAAGCTCTCTTTCTCAAATCAGCAACAAAAGTACAGCACATTTGAAATAGAATGAAATTTCAAATAAATAATAAATTATTTGTTAATTAGAAGAAGTGAGCTCTAACCTGAGCTCTAAACAATATTGCATACACAATCTGACCTTTTTAGGCAAGTTTGCAACATAACTGGCAGCTAACCACCTTGTATATTGGTTTGACATTTTGCACAAAAGCACAGATCCATGACAGCTGTGGTTAAAAGGAACAGTGTATTAATCGCCTGTGACCACCCTCATCATCCCAGCTGCTTTCAGGATCTAAGCTTGTGACCCTCCTCTACCAAGTCTCCTCTGTTAACACATAAATCAGGGCAATATTTCAGTCCTTAGTGCTTTAGCGCTGCAGAAAACATTCATTATTCTGTGGAGTTTCCCCAGTGTTATTCCAACTCTTAAAAACACAGACCTGCACAGTGGTTTAGCTCTCAGGCCACTTTAAAATGGATGCTGACGATACCTGTTGAGGCACTCAGACGTGGTCTGTGGTCATCAGCCTTACTGGACCTCCAGGACATGGAGCTCGCGCTGCCGCAGGATGGCTGAAGGCCATTAACGATCATACTGAAATTCTGCTACTTGGAAAAAATCAGGTTAAAAATTGCTGCTTTATTATGACATAAAATTGACACATATGATGGGCCATTTTTTTCTTTTTCTATTTTGACTGCGTACGGCTGCATACTGGTATAAGTCTACGTTGAAACAAGTATGAAAACAGCACTCAAGAAAGCAGCTGTTGCACACTGTTTGCAATATTAAAACATTTAAAGGAACGTTATTTATCAGGAAGTTTCGTTTGTCCCATTGTTTCATAACTGATATTGGAAAAAGGGCATGTTGTTAACATTCGGCTGCATCTGATATTTTCTATTTAGGGGCGTTACTGTCTGAAGATTTAGCTGAACGAATGAGCACTCACAGTGTGCTGTATACAGTTTGAGAAACTGATGTAGCACGATTGCTAAAGATCAGACCTGAAAATTATTGACCTGAGTGAAAGTGGAGACGCAGACCAAATGCTGGAGTGTTATGGGGTTTGTATTTTTTTTTGCATTGTGATTTCATCATGATCAAGTTTTACCAGTCAGTGCACTTGTTGGGTCCTCTCTGTATTTGATCAAACTGAGAGTGTGTAGGAGGCTGAACTTATGAGAGGCTGCAGATGCCCTGAAACCAGCTGTTACAAAAACACTGTATTTTCAGAGTTTTAATGAATGTTTGCAGCTGAATCAAGTCAAAGACGAGCATTCTGTCTGTATTCTCGCACGTGTTAGGAGCATCTCTGGGAGAGTTATAGCTCCCTGTACATCTCGTTCTAATTGGCTTTTCTCGCCGTGGTGCAAAGATGAGACAAGCTTAAATGCATCACAGCACCTTGTCAGCTGAAGCTCGAGGATTCAAAGGCACACCGGATGTTTATTACATACTTTGATGTAAAAGCTCGAGAAAGGGCAGCATCTTCCCTGCAACTAGAGAAACAAAGCAAAAAGTGGTGAAAATACGGTCATTTTTTTTTCCACAGCAGGCATCACTGATGCATTCATTTATCGGCCATTTGTATCTAGTTTTGGCTTTCAGTGAATATTCAAGCTAATGCATTAGCCACCTAAACAGGTGTTTATCTATGATCCTGATATATTTCAGGATATATAAGCTGCTATAAGCTTTAAAGTCACCGCCGTTAAGAAAACCTTCACCTCAAAGGCATTCACATTGCTGTACTCAGTTGTACAAATTAAACGTTACAGAACTGAAAAGAGTACAAGTGATCTCAGGTTGAATCCCCCACCAGTCGGGGCTCGCAAGATTGTTGGTTTCAGAAACCTGCAAAAGCACTATGAAACAGTAAAACTGGGTCCGTAAGATAAAAAACATGTATTCTCAGTTGAGCCTTGCTGTGTTACCTAACATCAAATTTCACAGCAACAATCCGCATTACTTTCATTTATAATAGACTGTGGAGACTCAGCGAGGTTATTCCTGTACGTGTTGTGACGGTAGATCTGTGGTTTCACATGGAAGACTTCAGTTCATTTTCTGTTTAGATCTCAAAATATCAAAATTTCACAGTTCAATACGGCTATTATTAATTCTCTCGGAAGGATATTTACACACGTGGTAAAGAGATACATCCATCCATTGATACTTTTTGTCAAAACTTCTGAGCCATACCCATACAAACATGATCTTATCACTGTATTAGTCTTGGGTGTATAAAGAGACATTATAATATGGCCAGCTCAGTCCAAAGAACAACAGCTGTCCCGTACAGTTGCTCCAGCAGATGTCTACAGCCAATGCATACACTGTATGTATTCAAAGGTATTGCCAGCATGACTCAGGCAAAAAACTTTTGCTGCAAATAATGGTTCTGAGTCGTTATATCACACTAAATCATACTGTCGAAAGTGTGTTGGAGTGCCTGTTTATCACTCCGTGTCCTTCATAATCCAAATTTGCCGTAGCTCTTCCTTCTCCTCTCAACCCTTTGCCTGTGCCTGTATTTGTCACTGCTTTATCTGCTGGCAGCTGCCCCTTTACTTTCAGCCTCCCATTCATCAAGGTCTCTAAAACTTGATCACACCACTCTCATCCACTCTCTTTTTGTCTCCCTATCACCGTTTGAGACTCCCTCTCTTGTTCGCCGTGACTCCTCTGCCACCCCAAAAGACTCAGCACAGAAAAGACCAGCTCCCTGATTTAAAGACCCCAGAGTCCCCAGTGTCTCTGGGATTAGACCCCATTTGCATAAATCTGCATAACCTCGTTAAGGCAGAGGAAGACACTGTACACACTGTACCCTGAGACACTTAGAGCGAAACGGCCCATTAAGGATTTTGGTGATTATGGGATTATACACAGCAGGGGGGGACTGGACCAGTGTGTACTCTCTGAAAAGTTAAACGTCGCGCAACTGCATCCCAAGCTCCTCGGAGAGAGAAAATCCATACTTTGAGTCAAGTGACCTTTAGTTTCACGGGATTTGTTGCCGAACATGCTATTATTAAAATTCAAATAATAAGTAAATTCCAGTGACCGACAGCAGAGACACAATGGGTGCATTTTGCAGCGGATTAGGAGCACCAACATGGTGGCCCATTTGTTCAAATTAAAGCTGGTCTCTCAGCATGTTATTCATTTTCAGTGTGTGTTATGCTGTCAGTGTAGTCGGGGTAGTGGTCCTGTGACCGGCAGTTTCACACGTGACCACCACACCAAGATCACCACTCTTCCTTATTCCTCAGCAGATACCAGTAGGCTACCGAGAGGAAGTCGTATCCAAAACTCAGCATCTGTCCAAGACTGACAAACAGAGAGGAAGAACAAGATGATGTTTCTAACTCTAACTCCACTTCTATCGGAAACTCTTGATGGAAACATAATCGCACTACCTCAAAACAGCAGGTCTGAGATCATTGTTACTCATCCTGTTTGTCTGTCGAGTTGTCTTCAACACTAGATGTTTTTGAACATCATAAAATCATCTAACAAGCTTATCGAGTTACCTAAAGCAGTCAACAACTCAAATTTTTGGGATAATGTTCATAAAGGTGAGGCCAAATAAAATCACTGGGTTCAATCCTTCAAGTGAATGGTCATATATATGTCAGCTCCGTGATGAACTGGCAACATCTCCAATCTCAGCGTGGATTAGGCTCTGGCCTCCCAACGAGCCTGCAAACTATGAGGTGCGATGATGAATGGTTTGTTCTACTCATACTGGCTACCCATTTGTACCTTTCAGTTAAAGGGTGTGTTTTACCAATATCAGTCTAAAAGTTGCAGGCAATTAAAGAAAAATGTTTACTTGCTGCAGAAAACTTTCCAAAGTTGAAGTCATTGTTACGCATGAATGGTCCAATCTGAACTTCTCTCTCGAGCACTCTGAATGGCTGCCCGTTCACAACAGCTATAAACATCTTTGCCTTCAGATGTGCGTGACGGATTTGGCTTGGGAGGGAGGTTCACCACTAATAAAGGAAGCTGTGGAGAATTTATTTGTCACACTTTTCATGCTGTATACCTTAACATCCTCATGAAGATATTGTATGTGCGTAGTGCCCTCATGTTGTGGGCAGACACAGAAGACACTATGCCAGCGGGTGTTTTGGCAACACTTTTCTGTTCAGTAAAGTACGTAAATGGAAGCATCCTGTTAAAAGTATATTATCTATGCATACTGTTTAGACTGCTGCTCCAAAAATGAAACTCTTTCTGGGCTTAGATAAATGATCCAGCTGTCAAAACATGACAGAACCCCCCCAACCTGTCAGCGGTCTCACACTGATGACATCAGCACTTCTCCAGATGGGTATATACTTGCATTTTGCCAACAGAGTGTCCAGCCAGCATCTCTAATGGGAAATATGAGTAAATTCTGGAAGGACATGTGTTGAGGCAGCATTTTTACTTTGGGTAAATAGTGTAACACTTTTTGGAACACTTTTAATTATTTCCCTGTCAGTATGAGAGAGCAGGGGGTATTGTTTGACTGATGTGTAATCAGTAGGACCCTGACTAAGACAAGAATGTGTCCCACCTGTGAGCTGACAGCTGGAGGCTGTAAAAGCTTACAGCTACTCTGTAATGCACATCACTGGCGCATGGCTGACAGTGAACTTTATCAAATGGTTAAAGTACTGAAATTGATTATTTTTAGGCTATTATCCCTAGAAAAAGTTAAAACTCGTTGTAGATGCAAAGTCTAGACCTTGGTCTAAATCATTTCTGATGGGTTGCTTTCACAATCCATGCATAAAAGATGATGAAAATACTTGCTTCAGCAGGTCTTAAGACTCCCATTTGTTACTATAGCTCAACTTAACTCAAAGCACCTGCATATTATATAATATAGCACAAGTGAGTGTGTAGTCGAGTACAACCATGGACCAAAAGTGAAAAGTAAAGTTTTTGGAAGACAACATTTTGGGACGGTATAAAAAATTGAGGCCAGACAATATATAATCTTCAGTGGACTAAATATTGGGTTGACAAACACAGCTGCTGATTTGAAGGAGGTGGGGCAAAAAGTCAATATCCCTGACTTTAAAAGAAATGTTGTGGACAATTGGACTTTGCTTAATTGGGGAATACACTGCATGACTCTAATCAGGAATTTGTACTCACAATTACACAGAGTCCCACCTAGTCTGCACCAGTCATCGCTGGGAATGGGCAGCTGGGCAGCAACAGTGACAGGTTGAGCACTCTGTTATCCCTCATCTTGCACAGTCGTTAATGTGCACTTCTTATTTGTTTTTTCTAAAGGCATCACGAACAAGTCTGTAACTGTTCTGTTTCCCAGTCTCATAACCTGCCAGGAGTGTGAAGAGTTGTGTAGTGAATCCCCAGCTTTAGAGCAAAGATCATTTTCAAGTCAAAGTGGCTAAAGTGGCTAAAATGGTTGTTTCTCTGCTCATGATCTCATGAGCTGCTTAGAAAGTATGAACACTGAGATTGGATCTCCCAGACAAATACATAGAATGAATCTGTGGAGTGTGTTCCAACTCACAGTTTTTTCAGGAGGGGCTAAAAAATAAAGACTGTGACAGTTGTCTGTGCATTAACACAGCAGTGCTTTCGGGACTGTTCATTAGGTTTTCTACGTAGAAGCCCGTGTCTGTCAGCATTTGTTTCTGGAGACTGCCATTGGTGGAGAGCAGAATGAAAGCAGGAGTCCTGATATTTACTGCTTATTTTGGTCATGATAAGTAGGACCGCAAAAACAAATCAATATAAGTCAATTATTAAAGTGGTTGGCAACAAATTACATTATTAGCTTTCCCTATCTTGTGATTACTGTGATGCTCACTGTGTTGCAGAGCCCATCAACATGTGAAATAAAAAGCTGCAGAGAGCTGAACGGAGCGTACATGGCAGAACGGAGACAGAGAGCTGAAAAGATAAACACACATCTGAAAAATGGCACAGGCGGAGAAAACAGTTGCACCAAAAACATGGAAAGTATGGGAGCATTTTAATTAGAATGAAATGAGGGACTGTGTTGCTGCAAACTGTCTGCAATTTGGCCTGGCAAGGAAGCACTACAGTTCTGATGCAGCATCTGAAAACATATTGTTGGTGTCATTGACGAGGAGGAAGGGAACACAACAGCACGGTGGGTCCCAGCAAACCCACATAAGTGAAAAAAGAAACAAACAACAAAGTTTATCATTTTCACACATACACCAGGCATTTAAATGTTTTTTTTTATTATTATTTTTAATTTACGACAAAGCAAGACTGGCACAGTGTTTGTCGTCACAAACAAAAACTGTGAGGGACGCCACGCTGGTGAAATGGCAACAACCTTGAACAAACTATCTTTACGGAAACAAGTTTTAACCTTTTTTTGTCCATAGTGGATCTTGAATGAAAAACAGTAAATTTGGGTTGTCATATTACTTGGACAACCAGTATATGAAAACTCCAGTGTCCAGGGGGTGATTATGGCTCTGGACCTTTTATTGCATTCTAACCCCTCCCTCCACTCATTTCCTGTTTGCTTGTTTAATACGAGCTTTCCAGTAAAGAGGAAATACCGTCGTTGCTTGGGGAGTCTTCGCAAATTGATTCATGGTCCGTAGATAGAAAGAAAGAATTCCGTGTTTCATTAATAAATTACTTGCTAAGCCAGTCTGACGGTGTTTGCATCTAAAAAAAAAAAAGATCCAGTTGGGTGACAGTCTAGTGCAATTCAATTGTAGTTTGCCTAAGATATTTGAATCAAATCAATACTTAGATGCCTACAAGTCATGAGAGTGTTACTTCAGAAAAAAAACGGATTGACTGAAGATGGAGAAAACACAGAAAATCAACAAGAGTCTTCAGGAATTCCTTTTAGAAATGAAATTATAACTTTTAAAGACGTAATATGTGACACTCACTGCCACGAGATATCATACTAGAAAATCTCATTGGCAATAAAGTCAGAAGAAAAGGTTGATTGCAGTTCTGATTCAAATATGAAATAGTTTTATGTTACAGCAAAGCCTAGTTCTCTCTTAAGAATATTTTCATACACTTATTTTAGTGTATTGCTCAGCTAGAAAATGAAAAATTTTCTTACCAGGCTGCCATTTTGAAAGAACACACACAGGGAGGACAGACTCCCATGCACTCCCAGCACACAGAGTGAGTACTTTATCTATACAGCAAATAGCTGTTTGCTGATATATTAATATCCAGCATCTGATATATTTGACCTTTGAAACAGCCAGTGCAAACACTGTCATGGAAACTGTATGTACACTGCTGTCTGCAGGTTGCTTTTGATGTGAGATTACTAGAGAAAACTGAGAATAAACAATATCCATGTTTTGTATGACTCGTACACGAGAGGCTATATATCATATAAAGGCTCATACATTTGTTCTGATTTTATTGTGAGCGTCGGCCGTCTGTGTTTGAGAATTTAGCATGTGTAAAATCCTCAGTTTCCATGGCAATTGCATGGTTAGAAATGGGCAGAGACAAAAAAAACAAAAAACCCAACAGTCTCGTCAGCCTGTCATTGTAACTCAACCAATCACATACGTCTGCTTCTGTTTGTTCTTTTCTCTCAGCATCGCTCTCTATCGCATCCTACCTTCTGATGTGTTTATCCATTCCTCTCTCTATCTCTGCTTTATATGCTATTTTATTTGTTCTCTCTTTGTATCTGTGTCTCTGCAGCTAGCGGGCGCAGAGCTGGTGTGTTGTCTGTGCACGTAACACATGGGCTTCCCTCCTTCTCCGCCTACGCAGTATACTGAAGGAGATTCCACACACACACACACACACACACACACACACACACACACACACACACACTCACACATTGAAACACAGTGCACGCACACACACTCAAACTGGCAGACTGCAAAGCCCCCAAGGTCTGTACTTAGTGAATTATTCAGTCTGCGTTGGAAGGTCTGTGTGAATGCGAGGTGTGTGTCTAACATTTTATATGTGTTGTGAGTGTGTGGGTGTTTGATGAGTGCATGTGTCATGAATGTGTTTGTGTCAGTGGGAATGTGAAATGGTGTTTCCCCCCTCTGAACAGCAGCAGCTTGCCTTTAATCAGCCTCTCAATCAGCTCCCTCATGTCTGACTTCAAAAGCTCATTAGGAGGAAATTGCATGGAGAAAGCAGGACGCTATCAGTGATGTCAGCAAGCTGCTGACTGCTCGACATGCGTTGGACCTTGTGCCATGTGATGTAAATCCATGTTTTTTTACAATGAGAGAAAATCTTTTCAATCAATGAAAATGTCACTGACAGGTTACTCAACAATACCGTTAACAATTGATGTCATTCATTACACATTATATAATCAGACGGTGCTGAAGTATGGACAGGTGCAAACTCACAAATGGAACCAGGAGCCCCTCCAGCCTTGTGATGTGTCTTCTTATGCTTTACCACAGTAGATATAATCATACATTAGTACGACATTAGGGAACACAGATGTTTTGGGATGGGAAGGTAGAGCACAGATAATGAGATAAAGTGAAAATGGAGCCACGATTCTGAACTCCTGCTCTCTGTCTCCTGATATTTTGTGTCAGATATACAGGTATATATATTGCATTAACTATTAACTATTGCATTCACTATTGTTAGGTAGCAGGACAATGTTACCACTGATTTTAAAGGTAATTTAAAGGTCATTTTAAAGGTATGATACTATGTTATAAATATTCATATGCCTCAATGAGAGTCAGTATTTTCAATTAGCAGAAAAATAGTGTTGGGGAAGACAAGAGTTTAAAAGAACTGGGGTATTTGATATTGTGAAATAAAGGTTGGTAAAACAAGTGCAAATAAAAACAACAAATTCCATAATCTATGTTATTGTACCAAACAGGATTATAAAAATTCTATTGACATAAATGTCAATAGAATTGTTCCGTCATTCACTTTCTCATTCACATACTTGCTGGTATTTTACCTACTGTTACTACTAGAGTTGAGAGAAAACAGCATTGACACTCACAGAAGTGACAATATAAAGCTGCTTTGTGAGAAACTGGCCCCGATCTAAAATGGCAATACTCCTTACTCGCTGTGAACAACTGCCCACCATTACCTTTGTTCAATTTGAAGGCACAGCCCGTTGGTTCCATATACTGCCGTATCTTGCATTTTGCTCTCCGGATGCCTGCGGTGCAATAATACAATACATGACCCCGCCCCCCACTCCCTGGCAGAATAATGCCAGATCCACCTTTGGTCTAAACACTGAGCAGCACAGATGCTGAGATAACAGTTTTTTCCCACTGCTGCTGTCTCTCCTCTTACTCATCTTATTTGACTTTGTCTTTATGCTCATGCTCACGCTGTAATTTCTTTAATGTCAGTTATTTGTATTTTTGGATTAGTGACACCCTGTTGGATGCATGCACAGGCCTCCCTCTCTGTATATTTCCTTTTATTTCTCTCACTGGATGACTAAATATCCATTTACTGTATATCTGTATCAAGATTGTGTTATATATCATCTTTATGTATGTTTTTGCCTGGAAAACAATGACATTTACACACCATCTGAAAAGCTATCAAGCACTCTAACAGGCTCTTTTAAGGACTTAAACAGCATGACAGAAACAAAACAAAACTATACCATATGTTCTTTTGGCCATTATCAGTGACTAAAGGCCACTTACTCAAAGGCTGGAAAATGAAATGTACAGAGCCCACTCTAATATACGCACATGTCCTTGCCTTTGTATTACCGAGTGCTCATTGCAGCCAGACAAACCCATCAAGCTTTATGAGCCTCTGAGGTCTGCTGATGCCGCTAATTCACAGAGGCAGCCTATCAAGCGCATCCGCACCAACCAATCTCCACTGCTTCCATGAATATCTGAGCAGGGCCCTTCACTGGTTTATGTGTCCCGTGAGGGTGGCCTGTTGATTCCAGGACATCCCGCCGTGATAAATTATACGTCTGTTTAACGTCGAAAAGGGGGGGAATAAGATGGTAATCGAGTGTTCAACACGGGCAGAATTAGGTACAGGCCTTTTCATAGTGGAGCCCTGTGCTGATGGATGTCGACGTCATGTTGGGAAAAATGGGCAAAATCACAATTGAATAATACAGCATGACCATAATTGATAGGCCGATTTAGGAAGGGATAAGAAAATGGGAAAATTCTGGTTCTGCTGACAGGTATTTGGGCTCCGTGAAGTGCTTTGAGGGCACACCTATGGTTTTATGTAGATCACTTGACTTTGTCGTTTTAGCTGTAATTGCTGTATTGACAACAGCGTGGCAGATAAATGGAGAAGGATTATTATTGCTGAACGTATTTTCAGGCTCTGGTTTACTACAATCTAACTCTTATTTTTGCAGCAACGATCATCAGCATTTTAAGAGTGATGATGACTTTGTAACACTTGAAAACTAAATGCTGGACCCTGCTGTTGTTGCAACGAGGCTGATATTAGGTGAAAAAGACCATGAAACATTAGAATTTAAATGATACTACGGGTGCGCATGTTGTTCCAGACTCCTTCAATGTCCCATCAATGGAGTCAAGAATTAGCTAACCATGTGGTGTGTATTATCTAAGCTCACTTCTTCAGGACGTGCTCCCACCCTCAATAACAGAATCCCTGTTTGAGGTATAACAGGGGTTTTTTCCCCAATCATTGTAAGAAGTAGGACATAGTAATCAATCGATAGATGTGAGTGTACAGATGCTTGGGGTTTTAGAAGGAATATGTAAGTCCTTGAAATATTAGAAATGTCAGTTTAGCCATTGCTTTAAAACAAAGCATGTTTACTTTAAATAATCACTTAAGAGACTGAAGGAATTCTGACTTTTTTTTTTCCATTGGATGGATGGTTCAGGAGGATGTTGCACTTTTAGAGTCCAGTGTTCCTGTGGTCATGGTTTCTTTAAATTAGAATGGCACCTAAAAATTATTTTAATCATCAATAAATATGCAAATTATTTTCACGATAAGTGGATTTATCATTTAAAATAAAATGTCAAAAATACTGAAAAATTCTCATCAAATTTTTCAGAACCCAAAATGACGTATTCAGATTCTTTCTTTACTCTAACTGACAGTTAAAAACCCAAAGGCTCTTCATTTATTGTCAGAAATGACAAAGAAAAGCATCAAACTCAAGCTGGAACCAACAAATGTTTGATATTTTTGATCAAATACAGATTGAAACGAAATGGTTGTCAGCTAATTTCCACTTGATCGACTGATCAATTATTTGTTACAATTGTCCTTTTACAAATTATCATAAATGTTCGCATAACATTACAAATAAGTTATTTCAGTCCTGACGCTTCACTAACTAAGTCGTTTCATGCTTTAGTATTCCAACATCTTTACAGGAGCCAGATTCATATTGATTGTATTCAGCTCTGAAGACATTCAGACATTTTGACAGATACAACATCATGCCAGGCTACAAACCACATAAGATTCATTCTCTGTATTTTTTCATAATGTGATGGTGCCCACTTGATTAGCTTGTTCCTGATTCTCCCCAGCACGCTGGGTGAGTGGGTTTTGTCTGCTGCCGTTGACTGCTTTCCTGATTTAAAGCCTTTCATTTATAACCAGCAAGTACAGGCTGTATTCTCTGTATTTTTAACACGGGGGTCACACTGTGTTGTTTCCCTCTGCTCTCTCTCTTTATGGCTTTCTTTCTCATTCTCTATTGCTTCAAGTCTGGTTTGACGCATCATCATCTGTTCTTTAAAAAGTCTCACATGTGTGAAGCGTAAACAAACACACGCACACACACTTTTTTTTTTCTTGCTGTGGCCTCCAAACTCCAAAACTCCAAATTCCAACATAATAACTGCAGTGGCTGAACAGTTATTCAAAACCGTACTTATAAAACATTCATATATAGAGTTATACATGTGGGTCTGAAGTGTGCAGAAATGTGGCAGCAGTATATCAGCCTGGCGTCTTGTCAGTGGTTATAGAATAGCCTATACTGTAAATCCCGGGTTGTGAGGGGAAAATCGCTATTCATCACCTTTTTGAACTGCTTCTGATAATTCAGGGGAATAATGACTGCCCAACCTCTTGTTAAAGGATCATTTCTGTTCTTTCATTTCACAATCAGTGTAATGAAGAAAACGTGTCCCAGTCTGTGTAGATTGTTGTCATTTTGATTCAGTTTCCATTAGGGGACAGTAGGGATGTGTTACTTTGTGTTACATTGAAGTCCATGTTATTATTGTTATTGTTGTTTTGAAGCTCACTTGACTTGGCATCAAGAACTACCTGAAATGAAAAATTTTATTGAGGTGTACGTTGAGCTGCTTACTTTGGCCAAAGTCCTCTCTGCACAAGGAAGCATTTACATATACAGTCATTAACTTAGACAAAGCAAGCTTAACTCAAGTTACACGGGACTGAAAAACATTCATTCAGGTTCACGAGAGCTGCAATCAGAAATAAACTTGAAATAGTTCAAGACTTGTGATTTTTCAACCAACTTCAAATCAAATCAAATCTTTGTATAGGCCAAAATCAAAAATTCCGAATATAGGCTGTGACCACCTGTGATCCCTCTGATAATCTTCCCCACCCTCGAACCAGCTGAGGAAGAAGTTAAAAAAACTCAAACAGGGAGAGATAAGAAACCTCCGGAAGAACCACAGAGGAGGGATCCTTCTTCCTAGGATGGACAGACTTGCAATGGATGTCAATTGTACAGAAAAAAACAACATGACAGTAACAGATTAATAAGAACGTATAAGACGTTCATGACTCCAAGAATATGTGAGATCCACAAATCCAGATGTAGGAGAATCTATTGATCCAGAATCAGTTGTAGTGTGTTGGTTCACAGAATCTGCACACACATAATTCAAACGCCACTTCTGTTGTTTTTTGCACATCTTTAACAAATTGAGATGCTTTCAAACTCAGAAGAATAAACATCACAT
>KV751334.1:9231446-9262611 GCA_001698575.1 Mola mola | reverse complement strand
TGTTTATATTGTAAGTCATGAAAATATTTTTAGTCCCAGATAAGTCGAGTGACCTTTCATTACCAAGATGGCATGGTGAATGAGTTAGCTTTGTCCTATATCTCCTGCTGTGAAAAGAGGGCTTATTGTGGACTTCGTTTGTGTTTGAGGATTCAGGCATGACATTTTCCAGAAGATGCACAAAAACTCAGTTAAAACAGAAAATAAGACCTCTTTTCATGTTTCCATCTCACAACTAGCTTGATCTGAGCTACTGCAGAATTAACATACCTGCATTTTATAAAAGTGTCCACGAAATATGAAATTAATACAAAATGTGAATCACATGTACAGGTATATTGCACATATTCATAATCTGCAAGGACTAATCATGATGAACTGTCAGTTTTTTTATTGTCCTCTTTGAAAGTACATTTTTCACGGTGGGTGGAGCCTGTGCCGCTACACCCCAGTTATTAAGTTATGTGGAGAAAAACGTGTGAAAAAAGCGTGTGGGTTTAACCTGTGCAAAAGCACTGGTCAAAGTAGTCTGCACAACATTATGTTTCTCACCTGTATTCTTCATAGTTGATGCTAATGCATTGAACATCTACCCTCTCAGCCTACTTTCATTTCTGGAGAGCTCTAATGTTGTTCGTTCCTGAGTACAGTACATTAGTATTGTGGGCCTGTTCCTATTTGCTGCCATATTCTTTTCATTCCAACTAGAAAATACCGCCGACTCTCGTTCCCAAGCGACACGGTCCAAGGAAATAGTCTGAATCATTACTTCTGCAGTCGCTCATTCACTCACACTCATTCACTCAGCAGCAGAAATTTTATACTGGACAATATGCTGGCATAATTATCCTGCACTATTTGCACATGGACAGGCAATTGCCCTCAGTAATGTGTTAAAAAGGGGGTCTGGGTGACACCCATTGCTTTCTAATGTCGCCTCCAGTCAAAAATCTGATCACAGCCCAGCTGTTAGTTTATCTATGCTTAGCCAATCAGAACATTTGTTCATTAAATGTAGGGAGTTACTTTCAATTAACAGGCAAATCTGCTGACTGTTGACATAATAGACAGAGGCAGAATAAGCGAAACAAGGAAAAAACATCACACAGTAATCAGTGATGGACAAGAGAAATTCATTCCTTTGTGTTCTGTGTTGTGTTGCAACTGTGTGAACGTGTCATGAGCACTGAACAGTGCACCAAATTCGATGCTCCACTTCGCGTACTCTATTGAGACAGAAGTTTGGTTACCATAGGCGCACATATTGATTGTGGTCCTCCATACGCAGTGGCTCCCTTTGCTCTAATGCTTTTACAAGTTTATTTACTCGAACTTACTTTTCTTTTGACTTTCTCATCAGCATCAGTCAATTCTAACAATGGCAGGGTGAAGAACACTAGTTGTAAATGGTGGAACTTTTAATCAGTGGAAAACTCGCAGTGGTACTGACTGACATTACTCCAGCCAGCAGAAAAAAAGGCTACAAGTAGGGCTTCTTTATGTATGAGATGCTGCAGCGCAGTCAGTGGATTTACTAGAGAATGTGTGGGTGTCAGTAGAAAGGCAACATCATGACGAGCGCTGAACAACAGCTATTCATGATTGGTCACCAGTGGTTTTCACTTGGATACATTCTTTTAAAAGTCTAAAAAGTGTTAAAAGTGTTAGAAAGTGATAAATAAATATTCTGTTGCATTCGTTCATATAATGTAACTGAGCGGTTAAAGTTATTCTTCCTTAAAATATGCCACATCAAAGTATACGGTTGCCTTTATAAGAGAAAGCATGAATTTTTTTTTCTATTTAAAAAGCGTTTGGGGACAAGAAGACAGACATATTATTTTTGCCTTTGGCTTTTGAATTTTTATGGATTAAACACAGTGCTGCAAGAGGAAAATCCATTTTTGGATTCTGTTATGTATAACTCTAATGGTGCCAAATGGCTCACTGCAGCGTTTTTTCACACACACAAAAACCATCAGGCCTTGCTTTCTGAATTGCTTCAGTTTCATTGCACTGGAACAGACCAATGTTTATACTGACCATCCAGCTTTAACTGTGTTTCATCTGATGCTCTGAGGAGATTTAATGAACCTCATTATCATCAGTTTTCCTATTATCACTGAGCACCATTGGCATGAAAAACGTTGTTTTTAGGTAGATGAAGCCTTTTTTTTTTTTTTCAATTCCTGTACATTATATCTTGATAACTACATGTTCATTAGTGTGGAATTTCTGCATTTTAAAATGATCCAGGCAGACAATATTTGAGAATTTGTTAGATATAATTGTATAAATACGTGCATGCTGGAACTGTTGCCTCAAGACTTAAATGTACCGTTTTCTATTCTCTGTACTTTTATGCCTATACTTCATCAGCACCCCTTTCTTAAGTGTATTAAATCTTCCAGGATAAGCCAGCTGAAACAAGCTTGAAGTTTTCAGCAGACCGTTGTTGATCTGAACCTCTTTAGTTCGCAGAGTTGATTGATGGTATCAACATATTATTGTGAAAGTCTCCTTGGGGGAGGTTTAATAACCCGGGACGGCTAATGATGTTGAACTTGCATAGCGTTATTATACTTCAGCAACATCAAATTTATACGTGTTTGTGAATATTTGTGTATGTGCAGGTGTGTGGAGGATTGTGTGTTTGTACTTTTTCTGCTTGAGAGCGACGATGCGCATACATCAGTGTGTGTGTGTTGGTTACTTGCCTTTCCATGTGCGTAGCTGTGTGTTGTTATACATTTGTGTGCTTCTGCGTGTACATTTTGTTTACATCTGCTGAAATGGCCATCTTTGAATACGTAACTCTGTTCATTGACAGTGAAATTGTTCTCTGGTAAGTTGCTGCAAACTTCAAATATTACACCATGGAGCGAATGCGAGCGCTCAAAACCGTGGCAAAAAACAACTGTCAACGATGATGAAATGGGGACGACTTCTTCCACCCTCGCCTAGGCTGTGACTATCTCACCCATCATGTTTAATGTTGTTGCTCTGATATTTGTTATTCAGGGGAAGGATAAATGGTACTTGCACGGACTCAAAGTATTGGGTAGTATGTCTTTTCCAGTGCTATTAGGACTTAATGTAATGCTATTCAAAGGGAATGAAGAGAGCGGTTGAGAGACAGAGTGGAGCGAAAGTGAAATCTCATTTACATGTATAGCACCTTTGAAAAAGCGCCTTAAAGGGCAGATACAGGGAAATAAAAGCCTAGAAATAGAGGAATACATGCCCAAAGAAATAAAGAAATGATTTAATTTACATTCCTGTTGACATGTGTTTTAAGAAAACAACTATATGAGATTCAGCATATATGGGGGGGTGGAGTTACTCTTTCAAAGAGGTGGAGCCCTAATAACAAAGACACAAAAACACTTGTTCACACATGTTGTGTGCGTGGGACATAATTAACGGAGCAGGGCAGATATTTGATAGACAGCTAATGGTTACTAGTCACAGAACAGTCATGTGACCAGAAACACATCGCAGTTATCAAAGGAGACGTTTAAGATGTAGTTTTTATAGGAAACAGTGATGTGTTATTTTATATTGAATATTTGTTTTAGTGTGTCTGTTTTTATTATTATCTGTTATTATTTGTCTGTGCAATCTAGCATCCACAGTTTTAGATAAGTAGACTCGATTTCTTTTCTGCAAATTCCTAATTGTGGTGAAACAAACACTAAACAATCTTTTAACATTTATCTTCAAAAGGCAACTTTAATAAGGACATTTTAATTTAATGAATGAATTGGTTTCTTTGCAAAACTATCGTTACGTTTATTGTGAGTCCTTTCTATCAGTGGTAAAAAATAACAAAACAAAACAAAACGTCTCTGTTGCTGTTACAGTCTGCTCGTCCTCTTGTCAAGCTAACAACACTCTCCATTCCAGGATACATCAACAACCCAGCAGAGACTCACTCCGCCTACTTTCATTTCACATACAGGCATGACAAAGACATGCTTGCAGTATATGTAATTCATCAACTATTACGTCAAGAAGGAAAGATGCATTTTTACCCACTGGTTGGTTTGCAAAAAAAATATTGGATGGGAGTGGGAGCCAAGGAAAAACAAATTTTAATGTAGATAAAGGAGCAGATCCAAGAGTTTTAATGAAGGGGACTGTCAGTTCCTTGGTGCAGGTTTTCGCTCTCCGAAGTGCTTCTAGTAAAATTCTGCTATCCTTACCAACACAAAAAAAACCCAAAAATGATGACCATGTGTATCATTACCTTTGGGGATACTAGGAAAATTGGACACTCTTGTCCTCCCTGTTGCTTTGAGATTTTACCTACGTTTAAACAAACTAAATCTGTGGCCATCTTGTCATCAAGATAATTCTCCAGCGCTGACCAGCTGACCTGCAGACTGCACTTCAGCAGATAACTCTTGATGCCAGGTGAAACTCTATCACTACTGGCCACAAGGCTTTTGGCCCCAGCGCAGTGACCACACATGAGAAGTGTGCTTGCCAGAGGCTCCAGTCACATGTATTATTCAAAGCAGACAGCTACGCAAGAAATGGCCCCTGCCTTTGCTGGGTCATATTTCACAGAGGCCGGGAAGAGTCTCCCACTCTTCCCTTGCCCTCAGGTCTCAATTTTTTTTTTATCTTTATTTTTTTAATAGAGAGCAGACAGTGAAGACTGACTATTTCTTGTTTATTATGATGCTGGGGCAGGGGATGTATTAAAGGAAAACCATCTTCATATTTTCCAAGCAGATAATCCTTTCATTGGAGAATGTAAAGGCAGAGGATGTTCGGTATCTTTGCTCGGAAAATAACTGCAACCATTAATCAACTACAGAACGTGGTTGGTGATTTGTCTTCCGTCTATTGAGTCATTATTGCATACCGCTTTCCTCACACACTCATCGTGTATTCTGACACGGACATGCAGCTCACTTGAATTGGTTCACCTGCTCATGAACCTCAGCTGGCTGCAGGGCCCTGCAGGGCACTACAGGGCACTACAGGGCACTACAGGGCACTGTCTCTGATAACTAATGAGTTGAATTCACTGTGCATGTGTCTGTCTGTCCCACTATGTGTGTGTCTGCATTAGCTTAGGGCTCGTTTGAGCGGTTGTCTGTGTTTTTGCCTGCGCGCGTGTGTCCTATAGAGCATGACGCGACGGGTGAGCGGGCGTGTGAAACGAGATCTATCCTTTGACTCTGACATTTCACTAAAGCATCATTTTCCCCCACTCAGAATAGACGGGCCTTTTAACTGCTGTGGCATTTCAGTGTGTTTTCATGTCTCGCTTGCTATCCAGCATACAGTACTGTATGAAGAGTTACAGAATAATGTACTGTACTATATTTGCTGCTTATTAAACAAATGGAAGCAGCAACATTTTTGCTGTCTTAGAGTTTATTGGAACATTCAACTGATTAACTATTTCTGATTCTCAAATACTCGTGACCTGGGCTTAGTTCTTTAATTTGATTTTTTTTCTACAAAATCTTTCAAGACTTGAGAGATCACACAAATTACCATCATTGTCAGTTTCAGCAATAGAATTTAGCAAAATACATCTACCCATGGTGTACATAAGTACAACTGTGAGGTACTTGCAGTTTGAGTACAGACTGTCACTTTTTGCCACTTTAAACTTTCACTCTATTAAATTATGAAAGCCAATATTGTACTTTCACTCCACAATGGGTTTTTTTTAATAACTTAATTAGTTAGTTAATAGATAATATGCGTATTACATGCTGCATCAGAATAACATAATTACAATTATTTATTTTATTGGCAGCCTGATTTAAAAAAAAACAGATTCTGTTCATCGGAAAAACGCGACATATTGGATCTGACAATTGATCAGGATGTCAGGCCCTCAATGATATAGAATACATAGAGATAAATATGTGACAATATATGGAAATATGTAAATTTCAATGAAACAAACATATGTACCATGTGCTATTTTAGTAGAAATACATCTCAGTCGTGCTATTTTCAAATTTAATAAACATAGATAGTTCAATGAAGAAACCTTTGCTATGTTAAGCCTTTTGTTTTTAATCAGATTGATTTGCAGACGTAAAAGTTGAGTCAGCGGCTCAAAGGGTGTCAGAGCTGACATGAGCTGGCTCTATGTTACACTTCGCTACCTTCGCCCCATGCATTATTCTGTCAGTGTGAGCCAAGCTACGCCTGCCTTTTGGTCATGTTGCATAAAGTCTGTTAGCTTGTCTCAAGTGACTCCATTTCCTTAATTGCTTCTCTGACTCTTGCCCATCTTCCCACCACATCTCTCTTACTTTGTGTTTTGTTTTTTTGTTTTTTTGTCATTGCTGGACAAAGGAACAAGGTCCGTTTTAAGGACTTCCTTCCTTCTTTGTTATAGTCTGACGGTTCGGGTGTATATCAAATTAACTTAAACTAAAATATAGTGAAACAGTTTGCTAACCTGACCATTCCAGTATTGAGCTTTTTAGACACGGTGAGACAAGGCGTGTTTATTCATAAAGCAATATTCATAGACAAACTGCTTTATAAGGGCACAGAAATACATTAAACATTCTGAAAACTGCATTTGAACGGCTGTAAAACCAAAAAGCAAATGAGCAAGAGAAAGAAGAGAGCAAATATGTGTGACATCTAGTACAGTATTCTTCTTTTACTCTTGCTTGATTGGGGGGTAGGAATACTGTAATTTAATGCTGGCTTCCATCTGCTGTAAAATGATTAAAAAAACAAAAATTCTTGTTAAAAAAAGTCAGGTTAGATCAAATGACGAGAGAGACACAATGAGGAAAGATATTGTGATGATATTTCCAGGGGGGGGAAAGGGCTGCATGCAAAGGCATTAATGCTGTATACATACAAATGGTTTTGATATTAAATAATAAAACAAATTTATTTCCATATGCATTGATGCCTTTTCAGTAAACAGACGCTTCTAGAGAAACAAAAACATCACATTATGGCATTCGTTATATCGATTATTTGTTCTGGTAATGACAATTGTCCCATTGTCCCATCTAGCCCTCCTGTGTTCTGTCTCATGGTTAGCCAAGGCTGTCTTCTATCAACCCGTCTGCTTCTCCCCTCTTGTCTTCACGCCAACTGCTCCCCGTTTTTTCTCTGCCCACCTTCGTCCTGTTGCTTTGCTGCCCCTTTTGCTCCTCCAGCCCTGCTTCCCTCTGCACTTCACCTGCACCTCAGTGGTTGATAGTGCTGACCTTGTCTTATTTTGCACAGAAGACGAGAAGAGGGAAAACTGTTAGCCTTAGGTTGTTATCCACATCCATCTTAGCTTTTTATTCCCCCAAGAGGCATGTTAATTGAACTCTGGAAATCTTGCCCATTATTTACATTTGACTGACAGTCAATACTTTGAGTGACCAGAATGCAGATGGGCTGGTTTTGATCTTTAGTTTTTCAGTTTAAACCTTCAGGGGAAAAAAAGGAGGAGAAGGATATAATAATTTAAGATTTCGGATTAAATGTGTCCTGTGTATAGAATATGTGGATGAATATTAATAAGAGGATTAAATAAAACAAGAAGAGAGAGAGAGGACCCATGTTCGTCTGCTCAACCAGCCCATAAAGGAGGGCCACTTCTCACCAGTCTGTGAGATAGAGATAATGGTCGCTTCAGAGACAGCTCCTTTAAATCATCTGCGACAGAGTTCAACGCTAGTAGCAATTAATCAAACTCCCCGGCCACTTATTTGGTTGCAGAATAAACAAGCAAATACGTCTGCCTTGAAACAGTAAGGTAACACAGAAGCATCAATGTCAAAACTGTTTTCTTGGGATTTCTGGAAACAACAGGGCTACAGAGTGAAAGACTAAGTTAAAATGACTAAATTTAAAATGGGCACAATGTAAGCCATGGAAATGTCTACACGTCTGTTCGTCTATTTACGGTCCACATGGGATGAATAATATAGTCTTGAATAATAATAACACTAATATTGACTCTGACTCTTCCTGCACTGTGAACTGATAATTGATTGCCATTACATGAAGCACACACATCCATGTCCCCCACAGGAAGAATTATAGAATCTCAGAATCCTTGAATGGTGCCTTTGTCAAGTAGGAATGTTAACTAATTAATTTATAAGCAAATTAATGACATCGCCTGCATCCTAAGCATATTTAATGCTAAATAGCAAATAACAACATACTAACAAGCCAAACAAAACTATGCTTACATTAGAGGACTTCTCAACAAGATGGCGCCGCGGATGGCTGCCTCGGTACTTCGCTCTTCAGTACTTTGCGTGTTTTTGTGTGTCTGTTCTTTCTTCTGTTGCTCCCCTCCTGTCACTTTCGCCAGAGAGGAACTTCTAAACATCCAACAGTCCTCTCCTAGTACTTTTTCTCCGGTTTTCATCGAATCAGGACGTTTTACAGAGATTTAGCTCTGAGGCGCAGCGTAGACTTTACCATGGATTTTGCCGTGGACGCAGGCAGGGGAAGCGCCCAGAAGTGCTCGTCAATCTGAGGCAGCAGGGATAACGTACCCCACTCCCGTCTATTCACCTGGCAAACGTCCGCTCCTTGGCAAATGAAATGGAGGAGCTGCTGTTTCTCAATTCAAACAACTCAGACATTGGCAGATCCGCTGCCCTGTTCTTCACCTGAAACCTGGCTCTGTCAACACATCCCGGACAGCCCACTACGGCTGCCGGGGTTCCAGCTTTTCAGAGCGGACTGCAGCACGGAGCTCTCTGGAAAAACGAAGGGAGGCGGAATCTGCTTTTACGTAAATGAAGGTTGGTGTACAGATGTCACAGTGTTGAAGACGTGGTGCAGCCCTCGATTGGAGACTCTGATCATAAACTGCAAAACCTTTTATTCACCGAGGGAGTTGTCCTCAGTCGCTCTGGTCGGAGTTTACATCCCACTTCTGGCGTGTGTAACAGTGGCGTTACAGCAGCTGGCTGACAAGATAACAGACGTGGAGAAAAAAAACTCTCAGACTCCCTGCTCATCGTTTTGGGGGATTTTAACAGAGGAAAAATCACCCACAATCTCCCAAAATATAGGCAGCATATAAACTGTCCTACCAGGGACACTAGCACACTGGACCAATGCTACACTGTTTTAAAGGATGCTTATTGCTCTGTTCACTGTCAAAATCATCTCATCCCAACATACAGGTAGAAAATAAAATCTTCTAAGCCTGTTGTAAGAACTGTGAGAAAGTGGACAGAACAGTCAAAGCTGAAGTTACATGCCTGTTTTGACCGTACTGATTGGAGTATCTTTGAAGCTGCAGCCACAGACCCCAGTGAACCCACTGACACTGTAACATCAAACGTCAGCTTTTGTGACGACGTGTGTGTGCAGACCAAGACCTTCTGCATATAGAACAACAAGCCATTGCTCACAGATAATCTTAGGAAGGCGCGTCAGTCCAAGGAGGAGGCATACAGAAGTGGGGATCAGGCCCTGTACAAGCAGGGCAGAAACAAGCTGACTAAGGAGATCACGGTAGCTAAGAGGAGCTACAGAGAGAAGCTAAAAGACAGCTTCTCAGCCAATAATTCTGTCTCAGTTTGGAGAGGCCTGCAGCACATCACAAACCTGAATTGCTCCTACTGTAGGTTTGAGAAGCACTCTTTCACTCCCCGCCTGCACTGAAGATCTGTTAGGAAGATGACGGCTCTTTCAGAGACAGAAGATCAGGAAGGCTCCAGGACCTGACGGTGTGTCCCCATCCTGCCTCAGAATCTTTGCTAACCAGCTAGCGCCCATCTTCACTCAGATCTTTAACCGATCTCTGGAGCTGTGACAAATGCCATCCTGCTTCAAATGCTCCACCTTCATCACAGTCCCCAAGAAGCCCTCCATCCCAGGATTAAATGACTACAGGCCTGTTGCCCTGATGTCTGTGGTCATGAAATCCTTTCAGAGAATAATGTTGAGCCACCTGGAGGACATCACAGGCCCCCTGCTGGACCCCCTGCAGTTTGCCTACGAGGCAAACAGGGCGGTGGATGATGCAGTCAACGTCGCACTGCACCAGGTCCTGCATCATCTCGACTCCCCCAGGATCCTGTCTTTGGACTTCAGCTTGGCGTTCAACACCATCATCCCTAAAATCCTCTACCGGAGGTCCATTGTCTGCAGAGACCACACAGGGAAAAGGCTCCCTGTGTTGGATAAAGACTAATGCAAACAAGATGTAATATAAAAGCAAAGCCCTGGTGCTCCATCATAAGTGCCCAAAAAACAAAGTTTCACCAAAAAGGATCCCAGAGGCTAATATATCAAACCAGGATTCTGGTTATCTCAAGAAATTAAATGTTCCCTGCTATGATAGATGTAACTTCTTATCCAGCCTCTAGTGCACACACGTACAGCATCCTTAGTACCAACTGCTGCAAGCATTTGCATACACGCCTATCGACACAACTGAAAGAAATTGAAGATTATTTATGCGTGTAAAATATTTTCAGCAAATTCAGGTGGCATATTTTGATACTCATACACAGCAAGGGGTGCACTTTTTAATGTTTTCCATTGTGTTCTGCCTTTAGCACACATAAGGTAAGACAGCAAAGCATTTTCTATTCTATCCCTGTATGTATATACAGTAAGTGCGTCGGCCCACCGGCCATAAGTAATTGGCTCGCAATGATTTGGTCTGAACATGCTCTCTTCTTTGTCTTTCTGTATGTTTCTGCGGGTCCACCACCATCACCATAGCTACAGAACCTGTCACATTAATGGATTGTGTGTGTGTGTGTGGGTCGGGGGGGGCAAACACACACTGCAATATTACTTAATTAGTCACCACTTGGTCTCCCTCTCTCTCTGTCTGTGTGAAATGTTCCAGAAACTCTAACACTCTCCAGTAATTAGACCTGTCCCATAGCTGAGTGCAAATCATACACATACACTTACCCAGTAAGAACAAATATGCACACTGTGGCTACCTGTCACTGAGCCCCAGTCTGGAGTGATGATGTTTATTGTGTGTCACACACCTCATTTCCAGTGAACACACTGTCACGTTGACGGATAATTTTGTCTGTGTCCAGTGTGCCCCATGGAGCCCGTTACCAAACTTCCTGGGAGATTATTGTACCTTACATGTATAAAAAGGGCTTTATTCGACTTGAACCTGCAGTTTGTGGACTGGGTGATGCCTCAAGTCACTGTAATGCCGCTGCACAAAATGTGGTTTGATTTTGGGTATTTAATGTGAAATATAAATTGTCTTTAAAGTGGAACAAGAAAAAAAAAGATACATTTTCAAGACTCCAAAATCATATTTTTGCTTATTAATTTCTCCAGTGTACAGAGAAAATTTGAAAACTAAATGCTGATTGAACAGAGTTGTATCAATTCCTGTAACGTGGTGTTAGATATGAATGTGAATTTGGGGAACATGGACAGAAAAGTGAATCCTCATACTTATCCGTCTCCCTACGATAGATGGATAGATAGAGATCGAGAGAGATGACTTTATTAATCCCTGTAGGAAAATTAATTGGACTAAGATATACAACGCCTGTCTAATGGCATACCAGCAGGAGTCATAAAATCCAGTCTGGCCATATGTTTTTGATAATATTTTATGACATGCTCTTCACAGTAGGACATTGGATTATTTTTTATGTGTGTCCGCCTCACAGTGAACAGATAACAGATATTGAGGAGGACATGCCGTTTTTTTTTTAACTGCATAAAGACGAGTTGTTTTGTTCAATTTTAATACTGAAGCAACATAGGGTTAGCACACGTAAACAAGAAAAATACAACTTTGCTGCTAGTAAAAAATCCAAATTCTCCATCCAAACAGCTGTTTTTTTCTGAGGGGCCCGTTTAAATTTCTCCTAATGAGGAGGAAGTGTATGCAGCCGAATACTACCACTTAGAGAAAAAAATACTTCACCCAATACCTTTCTTCAGCGCTTTGCAGCTGGACTCATCACCTGTCAGCCTAATTAGCAAGAAAAGAGAGGAGAAGCTGGTACTGGCCATGTCTGTCTACCCTAAGCTTTATCTGACAGAATAAAGGAGACAAAAGCCAATGCATGGCAGCAGATCCGTGAGTGCTGCTAGTGGGTTTTTGTACTTGTATCTCTCTATGAATAAGACTTGTTGTTCTGTGTAGTCAATTCTCTGTTAAGATAGTCTTCAATTAGTGATATGATCTGTTTTCCCTCTTTCTGCTCAAACACTCAATCTTCTCAGTAAAACAACATGTTTACATAGGACCCAACTATACATTTTCAAGAAGGTCTGGTGTAACTAAAAATATATAGATTTATGTTTATAGGAAATAGTTAAGCACTAATTTAAACTGCACAGAATAATGCTCCACAACAATAAGACATGATATTTACACATACAAGTGGAGCTTCCTAAGTGTCTGACCTGAAGATGCAACAAAGTTTTGGAAGAGTAGCTCCATCAATCAATCTAACATTCTTCTCATAAATGTAATGTGTGTTCAGAATGGTTATCACAGTAATAACTAGGGCGTGTTTCAAAATAGATACAGACACATAGATCAAAGATGTCATCACAGCTGGTTGTGTTATCAGAGCTGTGATGAAAATATGATGAATCATAAAAGTAAGAGTATGTATAGTACATTAAAAACATGTAACCATGTTGTAATGTGAATTTGTATAACTTGAAATTATTTTAGTACACAGCAATCAAAGTATTTGCCATTAAATAAACTAGGAGGATGCATAAATAAACCTAATGGTAGGACATATCTATACTGCAATATATATAGTATATACAGTATATATATACTTAAAAAAACACATTAGGTTTTATCTTTTAAGGGTTTTACTCTTTCAGAAAGTAAAACGAAAGTACATAATAAAGTTAAAGTGTGCGACATTCTGCTCTTGTCCTCAGAGACAGTGTGTGTGTGACTGCTGACCTTGCATCAGTCTAGTGTGGTCTGCTTAAACAGTGTAATGATGGCGCACCATGTTGACATGGTACTAATGTCATTACCTTCAGGGCACCTGCGGCCTTGTGCCCCATGGGAGCTGTGTTTAAGTGTTATTCCATGGATGCACCCTCAAAGAAGCTCAGGTAGACATGAAATCACACACTACCGTGGTTGCATGCAACCAAAATAAGATGGAGTGAGAGACTATCACTAGTAACTCAGCTGCTTACTGTCAAACCAGTCAAACCATGCTTGTGTTTCCATTACCAGTTTAACCAGGCCGAGCTGCACTTAAGGAACAGGATTTAAGTTTTTTGTCTCGATGATCAATTTTCATCAACTGGATTTCGGAGATGCCGTGTTTGTATTTAATCTTGATCTAGGGGAGAACAATATGAGATTAAGAGGTGGGAGGGTCGTGACTTAAATGAACAGTTACAGCTGTATTGAACATGCGTAGATTAGTCTGGGATGTAGGTTACCACATGAGTTATAATTATAGTGTGTTATCACTGATGGTTACTACTGGGAGAAACTAATATGTTTCGAAGAGCCATGGGTGAAGTGAAGTGAAACAATGTTGATTTAATGTTTCATTGCACTAACGAGAGACTACGGTTAGTATGAAAACGTGGGTAATACTGTCGAATGAATTATTGCAGGGAGGCTGTGTGTGTGTGTGTGTGTGTGTGTGTGTGTGTATGTGAAAATGAAAATTGTGGACAAGAAGAAAGAGGATTCATTTTATATAACACACTGAAAACAGCCCTGAAATGATGTTCCAGCACCAGAAAAGTGGCCCACAATCTTTTCTTAAAACGTTATTGAACTTTGGAGAACAATAGCATGTCAATAGGGATGTCATTATGGGATGTCATTATGGTCATTATGCTTTTATTCTGGCAGGCATCAACTGGTAATGTGGGAGAAAATAATTATTTTTCTACAGTGATTGCTTTGATACACTTATTCTAGGAAAATTTAAGTAGTAAGTATAACGTTAGTTTAAATTACAAATTGCAAGCTGTAGGTCTCTAATTTAAGCTCCAAGCAGCCATCTCTTCTTCATTCCTGCAGTGATGTCATGCGTACAGTGACGTTTAGGGATGGATATCAAAAACTGGTATTAATTGATAGTGGTAAATGATTACTCTGGTGCCTTTGTGGCATAGACTCTGTCATGTTACTTCAGTCTAATATAGCTCACAGCCATCCTGTAATAGTGGCAAAGCATTTGCATAATGCAAAAATCTCAAGTTACTGCCTCACATAATCAATAAATTCAGGTATGAGATAAATGAATAAGTAAAGTTGCTGTCATAGTCCACTCCTGGTTTTCCCCTCTACCAACCCGCTCTACCTGCCTGCCCTAATCAAGATCATTAGAGAGATCCCCTCAGTTGGCTCTTAACCAGCTCCTCCGCACTCACTCTCTGCCAGATTGTCGTCGCATCATGTACTACCCTCCAGCACTCTTTTCCGGACGGATCTCCTGGTATCTGACCTGCCTTCTGCCCTTGACCACGTCTCCTCGTCTCTGTCTCGGTAACTTGACCTGCCTTCTGTCTTTGGACTTTGCATCTGCCTGCTCCCTGTCTGCCTGCTGTCTGCCTGGACTCCCAATCCAGAGACTCCTGCCCCATTCTGAACTTGGACTGTGCTCACCGACCAAGCTTCCTGATCGTCGACTGTTTGGACTCGTGAACATTGTAAATAAAGTTCTGAACTGTGCCGGTCTAGATTTGTGCTGTTCTTGGGTCCGCTCTCACACCTGTTACAGTTGTAGTTAATAAAGAACAAGAAAGAATTGTTGATGGGGTGGGCAAAAATATACAGGAGGTGCTGCCTGTTATAATTTTTGTTAAGCCATTTTTACAAGTTTCTAAGAAGCTCAAGGATCAAGAGCTCCCCAATTTGATACGTGTATCAGTAAGTACCGGGTATTGATAATTGGTATTAATAAAGTATAGGTATTTATAGAATTGTAGCAACAAACATCCCTAGTGACGTTTCGGTAACTCTTCAATAGAGTTCCAGTCGAGGCACATATGCACCTAGGCTGCATTGAAAGGCTGGACCCCAACTCCACTGTCTGCATGGCCTGGCATTTCTTGGTTCTGGGATGGTAACTTGAGAAAATTTGACTGGTGAAACATGGATTATGTTTCTAAAATCTAATTTGGTAACTGTGTTAAATGCTGCCATCGCTTTCATGCAGGTGACATTAGCGTAAAACTGGAACAGCAGCCAAAATAGTCCTTGACTTTGCTCTTGTTACACACATACAGAGCATCGATGGTGCCAATTAAATTGGAAAAATTCAAATTAGAACTTTTCCTTTGTGTTGCTTTGTGATTTTCCCTTTAACTCTGCTGCCTCGGACAATACCTGTGTCCTGAATTCAGTTCACAGATCCCTCTCCTGTACACCTTTAATTCTATCCATGTATGGGGGACTATAACACACCATAAAATCAAAAATTTTTATAGCTACATATACGTATAGCTACATATACTAAGTGAGCCAGTGTTGATGACTACTGACTTTTGGTTTTGAGTGGTGGGAGGAAGCTTTCCATCCTACAATTAACATTTAGTGTTCACATTTTGTTTGTGAGTGTATACTTTTATAAATATGCAAAAAACAACTGGATTATTTTGACAAAATGTAGTGGGGGGATGGGAAAATAAATCAAGAAGAATCCTTCTGTTTTGGTGCAGATGTGGATAAAGATGCAGACCCAGGGATCTTTATTTAAGGGAACTGTTGGGCCTCTTTGAATGCTTCTAGTTAGTTTATGCCCTCATAGAGCAAGTGTTGGTTTGGGTAGGTTTCCAATTTGTCCAGTCCTGTTTATGAGCCTAAACCGCTTTAATTATAGGAGCCAACTGAATGGACTTTTGTCAGGTGTGGATGGAGAGAGATGACAACATGCGGCTGAAGGAGCCCCGGGGCCCAATTATCTTGGTGTTACAGAGTGCTGCTTCCCTATTGTGCTCTAGTGTTATTAGACCTGTAACAGCCATGAATAATTACTCTGACCAGCCAACATCTACAACAGAGAATTCTTATTGGTAATAAAATGGTGCAAGTTGTGCCGTCCAATGTTATGTGACAGTATGAATATCTGAAAGTAGTTATAGCCCCATTGTTGCATTTTTATTTTCAGTCCTTGGATACAGGCAGACCTAGCACCGATGAAATGTAGAGAGAAACTAATGAGGAACCTCACAATTTGGGTTATGGTGAAAATGTTCTTGCTATGAGCAACTGAAGGCATGCATGGGTGCTTACAGTTGATTAACCAATAGAAGGTCACATATGTGAACTCTGGCCTTACATACACCCTTTCACGAAGACAGCTTTAAACTGGGGGTTCGCATTGTATCATTTGTTCAGAACTGTATTAATTCCTCTGAATGCACCAAGCTTCAGTAAGGCTTCTGCTTAACACCTTCTTCATCTTCAGACCTCATTTTTTTTGGCTTACAAGATGGCAACAAACTGGATCTATGTACCCTTGAAGAGGATTTAAGAAAAAGAGGAATTCTGCTTGCTTACAAGATGGTGCATATTAAGTTCGAGTGAATTTTCCTTACCTGATATTGCACATCCTATGATGTGGCTAAACTGTATCTACACATTGTAATGTTGATGCAGAAATCATATATTGTACAGCGCTAGTGTCTATTTTAAGCTGGATGTTCTTGGATGCTCGATATACTGTATATGTATGTGTGTGTGAGGCCACTATGAGGCCTCCATGCATTATAGAGCCAGCATTTATCCAGCTGTGGCAGACAGTCAGCCAGCATCTGCTAATGGCAGGCCTGGTTATAATTAGGAAGGCTATTAACACTCCTTCATTATTCAATTGATTTGAATCTCTGCCTCTCTCTCTCACTCTTACACTCCCTCTCTTTCTCACTGTTCCAGTGTACCCTAATTACCGTGCTCAATTTCTATCTTGTTGGCATCTTTAACACACGACTGTTTCAGTGTCTGCTTCGCAACTCAGCCGTGGAATACTGTGTTTACATGTGACAACCAACAGATGCAAATGTGTTTACAGTGTAATTATGGAGCAGGTTCCTGCTGGGAAACAGCAGACATGGTTCTAGACGGGGTGAAGAAAGCTCTCCATCTGCTCTGGGTTTTCCTGAAAAATTCATTCACAGTTGCTTATTAAGTTTCAGTGTTTACACCATCTGCGCCAGTTACATTTCAGTTATCCAGTTGACATAAAAATGCTATTTATGTAAGTGTACAAATGGCTGTAATGGCATTTTTCTGGTGTACAGAGCCAGAAATTGTGTATAACTTGTAAAACTTTATTAAAATCATTACTGATAAATATGGAACAAATATGTTGATTGTGTAGTTTTCCATATCCTGCTTTAGTAATATAGATACGTGACTTGGAATTCCAGGCTGATGACTGATGCACTTCTCGTCTGGTTATTGTTCACAGTATGAACTTTTACTTCTGAGCGATCAACTTTCATTAAAGAGAAGGTCAAACTGCTGGGAGTTTGAAGTGTTCTTTGCCAGTCCGTTCAGGGGCAATTTGCGCAATACTCTATCTAAACTTTTTTTGATTGAATATTACGTTAGTTTCTTTCCTGTTGTGAGCATTTCTTTTCGAATACAACAAAAGGTGTCATTTCTACCGTAATTCCATTATTCCTTCATTGCCTTCCAAATAGTTTAAGTGGTGATGTCACCTGTTATATTTGCACTTAAAAAGAAATAATCTCTGAGCGATGATATGAACGAGGAAATGCTCGTCTTTTCAGAACAGTTGTTCTCATCTGCAGCCCTTTCTTGTGAGGGTTTAAACTGGGAGATATTGTGATGAATGGTTTGAGATAACAATGCTCTGAGTGACATGACATGATCTCAAATTAGGAAGAAAACGATTGTTTTCGTTGCTCCTTGCGAGTCTTCCTGAACTTTTTCACAATGAGCTTCCTTTCCGTTTTTCTCTCCCCGCCTTTTATGCAGATCATCCTCCTCCTGAGGAGTTGCCTCTCCTTGGCTCTTATTAATCTTCCCTTTTCTCTCACTATCTCCAGAATTCCTGCTCCCTGTCCTTCACACAAAGGTGTTTCTTTGTGTCCTTCTTCCCCATTGTGGCACTTTTTTCAGCCTTTCCTCTTCTCCACCCTATTCTTTTTCTTGCTCTCCTCATCCCCCCTCCCCCAGTAAGCTTTTCGCCCTCTCTTGCACCTCTTTTCTGTCTCCCCTTCTGCCATTTCCTGTCTTTACAGCTTTTCATATTCTGTAAGGATGAGATAGGTTCTATCGTCTCTCTTCTGCTTCCTAGAATAAAACCCTGACTGTTTTCAATTAGTTTATTATTTAGCTTGGAATGATTAATTTATTGACTGATTGCAGTGTGTTTGTGTTTGTGTGTGTGTGTGTCTGTGTGAGAGCGAGCGCCTCCAGGCCACCAGTTTAATTGATGATAATAGGTTCTGGGATATCGTAAATGAAGCAACAAGCAGCTGATGGGCAACCTTTTATGATACTGTCCAGCTGTTGATCTATCTGAACTGTCCCTCTTCTTCTGAATTTATGACCAATTCATAATTATTGTCTTATTCATATCTGCCCTCTTTTGCCCCCACTGTCCATTGCAATTCATTCAAAGCTGATTTTTCTCTGTTATTGACATTTACATTACATTCTGTCTCGTTTTGTTTTGGAAGTCTTTTTTTTTCTCTTCCCACTTCGACCACCTGTGTCTACATGAAGAGTACCAAACTGCAGTGCACAAGAGGCGTGATTCAAATCACTGAAGGTCATTTCTCGGTGAGCTTCAAAGCTGTCACTGAAACAGGTTATGTCAATAGAGTCATTAGATGATGTACAAGTGCATAACCTTTTTTCGGGTAGCACTGACAGAGTAGAGGACTGCACAGAAGTAAGCACTGTCTTAATCAGAGGCATCTGCTATGGGCCCAGTCTGACTTGAATGGTGCTGAACAGTTTCACAGCTGTTCTGATACAGCCTATGCTGGACTTAATATGAGAATATTTCGGGCAGGGCAGCTCTATTGGTTTCCAAGAGCCAACCACTTGATATATATAGGTGTTTTTATTTTTAATGCTTGCAGCACGCTGTCTGACATTGAGTAAATATTGTCAGAGATAAAGTTGGCAGCCACATAAATTAATGTGAGCTTTTAGATTAAAGTGTGGTGGTCTAGTTGATCTGGTATGTTTAATGTAAAAGATAATAATAACTAATTTAGTGGTTAAATTAGTGGTTTGACTGAAATGGAAGTTACCTTAGATTATAACTTTTCCCTAAAATAGATAAAATATGTGACTTTCAAGCATTCTATCAATCTATCTTTAAATACACAATATGATACACAAGGATCTTCATACCAGATACAGAAAGGTGTCATGTTATCTGTCATGACAGCTACATAGTTGGATGGATGCCTTAGGTTTTGGTTAAGGTTGGTATCTGGTGTCTTGTCAAGCGACACTGGAAGTGGTTGTTTCCAAAACAAATTTTACCGTAACTCCACAAAGCTTGCAAGCTGCACTGAATTTAAGCAATTCATTCTCTGGAAGTACGCTCACTTCTTTTTAAATTTAAAAGCACTCACACATTGGCTCTGTAAGCTGAAGCCACTCTTACTTTTTTGCAATGCCTGCTTCTGTTACCTTAAATTTGATATGCTAAAGGTATCATGTTGCTAGTGCTTCTTCTTGAGGAGCTGCATTGATACTTTTGCACAACCGCACTAAACATTACTTGTAACCCAACTGGGGACCGGTAAAGCCTCTGAGTTTGTGGAGTCCGGTTTGAGGACAGGGTATACAGAGTACAGAGGTGGGAACAGGAGAGAGGAGAGGCAGCAGAACAGTGAAATACAGTCAAACACAAAAAGTTGTTGTGAAGAAGTAATGTATATGTGCATTTCTCTCAGTGAACTGAAAGTGTCTATTATGAAGATTTAACCAGGCACATATATTATTTTTATTTTGTGACTAACAGGACAGACAGAGTAGTTTAGAGTAAAACACAGCTTTTTACTAAAGTATGAGTGTTTGATATAATGCAAACCACGTAACCTGCAACAACTCAGTGCAGATGAGAGGTCTTGTGGATGTTGGTTGACATAGTTTAGCAACACTGTGTGCACACCTCTCAACACAACAGCACCACATAGAGCTGTGCTGATTTGCCCCTTCCAACTAGCCATATGCTGCTAATTCTGTCCATCTACACCTGACAAAATTTGGTTTAGTTTGGTGTTTTGATGACAGTTTTGCCATCATATGTCCCTTGTAATCATAAGAGTGACCATGTAGATGAAAGGAAACAACACAGAATAAATCAAAGTAACTAAAACTGTGCTGCCATGGCATTCAAAGTCTGATTATGTGTGTGTTTGCATGTATTGCTATCATTCTGTGGACAAAATTCAACTTGAAATCGCTGTAATGAGGACATTTCAGCTTTTTGATGACATTTTGTCCTGTCTTCACAACTTTAAATTACTTTTTGAGGGTTATCTAGAGTCAGGGTTACAATTTGGTTCTGGTTAGGGTTCAGGAAAGGGTTGGGGTGAGGCATTTAGTCGTGACTGTCAAGGTTGGGGTTTGGGGCTATGAAATGCATCGTGTCTCTGACCATCCCCACAAAGATACGGATACCAAAATGTGTGTGTGTGTGAGAGAGAGAGATAGTACATTGTACATACACTGTACGTGTTGTCTTCTGTTTGTGCTGGTATGCTGGTGTTTGTGTGCCACTTCCTCTCTGATTGATGACATTATGCTTGCATTTAATATGGCTGCCAACAGAGCTCAATAGACAACTTGCTTAATTAATAGGATGCAGAGCCACTCCATTCATTTTTAATGCCAGCTTTCCGACATAATGGCTCCAGAGTGCAGCCCAGAGGGCTGGGCCTTTCTACACCAGGGGTCATCCATCAACACTGGACCGTCTCACTCGAAAACAGGAATAACTTTCTTTGACTTGGATGGTGCGAGTTTTGAAAAAGTCTTTGTCCTGTTTAAGTGCTTTTCCTCTTTCCCATTATTACAGTTTCTGTTCTGCTCTGGTCCCCTCCCTCCATGCACTTTGGAAATCTTGCCTACATTATATTCTGTTCTTCCCTGTCTGTCAGGCTGGTATGCAGGTATGCCCTCCATGTACGGGCAGCTCACATATGACCAGAGCAGATTGAAGGCCCCTGCCTGTCTGTCACCAGCAGACTGATGTGGTGTCCATACCATTGTAACAACCACAGACTAAGACCATGAGCTTCTCTAAATGTGTCCCTTTTGATCTATGCATGCACAGTCAGTCAGAAGCAGGCATCAGCATGATATACGCATGATATACTGTATCAAGTGTTGTTTTTCTGCATTAGTAACATTTGTCACAGCAGGTCATCAGATCACCTCTGATGAAAACCATGATTTTGAGGGTTTAAATTTAAGCTGAACATACCAGCACCACAGAGGAGAAGGAATTGATTGGAATATGCCTCTGAAGCCCTCTGGTGTCTTTCTTGTTTCATACGTTGCACTGGCACAGTTTGTGATGGGAGAGGGATGATAGAGAAAGTGATGTTTGACAGCTGTTAGGGGCCCATTTCCCACCGCAGGTTGGTGTTCAGTAGAGCTGCTCTGTTGAGCTGATGTTGTCTGAAGTGAGGATTGTATGTCTGGGCATCTTGAGGATTCTTCCTCCTCTGTAATTTAACAGAGATGAGCTGTAGTTCCTACCTCTGGTGCCCAGCTCTTTTCTGATCCTACACCTCCCGTGTCCCAACCTGTCAGCAGCTGAGAAGCTGCTTGTTTCCTCTGGATCTGGCTGGCTGTTGGTGTGGAAGTAGCAGGGTTCCTCGGGGTCTCTATTGGCCATGACTTGCTATTCAAACTGTCACTGTGTTCACTGGTAGTGGAATCTCCATTCAGTCCTCTCTGCCTTGTGACATGAATGCTCTGACCTCTGTGGCTACTATGTGTCTAGAAGAGTTTGAAAGGGATAGACAATTGTTCTCACAGTTAGAAGTTTTAGCAAGCTTTAATACTACAATAAAAGCACTCCTCGACACTGTCAAAATCATTTTATTATACCTGCTTTTTCTTGCAAAATGATATGATTGAGAGAGCAAGTTCAAGAAAGTGCTGACATTTCTCACCTAGAAGACTTATTATCTATTCCAGTCTGGTCTTTAGCAGAATGGAAAATTATTGGACACATTTTTATTAACGGAAGAAACAGAAATAGAAGAATGAAATATCACAGCGCTCACTACACTGACTGATTCGTAACCTGTGGGAAATAAGTGTAAAAAACAAACAGAAACAATGAATTCAGTGAAGATATACACAAGGAGAGATACTGTACACTATCATGTAAATAGAAAGAATCTTCATTCTCTGTATTAAAGTAGCTTTAGACTTAAGTTTGTCAATGCATCAAATTTGTTCCTTTATTTTGGTTAAACTCTTTTTTCTATCTTGCTGCAGTTGCTTATTCTTCTCTGCAGCTCATTATCATTCAGTTAAATGTCAACCTCCTCTTTATTGCGCTTCTCCTCCTGTCATCAGTTTTGTTTTCCTTCTGCACCTCCTTGTCAACAGAAGAAGAAGAAAAAGAAGAATCAGAACCTTAGAATTTGTTGAATTATCAAAAAGAATTAAAAAGAAACTGAGAAGAAGCGTATGCATTTGAGAAGCTTCTCAGATCATTGGGGGGAACATTTAATCGCCTCTTGTTGCAGAGGCAATTAAAGGTTTCACGTCCTTGACTCGGATACTTTTATTAAAAAATGTATTGATTTACGTATGACGTACTCTGCTGTCACACCTGAGACTGAAAGACCTTCAGTTACTGCTCGAGTTTGCTATGGTGGCAAAGTTTTTGGCTAATGGGTGACTCTAAGTTCTTCAAACACAATGTGAAACACTTCTCGCCATTATTACCTCCTCAAATTATCCCCTGCAAGATCTACATTTAGAGGCAGCTCGCCAGTTGTTATCATGTGACCTAAGTGATATTACTGAGGCCCCTTCTAAAAAATACTCTTGGGAAAATCCATGTTTTGGGCCCCTGTCACTTTAAGTTGTAACGCGATCAGCATTCTCACATTTTGTTAATTAGTTGAGGGCTCGTCAGCTCAGTTTAAGTTACAGCTCTTCTCCTCCCTGATTTACAGCTCCTTAATATTTTAAACTGATGAATCATTGAGGCCCTGGAAAGTCTCTGGCAGTGCGTCCTGCAGTGCATTTTTTTTTTTTTTTGATCTCTCACATTTGGCTCATTATTGGAGCCAAATGTGGCTGGATTGATAAGTTAGTTGAAGACAGCTGTGTTAACAGCTCGGCTGCAACCTCAAATGTTGTCTTTTCCTTGTGCTAAGATGGATAAAATTTCCTCTCATGATTTGCAACTTCAAACATAATAGTTTACTTTCATTTAAAGCAAACGATAAGAGTCATAGGCTCATTAATAGAAAAAAAAATTAACATTTTAATAAAGAGCAATCTGCAGTTATATTTTGCATTTTCATAAATGTGTGGACTAGAAAGTCACTTTTGTTAAGACATTTTTCTGAAGTGTTTCTTCCCTCCCCTCCATGTGCATATTAAAACCTTACCAACATTCTATCCAGGCTTGAAAAGCCAGCTGTCCAATTTGTTCTGCTTTGGTCGTGATCTCTAAAGGGCCACTGTTGCTTCCAGTTGTCTAGCAGACATTTAAATTGCATTGAAAGACGATGCAACCGCCCTATTGCCTGGCATGTCATCATTTGAGCTGCGGTGATTTTCCACATAATGAGATGTGTCTCATTGCCAGCAGCTCCACATAGGATTGCCATGAAAGCCACACAGGGATTGTAGAAGCTCACAAAGTCACAAACTAATTTAAACTTCTGCTTTTAGGTGATCAGCGTAAGTGGCGTCCCTGTCAGACAAAGAGTAAAATAAGAAAGACACTGAGAAAATGGAGGGTAGTTATGAGCTTACATGCAGCACAAATCAAGGCATCTTTAGCAATCCACTGCTACCGAGTAAACTTTTTCGCCATGTGTACTTCATGTTCATGATATGGCCACATCAGTAAAGCTGCTCTACCTGTTGCGTTGACATTGTCTCAGTCATTCCACTAAAATCCAGGTTTCATAAAGAATAAAGAACATCCAGACATTAACCTGAAGTGGACTCTTTTGTTTTCCTGGCACTTACACACTTGTGAACCTAAGCCCTTTATCACTGTCATCGCCAGAGCTCTTTTTTTGTGTGTATGTGAGTGAGTGCGTGTAATTGAATTTGGCTCAATGCGTATCATCACTCCAAATAACTCAGGGCTCACACAGCTGGTGTGTTTGAAAAGGGACAAGTAATTTAATGAAATACTGACTCATATTAGTCTCTTAACCGATATGTTGAGGTTTCTGCAGCCAGAGACAACCAGATCATTCAATACAGAGAGAAAGGGGAAACACTAAATTATTGATCCTGATGAATGAATCCTGCACTACACTCTATGGCTTGTCAGACAAGAACATCTTGATTCTCATGGACTGTGGTAAGGCTTTTGAAATGCCAAAATTGAGTGGGAGTTTCTTTTCCTCATCAAACTGTGTTTAATACTGCATGTGAAGAAACAACAACAGAGATTTGTCACACTAGAATATACACAGAAGTACTAACTTTAAAAATAAGCTTTTAATCTCATGTTTTTTTCTTTAATGCCACATCCCTGTGTGTTCTTTCTGGTGCTGCAATACGCTTTAACTGTATGCATGATGGTTGTGTATGAAACTGGCATTGCAGGTTCTACCATGATATTATATGTACAGTATCTCCTATATATATACACCACTCAACCATCCAAAGTGTACTCTCAGTGGGAGGGTAATAAGATGAGGATGGACCCACCCAGGGGTGAGACTGAGTTGTACTGGAAGGGCATATGGGAGAAAGAGGCATCACATAACACCAATGCTCAGTGGCTGGTGGACTTGAGAAAGGAGCACAGCCATCTCCCAGAACAAGACCCAGTAAACATTACAATGGCAGACATCCAAGAAAGATTTTCAAGGATGAGGAGCTGGACAGCACCAGGCCCGGACATGATCCACAGCTACTGCACTCCATGAATGCCTGGCAGCTCAGATAAACCAGCTGCTGAAAGATGGGGCCCACACAGAGTGGTTGACTCAAGGCCAGACAGTCTTAATTATGAAGGACCCCCAGAAGGGAACGATTCCATCCAACTACCGGCCAATAACCTGCCTCTGCACAACATGGAAGCTCCTGTCAGGCATCATTGCGGCCAAGATGAGTAGAAATGCGGCTCAATACATGAGCAGGGCCCAGAAAGGGGTTTGTAGTGACACCAGAGGAGCTAAACACCAGCTACTGGTGGACAGGGCAGTCTCTAGAGCCTGTAAGACCAGGAAGACCAACCTGTGCACTGCCTGGATTGACTACAAGAAAGCCTACGACTCAATGTCACATAAATGGATACTGGAGTGCTTGGAGCTATACAAAATCAACAGGACACCAGGAGCCTTCATCAAGAACTCGATGGGGCTGTAGAAGACTACTCTGGAAGCCAATGCAAAGCCAATTGCCCATGTTAACATCAAGTGCGACATATACCAAGGAGATGCACTATTCCCCCTGCTGTTCTGCATTGGCCTGAACCCCCTCAGCCAGATCATCATAGAGTGTCCTCAAATACCGGTTCAGAAATGGAACAACAATCAGCCACCTCTACATGGATGACATCAAGCTGTGTGCGAAGAGTGACCGAGATATCGACTCACTGATCCAAGTCACCAGGATCTACATCAATCACATCGACATGTCATTCGGGCTAGACAAGTTTAGCTGAATGATATCAAAGAGAGGTGTGATGATCACAACTGAAGGGGTTGAACTACCAGAAGGTAACATAGCCAATGTTCAGGACAGCTACATAGTATACAGAGACATATGTGTCGAGTATGGGCTGGATGTTCCAGGATCAAAGTGGACAGCACTTCCAAAGTTTATTTAGAATGACCGAGCTAAGATCCTGTGGGACTTCCAGATCCAGCCTGATAAGATGGTGGTGGCTAACCAACCGGATATCGAGGTGGCCGACAAGCGGGATAAGAAGGCGGTAGTGGTAGATGTTGCAATCCCAAGTGATAGCAACATCAGGAAGAAGGAACACGAGAAACTCGAGAAATACCAGGGGCTGAAGGAGGAGCTGGAAAGGATGTGGGGAGTAAAGGCATCATTGGTACCAATGGTGATAGGAGCACTCCGGGCTGTAACCCCCAAGCTGGGAGAGTGGCGCCAACAAATCCCAGGAATAACACCTGAAGACCTCTGTCCAGAAGAGCACCATCCTAGGAACAGCTAAGATACTGAGCATGACCCTCAGGCTCCCAGGCCTCTGGTAGAGGACCCGAGCTTGAAGGAGACACAAGACCGCACACAGAGAAGCCAAGTGTGTCTGATGAAGAAAATGAAAGAATGGCCTGCTGCAGTACAATATTTTTTGAGGGGCAGAAAGTCCGAAAGCCTGGGCATCAATTAGAAAAAAAAGAACCTAGTTTTGTTATCTGATAAATAATGTAATACGTTTCTAAAAGTATTTGTGCCTTTCAGTAAAAATAATATAATATCATATTTCTCTATCATTGCTATATAAATTTGATTTTTTTTATTACATTATGGACATTTTATAAGTCATTCATGTGTAGGGATAGGATTATTAGTACAATCAATTCATTTTAAATTGAGGTACTTAAATGTGCTATTATCATGTGTTAGATTAGGCTATAAAGAGGGAAACAGCCACTAAAGTGAGATGGCTCACTCTTCCACCCTTATTGCTGGGTAAAAGAATCTTATATGTTTTACAGACAAAAGTTTACATATATTATAATACCTGATTCATGTGTGGGAGTGCGGACCCTAAGGAGATAGTGATTAACAAAAACTAACACTGCCAAACACTCACACTTTCCCTCCTTCTTCTTTATCTGTCTGCTCTTTTGACTTTCGTCACAAAGTTTTCACAGCAGCAGTAGAGCTGCGTGCGGAGGAGGCATTTTATTACAATACAAACAGCTGGTGAAACTCTTGGCCTCACAACTACTGTCCATGGTTGCATTGCAAAATCAATGTATTTAGAAGAGGGATGTAAAGTCTGTTTCTCTGTGGCTGATGGGTGCAGAATTGACAGAAATACATACAGAAAGTTGTTTTCATTGTATCAAAATGATATTGCAGTAACTATAACCGGGTAAGGGGCTCACAATGGAGAATCTCAAAGACGCCCATTGTACTGGAGTATTGGAGACTGTAACATAAGCACAGCATACACAGAGAGAATTCTGTCTTGTGGCTCAGTTAAAGCTATTTTGGGGGTACTACTAACTAGCTGGATGCTGTCAGCTCTTTTCCCCAGCGCCTGACAAACACTGGTGCAGCCGGGCTGCGTACAGTCCAGCTGGTGCTTGCTTCAGTTCAAGGCTTTGGTAGTGTGATGTAAAGCTGGATGGCTCGCTGCAGCCAAGCGTCATTCTTTCCACTCTGACTCTAGCTCTGTCCTTGGTGCTGAAATGACTCACATGCCAATGTTACCCCTTTATCGTACATCTGGGCCAATTTGTTCTGAAAGTCGAGACTTTTTAGAATGAGTTTTTAATTTTTTTTAATGAGCTCTTTAGAATATGCCAAAAGTTTTATGTCCCACCATAAACCACATCAATACATTAAGTTTCTCATAAAACAAGTCCTGTTAGTTGATTATTGAAGATCCCTTTTTAATGGACTGTGTTATTGCACAATGTCTTTATGTACTTTGAATCAATAACTACATTAAAGATGATAACTTTCCCAGGTAATGACATCTGCTAAGAAGGGAAGTGAGGCTAACAGAGTGTTCCTGGCATGATGAGAGTGTTTATTCGTGTTGACTCTCAGCTGTAGTATTAATGCACAATTATGCAGGATAATTTTTGGATTAAGTGCTACTACACTTCCTAAAATTGAATAAGAACAATATCTTTCTCTTTTTCTCACCTTTTTCTGTATGTGAACTCTCTGTCCACCTCTCTGGCTCCAGGAACAGCTATAGAGCATTTATCTCATTTTTATCACCCCCCTCTCTGTTTCTCTCACTCTGTCACATTTATTCCCATACTAACTCTCTGTATCTGCCCCTCTGTCCCAGTCATTCACTGTATTTTTTAAGCCCTATAAACAATGAAACAAATAAAACCTTCAGCCACATCCTGATACCCTGTCAGCTGTCATCACCCTCCTGTCACATCATTGGAAAAGTCAGAGTTTCCAAAGTTCAGCTTCTCCCCATCCCTCCATCCATCCATCCCTCCCAGGCCCAGAGCAGCATTAGTAGCTCTCATTATGCACAGACAAGACATAAAACCAATTCAAGGTCACTCAAGCAGCCACACATTTCCCCTGTTCTCAGGCTTATGCATGTGTGTGTGTGGGGGAAATGAGCTGTGAAGCAATTATCTTTCAGACTGTACAGCAATCTACTGTTTCAAATTGCTATTGTTATCAACTGGTTGCTACACTGATTGTTGGGGAGGACAGACAGTGAAAGATCCAGTGGGCAGAGTGGAGTGGCAGAGAAAGAGAGGAGAGGAGAGCTTGAAAGAGATAAAGATGGATAGCTGGAAGACAGCATCTGGTTTCTTCAGCTGAGTTTGTGTGTGTGTGTGCTGCCCTGCATCTGTTGGATACCAGTCCATCACTACATGCTTAGTGGTTTTAGTTGTAAACGCAAAATCCCACTTTCTCTGCAGTGTTTCCGTCTGGTGGAATTTTCGAGCGATCAGGCAGGTGCTGGGAAGATGTGAGCTAATTACCTTATTGTCTGTGTGGGTGTTTTTGGGTGGGAGGGGAGCAGAGCCGGCCCTACCCAATGTGGCGCCCTAAGCGAGATTTGATATGGCGCCCCCCTCCATCAGCGATTCACATACGCTTACAAAAGAAATCGAACAGCATTGTTTTTACCATTGTCTTTAATTTATAAGATAACATGTGACCCAATTTACACGCTTAACAAATTACAAATAAATACAAAAAATCTGAAATACAATATAAATACCCTTACCACGAAATAAAAATCATGTAAATAAGTGAATAAATAATAATAATAGTAATAAATTATAAATACAACAATCAACATCAAACATCGAATTTAAATAACCACACAGTTTGCACACAATACCTCTATACATAAGCTACATTTACACTATGTAATAACTATATACAAAACTAAATAAAATAACTATATACAAAAGCTATATAAAATACATATACACAACTATATGCAAAACTGTGTACAAAAAAAGGCATTTTACAGACCTCTAGTGGTGCTTTTTATTACTTCATCCAGTAGAGTGATAAACTATGCCACTTCTTACTCAACATCACCTCTCCTGCCACAGCTGTACTTTCCTAGATTTTCTCCCAGCAAAGTCATCTATGACATCATCATATGACAACTCATTGGAGACCACATGATTTATGCTTATTATTGAAAGTCCACAGAGACGACTTTACATCATGGTAGACCTCATATAAGTTTTAATGAGTTTAAGCTTGGAAAAGCTTCTTTCAGCAGCAGCCACTGTGAGAGGGAGAGTTGCAAAGATTCTTAGAGCAACCCACATGTTGGGATAAGTTTCTGTGTTTCCTGTCATGCAGGAAAGTCAGCGGATCCATGTTGGTCATATTTTTTGATGGCAGAGGTGGAAAATTGTACATTTCCATTGCAAGTTCAGTGCCATCAATGTCTGCCTGGCTGTCATGGGTCAGAGCAGTGCTCAAGGTTTGACAATGTTTTAGAACCTCTTTTTTTTTTATTTTAGGGAAGTTGAGGAGCACTCCAAATTTGTCTTTTACCTCTCCAAGGTTCTGAAATCTCTCATCAATAGAGGAGATGGCTGTATCCACAAGCACATTGAAAAATGGAGTTTCTATATTTCGCAGTGCATCCTCAATGGGCTCATCTTGAGACTCATAGCCAAAGAGCCTTTTTGTAGTTTTCAGCCGCTTTTGTTTTAGCTCAGCCTCTGTATTCATTTCATTACACATTGCCTTTGCAGTTGTCTGTGCGTTAGAAAAGCCAGTGTTTCTGTAGAACATGAGGGCATCTCTGGCTTTCTTCAGCAAGTCAACTGCCACATCAGGCTGCATGGAGGGTGACTGCAGGAGTTTACTCACTTGCTGGATCTTGTTGAGAACTTCATACCAAATAGCTGTACAATTGCAAAAGCGGTAAGATCCAATCTCCACAGCCAAAGACTGGGCCTCAACTCTCACTGCAGGGTCTGCAGTTGTTTCCCTCATCTCAAGAAGAGCCTCTCTGACTTGCCTTGCCTGATATCTTACCACTTCAATACTTCTTATCCTACTTTCCCATCTGGTCTTTGCCCATGATTTCTTGCTTGACTTATCTTGACATGTTTCAGGAGGATATCCCACCTATGGGTGGAGGCTAAAAAGAGCTTGAATAACTTTGTTAAATACCCAAAGTAGCAAAAGGCATCTGGGGAGCTTTTCGCACCATCAGCTACTACCAGATTTAAGGTGTGGGCACCATGTTCGCACCATTGTCATAGGACTGGCCTCTGCAGGCCTCAAAGGGGATGTTAAGCTCCTCTAGCCTTTTTAGGATGAGGGATGACAAACCTTCCCCTGTTGACTCCTCTGCAATGAGAAAGCCTAAGAAATGCTCTTTAACTTGAGGTATGTCTCTAAGTGTCACAATCCTGACTATGACAGAGAGCTGTTCCTTATGACTCAGATCAGGTGTGCAATCTAAAATGATGGAGAAATATTTGGATGTCTTGATCTCTTTCACAATGGCTTCTAGTATTTTTGAACTGATGGAGTCTATCAGTTCATTTTGTATATTTTTGCCCAGATAATGGAAGTGACTGCCAGCTTCACTTTCCACCCTACTGACATGCTGCTTCATCACCGGATCAAATTTGGCCATGAGCTCCAACTCTTTTAGGAAATTGCCATTGGCTGGTTTGTTTAATGTGTCTGTGGACCCCCTTAAAGCCAGGTTTCTCTCAGACTGAATTATTGCCCCCAATCGATGTAAAACCTCACACCACCTTTTTCTCTCAGCCTCAACAAGTGCCATCTCCTGTCTATCTACTGTCAGCCCTTTTGCTAAACAGACCTCCATGTCTTTCCATGTTGCCATGTTAGCAT
>KV751334.1:9216381-9229143 GCA_001698575.1 Mola mola | reverse complement strand
ATTCTTTTTTTTTTTTTTTTTTTTTGATGCGTGTCAGGTACCAAGAGCAGGGTGCTGATTACTTGACACTGATGGCTCACACTTGATTCTGGGCCTCACTAATGGATCAGATCTCCTCTGAGTCTCCAAGTTGTCCTCACGGATTCACCTCAGTAACAGGACACCTGTCAGGGCCTTGTTTCTCTGCCTCACTCCATGACCCCAGGGCACGCGGTGATGGTGGGCCCCCGGCGGTATGCCTGGCAGCTTGGCAAGTGACAAGTTGGCACATGATCAAAGTGCTGTGGTAGTGATTGTGAATGGAGAGAGAGGAACGTACTGAAGGTCGAAGGTAAACAGCTGGCTCAGTACAGCTGACTCTGGTCCATGTGAGTGGGGAGGGCGGCAGAACAAGAGTGACCACCAGCTGCTGATCATGTGCTTGATGATGTCAACCCAAAGACAGTGTAAAAATAGATTGACTTCTTTTTTTTATACATTATATTAGACTATTACTTCAAAATCAATGACATCTTATTATTTGATCAGCCGGAATTCCTGTGTGCTCTGCCTTCTGAATTAGATTATGTGTATTTTATTGCCTGTGAGAGAAATTTTGAGTGACAGACTTGGGTCACCTGCCGTCTGTTCGGCCTCAGTGAGATATATTTATATAAGATCATTTGCCATTTAGAGGACATCTGTTGCTAAAGTTCTGGTCCTTTCACGTGCATTTTTAAAGTCCTTGTCTGCAGTAGGAATCATACCTCTAAATGTGTCCATTTTAATGCACTATAATATATATTTAATGCTTGCTTAGCTGTTTCTGTGGCCATGCCGATGTTTTTGCTCACTCTTTGCGCAGTACTGCTGTATGTACAGGTAACCATCATTTTTATGCGACTAGCTCACCGTAGCTTTAGCTGCATCAGCCTCTCCGTCCAGTCTAATGCTGCAGTCATGTGATGTTGAATTAATGAGAATGATAACTTCCCCACTGCGAAAATTTATATGAATAGCCTGTCATGTTGGAAAACAACTCGGCAACTCTTAGATAATCTTATAACATGAGTTACCCATAATCATATGTCATAAATGCATAAAAATGGCAGGCAGAGGAACATGTTTGGTTAATGGCTAAAAACTTTATTAAGTCATGTACTGAATATCAATATTTGATCATATGTATACATGAAATATGGTATCAGTGTTTCCCAGTGTCCATGTAGATTGACCTAGATTAGTTAGAAATGTAATTTTTTAAATAAATGTTTTTGCATAAACTAAACAAGTCAGGTAAAGATACTTAAAGGCACATTTTAGTGGTTTCACCTAATCCATTTCCTTTACTCATCAGTGAAAAAACTGGAAACAGGCATCAACCTCCTGTTTAAATCCTTTAAGCATTAAAATAGAACTCATCGTCTTTGAAGCATCTATGATGTTCCCACTTTACAACCACAAAGCAAATGAACACAGTGCCATCTGAAGCATTGGATCTTTTTCTCAGCACCCTTGATTTATCGATTGCTATCCAGTTGTTAAGAAAATTTCAACAAATATCATAAAAAGTGTGTGAGAGCCCTAGCTTTAACTGTGAACTGGAACACAGTGGTAAACTGTAAAGTGCCTTACCATCTGTCCTGCCGTGTAGACACAACAACAATAAACACTTGTATTTCCTACTTACTGACTGTAATTAAGGAAAAAACAGAATATCTCAGGTTTTAATGGGACTGAATTAAAAAAAAAATATTGATATCCAGGCAACTGTTCCTGTAGTTGCTGTCAAAGTTCACCCTCTTTTAGAGCTTGGATTATCACCTCCTTCTGTGAAGGTCTTCAGGCTTTGTGCATAATGAAATAGAATGGTGCTGTCTGAGGAACATTCAATGCTCTCTGATCAGTATGGCTTCTGTTTCCATCTCCTCGTAGCAGATGTGTGTTTACAGAAGCTGGCAAATTTTGATGGCTAGTGCCTGAGGCGTTGGTAGAGACGGGTTACAGATAAGCCCAAATTAAAGCAGCAAGTGTATAACACACTTGATCCTTAACAAGGCACATATGTCTGCATGCCACACACAAACAGGCATAGTGTCAGCCAGTGATAGGTGTTAGTGGTTCAGGCCAGGAGACACTGACTGCTATTGCTCAAGTTTTGAGCCATCCACCAGTCGTACCCTGGAGCAAGTGCACCTGCGTGTGTCTGTGTGTGTGAAGAGAAAGCAGTGGCTGGAAATTGTGAGCTTGGCACTATCCAGTTTCCCCACTTTCCTCCCAACATTATGAACTGCCAACAAAAGAGTGTTTTCAAACGTATCCAGACAGGTTAGGTTTTAAGCATGTTCCAAACATTGGAAAACTCAGTGGAGTGTTTCCCGTAGACCCGTTTAGCACATATTGGATGTAGCTCTTCCAAAAGGTAGAGAAATTCCTCCACATTATATTGTCCAAAAATGTTCGAAATAGAAATGCTTTAAATGACTGCTGTGCGAACGGGCTGGACATGAAGCAGATAACTGAAATTGTCCTCAAAACAATGTAAAAAGCAAAGAAAACAGTTTGGCACTAAGCATTTTAAAAGAGGGCGAAAAATCAATTGTCCAAGTCGGAAGACAGTGTATTGATTTTGGAGGCTGATTACATTTTCTTAGTGGGATGTAGGAAATATTCTACAGGGCAAGTGCATCAAACATGTCAGGTTTCTCAGGCAACAGAAATCATTTTCTGCAACCAGGGGGAACCTACATTAAGGAGGGAAGACAGCTAGTGACACTCGTTATCTGTATGGGAGTACAATCACACACCCCAACGTGTGTGTAGTACAGTAGGTACCTCTCTACATGGCGGAGATCAAATCTTGTTAATGGCATCTTATACTTCATTCACACATTTTGATAGTCAGCCTCCCCCCTCAGAGAGAAGCTTCTCATCTCAGCTACCACTGGCATTCTTGCTTCCTATCAGCCATCTCAATCATCTCTCTGGCTCTCTCTCACTCTCATTTTCTACATCTGCTTTCTTTCTCCATCATTGCCCTCCCTCTCTCCCATTTGGTTGCTGCACGATTACACTGGCACGTCTTCTTCTCAAGTTCCATAACAATAAGAAGACAGGCATAGAATTTAATTATTTTCCTGTTTTTAGTGAGCGATGCTGTTTATTTCATGGGGGGGAATCAGTCATTTTCAGGTGTCATATTTCTGATGCATAGGATGAAAATGTAGTTAAAAAAATGAAAACATCACTTGTGATAGAAGAAGTTGACTGTCAAGATGTCCTGGGGTGTGATCTAAACAGAATTTGACCTCTTACCCATTTTTAGTGTGTATTGTGGCTCTTTTTGTGCATTAACCTGATGGCGATGGATATTTTCTCGCCTACGGCTTTAATGGTGAATGCTTCTGACGAAAAGATGCAATCAAAAGGGACACATTTCAGTTCACGTTGATTAATACTGAGTGACAAATCTTACCTTACATTAGAGGATACTAACACCAAAGAGGAGCTGATTGAAGCACATGTCATGTACATCTGCTAGACTTATTATTTACTTGCTTCACAATAAGTTGGCACAGTGGCGTCATCATTAATATCCACAGGTTAAGATGTGTGATGAAGCATGAGGCTATAAAGAATAGAATATGGAGAAGAAGGATTGAGAGAGTGATAGAGCGGAAAGGAGAGAAAATCCAACAGAATGTCCTTGGTGGTTATTTGCAAGAAAGCAAGTTGGCAGGAAAAGAGTGGAAAGGGGACTAGACTGTATATGGTACTAAGCAGAAAGGTGAGTCTGAAGGTTGTAAGGTATGTGGGGATGTAAGAAGAAAGGTGCAGGTCAGAAGACAACTAGCTAAGGAGGTCTTAATAAAGAGTTTTAGATGGCTGAAGGCAGAAAGGGAGAAAGAGATGGAGAGGAGAAAATGCAATGATGGTGTTGACTTTCAGCTCCACAAGGGGAGCAGTGTGGGATCGAGCCCCTAAGCAAATGAAAAGAGAGAAAGAGAGAGAGATGCCTCTAAGAGAAGTAGCTGAAGAAGAAATGGAAGAATAGACTTCCTGTCTCAACCCAGTGACATTCATTGCTGTGTGGGAACTCTTCCAGCCCTTTTAACTAAATTTCTAAGGGACTGGAAGACACATAAGCACGCACACAGTGAGGAGCATAGGCACCACCGACTGGCTCCACCACTGGCCTAAAGAGTCTGCATCCAGATGAGACAGGCCTGGGACCAGCAATGAAAATCCTGCTTGTTTAAGAGGCTGTTTGTGTTCGTTGAAATTCATGTCTTGTTCGTTCATCATTCAAACTGATACAGACATAATTCATGTCTGTATCAGTGTCTTGTCACTTTCAGATCACGTCTGATTTGTGTGTTCAGTGAAGCTGAATCACAACAGTTTAACATCCCATCTAACATCTGAGCACTTTATGGCTGTAATCAGTAAAGCTGCATTTATTTAAATAATTGATTAATCTGCCAATTATTTTCACAATTAATTGTTTAATCATTTACTCTAATAATTGTCTAAAAATATTCAAAAATGCTTATCACGTTTTTTTCAGGGCTGTTAGTGATGTCTTCAGATTCCTCCTTTTTTCAACCTGTAATTAAAAACCCAAACATTTTCCATTTACTGTCAGAATATACAGGCTGGAACATACAAATGTTTGACATTTTTGGTCGACAAAATGGACTGAAACAATTATTCAGTTTTCAAAACAGTTGTGGGTTCATATCCTTTTGATCAACTAATCGACTGAACATTGCCACACAGTGTTTATTACACAGAGATTTAGGGAGGCTACTTTTGTCACGCTGTCCGTTCTGTTTGATTATGAGCCGGCTCACAGGCACCAGGTGTACTGTGCTCGGCTTACTCGTGTTAGACACCAAAATGGAATAAAAAATGTAATTTGCTGAATTTATAAGGCCCAACTTTGTCATAGACAGTGTACAAAGTTTGTAATATTTCTCAGAATGTGAAAGGATGCAGAACTGAACAAAGTGTCTTTAAGAGTTTTGGTCATATAATCCATTATTATTGTAGCTTCTTCTTCCTGTGTCAGAGGATGTGAGATGAGTCGGTGAGGCCCAGAACACATGGAAAAATCTGTGGCTGTGTGACCTGGGGTACCTCTGAATTTGGTCCAAGCAATTGGATCTCAAATGCACCCTCGATGTATCCTGACAATGTTTACACCTGTACTTCTGTACAGAGCTGTCCACCTGCCATCGACTGACTCAGGACAGATGGTGATATCAGGTGTGAGCGGTACCACTGAGGTTCAAATTCAGAATAGTGTTGCTTAAAAGAAGGACTGAGAACAGGAGTGAGCAAGAAGCGGACTTGAAAGAAAAGAAAATGTCTGGTGAACTGGCACTTCTCCAGTCCACGTCAGCGATGAATTGTCAGTGACAGCCTGGAGGCGGCCTTACTCTGACCCTTACATCAGTCCTTATAGACTGAGCGACCTCTGGCTGTTTATCAGCACAGCAATTTAAACTTCTGTTTTTTCGGAAGTTGCTTTTTATTAGTTCAAACTTCAGAAAACAATCTGGCTTGGTTTTAGAACTGATTTCTCAAATAGTGGTGCTGTTTGGCAGCTACCTACAAGGCTTCAGGCCTCATAGCGGAGCCGTTAGAACAGCCATTGCAGATAAAACAGTGGCTGGGGAAGAAAATGTTCCGCTCTCTGTGCAATGGCTCACAGAGATGACACTCACACTGTTTGCAGTCTGCTTGGACAGCAGGAAAGAGAAAACTGCTGTTTCTTTGTTTTCCCCTTTATTTAATGACTGGTGGTCAAAGGAACTCGAGGATCAGACTCCCCACCACTTCATTAAGATGGCACTGCTGGTCAGTGCTGTATCACGCTCCGAATTGTTCTCACACTGTCATATCCTCTACTTGTGGGCTCTCACCTGGCATTGGATCAGTGCTCTCTCTCAGCTCTGTTCGATATTCCAGGGCCGCTGCTGCTCAAACCCCCCTTTGAGACAATGCATCTCTCTCCCTTTCCTTCTCTTGTTCTTTAGCCTTAATCTCTTGGGATTAGTGGTGTGTGGTGTGCAAACTATATGTAATAAATGAAGTACCCCACCCTCTGCAGTTCAGTGACCACATAAACATGATATTTAAGAGCAAGTGCACATTGTCATTTTTGTTTTGGAATTTGACTTATCTTTTTTTTTTGATCATAAGACATAATGTTTGTGTAGGTCCTCAGTCACCAATGTTGACTTAGTCTTTAATGCTTGCATCTGGACTTCTTTTTGGTTTTGAAGACATTTCACCTCTCATACAAAAGGCTTCTTAGGTTCCAAACATTGGTGGGGAATCAACAGTATTTAACCTCTGGTAGGGTCGATCCCTACTGGACATTTGCCTTACGACCACCTATTTCAAATATAATGAGGGCTTCTACAGACAAAAGCATGGTTGTGCTATGGGTTCACCTGTGTCACCCATTGTGGTCAACCTCTACATGGAAGAAGTGCAAATTAAAGTCCTGTCCACTGTCAAAGGAACAACGGATAGCCACTGGTTTAGGAATCTGGATGACACATTGTTTAAAATTAAAACCCAAGAAGTAGAGGCTTCTTCAGAACATATCCAATCAGTGAACAAGAACATCAAATTCACAAGGGAGGACACCAAATAAAACAGGCTACTGTTCTTGGACTGTGCTGTGCAGCTGCAGGAGGACAGGAGGCTCAACATTGAGCTATACCAGAAACTTACACACGGAGACCAGTACTTACTCTTTGACTCCCACCACCCACTGGAACACAAACTTTGGGTGATCAGAACCTTAAGTCACAGGGCTGGAAAATGTTCCCTCAAATACAAAAGGGACAGAAAAGGAACACACATACATCAAGGGGGCACTAAAAACCTGTGGCTTTCCTAACTGGGCCTTAATAAAATCAACAAAGAGACCAACAAAACACACTGGAACACCTGATGAAGGAAAGACCAACAAGCTGAGCAACATTGTTGTCCCATATGTGGCTGGATTTTCTCCAACCATGACATCCCAGTCCACTTCAAACCCATCCACAGACTCAGACAAAGACTGGTTCATCCTAAGGACAAAATACCCAAACATAAGGTGAGCAATGTTGTGTATGCGGCCCAAAGCATTGAGGAGTGTTCTGACCTGTACAGTGGGAAGAATAAACAACCGCTCCACAGGTGCATGGCACAACACAGAATAACCAGCTTATCAGGACAAGATTCAGCTGTGCATTTACATCTAAAGGACAAGGGACACTCATTTGAAGACAACAACATACACATTCTTGACAGAGAAGACAGATGGTTGGAGAGAGGAGTGAAGGAGTTCATCTACATCAACATCGAAAGACCATCATTAAACAGGAGTGGTGGCCTAAGACACCAATTATCATCCACTTACAGTGCAGTCCTGACATCCCTTCCCAGATGTTTTAAACCTCCTTCAAAACTTGCCTCATGTGACCCTAACGATTCACATGATGGGAGAGGAGGAAAACGACCCATTAATGAGTCACACATTGAATCTTGTGACCATAACAACGCCCGTGAATGTGAGGGGGGTCATCAATGAGTCACATCTCAAAATGACTCATTAATGAACTACACTTTACTTGGACCCTGACGTGCATACGCTTAGAAGGTCAACAACTCAGGTGACCATCTCCAAGGTGGAATGACCCTACCTGAGGTTAAATACTGGGGATTCCCCAACCATGTTTAGAACTGAAGAAGCCTTTTGGATGAGATTTGAAACGCCTTCAAAAACAAAAAGAAATCCAGATGCCTTCAACTGAAGCACTTAAGACAACATCATAAGATTTTACAGCAGTAAAAAAATGCACCCACCTCTATAATCCTGAAATTTTTTGCTGCTTTGAATTATTGAAAAAGTCCTGGAAAAGAAAAGGAAAAAGGAAGAAAAACACCAAAATGTCCGGTCCATACAAACCACAGCTGTCAATTGTTGATCCATATGTGGTCCCATTCTTTCACTTCCTCATATCACCACCTCATCATTCTGATTCAGTGATCTATTGTTTAAAAGATATTCTTTTTAAATGCTGAACATGTTCCACACACATTCCAGAGTGTATGATGACACAGTAGCAGGTTGAGAAGTCTCTGTAGAAAGAAAAAGAAAAACAGCTTACACAAAAAACCCACTGCAACCCAAAAGGATGGGAATATTTGCTAGCCAAATGAGAGATTTTTAACAGATTCTTTTTGGGCTCAGTTTGATTGACTGTGCACTGTCTTTTTGTTGGTACTGTGCATTGTACTGCTGTTCTCCTCATAACTTGGGAGACAGATTGTTTTCTGCTTTCCGCTGCATTCCTGGAGAATGGTGCAGGCACTCTGTAATTAAAATGTCAGCTTCCACTCCTAACCTTGTCGGTTTACCTATTAAATCTGTTGCAGTAAGCACCAACCAACCTCTAGGACTATATGACAGGTTAGTTTAAAGGGAGGGCAGACACAGAAATGTTTTTACTCGGTGGATTCAGCATTGCAGCTCCTATGGGAATGCAATGAATGGTAGGTCAAGGTGAACAACCTCCATCAAAATGCCACTCAGAGTTAATGGGTGCTGAATGCAAGTTCCTCTACCTGACCATGCATTCTCCTTCAGAAAAAACAGCGAGCCTTTGTCATTGCATGCATTTTATGTTGCCATAGTTAAGAATATGTTCCACTGGCGAGGCTGTTATGAAAGGAAGACGCACTTTTGTGCTAGTCTCTCCCCTTTCTGTTTATAAGAGAAATTGTTAAATTATAGACCTCACCTCCACGTAGCCACATATTTGCAGTAAAAAAAAAAAAAACAAAAACAACAAGAACTGTATATCGATCTGTGATAAAAGTAAAATAAACTAGTGAACTTTAAATTTTGAAAAATGAATTATATAGTATATGTTTAGTATATAATGGGGAGCACGACCCAGAGAATTTTAATATCCATGTGATATTACAGATCTAGGATAACAATTTCCCTTATCGTGCTGTTTTACTGATACATTCAGAAAAAGTTTTGTCCTTTTTGAGTTTGAACATGGCTCGTTTGTGCAAGGATATCAAGTGGCCAGGTAAAAAAACCACACAAGACATCTAATCTGAGGTCAGTTCTGTTGCTGTATTTGATTCCAATTTTGTATTAGGGGTGAAGTGGTACACACAAATATAATGGTTTGGTACATAGAGTACCACAGTTTTGATGTAATGCCTTGGTACTTCCCTCAGTGTTAAGGTCACAGTTTGGTACGTACCCGGGTTTTGAGGCCACAATTAGGTACGTATCTCAGTTTTAAGGTAAGGGTTTGGTAGGTACTTTGGTTTTGAAGGCATCATTACCTATGTACCTTGGGTGATGTCAGGCTTCTTAACTTGCAATTTTATTTTGCCCTAAAGGAAATTTGCTTTGCAATCTGCTAAAACCATAAAACATAAGATACTAAAATCACACAGACTCAACAAGAAACACTGAAATACATAAATGCAAGAATACATTAAGAGATACTAAAAGTGAAACTGTCCTATTGTCAATGACAATGCAATCCTTCATAATGGATAATTTTTGTAAAGCTTTTTGTGAGCTCACAGTTTGGTACATACCTCAGTTTTGACATCATGATTTGGCAGACAATAGCTCTGTCCTTCTCAAAAAACACTGTACTTGTTTAGCACACAGAGTACCAAACCCAAAGGCCCTTATAAAAAAAAAAAATCAGTTCAAACACAATTACACTTCTAGTGTCCATTCAGTATGTGAGTGGTGTTTGTCTGTTTGTTCGTTTGTTTCACTGGTCAGCAGGTCATTGTGCTGCTCTCGCACAGTATAAATGTTGCTTTGTCACGCATGTGGTGGTGGTAAAGAAAATTCCCAAACCGTTGGTGAGATTTTAACAGTTTGTGACCATAATCTTTGAAAGTGCAGCCACTAGGACTTTGAGTATTACTTGGTGACTGGCTTCTTGGGCTCTTTGTTACAGCCATTAAAACTCTCATCTGTATCAGTCAGCTCCATCTCCTGTGTCATCCATCAGCTAATCAGTGTAAGGTCACAGAGCACCGAGCCTCACTCCTGCTGAGATGAGCCGGGTACAATCACAGAAACCTGCTGTAAAATTATTTTCAATAGGATCTGACATGTGGCAGTGGACAGGGCCATTTTTACACATTTTGAAGGAATTTATTTGGTTTCACATTGTTTGGGTTGGGTATGGGATTCTAGTTCCACTTCAGGGCCTGGAGTTTATGAACCCACTTGGGACCTGAGCTTCAACCCTTCAGGCACAGTCTTTCTTTTGTAGCTGGATCTAACTCTTCAGCTCCTACAGTTAGCCAGAACACATTACCTTCTGGTCTCTCTGTTGAGAGGTCTCATCTCTCATCATTTTACCTCATTTCCAAAGATGTATATATTTGCCTGCAGAGATGTGAGCATGTGAGCATATAATTTCTAATAAATGACTTTTTAAATGAAAAAGATGCTTCCTTCTTGAAATTGTCTTACTATGCATTTTTTTAGAAAAAAACCCAAAACCCTTTATAGTGATATGCTATTTGTGAAGTGCATCATGAAAGCCTGAGTAAGGAGAAAATAAGTTTAAAGTGATAAGTCTACATTTTCATTTTGAAATGTTGATAAATGACGTATATGATTTATAGTATTTTGCTATGATTGCTTTTATCAGCAATCGTGCAAAGCAGTGGATCTGACCTGACTCATGGCAGCTTTTTACATCATTTGGCTCCCGCTGTGATTTGCTTCACTTTGAATACCTACAAACAGCCATGGAGGAGCGAAAGACACAAAATCCTCCAATAATCTGAGACACAACAAAACACATTCACAATCGAACAGAGACAAAACAGTTGGGGCACTGTGTACAATGTAAATAAAAACAGGATGCACTGATTTTGCAAATCTCATAAACCCCTTATTTTTTCACAATAAAACCTCTCAAATGTTTAAACTAAGAAAATGTACCATTTAAGAAAAAAAAATGTCATTTTGAATTTCATGGCAGCAACACTTCTTTAAAAAGTTGGGACAGGGCCATGTTTACCATTGTGTAGCATTCCCTCTTACAACTTCTAACAACAAAGGGTAAACGTCTGGATGAGGAGACCATTTGCTGGAGTTCTGGGAGAGGAATGTTGTCCCATTCTTGTCTGATGTAAGATTCTAGCTGCTCAACAGTCCTGGGTCTTCTTTGCTGGGTTTTTCTTTTCATGATGCGCCGAAAGGTCTGGACTGCAGGCAGGCCAGTTCAGCAACTGGACTCCTCTACTGCACAGCCGTGTTGTCTTGCTGAAAGGCCTGACCTGAAAGAGACCTTGTCTGGATGGGAGCATATATTGTTCCAAAACATTTATATACTTTTGAGCATTGAGAGTGCCTTTCCAGAAGTGTGAGCTGCCCACGCCAAAAGCACTAGTGCAGCCCCATACCAACAAAGGTGCAGGCTTATGAACTGTGCACAAATAACAAGCCTGGTCCCTCTCCTCTTTAGTTTGCAGGACACGGCGTCCTTGGTTTCCAAAAAGAATTTGAAATTTTGAGTCATCTGACCTGACAGAACAGTTTTACATTTTGCTTCAGTCCATTGTAAATGGGTTTTGGCCCAGAGAAGACGGCAGTGTTTCTGGATCATGTTCATAAATGGCTTCTTCTTTGCATGACAGAGCTTTAACTTGCAACTGTGGATTGCATGGCGAACTGTGTACTGTGTGCAGACAATTACTTGTGGAGTGCTCCTGAGCCCATACAGTGTTTTCCAGTACAGAATCATGCCTGTTTCTAAAGCAGTGCTGCCTGATGGCCTGTAGATCACCAGCATCCAATATTTATCTTCAGCCTTGTCCGTTGCATACAGAAATTTCTTCAGATTCTCTGAATCTTTTGATGATATTATGTACTATAGATGGTGGGATATTCAAAGTCAATTTTACATTGAGGAACATTTTTCTGTAATTGTTCTGAAATTTTTAGACTTTTCGATTGGTGTACCTCTGCTCATCCTTACTACTGAGAGACTCCCTAAAATTTTCTTTTTTATACCCAGTCATGAAACTGACCTGTTGCTAATTAATCTAATTACTTGCAAAATGCTTCTCCAGCTTTTTCTTAATTTGTACTACTTAGTTTTCCTGCCTATTGTTTTCCCTGTCCCAACTTTTTTGAGATGTGTTGCTGCCATCAAATTCAAAATGAGCTAATATTGTTCATGAAATGGTAAAATATCTCACTTTAAACGTTTAATATGTTGTCTATATTCCATTGTGAATAAAATATGGGTTTATGAGATCTACAAATCATTGTGTTTTTATTTACTTTTTACACAGCGTCCCAACTTTTTTGGATCGGGGATATACCTTGAAGAGGGGGTTCTTTTGTTGTTTGGCTAAACAAGATGAAAATAAAAATATAATTTACGCTTAAAGCACTAGGATGAAGGGAAATGTGATCTTACATCCTTTATTTTATTGGCCCCATAGTGACTTTAATGATACAATAAAATTGAGTTATTTTTGTTGTAAGTGAAATCCCAAATTAAATTGAACCATAAACTTTGGCAGCACTGGCATGAAAATAAAAATATAATTTACGCTTAAAGCACTAGGATGAAGGGAAATGTGATCTTACATCCTTTATTTTATTGGCCCCATAGTGACTTTAATGATACAATAAAATTGAGTTATTTTTGTTGTAAGTGAAATCCCAAATTAAATTGAACCATAAACTTTGGCAGCACTGGC
>KV751334.1:9180079-9214533 GCA_001698575.1 Mola mola | reverse complement strand
AACTTTAAATTCAACTTCACAGCCCCTGCGCTCTATTTTAGCTGCCAATCTGGGACACTTTCAGTCCCTTTGCCTCTGACTTTGAGATTCGGCTTCTTCTGAAATTTAAATTGCTCATCTCAGGTCTGACTACTCTCAGTAAAGGTCCCCTGGTGACTGACTCAGTTGGGCACTGGGTGAATTGCTGTGTATTGACTCTTTGACTCCCTTGCCCATAATGCTTATCATGTCCCTGCCCATGGCGACTTCCTGTTCAACTCTGTAAGTTTTCACCATAATGAACAGAGAGCAAATTGTTTTTCTCTGATACTCAAACTCATTTAAAAATATGTGGTTTGGGTTTTATATCTTCCTCCAGCCCCTCACCCTGTTTATTCTTCCTCACTCCCACCCATATACAATCATAGACTTAATGATGAGGCCTTCCTCTTGTTAATGTCTGTCTTCCTCTTCACACTGGCAGTTGTCACCTTCTACTCCTCCCATCTATGCGCACATCCTAATGTCTGTGTTTTTTTTCTGTTGGTCTCTTAGCAGCTCGCTGACACTTACCCTCATGAGTCATGGGGATCCACCGAGACGCAGGCATATACACTTCCACCTGGAAACATGAATAAAAGCAGACTGCCTGTAGGGATGTCATGCTGGTAAATTATGTGTTCAATGCATTCTTTTCACACAACAAACTTATGCTTTGTTTTGTTTTGTTTTGTTGTGTGAAATTTACTGAGCCATTGTTTCACCCTAGGTCTGAACACATGATTTGTTTTCATTAAAAACATGATTCTATTTGAGTGAATAAGTATATATACACACATACATAGTATATACAGTACGTATACTGTTTATATAGTGAAGATAAAGTTGAGATGTATTTTTGTGCTCCTGAAGCATGGCAGTGGGAGGAGGAAAGAAAGGGATAAACAGCACCTCTGGGATCAGACGGACCAAAACCGAGGCCACACAGGATGAAAGAAGGAGACATAGGATGAACACACTCACAAACATGTTACAAAACCTTCCCATAGGGGCCTCGTTGTTTACCACTAAAATCATTTGAGTGCGTGTGTTTGGGAGTTCAGGGTGGCTCGTGTACAGGCTTATCTCTTCATCAAGGTTTAATGGGGTAACGGAAATCTCCTACAGGATGCTGGAAAACATTGATGACTGATAGGGCCACACAGTAAAGGATTTAAGGTAATTTTTTTTCTGAAATCATCCCACAACATGAGACCCTGGACAGATGATGTAAATGGCCATGATTCATGACGCACGTTGTATTTGTAAAACCTTGTGTGGTGGCTTTCATGTACGTGCTCTGTCTCTGTAAGAGCCACCTCTGATCCACAATGGGACCTCCGTGAATCGTTATTTTACTTATTAAAAATTAAATATTCATCTCAGGATTTTTGAGGACACATTAAGCAGTTTTATATGTCCCTTGCTCAGTTCTTCAGCAGTTTTTGTCAATTTTAGATTCCATTAATTTTATATACTCATTTGTTGCATACATTGATATTTCTTGTGTTCATTTTTTTAATTTCTCTTACGGGGTAGTTTTGCATTGTAGCAAGATGGTCAATATCACTTCAACTGTCAGTGCTTTTAATGTTGTGGCTGATTGTTGTTACTCATGCAGAAATGATGAAAAATGTAGTTCAAGAAGGAAGAAGGGAGGTGAATATTGACAAAAAGAAGATACAGTGTCACACTAAACATTATATTTTCAGCAAATTAAGCCCTCTCAGTTTTATCCTCCAAAAACTTAAAACAAAGCATTACAATCTAATTTAAAGTGCTTTCACAAGTCATTTCACCAAATCCACGTACAAAGAGTTTCCATCTGAAGAAAATAACACAAGAAAAAGTTCTTGCTTAAATGAATATTTTGTTACCTTTTGTGGAATGGGCAGAGCGATTATTTATTACTACATGGCCTTTCTATAATGAACCATTAAGCCTTTTTATTTTCCTGTAAGCAACTCTCTTCAAAGCACCTGCTCCCATCATAGCTGCCCACCGTTAAACTCTGTCGAACACGCTGCTCAACGCCGCGTTGATTTTTCCTTCACCTCGTTCAACGCGCAGGCTCATTTCCAAGCCAATTTCACAGCCATTTGAATTGGATGGATTTAACTCCGTCCACTGAGAGACCACATCGGTCTCCTCTCGAGTTGGGTCCGGCTCAAATGGGAGCTGGGGGGAGAGTGACGACCAAATGAGGGGAATAAGACGCAGTGTAAGGCAAAAATAAATATGTGTTAACATCTTCAATATGACAAAGTTGCTTTCATTACATTCAGACCAAAATCTGTAAAAAAGTCATCAAACTGAACTCATCCAGTTGTCATATTTTCCTCAGACCTTGTAACATTTTGTTCATTATTTTTTGGTGGAAATCGTTATTAACAATACTGCCAATATTGAGGCTGCAGTTACAGAGTTACACTTGCCTGCATGTATAGTTTTATCAATTATGATCTGATTCCGCTATTTGAATTTGATATTAAGCTGTAAGTGAAATTGAGATTTTAATTGTGCAAGCTGAAATCACTGTTACTGTACGTTACATGACTGAACAGACATTTGAAGGAATCAGTGGAGAGCTGTAGCAGCATGTGGCATCAAACTTGTAAGATTCAAATACAGACATGAAACATACTGTCTGCAATGTCTCCAAAAGATGCTGGGGTTCACGGCGGGAATACAAAGCTTCAAATCTTATGAGATATTGGTACAAATGTCTTTCATGATTGGAGAATGAGGGAGAATCGCTCACACAGCTGTCACATCATGTTTATTTTTAACTTGCGTCATTAGATAACATTGTAAGGCATTCGCTTGCTCGAAAATACAGTGTTAATGTTGGGCCCACTACTGGTTCTGCTTTCCATCCATGGGGGGTGTAAAAACAGTACACATCGGAATCTGGATCAGTGTGTCATTTGACACATATTTTCACTGCTGTATGGGAACCCTGGAGGGCAGGTCTGAATAGTTTTATTCAAACATGGGACACCAGGGGGTCGATAAACCCCTTTGAGATTACCAGTGCTAATACATATACAGTATCTATACAATATACTGATATACTGATATTGGATCTAGTTAGTCCCATCTCTTGGTATAATTTAAGGATATAATATAATGAGGTATTAACATCTTGAATAATACAGTACATGTCATATTCAATTGAAGTTCTTTGGTTTGGTGAACGTCTCAGATGATTTATGTATACAAAAAGGTGAACAGCTGAACAGGATTGAACAACATGGCAGATATACAAGAACTGAGACCATTCATTTTGCAGTTAAATTTTCATTCATCAATTCATCCATACGTCGATTCACCAGTCTGACAAGAAATAAACACATAATTTCATGAACAAAAAAGAAAAAACTCTGAATGATTAGCTTTTTTCTGTACCTCAATGAGAGCTCAAATCTCGTTTTCGGATCAGATGTTGTGGGATTGTTTGGATGAATTATGTCAGGGATCATTGTGATTGATTGTGACAGAAGGGACAGAGAGACCTTTAACAGGTGAGCACCGGGTTGTCCTGTCACACAGCGGGACCCTCTCTGTCCTCAGTGCTTTAGTGAGACCTCCATAAACCATAAAGTCTTTTTTTCCCCAGTGGAGTGGCCACCCTCCTGTACCTGCTGACCTACAGGGGAGCAGCGCATTCACGCAGCTTCTCTTTGATTTAATTGTACAGTTAAGGTTGACTGGCTTTCACCTTCAGCTTCCACCAGCATCAGACCAACTACTACTCTACTTCGAAGATGGAGGGAAGGAGGCTTGGACAAGAGAGAGCTCTCATCCTCCCACTGCAGCATTATTGCTCTTCGACTTTGGTATCAACGATCATAGTAGCTGCTGAATGGGCCTAATGCTTTCTTCTGGTATTGCTGCCTGCATTTTTCTCAGTATCATCAACTCACAGAGTCTAAAGGTGTTCCAGACCTACAGTGTTGTTGTTCTTTTATAAATTGTATCAGCAACAAAGTAACATTGTGATATGCCACCAGTTTTAGACAGAAATGGGGGAAGGGGGGTGACAAGTCTACTCCTTCAGACTGCCTTCTTGCAACTTAATTGCTCACAGTATCGACCGAAATGTCCTGCTGGCTTAAATAAAGTCAGGTCCTGAGACATTTACAGCCTCAGTCTAATTATCCCGAACATGAACACTATTGGAGTTCCTTTTTTCTTCACATGACAGAGTTATCCATCCGCCGGGGAGACAAAATTTAACTCTCTGAACTTTTAGTGGTTTTAAAATGAGGGGCTGAAACATAATCATACCTGCATGTCACCTGCTTCTTTTCTATCATTACAGGATGTTTAAGATGTTAGGATAGTGTGTGCTTTTAATGATATCCCTGTTTAATGAGCGCTGCTGCTATTTAATGAACACTAACAGTCAGCTGAGTTACTGTTCAGTGCTTCACAGAAATTCAGCCTTTTTCTAAAGTTAATGTCTTTGCAGTGTTTTTCATTGAAAACTTAAATCTAAGTAAAGACAAACTTTACATAAGTATAAATTATATTTTGTATTATTCAAAATAAGTCTTAATTTTAAAAAATGTCCAAACTAAGGCATTGCATGGCAGCAGAACTTGTGCCATATAACACAAGAGATACAAACCATAATAGCACTTGGTTTGACACAATAATAAAGGTTGACACACAGAAATTCTCAGTGGTGTGTGTCAGCTAATGCTAAACAAAGCCTGTGGCTGCACTGTGTTAATGTACAGACCAACGTCTTCCTTCTTTAATTCAACATCTTTCCCCCTCGACAGGCTTTCCACTGCCATCTTAGCTGAGACCAATTTGTCATTATCATGCCAATGACCATATTCCACAGTGTCTTGCTTTGTTGTAAATAAATTGCATAGTAATTAGGAGAGTGTGCTGTTATTTGCATAAGTGCCTGGGTACATGAAGGAGAAGCGCGAGAAGCAAGTAAAATGGAAGAGAGAGAGAGAAGTAATGATGATGAGGAACATTACGCTGAGTTGGATGGATGACGAGTATGTCTGTTTGTTTGTGCGAGAGAGAGAGAGACAAATCTACAGTATATCAGGGACTCATTTAAGTGCTCTTCACTGTAGTACAGTATTGGCTGTAGATGGATCAGGGTTTTGACCTAAAGAGCACTTCACTCTGTTGGCCAGTAAATTCACTGCCCCACTGCACTCTGTATTGACACACAGTAAAGAGTGCTATCTCAACTAACAATCTAACACACCTGGTGGTCACGTGTGTGTTATTTGTTTTCTTAACACATAAAAGTGTAATGTTGGCAGTGGATTTGTAGTCAAAAACTAACAGGGAATGTGCGTAGTTTGCAATATTTGTGATGCTGCACTGCCTGTATTTATCATTCTTTTCTCCTGTTATTTATTTATCATGTTCTTTCTATTACTATCCCCACATTTGATGACTCTTGACAGGACCTTGTTGGCTCATTATTGCTTGTAGTTGTACTGTGAGCAGTCATTTCTTCATTTGGTGAAGAAAAAAGTGCATCTTATATGATGAAAATATACATGATTATGCAAACGTCATCACATTGACATTCATTGTAATTACAAGTATGTCTAGTGTGAAACTGCGTATATTTCCTGTCCATTGTTGTCTAATCAGTTTTCTTTCATCTTTTTATAGGCCCAAACGGACACTAAAAATAAAATGTGCAGTTAAAGGCTTTTGTAATGTTAACATTAGGTACTTACTTGTCCTTACTTGTTGTTGATTGTCTTATTTAAACTGCCATAGGAGAGAGGACAAGCCCTTTCTAATCACATCACTGTCTCCTTGAATTATAATTTGCATGAACGGTCGGTTAATCCAGAGGGAAATTGGATTCAACCAGCGCCATCTCTCTCGGGAAATTTCCACCTTTAAAAGTCCAGGCCTTCTGTGTTCATTAGAAGGCTAGTGCCCTGTTTTTCCTGCTTGATGGATGCGTTTTGATCGAGTATTCCTTCAGTGTTCATCTTTTCCTTCACATTAAATGAAAATGCTACATTTTCTAAATTATTAAGTGTTTTTCTTAGACGGATAAATATATAGATTTTAGTTTGCCACATTGCATTTTCCTTGTTAGTTTCATTTGCCTCTGTGGCTGGTGGATACTAGATCTACTCTTTTTTACTATGATAAATGAAACAACATTTGAATTATACTTTTCTCATCTTCCAACTTTGTAAAGAACACCTTGAGACGGGGTGATAGAAACCCATAGAAAGTATATGACGCAGAAACCAGTGAGAGGAGTGAAACATAGAAAACATGGAATGTATTTGTAGAATGGATAATCCATGCCAACGGCATGCGTAAATCCAGTCTTACAAAAATTATTTTCCTTTTACTCATCTTTATTTTTCCACTTGTCATACGTTACAATGTTGTATAGTTTTGATTTGGCATAACATGCACGTGCCACATTCACTCACTCACATATGCGCAATCTTACTCTGGTGGCAAGGCATTGACCGGCTCCTCAGAGGCAATGAACGGTATACTTTATATATCTATGCTCCAGGATTCACATTCTACACATACACTCGGACATCGATACAACAGCCATCAACAGGCACATTTTAGGTCCAGCCATTTTATTGTTTTAATCATCAACAATAATTAAACATCTGTATTCACATATTCAAGAAAGGTTATTTTACTTTATAAAGTAAATAAATGCCTACCCTGCTTGATCATCATCTTACCCCAAATGGGACCATAATTTACAAATAAATGATTGGAGAAAATTTGTACCCTAAACTCATTAAGAAACTATATTAAAGTAATAAATCAAATGAGTAGTTTTTTTTTACACACAATTGGACTAGTAACCCCCTGCTGTCCAGTACAAAGAATGCAGGTTTAAGCCATTTCTACATTGCCTTTTTTTAAAAACCTGAATGCTTAGTATCCTATTTAAACAGTGTGGAGGTAGATGGTTGTAACCAAGGGATGCTCCTTCCAGCAGACATGTGAAAATATCTTCATGGCCAGAACAGCCACTCAGCGATTCATATTTTGACATTTTACATTGCGCCTTGGGTATCGATGGCCAGAACTTAGCGTGGCTGAATGATAACAGCCAGTGATATCCTTCTGTATAGCTGACTGGTTAAAAAAAAACAGGAAGGTGAATGTTTGTCTCCTTTCATTTGCTCTCTCTGTAATAAATGTGTTGACTTCTCAGTTTTGTTGATACTATACACAGATGAGATTTGTGTCATGCTCCGCTTTAACCTGCAGGTGCATGCACAGAGGTGACAACCAAAAACAAACAAAAAGTTGCACACATTTTTGTGAAAACATATTCCTCCTGTCATGTTTTCTTGCTTTGGTACTGAGATCACAAACTAATTTGAAAGAAAGGACATCATTCACACCAACTACAACTAAGTCTAATTCGTCTAAGTCCTCACTGTAGCCACTTATCCCAAAGCATTTGTACCCATCCCATCTGAAATGGACTACACCAATTTGGACTACACACAGGTTTGGGTTAGTTTGTTAGGTTGTTTTTTGTCGGTAGCCCCCAGTGTCTCCAGATGTTTAAGAGAATGCTGCTGTTTTGATGTGAGGCTTCAGAAATGTTTACTAGACTAAGCGGGCATGGAAGTGAATAGATATTGACTGAATTCTTATTTTTGGATAAACTGTATTTTAAATCACTTTGCGTGACAAAAAATGTAAAAAAAAAAAAAAAATACATTCAACTGTGCAGACATGTTTTGACCATGGTCACCAAAAATATCCCATCATGTGTTTCAGAGGGTTAATGGGATATAAAAAGCCGTAATTTCTCTTTGTGTGTGTCTGGTTGTGTGTTAGTGTGCAGGATGCATTGCATCAGTAATTGTAGCAGACAGGGGAGGTTAGTACTGGAACCTGATGGTCCAGTCAGCTGTGGCGTAAACACTCATTAACACATGTTCCCATTAATCAGATAGAGGGACTGCATTATACACTCGGACGCACACACACTTCAAAACGGCCACTAAAAAAAGAAGTTGCAGCATGTGCTCTATTAATACACAAACCTGCTTTATGTAAAAAAAAAAAAAAAAAAAATCATTACAACGTCAGTACAAACGTTGCTCTACTCATTTTTTTACTCTAAGTGTGGGAAAGAACATATCTTCATAAACTTGGACTTCCTGTCTCCCTCTAGCAGTAAGAGTAATTAACTCAGTAATTAACACTGTCACCAGTGAAACCAGTATAAAACTCTTTTATATGCATTACTACAGAGTAGTGAAAGATGATGACCTAAAATAATTACCACTGTCTGTTCAACGTTTTGTACTGTGACAATATTATATCACAATAGTGCTTTTTGGGGGGAGAGAAATATCCCGAGCCTTTATGTAACTAAAAGTTATATAAGTTAATTTTGTAAGTTTGCAGATTTTATTCAACATACTATAATACCAAATATGTATTGTAGGAGGACAATATTTTATTGAGCTCAAAGGAGACAATTCACAAGCTGCGCCACAGATAAACTGTAATATAACAGCCCTCATATGGACCATTCTTTGCAAAAATGTTCACTCTGATTCAAGAATGAACTGATTAGATTATGAAGGTCTAATGTCGAGGTCAGTTTATCTACCATAGGTGTTATTCAAAGTGTAAAAGCATTTATCGTGCACTGTATATTATTTTATTATTCAGGTATACTCTGGTAAATTATGTTTCTGTTATAATTATTCAACATCATTGTTTTGTAGTTTAAGTAAGGCACAATAATTAGTTAAGCTTAATTTTACAGTACTTTGGTTTCACCCTGCTGTGGGGACGGGTATTGGTGTTACTCAGAGAGAGGAAAAACAAGAGAAACAAAAGGAGATGTAGTGAGCTGCTAGAGGCATGTTCACATATACTGTTATGCTGGTTGGTGTGTTAAAAGAAGGCTGAAAAAATTATTAGAGACTATTGCAGCCCGCTCCTTGTGCACAGCCCTGGAACACGCCACCAAATCCACAAATATACGTCTATAATCCACATTTTATTACAAAACATGGATCTACACCTTTGAAAAATAGGTTTTTTGACAAACACTACCGCATCAACCACCCGGTTCTTCACCCACCATTATTCTTTCACCGTCCACTGTTTATGCTTTGTGTAGGCATATAACCACCAGGTGGTAATTGTTCTAGTTTATTTTCATGCTAATACTATTGCATTTAAACAACAGTAAAGATAAACATGCATGAATTTTTTATTTGTGACAGATTATTTTTGTCCTGTGGTATTACAACATTTACTTAAAATAAAACTACCTCTTTGCCTCTCATGATTTTTGTGAGATTCTGTTGTTAAGATTATTTTTGAATTACAAACGGGGTCGAATCACATAGTTTTACCTCATTGCACTTTTTAACTTAACCTACTATACTAATGTCTGGTAAAGATGCTAACTGTAACTGGAAATGTCAAATATAAAGTTGCCTGTTGAAATGAGAAGATGCTGGAGATCCTTTGATATGATAACTGAGACCATTTCCTTTGCCTCAGGCTTGGGCTGTAGTTCTGAAATGCACAGGTATAAACATGACTGCTTAAGTCATACAATCGTACAAGGAGTCTCAGCATGTGTAGAGATCCCACACCAATATCAGAGGTGTTTACAGGCTGATGAAAAGCATCGATTCCCTGAGAGAAGTGGGACTGGAGTAGGGGCAGTGCTACAGAGATCTTCGCCCTCTGCTGAGAGGCACTGTGAATTTTGAGAAGGGGAATATGGATCTGAAATTACCTCTGTGGCCCCGAGCAACTAACGAGATACAGGCAGAATAAGGCAAAGAGGCGCAGGGCTTTGCTGCTGTTCAGAGACCTTGGTTTTGACCTAATTAGGATACCAACATTACTTTAAACTAAAGATCAAGGACCTTTTCATCTTTAATCACATAAGCTGCAGCTATCAACATGGTCCAAAAATTGTTTTCTGGAAAAGGCGGAGAGAGGAACAGATTGGTGGGGCCTGACAGAGGTTGATGACGTACATTGAGGTCTTTGGCAAGCTTTCAGAATCCAGAAGGTCTTGGATAAGTGTGTGTGCCCTCTTCATCCTTGAAGCCTGAATCAGTAAAATGAGTACTGGCTACCACCACACAAAGCCAAGAGATGGAGTCCTGGAACAGAAAGAGGGAGGACTGAAGTAAAGGGAAAAGACAAGGATGGAGTGACAGATGTCAGAGTGAATCTATGCTGTCAAGGTGATGCCATGCCCGAGCCACAACTCCAGGTCAATACTGCCTGGCAGAGTCCAAGGTGGATGACTCTCAGCATCGGTGTGTGTGTTTGCATTCATGTGCTTGTGCATGTGCCAGTGAAAGGCCTGGAGCAAGTGTTTGCAGGGTGGAGTAAAGCTGATGAAGCGGGGAGCGAGTGATGCCCCTGGACCAGGGCTGTCAGCCAGGCTAATGGAGGGCGCCACACTTGGCTGCCCACTGACTGACAGGTGCCAACAGAGGCCTTCGTCAAGCGAGCACCAAGTTGGCGGTGTCAGCTCGCTTACGACACGTAAGGAGGACGACACAGAGATCGTTCAATCGGCTAATGCTGACACACATGGTGCATGCACAACCCTCTGAACTTGTCACTCAGTGAAGAGTGTCTGCTGCGAGATGAGATGAGCCTTAAAAGTGTCCTGACTCATCAAGCATGGACAAGAGGGTGAGGTTGCTGCTTTGAATTTGAAATTGCCATTATCAGTGCCGTTTTCACGCTGGCTGGCTGATCTAGGGTCTCTACTGACCCTCCTACAGGACCGTAGCTAACCATCAAACATGGGCAGGATTACTCACCGGGCTTTTACATACATAATAACAGACAAATATCAAGTACTTCTTCTTTTCCTGTGTTCATTGTATAATGAAACATCACCTAAACACAGACACTGGTGGAGAAATAAATCATAAAATATATGTGAAGAAAATATGTGCGTGAAATGATAAGAAACAATATACAAAATTAACAAATAATAAAAAAAAAATACTACTGCTGCTACTATAACAAAAACAATAATAATAACACAATAACTCAAAAAGAGAGAAAAAACAGACCAGAGAATAAAATCGAACAAGTGAACTTAAAATCTCCCCCCGCAAAAGAAAAAATAAGAACACATTCATTCATCACTGTACATAGCAGCACAAGGGCAACCATTCTCAGGTAAAGGTCAATCTAATTATACTTATGTTAAGTAATATGATTTGGATGCAATTTCTGTATTGTCTCCTTTTGAAACTGAGCATTTGGTGTAATATTGAATGCAGAAAGGCTATACAATTTGAAGTCTTAACTTATTGTATGACAGCTTGCCTAACTAAAACAAGGACAGCCAAGGCAAAAGACTTGAAGTATGCAACAATGACTGAGGAGATGTTAGAGAACAAATGAATCAGGAACTGGAAGAGATCACAGACAAAGCAAAAAAAAAAAAAAATGGTTAAGGTTCCAAGCTGATTTCGAATGAATTAGCAAAAAATGGAAAAAGAAACAAGTGAGAATAGGAAAAAAGAAAGAAGGAGAAAGAGCCAATGGGGGATTTGTCACCCTATCTATCAACATGTATCAGGTTCCTGGTAAGAGACAGGCCAACTGACAGAACTGGATCAGCCAAGACAAGCCGGCTAATGAGCTCCCGTCTGTTTTAAAAGGAATAAGCAAGGCTTCAAAGATCAGGGCCAGCCCTGACTGTGTCAGGACTACAAATACATCGCCCTGCCACATTGCTGCTTTCTACTGGTGTTAACCTGTAGGACAGGACCAATCAAATCGTGTGTACCTATGTGGTAAACAATCTGTCACGAGTGGGTTGATGATGTTATGTAAATAAAACACGGCTGATTGTGCCGGTAGATCAAAGAGTCTGAGTGATGATCAAGTTTTCACTGCTTTCATCTCTACTTCCACCTAAAAGGCCACTCAGACTGGATTTACCACCCTTCTTATAATGAACATGGTCCCACAATAGAGTGACAAGTGTGGCTAGAACAAATCATAAAAGGGAAGGATCAAATTAGTTTCCAGTAACATCACATTGAACTGACTACGAAAACACCAAATCAAGATCTCTTGTCAAAATGAATTCCGTCAAGATTCAGGAGATTGGGCAGACATCAACCCCCCTTGGCTGAATTATGATTTATGAGATCTGTTCCCCTTCCCACGTATACTTTCTATGAAAAATGGGTGGGGTCAAAGGCAGTGAAAGAGAGACAGAGTGCTCTACAGTGAGAAGCACTGAAGTGTCAGATTATTGCAGGAATACCAGATAATAGTGAGCACACTTGGGGGAGAATAGACAAGAATACAGAGAGACAATGAGAAAGGACTTAGGGGTGTGTGTGTATGTGTGTGTGTGTGTGTGTGTGTGAGAGAGAGAGAGAGAGAGAGAGAGAGAGAGAGAGAGAGAGAGAGAGAGAGAGAGAGAGAGAGAGAGAGAGAGAGAGAGAGAGAGAGAGAGAGAGAGAGAGAGAGAGAGAGAGAGAGAGAGAGAGAGAGAGAGAGAGAGAGAGAGAGAGAGAGAGAGAGAGAGAGAGAGAGAGAGAGAGAGAGAGAGAGAGAGAGAGAGAGAGAGAGAGAGAGAGAGAGAGAGAGAGAGAGAGAGAGAGAGAGAGAGAGAGAGAGAGAGAGAGAGAGAGAGAGAGAGAGAGAGAGAGAGAGAGAGAGAGAGAGAGAGAGAGAGAGAGAGAGAGAGAGAGAGAGAGAGAGAGAGAGAGAGAGAGAGAGAGAGAGAGAGAGAGAGAGAGAGAGAGAGAGAGAGAGAGAGAGAGAGAGAGAGAGAGAGAGAGAGAGAGAGAGAGAGAGAGAGAGAGAGAGAGAGAGAGAGAGAGAGAGAGAGAGAGAGAGAGAGAGAGAGAGAGAGAGAGAGAGAGAGAGAGAGAGAGAGAGAGAGAGAGAGAGAGAGAGAGAGAGAGAGAGAGAGAGAGAGAGAGAGAGAGAGAGAGAGAGAGAGAGAGAGAGAGAGAGAGAGAGAGAGAGAGAGAGAGAGAGAGAGAGAGAGAGAGAGAGAGAGAGAGAGAGAGAGAGAGAGAGAGAGAGAGAGAGAGAGAGAGAGAGAGAGAGAGAGGGGGGGGGGGGGAGGAGAAGATGCTAAATGGGAAGACGAGTGAAACTGATGGCTTGGCCCTGGAGAGCCAGAGGGGGTGGGTGTAAATGGGACAGAGGAGCAGGGGTGTGGGCGCTCCATATCTTAGTGTTTCTGTCAGCCTCTAATTGCTCAGATCAAATTGCTGCCTCTGCGTATGTCTAGGGATAGAGCTGAGCGTGATAGCCTGTAGCACAATCATTGACATTGTAATAACAGTTTAATTGCTATGGGCCTGCGCTTCATGAAGACATCAAGCCGTTCACCTCCTAATGGCCTCCTCTTTTGTCAGGGATCAAGGCCCTTCCCATAACAGCGTGAGATGGATGCCCTCCCACTGGCATCATCATCTCTGTCTCTCCAGTAGGTTAATGATGACCCCATCAAGCCTCAGAATACTGATGTCTTGTTGATGGCTTGCTGTGTTTTAGAAGGGTCAGGACCTAGGTTAAAATATTGAAAGCACGCGGTTGGATTTCATGCAGACCATTGGCCTGTGGACTGCCTCCCCCAGAAGAGAAATGAATGGAAATAAATGCTCCCTCGAGGGGAAATTGAGCAGCACTAGATAATTCCTGGCCAGCTGCATTTATGCACGGCAGAGTGGAGAAACTATCGAAAACAGTCTGTAGAGGTCTTGGTCAAGTCATGCAGCTCCTCGCCTATCATTATTTAGCTTCTGAGAGCAGTCAGCCATGGGCTCGTTAGCTCTAACGAGGCTCTCAATGTCTCTTTCCAAGAGAGAGAAACAGAATTAGTGGATGAGATGGGGCGGGGGAGTCATCTCTAGGTTTCATCTCTAATATCGCACCCTGCAATAAGTTATATATTATATGTTATATTTCCCTTTTTTTTTGTTGTTGTTCATTTCAAAGACCTGTTGTTGTTCACAATCACCTGTCAGTTCCTGCATTTTTGAAATGAAGGTCAAAATGAGAAAGGAGTCATCGGTGGGTGTGATAATTAGCACACATTATTTCTGTGGCTCATGAGGTACAGCAGTTGTCAACAAATCCTAGGATTTGCGATTCAATTCTGACCCCTGCAGTCAGCGCATCAAATTGTCCAAGATTCCAACCTCTGATTACTCACAAACCAGAGTCATCATTGTGTGAGTGTAGGTGTGCATGATTACCACTCCTGATGAGCAAGTGGCACCTCAGATGTTAGTCTCCTGCGCATGAATATGTGTGTGTGTGTGTTTGTGTGTGAATCGGACAATATGACAAAGCTGTGAGATTGTAAAGCCAATTATGGCTGCTTGTATCGTCAAAAAAGCAAAATGTATTATTTTGACAGTCATTGCAGCATGATTTATGATTTGTGGTAGTTATGAATTTGTATCACAATTTTGGTGACATGATCTCATTTGCTAAGTTTTGTAAACAAACAATGCTGTTCTTTTTTTGTCCACGATATCTCTGCAGCATTGCAGGGCACCATTAATATGCTGTTTTGGTTTACACTTATCAAATAATTTCATTTTCTCGATTTTGACATTGCACTTACCCATTCTGCGATTTTGATTATTTTGCAGTTAATTGCGCAGCTCTACTCGAGATTCTCCTTTCTAAATGTTGCATGTTGTTTCTCTTTTTGATATTGTTGTGGACATGTAAAGGTGGCAGACTGACTTTCATGGTACTTTCTAGTAGCATGAAAAATGTTCACCTCTGTAGTGTATGGTCTAAGAGAAATTATTGGATGCCATGACAGCAAGGATACTAGATATCTTGTGAATATTTATGATTGACAGTCCAGTTATAATAATTTCCGTATGAGGGACAAAATGTGCTGAGTTGGACTTCACCAACAGTGGCTATGCTTTACTTTGTGTGTCTATGGGTATGTACTCCTGTGTATTTCACTGTGTACTGTGTTCTCTTCTGAACAAAGAGTTAGCTGGCAGGGCCACCTATTATGCCCATAAAACTGCTGAGCAGCTTTAGACATACCTGTACAGTCTGTGTGCCACAAACTTACATCTGTGCTTGTGTTTAGTTGGCTGTCTTTATGTAAAAATCATCATCCAATCACAGCTTTGATATAGTCCAGCGATTTCTCAATATTAGACAGATCCTATATACCAGCATAAACTTTGCTTTATATTAGTGATCCATATTCCCCAACTTTTGGGGAATAGTTGGGGAACCTGTCTGCCTTTGGAGTTGCAGACAGGTGTGGTGGTTCCCCCTTTTCAAGAAGGGGGACCAGAGTGTGTGTTCCAACTACCAGGGGGATCACACTCCTCAGCCTCCCTGGGAAGGTCTACTCCAGGGTGCTGGAGAGGGGAGTCCAGCTGCTAGTTGAACCTCGGATTCAAGAGGAGCGATGTGGTTTTCGTCCTGGCCATGGAACACTGGACCAGCTTTATACCCTCGCAAGGGAGTTTGGGAGTTTGCCCAACCAGTCCACATGTATTTTGTGGATCTGGAGAAGGCTTATGACCATGTCCCTCAAAGTGTTCTGTGGGGGTGCTCCGGGAGTATGGGGTAGATGGCCTTTTGTTAAGGGCCATTCGATCTCTTTATTGTCGGACCCAGAGCTTGTTCCCAATCTGGATTGGTCTCCGCCAAGGCTGCCCTTTGTCACCAGTTCTATTCATAATATTTATGGACAGAATTTCTAGGCGCAGCCAAGCGGCGAAAGGAGTCAAGTTCGATGGTCTCCGGATTCCATCTCTGCTATTTGCAGATGACGTGGTCCTGTTGGCCTCATCGAACAGTGACCTCCAGCTCACACTGGGTCGATTTGTAGCCAAGTGTGAAGCGGCGGGGATGTGGATCAACACCTCTAAATCTGAGGCCATGGTTCTCAGCCGGAAAAGGGTGGATTGCCCACTCCGTGTCAGGGGAGAGTCGCTTCCCCAAGTGGAAGAGTTCTCGGGGAGTATCTCGGGGTCTTGTTCACGAGCGAGGGGAAAATGGAGCGGGAGATTGACAGACGGATTGGGGCAGCGTTGGCAGTGATGCGGACGCTAAAGCGGTCTGTTGTGGTGAAGAGAGAGTTGAGCCAGAAGGCAAAGCTTTCAATTTACAGGTCAATCTACGTCCCAACTCTCACCTATGGTCATGAGCTCTGGGTAGTGACCGAAAGAATGAGACAAGCGGCCGGAATGAGCTTCCTTATCTCTATCTCTAAGGTTCAGCCTTAGAGATAGGGTGAGGAGCTCGGACATCCGGGAGAGGCTCAGAGTAGAGCCACTGCTCCTCTGCGTTGAGAGGAGCCAGTTGAGGTGGTTTGGGCATCTGGTCAGGATGCCTCCTGGACGTCTCCCTGGGGAGGTGTTTCAGGCATGCCCATCCGGGAGGAGACCCCGGGGCAGACCAAGGACAGGCTGGAGAGATTATATCTCTCAGCTGTCTTGGGAACGTCTTGGTGTCCCCCTGGAGGAGTTGGTGGAAGTGGTCGGGGAGAGGAATGTCTGGATCTCCCTGCTAAAACTGTTGCCCCTGCGACCCGGACCCCGATAAGCGGCAGAAAACGAAACGAAACGAAACGATTCCCCAACTTAGCAAAAGCAGATGTGTTTTATAACTCTTGAAATTTATCATGTCATTTCATCTGATAGAACAGAAATCTAAATGCTGAGTTTTGTTAGCAACAGTAAAAGTAAATGCACAAAGCGCTGACGAGTTGTTGTTCTAGTTGCTTTTCAGCTCACAGTAACTTTACAAGCTCCGTATTTACAAGCAGGCTTACTTCAGGCTAACCTGAAGTAAGGTGGTGGGACATACATAAGAACAAAGTAACCTTCTTCTGATAATCGCATGACAATGTCAGCTGTATGCACCCTATTTTAGAGGAGAGTTATAGTATTGTGATTTATTTGACATAGTGCCTTTAAGTTGAGACAGAGCACAGAAATATATCAACAAACATGTCATGTTCAAAAAGTGAAACATTTTTCTGTTTCAAAAAACAGCAGGGTGCCATAATTATCATCTTATCATAGAAAATTGTGCATTTATTTTCATCACGTTTAAAAGTTGGTCATTGTTGGAACAAGACAACCAGAGACAAGTCTGGTGAGCTTTACTTTGTTTCTGTTTAGTTTCCATGGAGTGTGTTTTTTTAGTTAACAATTGGTAATTAAGTCTATCAGTGCCCCCTGCTCAGGTCTGGTAAGCTAAACATGGCAATTTTGTCCTTTTAGAGGCGATGTTAGAGTGCTACAGAGGCATTTCAGCAAGCATCTGTACTTTTAAATGGAACATATTTTATGTTAGTGTAAACAAACTTCCCAAACATGTCTCAAATCTAAGACATCAGGGTTTTATAGCCCCTGCATTACATGGCTAGCTTAGTCCTTATTCTGTATAGCACCTCTGCTCTAATCCAATGGCCCTTGTAAAATGTTATTTCCTTGTCTGGCCAAGGGTAACTTCATGTGAAGTATTTTGACATTAAAAGTTCTCCTGGCCCAAAATATATTAATTCAATGTCTCTACCCTTTACAAAGGCTTGTAATAGCAGCCCCCCTCTCTAACTCCTTTAAGTCCTCTGCCCTGTTCTCTGGCCTATCCATTTTCAATCTATTTGTCCACCTTTTGATTGTCCTTCCCGTTTTTAATTCAGCATCACCCATAGTAGTACAACTGCAGCAGATTAGAAGGACAGTAGAGACAGTGCTAGTCCACCTGCGGTATGTTTTCTTATGTTTGCCTGTCATTTTAAATGCCTCTTTCCTTTGACATTAGCAAGAAGAAAACATGGCAACAAGTGGAATGTCAGTAACACTTCCATGTAGAAGGTACTCAACACTTCTTTTCAGCACCAAATGGTCGTAATATGCCAAAAGTGCATGGGTCTGCACTAGTTAGGGGTCAATAGTAAGGGTACTTTCAATAGTAGATGATGGTTGAGCAATGAGTCTTGTAACATCCATGCACACAGGTGAAAGCAGCATGAATATGGCCCACGCTGAGCATGACCAAAAGGGGCAAGAAAAATAAATCTATAGGCCAAGAGGTGATGGCACTTTCAAGAGACACAAACTATGTAAAGTTGCATACTGTAATTGTAGAAAGTACTGTATTTGGTATACATCATGGCATTCTTATATTTGTAAATATAAGAATTGATTTTAATATTTTGATGAAAATTCAGTCAATGACTGTCTAAAGTCTGGGACACATGAATATCACCAAATGCTGAGTTTCATACCTTGAGAAACTTTTCCAGGTCTTTATTGCAGCTGCTTTAGTTGCTGCTTGTTTGTTGGCCTTTCTGCTGTCAAATTTTTGTTCAGTAATGGAAAAGATGCACTCTTAGGCCTAAATCAGGTGATTGACCTGCCCACTGCATATAAAATAAATATCCCATTTCTGTATCTTCAGAAGATCTTCAGTATGTTTTGGGCTGTTATCAATCTGCACTGAACTAGACACTGAACACTGAACTGCACTAGCATTTTTGCAGAATTTGGCTGAATGTGAGTAGGGAGTATAGCCCTACACACCTCAGAATTCATCCCGATGCTATCATCAGCATTCAGATCATTAACAAACACCAGTGACCCAGTTCTTCTGGTAGCCATACATGCACATGTTACAACACTGCTTTTCTAGACTTTTTACTTCCCATCAATACAAATTCATGTAAAAGCTTCTCACCTTTGTGAAATGAATGGGACACAGTCCTCTATAAAATAATGTATTTTTTTCTGTGTAACTGGAGTGATGGTAGGCAATTTTCCACATGGCCTTTACTGAAAACATTCTCTCACATCAAATCCAGACACACACACACACACACACACACACACGTATACAGAATACCCCTGTCCAAACAGCCCAGCACAATCTCCCCTCAATTATTTAAGCCATTTTATATTTCTTTGTTTCTTTGTGCGTGTGTGTGTGGTGTGTCAGACTAATGTATGTAATATCCTTTATTATTGGTAGCCATTCTGCAGAGCACATCGTCCAGCCTGTAGTTGGCCATCACATTGTCTGTGGAGAGATGAAAGACTCAAAAAGATGAAGGTTTTACAGGATCCCTAAATGTGCACATGCTTGCTCTCATTCTACTGCTGGCCCCCTCTTGTCCTCTGCCTCGATCTTTCTCTCTCTCACTCACTGACAAACTCAATCACTCACTCACATACTTATTAGCTGACTTTCCCCCCTCCACACACATACTTATTCAATAGCTAATTGACAGACACTACCATTCCCTCTCACACACCCATACAGACCCTTACTCACGCAGTCAATCACTCATCCACTCACCCCTAAACTCACAAGCTCCCCTTCAGCTCCCAGTCTCCTTTTCATCATCGCCTCCTCTCATGGATACACAACAGCTACACACGCACACGTCTGCTGCTTTATCTAACTGCTGGTCGGGTTCACTGAGGCTCCTGTTAAATCACACACACACACACACACACGCTTTGCTGTAATCTGCCTCAGCTGCTGGTTGCTTTACAGATGCTGAGGATAGAAAGGTGATATTACCCACAACATAAACAAAGTCTCAGCACGCTAAGACCTTGAGCCAATCGGGGAACCTAAGAGGAAGCCACTCAGATATCTCGATATGCATGTGCAGGCACCGCAGGATTTCCTACAGATAATTCCCCCTCATCCATTGGAGAGCGTACTTGGCTATAGTTTTGTGTTTATACAGTGTGTCTATTTTAAAGTCAATTGGTGTCATGTTTACACTCAGATTTCGGGAGCCTGAAATCTTGAGTCATTGTTTGCCTTATTATATAGTTATAGCTTCAATTACACTCTGACGTTATTGGCAAAAAGCTCTGTGGTGAATCCAAAACTAAAAACGTTTCACTTCCAATACTGTAGCTGCGTGCAATAAAGTTCCAGCTGTATGTTTGCATCGGGTTTAATTTGTTCATGTCTGTGTGTTCCCATGCTTGGTCGGCTGGGTCATTAGCCAGTCAGTTATTGATTAGAATAGCGATCATACTCATCAAACTAATTAGACACACTGTATGGATATGGTATGTGGATCATTGAGGTCATTTAAGGATTGGTTTGCTCACTACACAAGTACATAAAAGACATACTGTACAGGTGCATATTCTAAACACATGCAGGCTTGCAAATGTGTGACACATTTAAGAAAATAAGAAAACATTCATACCAATATATTGGGGGGATCACTTCAACTAATAATGAAGGGGATTTCCTTAATATATTGATATGCACAAAATAAGTTTTGGAAATTACTTCACTATGAAATCGTTTGAAATCGTTAATGTTATCATAATGATAACTAATAACATTTTGACAATTAAAATAATGTATAGGTCTCTTGTTGACTACCCTGATGATTTGCTTCCTTTAGTCTTCAATCTAATATTATTTTAATGTTGTTGTGGGACAAAGCAGTAACAAATTGATTTCTATTATTGCTATTATTATCTCATGAAATCTACAATACTGGAAATTGGAAAATTAGAAACACAGAAAATGTATATCCGCATGTGTTTATTAAGAAAATACAGAGTGGAAAACACACAGCTCCTAATTTAAAATGCACAGGTATATACAGATATTATATACCAGTGTGTGACCAGACACGCGTGGCTTTGGTGGCTAAGGTTGCAGAGCATTAAACAAGGGAAAAATTGTTGACAACTGAATGATGGTAAGAGCATGACTGTGTCCAAAATTACTCTCTACTTCCTATATATGGTTTCCCATTGCAGAGCACTTTACAATGAGGTCTGGCAAAATAAATAAATAAATAAATAAAACCTTCAAAACAATATTTGACTTTTTTTTTTGTCAGTTTTTTTTAAAGCAACATCATCACTGTGGCACAATTAAAATGGACACAATCAATCAATCGAACTTTATTTGTATAGCTAAAAATCGCAAACTACAATTTGTCTCAGTGAGTTATTAAAAACAAATGGACAAATATGACCCCCACTGCCCCTAGAACCTAGGATTAGTTGAGGAAAACCATAAGCCGGGAACAGGGAAAAAATAAGAAACCTCAGGAAGAACCACAGAGCAGAGATCTTTCTCCATCAGATGGCCCAACATGGAATAGATTTCACATGCGCAACAAGATGAAAATAACAAAGTGTTGACATTCTGCTGATGCATGTTCAAATAGTTTTTTTTTGTTTTTTTTTTTAAAGTTCCAGAAGTAACTGTAGTCCATGAAACCAAATGGTTCCGGGCCATTCAGACAAGGATCCAAGTCACACAGTCTCCTGTGGTCTGATCCTGATCTACAGTCCTGAGCCACATGATCACATTTCCCCCAGCAAGCAAGCTGCAGAAAGATGAAACACGTGATTTACAGGAACCTGCAAAACATGCATTACTGGAATCAAAATGAGTAGACACAGGGAAAGATAGTCCTTCGTGGAAATTTCCTCAGCAGTCTAAGCCTATAACAGTATAGCTATGTGCAGGCCTGTGCCACTACTAACTGTAAGCTGAGGGTGTCTACCCTGGGACCTGAACTGGGAGCTGGTTCCAGAGTAGAGGGGCCTTATAGCTGAGGGCTCTGCTTCCTACACTAATTTAAGAGATCCTTAGAACTACAAGTAAGCCTGCATTCAGGGAACGTAGTGATTCAGTTGGGTAATAAGTCATTATAAGCTCTTGAAGATTTGAAGGCGCATGACTATTTAGGACTTTTGTAAGTGAACGCAAAGACTGTAGTCTAGATTTCCCAGGAAGGCCAATATACTAAACAATCAACATTATTCACTATTTGTGCCATAATGGCTTAATGATACAGTACATGTAAATATGCATTTTCATACATCACCAGAAACTGGTACAACATTAACAATTTAACAGTCCACATCATTTATTTGGACAGCAATATAAACGGGCACTATATAGTGCTTGTAGGGAGTGATTTTGGACACAGTCCATGTTACTTTGCTGGGGTGGCTCAGATTATCTGCTGTTTCAGGCTGTGTGTGTTAAGCTAGTGTTGGATAGTATATCTGAATATGGTACAAGGCTAGAAAGAGGATGGGTAGTTGCATACAAGACCCTGAGTCTCTGTGAAGTTCGCTAATAGCAAACTAGAAGTGTGGCCAAGCCACCTACAATATCTGCTTTGTAGTCCCAACACAGGAAGCACTCTTTATTTATTTTCTGGCACAGGTGTAGAGTGAACACAGTGTGTGCAATGCTGCCACTGGCGGATAAAAAGTGGCAACACATTTGGATTTTGCAAACAGAAATAATATTACATTCCAACATATCATCCAAGTCCCCCAGGTAACAACTTCCTAATGAACATACAGCATGGAGAGTTAAGCAGCCAAAGAGCAGATAATTCCCTCGGGAGTTTTGGGAGACTAAAACTGAGCTTACATTTAGGTGAATATGTACCTACATTCACCAGGGTGATGGCAACATAATTCTAAAGACATGCTAATGTTACTTTGATTACTATAGTGCCTGTTTGCTGACAAGCTTGTCTTTAATTTCACATAGTGGACAAAAAAGTCAGGTACCACCGTGCTGCCACAGTTTCTGTGTAAAGCACTGCTACAGCATATCGTAAAACATTCTTTATTGTCACCAAAAGTATCACAGTGCTGTTTGTGTTTGTTTCACAGGGTGCACAATAAAAACAAAGTTTTTTCTGCTAGCTTTTAAGTTGGCCTGACTGTAATGTATGGCCTCACCAATGAAATCTCGCCTTCCACCAGAATGGTAGTTCCCCCTCTCCCAGATGAGAAAGCTGCACTGCAGTTTTGGTTGTCTTTGTTTGTCTGTGTGAGAGTATGTTCGTTTTAGTGTGTGTGTGTGTGTACATTAAAATGTGTGCAGAGCCGAGTAGATGTGGAGGTTTGAACAGTCTCACCCTCTGGCGACAGACAAAGGAGGAGAGGGAGCAGTTGAAGGTTGCGGACGAGAAAACAGCAAGACAAAAACCAAGGGGAAAGATCATAAAAACAAAGGATGGGCATGGATGTGATGTCTGTGTCTGTCCCACTCACACTCCAACAGAAGAGCTCGGGCTCTCCTTCACACTCTGGTTTCTATCACATGGCCTATAAACTGACGGTCGCTGACAGTCAGCAATAAAAAAATCACACATAAACACACACAGTAAACTAGCATGTCAGCAGTACTGTAACACCATGTTCCCCAAACCAAACCCTTTCTCCTCAGACCTGGACAGTCGTCTTCGTTACCCATTTTGTGTTTCCCTCTTCGATTTTGCCCTTTTGTTACTAAGGCAACCAAGCTTACGTTTGTTGAAGTAGTCTGCCCCTTTCCACTTCCCTTTACACACTCTAATTCATTTCTAATTCATTCATTTCACCATTGCCAAAGACAATTTTGTTGCCACTTGGCCAAACCACAGAGTATCAGCCCGACAATTACAAACTGCGGTTCCTTGTGGCTGGGCTCCGTACAGAGGACACAATTACAGAGTGCATTTTGAAGAGGCTGCCCTGTAAATGATCGAGTGGACCAACAGCAGAAGATGTGTGTTACCTTCACAAGGCTCAACCTTCTCTAAGAAATTAGTCTGGCTTTAGCAGATGGTGGCGATGCTTTGAGGGGCGGTTACTTCCTCTTGCTCTGTTGAAGAACAAAAGGCTTGGGGAAGCTGAAAAATGTACTTTAAAGTATATCAGATGCACCTCCCCATGTCCAGGTCTGTCTTTTTACTCCAGCAACTGCAGAGAAATATTGGCAATCTTACATAACCACATTCAAAGACAGGGGGAGGGAGGGAGGGAGGGAGGCAGTGGGAGAGAAAAGGAGAGGGTATGCAGAGGAAGATGGAGAGAGGGTCAAAGAAAAGTAGACCCGTATATGTAAAATTAATTCTTAAATCCAACATATGGTACAATTGCATACATTTATTGATCCATAAACCTACCACTCTGTATTTTCTATGTTTATGCAAATGCCTCTGGTCATGTCATCCACCTGCAAAGTGTGTGCTCTTACCTTTATCAGGGACTATAAACTAGAATGTGTACCAGCAGGATTTTCCATCCAAATAAAGCTTCTTCTCTATTCAAATAACTTCAACTGACCTCCACCCTGTTCTTTCCACTGGCAGGAATAGTGCACAAAGCATGACGGCATGATCTTGGTTTTGTTGTGTGCTTTGCTCGTCTGGATTTGTGTTTTTGCCTGCGAACTCTGCAACCTTGTTCTTCTTTGATCTGTGAGCTGGGAGATATTGTGGTCAGGTAGAAACACTTTCATCTTTATCTCTATCTTGCTCTCCGGGCTTCATCCACAGGCATTTTTCATGTTACGTGTTAACAATGAGCGTGCAGGAATGTCCGGCAGACAGGGACAGGGACAGGGGAGGATGGGAATTTTCTTTGTATTTAATAAGTCCGGTCTTGTAGAGGAAATTAAACTCTTGTTCTTTCTACTCCATCCATCACTCACACCTGCAGTCCCACAAGAAAAAAAAACATATGACCAAGAAGGATAGTGTGTCTGACGCTGATCGAAATGACCAACATGAAGTATGTGTCAACTTTGTCCCTAGCATGGCATTCAAGGTCATTTAAAGGCATTTATCTTTTATACTGAGTCATTGTCATAGCAGGCTGCATATATTATTTTCATATTTCCAATGTACATATTTAAACATTAGCCTGACGTTGTTGTACTTGCTGTTCCAACAATGTAGCATGTTTTGATGAATCAGTTCATCATTTGGCTTAAAAAAAATATGCATAAGTAGTGAATGTCTGTGTCAAACATGTTCATGACAAGACTCCCACAAAGTTGGTTTTTTGGGGGTTTTTTTTGTCAAACTATATGCTACTGAAAATCAAAGTTTCGGCCAGTTCAGACCTAAAGGTGGGGATTGTGGGAGGGTAACAAGTGTTTATGCTGAAGTGCACAAAAGCCCAAATAGTCAGTTTTGTAAAATGTAGTAACATCACACACACTTTGTACATTGGATCTATATTTTCAGGTATGGTTCCTTTAAATGTGCAATGGCAGAAAGTGACATGTGACGTTCCTATGTGAATGTGCTTCATATCTGTGCCAACATCTCCATCAACTCTTAAGCCAATAGGTGCTGAGATCTGTTAAGCATACTTACATATTTTCTTGCATTACCTTTATTTGTTGCCTCTGTGACGAGGTAGTAAAATGTAATGCTGTCAGTGAGGGAATTTACTGTGCTGAACAGGTCATTAAATCACTTTAAGTACCACTCATAATATCTATATTCTGCATTATGTCATTCTTTTTTAACTTGAAATGCAAGCAGTGCTTCATTTGGGTAGCGTGTAGATTTCTTTTTCACAAATGGACGTGCTGTCTAGAGAACACGTGCAAATCACTTCAATCTTACATACTAGATCATATTTTGAATTTTTATATCAAGAATGACTGATTAGCTCATGTGGTGTTCATGCTGTCTACCATAATGATTTTTCTTCATACATGGCCTATAACTGGCATTCTTTGTTTGAATCACACTCCAACTGCACGTCGGGTCTACGCTCTACTAATTGTAGTATAATTTATAGTATAAATAGGTTGAGCTTCTATTAATGTAATGTAATGTAATGTAAACGTATCTCACGTGCCCTGCTACTTGCACAGTCAAACATATCGCAAAGGAATGAATCACATTGCAGGTAGAGAAATGAAACTCTTCTCTGCTTAATGACACTGTCCTGATCGCATTAACACTTGCCAAGCTGATAAAAGGTGTATGTATCTTTAATTATTCATTTAACAACTACATGTTGAACAAAACCCTGTAAAGACAAAGTTTCCTCACATCGAAATGAGTTTGATACGACTAGCTCTCCATGTGGACGGGGGGCTTTGTCAACGGTAATTTGGCTCAATGTGCTTTGCTGCACAGTCCCTATATTAGGCACTCAGGTGTGCACATCACTACACAAACACTGCTCCACTTGATCGTGCAAGTGTGCAGAATGATGGTGGTTTGAGAAGAGCTCCATTATTTAATTACATAGAGCAGAACAAAATGAGATCATCAAGACTTCAGCCAAAATCACTGATGTGTGAATTTTTCTTTCTTAAGTGAACATCTCTAAAGCAGCCAGAGTCCTTTTAAAACATATGCAATAACTCCAATTTCATTTCATCTAATTCTGTAAAACCGGCCAACTGCAGCAAAATGTAAAAGCTTGAAGGGAAGTGTAAATGGCCTTTTACTCCATGTAGCATGAAAGAAATGTAAGCAAACAGGTGGTTACAGAGGGCCACCTGGATGACCTTCTTTACCACCATTGAAACCATGCTGACATGTCATCTAGGAATGTCATAGGAAGGTGTGTGTATGTGTTCCTGCTTACACCTTTGTAATGTCTTATAGCGTTTGACAAATACCTCTCAGTCCGTGGGTGTCAGGCTGAGCTTTACAAGGACGTAGGAGTCCATTTGTGCAGGTGGGTGCGCCGGTGCTCCGGCACTGACATGTAGTCCGTTAATAGCAGTGCGTGTGATGTGGACGGAGCGGGTGAATGAGACATCCAGCTGACTTTGCTGTATGTGTTTGACACCGAGGCAGCACACAGTGTCACTGGTAGAGACAGCTCGACCATTGATACCTTGCAGGAGACGTTTCATACTGTCACATAGAGTAAAGGAACCTGGAGGCACTCACGCACCGTCCTGTACAGTCACACGTGTCTATTTGTACATATTTAGACAATATTATGTGTGCAATATATACAGTATAACGTGTGTCCTTTGACTTTATGAAGTGGTTGATAAACGCATTTGTAAAGTTTGTAAAAATGTTTATTTCCAAAATCAACTGATAGTGATTTCTGAGTATGGTACCAACATTGATATTGAACAATAAGCCTAAGGTGTACTGTATATCTGCTCATAATTAAGAAAAGATAGGAAAAAATCTCTCAATATTACACACTGCATCATCCTCCAAAACGACCATGAAGATGTACAACTTGAGAACACTCTAAAGTAAAGTTAGAGTATATTGATTGCCGCCTTCGAGGCTGGTTTCAGTATAGTCATAAGTCCCCTTCTGCATAATTTCAGGAAGCCCTTGGACCAATCTAATGACTTAAAGTGAACAACACTTTTTGCAGAGATGCTTTTTGTCCTTTTAAGTAAGTCTTATCACGCTGATGTACAATCAAGTGTTCAATTTTCTGATCAGTTAGGTCTTAATTAGTTATTTAATGCTATTACAACAGGGTGAAACAAGATTGACAGCTGAATTTTGCACGTAATTGGGTGGGAGCCTGTATGGGCGCGAACTGGATACTAACATTCATCCCTATAAAGTATGGCTCCAAATAATGACCCCAATGCTGGTGATGATGGAAGCGCTCCTGTCGTGGATATTTTTGGCTTCATTTTTTCTAAGGCATGAAGTGTGGCGCGTTTTCCATCGTTATTTATCTCAGACTATGTAGTCTCGATGAAAATGATTCTCTGCTTGTTTTATATATGTTTCATTCAAGGAGGATACGCATAATTTGTATGTACAGAGAAAAAAACACTGTATAGCCCAAGTGCTGCATCATATCTGCCATATCCTGTTTTTCCCCATAAAATAAAGTTCATCCATCTATCCATTTTAGCCTTTTAGGGGTCGCAAGGTCCCAGCATCATCGGGCGAAGGAGGGGTACACCCTGAACAAGTCGCCAGTTCATTGCAGGGCTGACATATAGATGGGCCAACTGAATGAATAAAACAACATACAGTGACTGTGTGATTAAAAATGTGATTAAAAAAAGACAGACCCGCCTCTGTATCCAGTGTGTGAGCAAGACTCACTCCCTGAACCTTGGGTTCTTAGGGTCAAAATTAGACATTACAATATTTATTTATTTGTTTATCTATCATATTTTGATGGAGTTTCCTGAGTTGCTTTGATCGCCGGATTCGCCTGACACTTCATCTGCTGATCTCTGGTTATTGAGGCATGAGGACTACCCTGAGAGCTCGATCTGTGATCAGTCACCTGATCTCTCCTTCCTTCCATTACTTCCCTCTCTCATCTCTCTGACCCGTCAATAGAGGAGGATGTGGAGGAGGAGACTTAATGAAGGCCAAGGTAGAGAGTGCTCTTGATTGGAAACAAGCTTTTCTGATTAACCTGGCACCAACCAACAGTGGTTGGGAAGGGATCTGCATGGATAATTAATTATATTAGATTGATCCTGGCATCTTCCTAGTTATTCATTTTGCCATAACACTAAAAGTCAAACAAAGAATTTATCATTACGGTTTTATTTTCTTGAAAGAAATATCTATTTGAAATTCACTATGAGATTTGCAGTTGTCAACAGGTTATTGCTTTTATCATGAAATTCAGTTCATGATTATCGGATTGCAGCTAAAATATTGAACCTGTTTTTATCAACTCAATCACCCACAACTGAAAAGCGTTTGGTATGTTTTTAATGGCAACAAAATTGACTGCAATTTGTAAAGCAGAGTCTGTTGACCTTTGATTTTGTAATGGACCAAGCACGGCAAGGCACAAGGTATAAGGTGCAGTATAAGGTGCAGTATAAGGTGCAAAAATAAGGGTTTTATTTACCCAAGAGAGGGAGAAAGGGGTAAACAAACCAAGGTTCTGTACAAAAATGTGTTTAAAAAAAGAAACATTAATGGGCCCGAATACATAAAAACAAACAACTCAACTGTAATGTAACTAAAAATCCAAAAAAAAAGCTGCACAACTGAACAAATATGTACATACCTGCCCAATACAAAAACCAATGAAGGGTAATTAACTAGTTAAGTTTAAACATATAAACAATTGTTTTTTTAACAAAAATAATTACCTCCATTTGAAACAAAGACAATAAGACTTACTTACTTTGAAATGTTACCACCACACAAATAAGTACTCTTTCTGACTTCTCCCAAGAGATGGTATATAGTCCATTCTTCCCCCCTCTGCTATTTAGTTCAATCCAAAGGAGATGCACTCTCTTTGCCAGTTTGCCAAAGGAAGCCAGCGCCAGGTGAGGCCAGACCAACAGGAGGACAGAGGAAAGAACAGCAAAAAACAAATCAGATACCTTTACAACGTAACTCGAGATGCGTGCATGCAACTTAAATACAATGTGATGTATCAAAGAAATGGCTAATAAAGGTTAAAGTAATATTAATGAACAAACTCTATGTGTTGTCTTTATGTGGTCTTCTATATGTATTTGATGTGCTAAACAAAGGATCAGCTACAGGGCATGTAAGATGAGCTCAGTGACGTACTTATGTGAACTTCCACTCCCTGGGACTAACCAGCCCTAAATTCAAAGTGCTCAATGGGTATAATATTTCTTAAAAGTAACTACCCTGTAATGTGCGGCCGGTCATCCACCTAAAGGCCTCCCGGCCTGGAGAAACACCACAAGAGCAATCAGAGTCCAGCGCACCACTAACTATACGTGTACCTCATCCTTCATCCATGCTGGTGCCCTGTGGGCCGGACGGCCGCTTTGATGGATCCCCTGTTCACTCCGAAGCTCTGTCAACTTTGCAACCACCCTGCTCCCATCAGCTCTGCCACATCAGTCATACACACAACTCTACGGCCATTATTTCTCATTACCTCCCATCAGGGGACAGAATTATTCATTCAGTGTATCATATGGACAAGAAAAATAGACGCACATGCACATACACACACATACACATACAGTCACGCGGCAGGACAATCTGTTAAAATCTAACCACCATTTTGCCACGTAAACAAACTGCACACCAGTTGGCTATTTGTCTCTATTACAGGTGAGGAAGGCCGATGAATTGTTGTCTGGACTAGTTTGTCCTTCCACTGCTTCTCATCGCCATGGGTACAGGAGGTCACGTGTGTGTGTGTGTGTGTGTGTGTGTGTGTGTGTGTGTGTGTGTGTGTGTGTGTGCGGTGTGTGTTACATCACTTCTCAGAGGACAGCTGATTGCCAAATTCAGAGGAACACAGGGTGTTCTGACACCAATATTAACACGCTATTTGATATTCACACACAGGCAAATGCCACAGGCACACACACTCACACACACAAAGCAGCTTATATTTCCATTCTGTCACCCTGCTCTCTCAGAACCACACACCTGCATGAGGTTTGAGTGTATTGTAGCCACATTAATTCCCTGTTTCCTTGTGTCTCTACAGATTATATTTACAGCAGGTGTTTGTGAAGGTGCATTTACCACTATGTATATATACTGTATCCCTTTAAAGAAGAAAATGTTAAAGGCTATTCTGCCCTGCCACCTAGTGGTGTACTAAGACCATTTTTTAGTGCTGTACATAGCGTACAAAGATTTCACTAACGCGTTGGTGAAAAACAAGCTCATTATCCCCTTCCCATTAAGAACCCCCACCCCTGATAACATAATCCTAATGTGTGATTCAGTCACCACTTCAACATGCTCTCCTGTACTGTACTGTTCTTGAGTGGGTGTAATTATCATCCCAGCCATTATCAGTAATTAGTTAAAATAAGACCAGAGGTGAGTATAGCTTGTTTAGCTTAGCTTGAACTGTGTATTACTTGTGCCTCCAAGGTAATTAATACGTGTAGTTGTGGATCCTGATGCATTCTGGGCGCTGACTATCTCTTTCTGTCCTCACACAATTGATATCTGAAATCTGTCCAGGTAATTCTCATGTGAGAATGAGTCAAGGGGTAGCTGGTCAGGGCTTGTTCATGTGATTAATGGATCTCTTCATGTCCAAAGGGACTTTCCCTTTAATCATGCACATATCCATGCAAGTTAGAGATCACAGTCGGCTGCAAAGTAGCATCCACAGGACGGGCAACAATTCAGAGCTTTGTTAGGGCCTCCCTGTCTTTCACTATGAGTCACCCTGCACGGTCTGTACAGCGTGGGGAAATGACCAGGCAACATAAGACATTGTCTTTTTCACCAGTTCCTGTCCAGCATGCAATCTCCAGTATATTTATCCCACCCTTTGCTCATACACTACCTAGGACAGCAGTTTCCTTTCGAGAAAACATTTAATTTACCGTAAACATTTATCTCCCCTTAGCAGAGAGCTTGCAGTGGAGATGGCTCTTCTAGATGTGTGTGATTGAATTGGAAGCAAGAGCTGAGGCTTCATCCACACCAGCATCAGAACATTGTTGGAGGAAACACAGTAGTTGTGGTTACAGCTCTGAGAGGGAGTCATATATGGGATAACAGATGCTCAATCATTGTCATAAATAATTAATTCAATATGCACATTACACTTTTTTGTGATGCATTACATGTTTGGGTAATTATGCAAGTAAGTTTTTCAGTGTGGCCGGATTATTTTGGATTTAAAAGGTTTCTTTGGCTCAGATTGTGAATGAGAACATAACAAGCCTCGCAGTGGGCCTATAGAGCATTTAAAGCACAGTGGATATGTAAATCTTCACCTTGTCTTTTTTTACTGTTTTTTTCTGCCAAGGCGTGAGGGAGCGTCTTCCATTACCCCCTGTCAAGCTGTCACCACCTGCACGCATGTGTGTGTGTGTGTGTGTGTGTGTGTGTGTGTGTGTGTGTGTGTGTGTGTGTGTGTGTGTGTGTGTGTGTGTGTGCGCGCGTTTGTGATGCAGAGCAACAGAGATGAAACACAGCTCAAATCCTCATCCACTTACATCTCTGTCCCACTTTACATACGGGTGTTCCCCCTCTATTCGTCTGGTTTTCCGATTTGAGATCCCCCTTTAGATGAAAATAATGATATGTACTGTTACAGCAGCGCAACAGCAAGGTCATAGGATAAATTGAAATAATCTTCCACCTTGTTTGCAAGCAGGAACAGCTGTGGGTTGTGTGAGTGACACGCTGTTTGAAAACTAGAAATATTCTGCGCTCACTTCCTCAACTGTCATATAAATAGATTGTGACTATTTTGGAGATACCATTTCTTTTTGTCTTTTGTTATGCTTCTTATGAATGATCATAAACAGAAGGGGTCAGTACAGTGAGGTTTAGAGCAGAATTATGTTATGTTTACTGTTGTTGATTTTACAGTTTACAATAAATGCATTGCCTACAAGCATGCAGAGACCATGTTTGTCCACCAGGAGGAGTGGGTTCATAGCTGTGCAGAGAAGTTCCTGTGCTCCAGATCTAATTATTTAGTGCTTAGGCTCCAGATGTCAAGATGGCCACAATGCTGGCATTGAGCGGACACCAGCAATTCCCCAAGAGCCTCTAAGCTGCTAACAACATCAAATAGTTGTCCGTTTACCCTCAACTTCTCTGGATGGTTAATATTTCCACTGTGTCACTGAACCAGTTGCCTCTCATGTAAACACGTACGTGCAGAATTCCTGTCTAATCACATTAGAGGCCAAAAAATAAAGACAGAAACAGAAGAACCTTGATAATATCAAATACAAATCAACAAATGGAATTAAAATGAGTGTGAGATCATGAGTAACATGTAGATTATCTTAATTTTTAATTTTTGCTATAATGTTCTTGTATGTCATGTTTTCATATTTGTAGACAGACAGTAATGTGCACTACTGTGCAAAAGTCAGCCACCATTAGGTTTGTTGTTTTATTGATGTTGTAATGTAACTTTATTTGGATGCAGTCTGAAGAAGCCTGTATAGGAATGGCCTTTGTGGACGGGTAGCAGCCAAGAAACCAATTTTTCAGGAGGGGAACAGTGTGAAAGATATGATATAAGATTTATGGAGTGACGACGTCAGTGTGTAGAAGCCAAATTGTGTGTCTGTGTTTTAAATTTTGTGGATATTTATTTTTCAGGTTGTTTCTTATTAAAGAGACGGAGAAATGAACATTGATGGTCAGTGAAAGCTGGTGAAGACTTTTGCATGAAACACAGCCTACTGTGACAAATACTGTCTCCCTGTTAGCAGCAGATGTACCTTAAGGTCAAAATCCTTTCCATCACTGACTCACTAAGCTCATTCCTCTGATACATTCACCTCAGTTCAGCGGTCAGGAGCTGATTGATTGAACACTAATCCACTTGTTCTGCAGTAGAGATTAGGACACTAATTTCGAATCCAGCACACTGTAGGATGCTCTAGGGCAGAAAGGGAGGAAGGTTTTCCTGTCCATTTGATTCAGGTTTGACAATTTTGTAGCTCTAATCTCTTTTTTCATGCTCAGTTGCACGTGGGCCGAACATCAGGGACATTTTTCTTACCAGTGAGCTCTGTCAGCTCCTTCAGTGTGATGCTGGAGATTTCAGCGTGTTTCTCCCTCAGAGAGCCTGATCTTTCTGGGTTGCTGACAAAACCCCTAATAATTATGGTCATCCTTCTTTCTTACTGTTCCCATTTCAGTGCTTCTTTTTCCCTCACCATCCTTCAGTTTCTCAGTCACTCCGCCTCCCCTTCTTTCTTCACGTCATTTCGAGGCGCTTCCTGATTTCAATCAAACCATTTCAGTCGTAGTTTGTGAAGGGCCTCAGTCAATCCTCACAAGGAGCACAGCATTATAGCCTATGTTTTGTAGAGGATAAATCCATATGTATGTACTTTTTTTTTTGGGGTGGGGGGGTAATCTCTCTGAGCTTTGTAAATCAGCAATGCTGAATCAGATTATCAACTGGCACAGTACATACTGAATTGAAATCCATCCAGGAGGAGCATTTAGAGGAAATGGCTTTTGCCCTGTTAACCTTAGAGCTCCATTCATTTCAGATGCTCTCATAGGAAATCTTTTACAGTGGACAGAGCTGGTGTGATGGTCAGTGAAAAATAGGTATAATGTTTATAAAAGCTTCATAGCTTGCCTTGCACCACTCTGCCAAATTCAGGAGACACACACACTCAGATAAACTGTCTGTGTGCAAATGTCTAACAGAGCACACTGCACAATGCACTTATTCACTTATGTGTGCATGTTTGATTGTTTCATACAGTGCGAGCATTTAAAGTAATGACACCCACAGTGAAACATAGCTGAGTGAGTGTTCCAGAGTCATTCAATGAATTGACAATCAACACTTTGTCTAATGTATCAGACTTAAAGCAGTGAGTGGAATTTTAATCCCCTGATTTTTAATCCTACATTGTTGTGTGTTGCCTGTCATGCACAAAACAGACACAACTGTGTCCTTTGCCTGAACACATTTAAGTTACAGTATGGTTCTGTGTCCTGGAAAAAGAGCCCATAAAAAAATATCAAAGTGTTTTCTTCTACAAGTACATGCAACAATACATATTTACTAGGATGCAAACCAGCGAGCAGCGTGGGATGTAAAATAAAAGGCCTCTGGTGAGAGGATAAGCACTGGATGATCATGTGACTGTAATTGTAATCAGTATGGAAACCATTAATCTAATTTAATCTGTTTGACAATATTATATGAGATCCAAACTAGCATTTTTTCTTCCTCTTTTCACTTCTTTGGTGCAAATCGGCT
>KV751334.1:9077071-9156628 GCA_001698575.1 Mola mola | reverse complement strand
CCGCTTTATTTCTGCACTGCCGTTAGTTTCATAATGAAGTCATAAAAAATATACTCTGTTTGTGTATGCGCTAAAAATGGGGACAAACAATTGAAATCACTTGCCTTCTTGTGCTTCATTCACATGGTAGACAGCAGAGGGCGAGGTGACAACTCCTGGCCGACACGGAAAACAAAAAACAGTCCGACAGAACAGCAGGAAGGCAAGACAAAGCACGTATGACGATATGTTGCTATGGTGATGTGTTATTGTTTGCAAAGTATAGAACAAAATGAAATTAAAATTATTTTGTGTCTATTATTTCCAGAATTTCACGTGGTTGTAAAATGCAGCTTTCTCTTAATTTTACGTTACAAACTTAAAACAAATATGAAATTACCCCCAAAATATAAGATCCTTTGTTTCCAGCATGGACAAGGAAAGGAGAGCTGCACTTGTTGTGCCTTGTACATCTTTGTCTAAAATGGAGATGGCAACTACAACAAAAAAGGCTCATATGGGTTCATCCACAATTGGAATGCTGATTGGCTGCCACATATCAGTTTTTTTAGTCACATCTCAGTAGGTTTTCAGGCTCTGACCAAACAACTTCTTATCATCGATTTCAGCCTAAATGTGACGTTTGCGGGGCTACGTAACATCTGGTTGTAAATGGTCAAAAAAATTGGCAAAAAGTTACAATTTTTTAACTTTTGACTGCATTACCGGTATCTTTTTTCCGGCCCTCTCACATTTTACCGCCCTGCTCTCATCCACTAAATGACATCAAGTTTCTCTCAATTCAAGATTACATCACAATTCTTTATACTTGCTATAACAGTTAATACTCTTCATACCTGAATTCTTTCCTTTCGTTTGACTTTGTCTCATTCCCTCTTAATGTAAACTGTGCTATTTCACCTTAAAGCAGAATGTTACTCCTGAGGTTGGTCCCATTCTCCAAAGAGAGTTACAGTGTCAATGAATATCCCTGTGATATCTCCATCACGATGCTGATTAGCATGCATTCCCTGCGCTCTGTGTTCCCATTTAATCAGCTTAGTCAGGGACAGTAGAGTGAACCTCCTGATTGATTTCATTATCCCCACTATCTGTACATAGGAATGAGATTGCTATTGTTGACAGTGCAAAATAAAAAGGGTGATTAGGCAGATACGTTTGGGTGTTCATCAAGTACTATAATAGTGTCTTACAAGCCTGTTTGCAAACACTTTGTTGACCCTGTCAGGGCGATTCCAGAAAAAGGGCAAACAGTGCGATGAGCAATGTCATCATCATCATTATTATCAGCATATTTTGCTCACTTTGTGAAGGCCATCAAATCTAACTCCGCAGAAGTGGACCGCATCGGATTTGGCACGAGTTAGCACTTTTCAGTCGCCCACCATCACCTTGTGTCAGGGAAGTGTCTAAACAGAGACACACATATGCATCCCATAGTTGCATCATATCAAATGTTTTCCAGTAAAGGTTTTTTTTTAAATCACAGCTACATACAGGACCATATCCAGCTGCGAGGGACACGCAAACTGAAGACCAATAATAACAAATGTATCAAACTAAACAAAGACACAAATATTCAGGCAGTGATTATCAGTAAGGTGAGTGGGGATGTATGCAACCTGAAATGCAAGAACAAAACTCAAATGTGGGGAGGGGGGGGTGGGGACGACAAGAAATGGAGAACAAAAGGTGTTTTTTTGGACACTGTCATTGGTGGATTGCAGAAGGAAAGCAGAAATCCATGATCATCAGCAATGACACTGACTGCTTATTTCATTCATGATGTGTGTCATAGTACATAAAAACACCACACGGACATGATAACAAGGTCAAAAAGGAGATTTTCATGAGCTGGCCTTTAATGAAGAATCTGGCAAGTTGCAAAGTAAGCAGGACTAATTTAAATTCCATATGGAGTAAAACTCAGATAAAAGATTGGAGTTGGTGGATACACGATGAAGATGACAACACTAACTTGGAGCTAGAAACAGCACATGACAAATGTATTAAAGTTTAGTCAAAGCCATGTTTTTTTTTAAAATTCCTAACCCCAACCATATACAGGTATGGGTGTGGATAATGCAAAAAACCAACATTGAAATACTTCTGCACAGTAGAAAAAGGAAAGAATTCATGCAGCATTTCACATTTAAAAGTCCGGTGTGTAGTATTTAAGATTACTTATTAGCAAACATATAATATAATCTTCACATTTATGTTTAATTAGTTTAATCAAAAACCATCATCTATATGCAATCTTAGAATAATACATTTGTAGTTACATGGGGGTACTGAAAGGGATATCTTGCACCACATGTTACTACAGTAGCCAGAAGGGACAAAAAGGCTTGGAAACAGAGAAGCTACACTTTTCCATCCTGTGGTATTTTCTTAAAAAAAAAAATAAAAGGAAGAAGACTAAATCCCTAAGCAGCTCTCTGTGGGAGTCACTCTATTCTTTCTCTCCCTTTCTGTCTCTCATTCCACCTCTCACTCTCCAGCTCGCTCCCTCTCTTCCCTAGTTGTCTGAAAAGGTCATTCCCACCTGGCGCGGCACCCAGAGTGAACTGTCCAATCCCATCGGTCATTGTGCTGGAGTGAGAGAGAGTGTTTGTATAGCAGCCCCTTTAGGGCATTTTGTGAAGATATTAAATAGATAAATGTATCTGAATTGAAGGATGTGGTTTCGGATGTGGAAGAGCAATATGCTAAAGCACATCACTTCTGTGGCCAGCGCAGGAACGTTACCATTGACACGCATGTAAAATCTTTATCTGCTATACTGTGAAATACAGAGCGGCTTACATAGTCATGATCAGCCAAATCAGCAGTGTGGCTGCATACACAGATCCATTTGTCAGCATGATAACCTACTGCAAGATCCATCCGAGGCTGGGTCGTCATTTTTTGTACACTATTAGATATTCATGAAATCTGGAGCTGATTAGATTTCAGGACATCAGGACATCATGCCGTCAGGGGCCATTATACTTCAAATAAATAAATAAATGAATAAATATAATCAGTCATGTCTCCATTACTGTGAATACAATCTAGGCCTACACCAAATGAATTGCAAATTGAGCAGGATATCACTTTAGTGGCTCCCTGACCCTTCCTTGCCGTAATGCTGCGTTTGCCACCTATGCGGTTTTTGTGTGGACATCAGAGGTATTTGGGGATACAGCCACGTGCCCAGGTTACCACTGAGTTTAGTCAATAATAGTTTTAGATAGTATTGGCAGCTTAATTTGTTGAGAAAGTACTGAATTAAATACACATTTGCACAAACACACATCGCTGTTAGTTCAATTTTCAAAAATGCAGCTACAGCAATCAACTGTGCTATGATGAATAGTGAAGTTGGCAAAAAATAACGGTCTTGTATGCATCTGTGTGTGTGTATGTGATTAATAGTTATGGCCTTGCAGCCAGCTTACCTACGCTCAAGCACATGTCCACCCTCACACACAGACTCATTGTACTAATGAGCAAGTTGAATCATTGTGTTGTCACAGCTGCTGTTATGAGCAAACACAGAGGTCAGGGGACATTAAGGTTTGGTTGTGACTTAGCCAGTAGCAATGAACTGTAGACGTCGACAGCAAAATAATGAATTATACCTGAACGGTCGAGTTAAGGTTACACAGTTTGACTACATTATCAGAGCTGTTGGTTGAACCGTGCGTGTGTGTGTGTGTGTCATCATGTAATCTGTTGTCCGGATGACGTGTACTTCCCCATACAAACACAGGTAGTCACGCATTGACAGGTCACTGCTCCAATCACTACTGTTTCTAAATATCAGCTGTGGTGAGGACATTTATTAGGAAGGGCCTTGTGCTGTTTAGCCTCTGACACAATCAGCTGTGACCTTCATATGCTGTGCAACGGATGCATAATGCACGGATGATTTTCTGCAGCCCTCAGCACTCTCTCTGTGTCAGGGTGGCCAACAAAGCCTGAGCACTTTTAACAATGTACATTTTGAAACACATTAGAACCCACAGCGAACAACAGGATTTAGTGTCACGTATGTAAATATAAATTTGTTTTTCGGTCTTGATCAGGTCATTTGTTTTTCACAGTTTTTCTCCTGTATGTTTGGCCTGGTTCTTTGGTTTCTTCTCTCGGGGGTTTTCCTTGAAAGCAATAGAAACCGGGAGATGTACAGTTATTGTTGATGCTAAGACATAGATGAGCCCAGTGGCCCATGGGCAGAAAGTGCAAATATGTCCAAAACTATGGAGGTTAAAGTTAATTCATGAATAAGTCTTACGGAACTGAGCAAAGCAGACTCCTTCTGGACAAGTAAGGGACTTATTCACTTTAGTTCCACAGAGCAATAAATATGTGAAGCATTAAGTTGTGTCAGGTCAGAGTATGTACAGTAAAACAAGGTATTTATGGTTTGTTCCTTAAAAAACACTTCACTGTTTATATTTTATCAGTCCTGAAGGTGTAAACGTCATTTTCACAAAGTGACCTGTTCCATTAAAGAAATACAATTAAAATATGTGGCGTTCACTTGGGGGTACAATTTTATTTATTTATCTATTTTTGGGCGGATTTAGTTCGAGTTTTGTGTGTGTGTGTGTGTGTTGAGTTTCTCTCTTGACGTTGGTGGTATTGCAAGGGATATGCTGAGGAGGGGCCGGTTGACAAACCCTGAAGATCCAGTTTTGGCTATCTCAAACATGGCTCTCAATGTTATCTTGTTGACTCTAACGTTCTGCTTCAGGCTTGTTCTATTTCCTTGAAGAGGGGGGTTTTGTGCGTCATTTGACTCTTCTTCCACATAAAATCAACAATGGAGACCTTTGAAGAATATAAAGAGCTTATACTGTATTGGCATTGAAGCGAAAAGCAACACTATTACTGCAAATTAACTAGGGAATGGACACTTCGTTCCCCACAAATAGTGTCTGTCTATCAAAGACAGAAAACCGGTAGTGTTTTATTAGGGGCATAAAGTGGGAGAACATTTTAATTCCAGTCCTTTGAATGAATGATACTCACTGGCATCAGTGTAAAGTAAAATGGGTACACGTAACTGGCTTTTTTCCCAGGAATAGCCATCAACGTGAATTCCGCTGTCTGTAGCAGAGCCGATTCCAGCTAAATCAACTTACTGTCATTGACAGATGGCATGGACCAAACCTCTGCTCCAGCAAAAATTATCCAGGTCTCAGACAAAGTCATACAGCTCTATAAGTCCTTTCGCACCTCATGCTAATTTTAGCATGATGATAGGCGGCTCCCTGTTACCAGTCCTTGATTCCCTGACTCACCATAATGTAAGCCTGGCCTTCAACCGCTCTACCTTCTCTCCTCTGATCAAAGATTATCTTTATCTGTCACTCATCTGTCCCTGTTCATTAGATGTTACACATTGCCTGGTCTCGCAACCTTTAAAATGTTATTTTATCCTGTCAAACCCTTCAAACCCACCAGCTCTAGGCTATTAGAATGAATGCAGAAGTGTGTTGTTCATTATTACAGGGGGCTTGCCCGACCCACATTTTATTTCAAACACATCATGCACCTTCTTCTGATTATTAATCTCATGCACAGTCCCCTGTCCCTCATAATGTCCTGTCGCACTGCAGAGATCATTAATTGAAACACCTGCCCTGTGGTTATGTATGTGTGTCCTCTAAACCCAAAGTCTTTCTCTTCTCCATAATATAATGTACCTCAGTGTCCGAGCTTTCGTTCCTTTTATAATGAAGATGATTTTCACTGTCCCATTACTCTATTTTAGGTGTCGTCAGCAATGTCACATATCCAGAGTCCAAAACATCACTTCATCACATCCCCTTCAGTTCAGATTCTTGCCTCTATTTGTTTTTCTTCTTTTTGTCTTTGACTTTCTCCTCTTATTTGATGCATCGCTGTCTTCTTGGTAACATTCGTCTTCGGCTTATTTTAGTGCTTGTTTGTTTTTTGTTTCTTTTGTTTTTTTGTATAAGATTTATTGGATCAGTTGCTCTTCCTGGGTGGGCAGAATAGTGGATCAACATTTATTTGTATGTGTTGTTTTGTCACCGTCAGCAGATTCGCTCTCCTTGTCTCATTTGTCATTGAAGTGTTGTGCTAGTTGTCTCTCCCCTTTATTATTCAGGATTACTTTTTATTATTATCTTTTCAATACTAATTTTAAACCCTTTCTAAAATGGTCCTCTGATTTGTGTGAGCTGCTTTCTGATGTCTGACTCCCTGGAGCTTTGCACATGGGCGCTTTGGCCTTACTAATAGAGGGGAGAGCTTTACTCATTTCCTTGCTCATGTCTCTGTAAGGTGGACTTCAGGCTGCACTGCAGGCGATTCCTCCTGCATCACTGTCCTACACTCCATGTTCCCTACCCGACTTTAACCTACCCCTGACCTCTAGCTCCCCTTATTCTGCCTCCCTGTAGCGGTTTCCTCAATACTCTTCGTCAACGTCTTTCTTCACTCTGGAATCTATCTGTTATCCATTTTATTCCACATCCATCCACCCAACCCTCACATGCACATCATTAATGAGGGTGGACGGATTGTTGGGGGTTGCCCTCGCCTGTCCTTGGAATAAGGTGCCTTGTGCATCCAAGATTCCCCTCCCGTCTGTTGCAGAGTACAAAGTTAAGTCAATAAAAAGAGCGGTCACCTCCTTAATGTATAGCTATAAGAATGATCCATGTTAATACCTCAGGTGCAAACCTCACCCGTGTCACCTCGGCTTCCCGAAAGCTTACAGTGGCATCATCCACCAACACTATTGCATGCATATGTACACTCCTGTTGCTCATCTAGCTCAGTTGTACCATCTAAGAATGACTGGACGGGTCCCCACTCATAGCAGCGCTGACAGCATTCGCTCATCTGTCACACAATCTTTAGTAGTGGCACGTGGTTTTGCTCCAGCTCAGCCAACCTGCGAGTATACCTGCAAATTGTAAATCTAGGCATTTTTCCAAAGAGTGAATGAGCTCAAGTTCGCAGATGGAGAAACAGCTTCATTCACACAAGGACGTGGTGCTCGGCCATATATAGCATTGATGTCACAGCCTCGTATTTTTTTATTTATTTATCGTATTAGCAGCACATGGCCCACAGTTGGGGGCCTCTGTAGACACGCACGGACACACATAATCACACACACACACACATAGGTGTTTAAACATGCATCCAGGAGGCAGGAACTTGGGATGTCACATTCCCAGGATGTTTTAGAAGATGCATGAGTTGGGGAGCTGTTCCCCACCTTCCTGCCTGGAGATCCTCCTCCCTCAGCTGAGGGCAATGCCGACTACCTCAGCAATACGCAGACAGTAAGTGGGACACTGTCCCAAGCCTCGGAGAGCAGAATTAATGGTGTCATTTGTTATCAAGAGAGGGGTGTATGGAAATAAACACTGCTTTGTTTTCTCTCTGCTGTGTATACATGTGTGTTTGGTGATTTAAGACCAATATCTTTAAACCAACTTGTATAAAGCAGCCATAATATGTTTGCTTGTGTGTCTTTGCCACTGCAAGTCACTCTTGTTACAGAGGTTTTTATCTTTTACCCAGTTGTCCTACTCATTCAACTGGATATATGGGGTGAAATGGTTATCTCGCTTCCTATTTTGTGAGATTCGACAGCACTGCATGGGCCTGTTGAACACAAAGTAAAGAGGAATCTATGCTTTTCTTATTTTAGACCACTTTAGTTTAGCACAAGTGCTCTCTGGGTTCACTTCTTTATAATTTTTACAAGATTCCATCTCCATTATTAGCAGCATATTTAAGACATCCATCATAAGACTGAGTATGATCACATACCTTTTGATATTTAAATGAACAGTTCTTGCGTTGATCTGAAGATTTTCCGAACAGGAGACGGGCCACTGAATGATACATTCTGGTAAGAAATGTGATCGTGGTCAGCATACAGTCTTCCTCAAAGTGAGGTAGCGACACTACGTGAGCCTTGGCAACTTTGGTGTGGTGTGTTTCTTGCTCTAGAATTTAAATGGAAAAACAGTTTCTTAATTTGAGTTTACATCTGCTACCTGTTTAATTGTGAAATGAGGTTTTGATACGTTAGTTACACAGTTATAGCGTCCATTTCTGTCTCAGTGTCAGAATCTGTAAACTTGTAGTGAGGAGGTACTTTTAGACAGTATTCCTCCAATATAGACTTTCAACAGAAAGGACAGAAAATAAAGGCAGCCTTGTGCAAGATTCTCAGTTGGGTCAGGATTAACCAACCAGAAGAGTTTCTAGAGATCTTCAAATCTTTGATCATTATCTCTGTCACCACTGTGCTGTTTGCAGAGCACAGACACTGTACCCGCTGTCATAACCAACTTCACTAATACTTGACACTGATATATGAAACCCCAATAAAGGAAATCTTCCAAAACAATCCATCTTTTGTGATATCTGTCCCCGGGCCACCTTCTCTCATTTATGAAATCCAATGTGAGGAGATCTGAAGTTATTCGAGGGCAGCACTACCATTTAATCTACACAAGTCACACCTTCTGACATCACAAAGTCAATTGTGCCATAAAACTCTGATGACACTGTGAAATAAATTCTACCTGTAGTCATTTTCTTTACAAAGTCCATTGCTGGGGGTTAGGACCTCATAAGGTCTTACCGAGACATTCATTTGGGAAGCCAATCACTGAAATAATTTGAGGAGTTCTCCGCCTGTTCCTGGAGGAAGAAATTATCATCATTAAACATCTTTTTCAGCATTCTCCAAAGTAAAGTCCAACTAATTGGCTGACAAAGTAGACTCTCTCACAGTGATAGAATTTTCATACCTTACTGTACACGTACAATACATTCTCAAGCAACACACTGAACACCTTCCAACGAGAAACTGTCTGAAAGTGCTCCATGTTACCACCTCCTCCAGTGAGTTTTTGTCAGCGTTTATTGATGAATTTTGATAAATATTTTCTGGTGAGGTGGGAAATGCCCCAAGTAACAGTTAAGATAAAATTTTGGAAGTAATCAGGATCACCAATGGGTTCATGGATCCAGGGATTTGTCGCCTTTGGAGGAACAACGTATACATTGTTGCTCGTATTTCCACAAAATATTAAGCCTTGCCGGGGGTCTGCGCTCTCTGAATGCTTTGTAGGCTTATTTTTTAAATCATGTACACTTTATTAGTGTGATATTGTTAAGGGCTCTTGCATCTGAGAGGCTTCAAAACTATTGATGGTTCATTGCTTCACCTTGTGTTGTGTTTTAACTGGCCACAGATAGATAGCTTCAACATAGTGTCAACTGAGACAGGAATAAGTAAGCACATACAGTGTATTACTACTTACTGTATCCCAATATACGTTGTATACCGCATGCTATATTCTGATTCTGGAAAAATATGCTGAGCCTTCACTCTTGTCAGCAAATTCCAGCTGAAGCTCAGTTTTCTAATGCACTCCTAGCCCCCTAACAATGCCGAAGAGCATGGTGAGCAGCAGGTGAGCGTAGCATGTGAGGAGGCAATAAAACATCCTGAGCACATACCACTAAGTTTGATGAAAGGGAGTGTGAGTTTGGGATGGGAAAGTGTACAGAGAAAAAGCACAAAGAGCTTCAGAGTGGATGGTGTGTAAACTTAATACTAACCTCTAGCTGGATTGATGATGTGATTTTCACATTTGTGGCTCTCTACTGAGTTCAATTCTGCTTCAGTTCAATTCATATGTTTTTCCTGCCATTTATGTGTGTCTATGTATGTGCATATTAATGACGTTCCTACAGACAATGATCAAGTATATCCACACAGAATAAACCTGCTCACACACACAGCTGTAAATGTACTCCATACTCTTCTTGACAGGTTCACAGAATTGATTTGTAATTCGAGGAAAAATCTGTTTTCTGTATGTAGAAAGTGGATATGCAATCACAAAAGATGTAGACCTTTCACTTTTCCATTATAGTTTTAAATGAAACACCCAAACTAGCTGTTTACTTCCTCCTCTTGATAATGGAAGCTGTGGCTTTTCAGAGCTCCATATTTAGTATAAAGTTGGAAGTGTGATTACCAAACTGTTTACCTATTCTGATAAAAACCAATATCCTGAAAAGTAATTGTTTCCTGCTGCTGACCGGGGTCACAGTGCGAGCATCCACGTTTTATTAAGACCTGCGACCTCCCCCACGCTGCACCCAACCCATCCACGGCCCCTGTGTGTCACATCCTCATACTTCCACATTTAACCTTTTACCCTGACTCACAATGTCACAATTTTTGTTGTTTTTTTTCATCATTTTCTGAAATATACATATGTGATACACAATTTTAAATACAGTTGCAAATATTGTTGCTTCCTCTCGGTTCACCTTCTTCAGACAACAAACTGGCCTGTATGTGCCCATTTATTGAATCCTCTTCAATTTGCTGTTAATTGTTAATATGTTGAGTTAATTTTAAGGATGTGCTAATATGGAAATTCTGGGCTGATACCAATACTTAATAACTGTCCAATAACTGGTAATGATATTTAGTTGCTTTTGTTTTAGTTTATGCTGTATTATTTTATTATTTATTCCCCTTTTGTGTCATTGAAATAAAGAAATGATCTGAATGATAAATTATTGAATTTTTACAACATTAAACTGTCATTGGAGACTGCAGAAGGAAAGCAGAAATCCTCAGCCACAATGTTGACTGCTAATTTCAGGCATGATGTGTGTCGTAGTATATAAATAACACCATATGGACAATGTGATTTTCATCTTCTCTAAAGCTGCGGTGAGGTGTAGGACAGCAGATGTAGCTAGTGTAAAATTAATGAGACACGGCAGATTATTATCAGCCACTGTCATTAGCGTAGTTACAAATAAGTTTTGCCAATAGTCAATCACATTCCTTAAGCATTGGCCGATATACTGACATAGAGCTGATAAATTGGTGCCTCCCCAATTATTCTTTTATGCATTTAATGTTTGTTCATTTAAGTTAAGTACCAAAGTATAACATTAATGTACCTCCATTATTCTTCATATTCTATTTTATTTAATAACATCCAAATCTTCCATTTTCCTTTCATCCACACACCAACCCCAGCACGATCCTCCAGGCAAATAAAAACAATACAAGCAACACCTTTAACTTTGCAAGTTACATACATTTAAGTCGGAAGAAAAACATACCACGTACATGTGGGCAAGAACATTTTTGCCTTCAGTTCCACCCTTGTAATATTAATACATATGCACTATATTCAAACATTTTTCTTCCAACTATAAATCTGCACTGTTCAATTCCAACACAACATGCACATACACCCCTCAGTGTCACATAACATATGAGACACATCATATTTATGTATTATTCAAAGTGCGTGGCGCAAGCCCTCATTTTTAAGGTTGTTTCAACATTCACTTATGTAGCGACTTTGTCCTCTCAGTTTGGGCACTTTATTCTGATTTTGTCACATAGCTAATAGGTCTGCTCACTGTCTCCTCCCTGCGGAAGAGTGATGACTTTGATCCGCCGGCGCATGGTAATGGAAATGGAAAGCAGGGAGCAACCATAATATCTGTGATTAAAGATGAATTTATTCCACTCGGCAACCTGTATGAGAACAAAAGAGCCGGTGTCGCTGAGGGTTTTTGGTGAGGAAGGGGGCGGGGGGATGGAAATAGGGAAGGACAGAGGAGAAGTGCATAATTCAAATGATAAATTATCTCCGTGAGCCAGTTATGACTGATTAGGGGTGCAGGTAAGGGAGCCAGTTCATTTTTACAGGGGACTTTACCTGCAGCAAGTTGTGTGCGGCACTTTTGTGTACATATTTCTGCTTATTTCTTATCAGTTTTATCTGTTAAGTTGCCTCAGTTGTATAGTGGTAACTAAGTATGAGTGCCCCCTTAGGTTGGTTGCAGTATAGACCAGTAAGCATGCCTCTCAGAGGATTGGGCCAAAGAGCCTAAAGTACGTAACTAAAAATTGAAAACATTTGGTAAATGTGGTGTCTGTCAGTTTAGCGAGATCTTATGTCTCAATCGTATTTAAGTTTTTTGATATGTTTGGTCTTAATTAGGTATTTGATGCTATTTCAAGAAAGATGCTACATCATTTATAGCTAAGAGATGAATGCAAAGAGGGCAGGATTCATATTTGGGATATTTTGGATTCATTTTTGCACAGTTCAAGGAAGGTAATTTGTCTCTCAAAAAATATGCAATTGGCATTGCGTGTTAATGTGCAATGCCAACAATGTTGAGCTCCCTTTATAGAATCTTTTAATGTAGCCTTGAGTGCTACAAATCTCCTAAACCCAGCCAGTTAATTGGTATGTACACATCTGTGCTTTCATCACCGTCGTTGGCTGTTGTTTGGATATTAAAGGCATAACAAGATGCTGTTGCTTTTTTTCATTACGCAGTCTGTTGACTACGCCATTGCTGGCTCTGCCTGAAGTTTATGTGCGCATGTTTATAGTTGGAGTTGTTTGAGATGGCAATGAGAGAAGCAAGCTTCATTTTAGCATCTAAATAAGGCTTTGTTTATAGAACAAACAAGCAGGAAAGGAGGGAAAAATCAGAAAATGGAAAGGAGCTCAAAGCGTTTCAGTGTCATTGGAGCAGTGGCTCAGACTCGTTTTTTCAAGTCTGTTTATTAATCCTACATTGGGATCTTTTTTTTAATCATTTCAAGTGTTACGCTCCATATCTACAAAGACAGCCTAGGTCAAACTTTGCCTCATTCATCAAAGCAGCCACCCTGTGTTGGCATATAGGCCCTCATTTCTGCTGCGTTTTATTATTTATGAAGCCTCCCAGATGAAAGAAGGATGAGTTTTCAGTCTGCAGGGTTTAAGGACGTATGAATAGAGTCATGTGAACTTAAATGAAAATGACAAAAACATTATTGAGGACAAAAAAATGTGTGGAACTAAATTAATTGATTAAAGAAGTAAAGGAAAACGATCCCTTTAAGGTACAATGTGGTTTTGTGACACTGCATTTCTTAAACTGATTTCACCAATAATCTGCTGAAAGTTGATTTGCAGGTTTGTATGATAATTCTGAATATTGTTGAATTTCTATCAGTAATGTGGATTTCTGATAAAGTGTTCTGCTCTCTAGGCCAAAAACAGTGTGTGTGTGTGTGTGTGTGTGTGTGTGTGTGTGTGTGTGTGTTTGTTAATGTTGTATTTGTAGTATGTGTCCCTGTAACAGCTCCAAGCTAAGAGCTCTGTGGTCCCCATTCATGCAGCAACCTCAGTGTGTTACCATGGCTTTTTAGAGACTCTCTGCCTCGCTCACACACGCACGCACACTCACCCAGCTCTGCCTGAAACAATTTTGGTTTGGTAATGAGATTCATAAAGCAGCCTATTCTCAATGTGATTCATCAAGCAATATTCCCAGGCTATTGCAATTACTGTGGTTTTTTGGGGTACTTTTGTTCAGTTTTGGTTGTCATCTCAGGATTTTTGACACAGACATGCACATTTCAAGTGTCATGTTTTAGCACTCAAATATGTACATGCAAAGGTATGCACACACACACACACACACGCACACACACACGCCTCCACACTTAAAAAGTAGGTCAGCAGAAAGCATCATTCGGTATGAATCGTACAAATAGGCTCACAACAAATCAATATGAAACATGGCTACTGCTATAGACCGGTGATGTAAGCCGGCCTGCAATCAAGCAATCACAAGCTCAATTGCTTTTGATCACATGTGGTTCTCCAACAACGCCTGTGATTGTGCTAGCGGTTTTTGTGGGAATAGGCATCACCGAGGTCAAATCCACAATCGTATTTTCCATCTGGAGATTTATGTCTTAAACGGAACAACGATCCAGGCCTTTCTTTTTTATTTTTTTTTTCTTGTTTTTAATCACAGATTTATTTTACGAAGACTCTAACACTTCATAGTTGGTCTGATGGGCTGTGGAGGGCTGTGAGAAGGCTGGGCTAGGAAAAGGTCAGGTATAATCATTGAAGAACCCTTATCTTTAACTCTTCTAAATTCCTTTGAGGAAATCCTCTTTTTGCTTGCATTTATAATGAAGTGCGAGGTAACATCTCTGCAACAGGTATTCATTCTTATTCTAGTTGTACTAGCAGAAATGTTTCGATGTTATTGATGACCTCTTGATGACCTCAGCGTTCATCGATGCTGCTTGGGCTGTAGTGAAGCATGTGTGAGATCCTCATGACAAAAAAAACAACAAAACAACAAGAGAAGAGCATAAGCTTATGCGCAGTTCAGAAGTCTGACATTTACCAAAGTGCTCTGACAGCAAGTGTTTATTTGAGAGCGTTGGCAGTAAAGTTACTGAAGTGAAATTGAAGTAGAAAAAAGTGAGTAAAGCAGACAGTGACATACAGACCCAAAAAGCTGTGAAAGCAGAATCCTTGTTGAGGGTGTAAATCACGCGCTCTTACACACACAAGCATACTAATCCAGCAGCATGTTCTGTAATGACAAGTGAAGAGAAGAGGATGAGAGGATAGAGTAAGAGAGAGAGGGAGGGGGAGAGAGGGGGGGATGTTAAGGGTTCTGACTGGAGAGATGGAGGAAGAGACGGACTTCTTTATGTAGGATTGTAATTAGTACTGACACATAGATTTAAAAGGAAGGAGAGGAGAAGAACATCCAGCGGTAAGTGAATTTAGAGAAAAACTATAATAAATAAAGTTCATCAAAATTGAAATAGAAGTTTGTCGTTTTTTCTTTCAGCTTTCAGCTGCTTACCAGCTTGCTTTATTGCTTCCATTTATTGCAAACAAAAGACTGCTGCCTCTGCAGGAAGCATCACTCCCCGTGCACAAGTGTAGAGATTTCCCTGGGATAGCTTTGGAGAAGTAGCACATCACAAAGTGCCATTCACAGCTGTGTATCCAGTACCTGTCCCACTGGGGTTTCCTGGTGTGTGTGCAACAAATGTCATAGTTTAATTGGTTTGTTTCAGCTAGAAATTAGCATTGTTCTGTTGGAATTGCCCGTAAAGAGCAATGGATTGGGACTGTCTCCTCACGATTAAGAACAGACCCACGAGGGATGAACAAAGAGCGAGAAGGAGTGTAAGTAATAACAGGGAACAGTGAATAATTTTGGAATCAAATTGGAGAAGAGGGTATAAGAAGGGGAACGCTGGCAGTTTTTTTTTTTTTTTACTGAGAGTGCAGAGCAAAAGATATTCAGATTAGAGAGATGAAGCAGAGATTGGACATAAGAATAAAAAGAGATTCCGAGGGAAGACACTCCAGAGAGAGACCAGGTGTATTGAACAAGAGAACAAAAGGAAACCCCGGATAAAGAGTGAGTTCAGTTCAGAGAGCGCGACCAGAGAGAGGGAGAGAGATCCTGTGTGGCGGAACATGGACAGGGAGGGAGGGAGGGAGGAAGAGAGAGCGAGTGAGCGAGCTGAGCGGAGGGAAGTCGCAGCAGCAGCAGCAGCAGCAGCAGCAGCAGTTTGGCTGAGTGCTCAGTCAGACTGGCTACAGCTGTGGACCTGATGCGAGCTCTGTTCCTCGTTCGGCCCCGAGAGACTCACACACTCACAGATAAGAACGTGACAGTCGGACCACCGGGAAGAGAGTGACGGCAGAGAGCAGACCGAGGTGGAGGCAGAGTTACCAAGCCCAGGAGCCAAAACTCTGTCACTGCTGAAGCGTTGGGGGCCGACCAGTGACAGCAGGGTCAAGGGGGGTGGTGGAGGTGGACGAGGACACATAGACACCTTTGGGGCACGGTGACGGTGCCGACGGTGCCAACAGTGGTGCCCCCTTCGCCCCTTCCGTCTCTGGGGGAGAGCGGAGGGGGGAGGACGGCTGACGGAGTGGCAGGACGGGGAAGTACGGATGGAGGGCTGGCACGGGGGGCCAGCTGGGGAGGGACGGGGGACGCCCGCTGGGATGTGCCTGTGGGCCGGGGCTCCTGGGTCGACCAGATGAGCGAGATGTCGTTGAGCGGGCGAGACAGCCTCCCCCAGGAGGGGGGTAGGAACGCCAGGGTCCGAAGGGCTGTCCGCATCTCGTCCCTCGTTGCTCAGGAGGTGAGAGCAAGAGTGTTACCTGTGTGTGTGTGTGTGTGTGTGTGTGTGTGTGTGTATGTGTGTGTATGTGTGTGTGTGAGGTTCAGATGCAGATCACACAATCAGAACATGACAATGGTGCAGGCCTCAGAGTGTGGCGAGTGTGTATGTAAGTGTGTGCTCCGTGTGAGAGGCAGGGTAAGCAATCAGAGAAATGCATGTGCTGTGTTTTACAGATGAGTGTATTTTCTTTCATTTGTGCATTGAGCTCCAGAACATGTGACCCCTGACCTCATCACTGCCGGCTGCCTGTACTGGATGTCTAGGAACTGAGCCTGATGTTTTCCTTTTTTTGTTTTTTTTTGGGAAGAACATTGACTGCGAACATTGTGTCCAGTTCCTGCACTCACACAGATTCTTCCTTCAGTGTGTTCTTAAGCCCCCACCATTTAACATGGAAAGCAAACATTATATCCACACTCTATGTTTTTTCTCTCACTGCCAAAGCAGGACTGCAGCTGAGGTACTTACAAATTTTCACTACACAGGCTTCATGGCCAAACAAATTTGCAATCTTAAAGCAATATCTAAAGAACGTTTTTAAATAGCTTTTTTTTAAATTGCTTTTTGTAGGGAAGAGATGATGGAGGGTGAGCCCATAACCATTACGGTACAAAAGTATACAATAAGCAAAAACACTGAAGCTAGAAATGCCGCAAGATAAACTGGTAAAGCTCCACAAGGCGTAACATTTACACATTACATTATAATGTGTGCATTACTAATAAAATGTAAATATTGCTTATATTGTGATACCTTGAGCCTTCATTTTTGGTGTTGATTGATATTTCAATATTGCGTATCAATTCAAATCTATACTAACAAGATCATACCATGCATTATGACTTTTTTATTTGGTCCCCAATTGAATAATTGCTGTACATTTGCTGAGATAACCTTGAATGCGTCAAAGTTTTCATTTTTTTCATCATCTGGACTATATAAAAAGAGGGTCAATAGCCATCTTGCCTGTTACATGAGGACAAAATGAGTCCCGGAATATCACCCAATGTTCAACCTGAACTCAATTTAGTAACTGTAGGCTGACTTAAATAAGACACATTAATTTTAACTGCACACCTTAAAAAGGCTTCAGTAACATCTCTGTGGTTACCGTGATGTGTTTCCTGTGTGTGTGTCTTCTGTGTTCCTGAGGTCGCCTGTAGAGACACACCGCATCTGCACCAAACCATCTGGGAACATTGGGTCCAAGAGTGCACTAAACCTCACACTCTTCCCCTGCATTGTTCCCTTTCTTACCTCTGTCTCCTCACCCTGCAACCCACGCAGACCCAGTGCAGGCCAACACTAACAGACCAGTGTGAAGCAGGACACTCCAATTTGAGCAAGGCAAAGCAATCAAGTGCCACACATGTTCTTTTTTAGCTGCCTCCTTTTTTTTGTGTGTTTGTGCGAGAAAGTGCAAGCGATTGAGGTTAGAGCCGGGCTGCTGCTGACATTTTTCAAATATTGCCATTTAAGCTCTCCGTTCAGCAGCTCTGTAAACACTGGAGATTTGCTGCCTCTGAGGGAGTGACAGAAGGAAGAATGAAGAAGAGAGTGAGAAAAAGGAGGGAGAAAAGGGCTGAAAATGGAAAGGCGATGATGGGGAAAGCAGTAGCTATATAAACAGTCCTAGTTTATCAATATTTCTCTTTATGTGAAGTACTGGCAGATGGTGCTATGTAGGACTGTTTTTTCATTGTTTTTAAGTGCATTTGTCACATGATTAGAAAGATTTAATTTATATCTTTTGTTTATAGTTTGATAAAGACCAGCTGAAACAAAAACTTTACATTATAAATACATTGACAGCATGAGCTCTGTGTGTTTTGTGCATGTGCTTGTGCTCATGTGTGCATGTGTGTATTGATAGAATATGTGCGTGCAGGAGCTGACTGGCGAGCTGTCATTCATCAATACGAACCGCTGTGTTTACATAAGGCACAAGTGAAGAATTGGTGGATCGTACACTGTGTCCATGTTAGGTCACACACACATTACGCACACTAATTAGTGCATGTATTTGTGGGTTTGCATTTGTTTTGAGAGGAGGTACACTAATATTACCTCATGCTAAAAGCACCACCGCTAACTTTTTTTTCTAAACTCTTACCATGGTGCTGTTTGTAAAACTGTGAAGGGCCCTTTCATTTCGGTATATTATTTTTCACCCACCGCGGCGCCCACACATGGTTTTATTTATTCATGTCCATGTGTTTAATTGTTTTATTTGATTTGTACTATTGGGTTAACTGTAGTGAGGCTTAACAAGAGGCCGTTGTATATTTATAGTTGATACTCAGTGATATTTACAGGCAGCAAAATCCGTCTGAACTGGTGTTATCTTCCACCTCCCCCCAAGTAACGTAGTAACGTAGTAAAGTTTAAATTTTAATGGACTTCTTTAATGTAGTACTTAATTACAGTTTTGATGTCAAAATCATGCGCGTCAAGTCCGAGAAAACTTATAACTTAAGCAGTTTTTTGTGAAAACAGCCTTCTAGTGTCGGACTCTGCACATGCATCATTGTACACAGCGGCGCTCACGTTTCCAACTGGAGAAAGATACAAGATGGAAAAACAGTTTTGACTGGAGGGGACACGTTAAAATTTATAACACAAAGCCTGCATTACAAACCTCAGGTGTGGAGCTTGAAAGAAGTGAAAGCAGGAAACAATACTAAAGCCTAAAGGGTCACAGTTTGCCATCCTCTGCTGTTTCCATTTCATTTCTGTGTCTTTTGTTCGTTTGTTTGTTTGTTTTGTTTTCTTCAAGTTCCTTGAAGTGTCTTCAAGCAGCAATACTAAGTCACTGCAATACCCTTCTAAACATAAAGTTAGGGTCTACATTTAGCAGCAATCCGAATGTGTTATACAGTATATGCGAATGATGCTTATCGTTTCTCACAGAGAAGTGGGTGGAAGAGCAGCGGACGGCCGTTTAAAGTGCTGAAAACGCAGTAACAAAGTTTATTCTGACATGTTACTGAACAGCAGCGTAACTGTGATAGATCAGACAATGTGCTCGATTTTCTTCTTTCACTAGAAGTAATGTAATAAGAATAGCTGAGATAATAATAGTCTGTTATTTATAACCTTATCAAATCAATACAGCGGGGCCTGTTTATTGTTTTTCAGTAGAACATGTGTGTGTTTGTGTGCTTTGATCGCCACATTGCTTTTCTGAACCTGACCTCGTATGGCTGCCAGGGTGTTAGTTGTGTGGATTTGTTTCAGTGAAAGTACAATTATTGTGCCACATTATTTTGATAAGGCGCACACACACACACACACAGAGAGACCATATATGATATCATACATATTTTATAGCAGTGGTTCCCAAAGTGAGGTCTGGAAACCCCTATAAGTCCTTGAGTGGGTTCCACAGTGTCCCCAACCAAAACAGAAAATTATTTTTGCAAAAATTCCCAAAATAAAAAAATATAGGTAAGACAATGCCAGAGTGTATGACAAATGTGGTCTTGGGACTAATACATTTCTATGATAACTAGGATCAAAACTCTCAAATTTTCAGATCGGGACAAAATCTTGTCAAAAGGCAGATCTCGAGTTAGAGATTTAGACAACTAGACTTTCCTCTGTGGAGGAAATCTGTAAACGTCTTTAAGAAGTGCACCAAGTTTTGTTACTAACAACAGATACTTGCAGTTTGTCTTCATGTCACAGCTGAGGCAGGGTGTAAAAAGCCTCTGTGCTCGACTAATGTGAGCCAAAATAAATCAGTAATCACTTCCAAGACAGATTGCTTTTTTTTTTTATTGTCCAGTCCTGTTTTTTTTCTTGCCTCTGGGAAACCTTATGTGGACCGTTTCAAGGAGAGTCTGGTTGTGTGGAGGCAGTGAGAGTTAAGGTGCAAACATTTCTCATCCATCAGCTTTATGAACAATGCCCTTGAACGCAGCAATCAGTAGCTCTGCAGAAATACCTCCTTGCCTTAAACTGTATCCTCTCGCTACGCCACACCACAAACACAGCCACCCCATCTCTCAGTTGGTGGATGACAAAATGTTGCCGTAGCTCATGAGTGAGTCCCAGCGTTCTCTGTCTTTCTGTCTGATTTGCTCCTCCGTTAATCTCAGGAATATACCTCACTTGAATTTGGCGTGTTCTTGAAGGTAGTGCAGCGCCAGGCGAAAATGCCAGTGGAGGTGTGTTCTTTCCTGCCAGGGGGTGGAATGTGTGAGTCGCCATAGATAAAATAAATATGGATGGTAGTAAAATGGTCGCCTTCAAATTTAAAGCTCGTCTGTATGTATAAGAAATGTGCCATCTTTAAAGATTTTTTTTTTTTTTTTAGACTACAGTAAACAAGATCCCTGACTAGAAAGGATCTCCACCCATCTGTTGATATCATGTATTATTTAATACACAACATATTTGGTTTATTCCATAATTTATGTCTGGGTTATCATTTATGTCAAACACATATATATTCGGAGCCTTCCGTGCATAATAAACATGAGAGGCAGTATTTTTCCTTCTACTCTTGGCAACGTGATAAATCGAAGTACTTCACTAACCGCCAGCCAGCTGCTTTTTGTTAGTACTACTAATATTCCTCAGTGGGTGAGTGCATGAATAAAAGAGTGAGTTCATTGGCAGGTTTTGAGTGGAGAACTTTTCTGCTCCCGCCACTTGCTGTATTTCCTCGGGAAAAAAAAAATCTCAAATGTCGATTTCCTCACTGTCCTGTTCTTCCTCCGTCTATCACACACTCGCACATGTGTGTAATATCCTCGCTTCTGCTCAGTTGTGTCTATTTCTTTGCCCTTTAGTTGTGTTGTGCCTCTGTGTGTTCCTGAATGTGCGTAAATGAGTGGCCTCCCTCGAGGATGCCTTTTTTTTCTCTCTCTTCTTCAGCTAACCCCATGGTGTGGCATTCTTACCTCCATCCAGTCCATCTCTCCACGTTCTATCTCCCCTTTGCTGTTTATATCTGGAAGGTATCGAATTCCCTGTTGGGGGGGGTCTATCGTTCTCCAGAGACTATTTGCGAAGTGGAGATGGAAGATGGGCACTTTGAATCCTTGGGGCAGTTAAGGACACTTTCTCTCTGGCATTTGAAAGACGCAAGCAGGGAGAGTCGTCCTTGTAGCTTCTTTATTTTTGTCTGCTCTGTATCATTTTGGGTTTTTTGTTGTTTTGTTTTGGGTTTTTTTCAGGCAGTTATTTATAACCTTTATAAAAGTTTATAAAATGAAGGGGAACAGAGGCAGGGAGGATTTGACGCAAAACCCCGGCTGGCTGTATTCTCACTGAATGATTCAAGTATTCGCAGATTGATTTTTTTTCATTCATCTATTCATTTTGATTACCAGTCACGCACATGGAGGTATCTACAATTGTATATGAGGTCATGCACAAATCAATGCAATGCAATCAGTTTATTTACAGGCCATCATGTGTGATTTGTGTAAAAGCCAGGCTCAATATCATGCTAATGGAAAACCCCCATTAGAACAGTTGGCAGACCATGTGTCACTGTTAAATTATTATGGTGTGTGTGGCTGTGTATTATCTCCTCTTTCATCTTTCACCATATGAAACTAAAATCAAAGCTCATTTCATCACCCGTGAAGAAAAGGAAAGAAGGGAGGGCCTTGCTGCATGAATGGGGCTCTTTAAAACCAGATGAGGCATTGTACTGACAACTGTAAGTCAGTGATGAAAGAACAAACAGGAGTCTTTGGTCTTCTAACTTGTGCTTGGTTAAATCACCATGCATTTTTGGGAGACGGACACATCCCCTCATGTTGTAATCTCCTGACCCCTGACTGTCATGTAACGCCATCATCAGGTCAGCATTTAAGTGTATCTGACTCTGTGTAGGTGTAGTAACAAATGTTAGCATGCACATATGCTCAACCAAGGTAGTGAACATGGTAGACAGCAGAATCTTGTTATCAAATGTTGCTTAGGATACCCTTTCTGTTTTTCCCTTCCTCCTGGCCGTACACTCTCTGACATCAGCTGTTAGCAGTAAGAACTGAGTCAATTAGAGCAGTAAGTATAAACCATGTACAATAACACATTAGTCAGGAAACTGTGAGACTAACAAAGAGGTCTGTCATCGCGGAGAGCCCTGTTATTTTTATTTTATCAGACATAAACAGTATCCCATTCTCAAGCCCATGACATTCCAGGAACACTTTGAGGGAATTTCTTCACATTTTATTTATTGATTTAACATTTATTTAACCAGTTTGGTCAATTGATAACCGGTTCTCATTTTCAGAGGCAACATTTGACACAAATATTCACTTGGAATGAAGGATAACCGGTTACATTTAGGAGACGATTGTGACCTCACAGAACATGTTTTGGCCAAGATTGTACACGCAGTAAATCAAAGTGTGAGTCAAATAGCTTATTAGGAAGATGGAACTGCCGGAGTGGAAATTGGGAGGAAATTCTGCTTTTGTATATTTAAATCATTCTATCTGTGGACATGTTATTATGTTCCTATCGTGCACAAACTGTCATGTCGTGTGTTGTTATCACTTGGGATCAGCTAACAATGCTAACAACGATGGAAGCTGCTTCCATCTTGTTACTCATAAGTTGGATGTGGTGACTCATTCCCAGCTTGTGACCATGTTTTACAGGTGGTTGGATAATGATTGAGGTGATTCTCTCAGTCACTCTGTTTTATGTATAATTTTATCCAAGTTCACAGCAGGTGTCTCCTCTCAGATTGTGTGTTTGTAATTTTGTGTGTCTCTGGAGTTGGCGAGTGCGTGTAAAGATTTATAGGCGATGCATTCACTTCACTGGTGCAGAGTCTTATGGTGTTTTATTTAGCAGTGCAGCTTGTGTATACGTGTAAACTGCCAGGAACAGGAATAATTGCTAAACAGCCATCAACACAAAGAGACACATAACTGCAAATTACAAGTGCATGTGCATCTCAAAAGCTGCACTCTTCGTAAGTCCTGCCCTGTGTGGACATGCAGGTGACAGAGAGAAGCTGACTGCGTACCTCACACATAAACACAATAAAAAACCCCCACACACACACAACAAAAGCAGGCGAGACCCTCCCTCAGGAGCCAATCAATAGTCAGCCTAGCTGCCTCCCACATTGTTTAAACGATGACAACTTGTCCCTGGTTGCTCTCACTGTCCCTCTCTTACTCACACACGCTTGAAATTACCTGCTGTACTTGACTGTTTCTCATCAAACATCACTTGTTTCCATGAATCCAGCTCCAACCAGATGGAGATGGGAATGTGGAATATTTTAATCATAATTACACAGCAGTCATTAGACTTCCTCAGCCATTGTCCCATACAGAGAGAGAGATGGCACTTTCTCTCCTTTCCTTCTCACACCTCAATCCTCAGTCTTTTTTTTTGTCCTCTCTGCCCATCATTCTAACACCTGGCAATTAAAAAAAGCAGCTTGGACGTAGACACGTTGTAGACAGTGGTGAGATTGCTCTTTGCTCAATACGTGTTCCCTGATTGTCTAAAATTCGTCCTCAGTGTAATGCAGTGTGTGGGAATTGTGCACGTAGGCAGGGTTGACGCCAAAGTTAGAAGTGATGGCAGACGCTGTATTTTGTTTTTTCCTCATCCTGAACAAGCTGCTGAAAATACTTTTACACCACCCCTGGTTTTCTCACAGTCAAATTGCCTGCAGGTGTGGTCTCATAGGAGGCTGATGTACTTTTTTTTTAACAATCCCTTCTCCCTCAATTAGCTGTCTTACATTCCATTAGATCGTCTTGTGGGTTTTGTCACACTTTGTGAAAGCAATACTGCCAAGGTCCCAGACATCAGGAACTTCTTTGGTGTGGACAGTGATGTAGGCATCATTGTTTTTAATTATACCTGCTAATACATATCAGTCTATCTGTTGCATAATTTATCAACTGAATAATCTAAGTTTCGGAGCCCAGTGAGTAACAATAACAAATGGAATGAGGATAAGGGAAGCATATCAGTAAGAGATTAATAAGTTTTCTCGATTGATTCTCTTGCTTCTCTCTCTACCTCTCTGCATCTCACTGTAACTCTGATTGACTTTGTGCCTTTTGGATGATCTCCTCTGTCTCTCCATCTTTTTCTCTTTTTTTTTTTTTTTCTATTTTACCCAGCAGCATTAGTGACACGCGGATGATAAAGGGAGAGAAATGATCTACTTTGTCTGCTGCTGCAGCCTGATTCATTCCAACTTGTTCAATAGTGCGAGTCTGGCAATGCCTTGTGGGAGTCAGCATTCTAACTTTGTTCCACCTCCTGCACTCTTTTTTTTTTCATGTTATTCCAATAGGTCAGTCTCAGGTGTCTTTGTGTTTGTGTGCAGAGGGTGGCTATATTCACCGCACACACACACATACATAGAGAAAACAAGACCCAATTAGTGTTTCCCTGCACCTCTACACTCGAGCAATTTGCTTGACAGTTTGCCATCATCCCTTGTGTTTTAATACCTGACCCATGTAAGTGAGGAGCCAGAAAGTGAGCTCAGTTTTTAATGAGCTGCGTGTTTCGTTGATCTGTATTGGGAACACTCACTGAAGGACGTTCTTCTTGTTCTTCTGACTGATGCATCATCTCCTGGTCAGCCTTTACCTTTAACATGAGAATTCACTGCAGTTTTTCGCATTTAGGATAATAACAGATTGATGCTTCAGGCACTAACTGTTTGTGTTTTAAGTAAATTTTATATAGCAAGTCAGTTACAGTCCATTAATCAACGTTTCTGATTTTTTTTCTCTTTAATTTGTTTACTTATTTATTTTGAACCACATATCAAGGGCATGAGATTGACTGGAAGGTATATCAGGAGTATTACTTGTTCTAGGATTTGTCTCCTTGTGTGCCAGCAGTTCAGTTGTAACCCTGCCATGACCAGAGGGAAGTGTCTCCCCTGATGGATGCACACCGCTCATGGATGAGCTCAGGGGTTCTGGCTAATAAAAGTCACTTTCTGTTTCTCCGGGGAGGTTGTTGGCCAAGGTCTCCTGTTGCAGAGGAGCTTTGCCACTGCAGCCGTTCATCACCTTCAATGATGAGACTCAAACTCGTGACTGCCAGGCCGATCGTACCCATTCATCAAAGCAACAAATGGCTCAAAGGATGGGGTGGGGGTATCTGCAAGCGGTGTGGTGCCCCCCGTAGGATAATACCAGGGACTGTCAAGGTCTGCTTGATACTAGTCATGAATCAGGCTCTTGCCCAAATGGTTTTATTATAGAGAACAGATTTATTATAATATTTGTAAGATAAAAACTTATTTAAATTATTTGTTCAAATGAATTGATTGCACTTTACTTGTCACCACGAAATGTAACTGAGTGACCTGAAGATGAAAGAGAGCTGATAATGTGCTTTATTTGCTGTTGAAAGTTAATGTAAATTAACTTGTACAGTGTAAGAGTAAGGTCAGTATGAGCTGAACACAGCACAGCTACTTCATGACGAGACAAGGTGCAATAGCAAGGAAGAATCCCTCAAATACAAGCCATCTGCCCATGTGATTACAGTGCCTAGCAGAAGATATTTGTCATGCATCAAAATGTGCATCACAGAGTGACACCAATGGCTTCAACTTCAACTTCCTTTTCTTTTCTTTTGTGAAATATTTACGAGAGAATGCACATTTGTTCATTTCTTCCTTATTTGGGAAATTCTATCAGAATAATGTGAATGTAGACCCAACATGAAGTACCCGTGGTTAGTGTTCTTCTTGCCTGCGTAAAAAGGATTCCCTGCAGGCTACAAAATCTGAATATGACTGTGAATAAATCATGGCTTTACAGTGTCTTTAGGGAGTGTTTGCTCATGCATATTCCTTATGTGTGAACGTGTGGGTGTGTGTGATCTCAAAATGCCCCACTACTCCAACTTCAGCTTCCATTTAAAGTTTCCCAAAAAAATCCCAAGATTCCCAAATTAGAACACCGTTATTCTGAGCTAAAAACAATAATTTTGTCTCCACAGTCTCTGTTAAGAGTATACAGTGATTTCACCTTTTAATTAAGGTCACCCCTCACACTGCACCCACGTGGCCAAAATACTTTTGAAACAAGTTGCCTGAGAGGTAATAAATTAAAGGAAATGCACATTGTCGCTGCTCTTCCCTTTAATATGTATATTATACAGTATGTGCACTATTTGTCCCTCAGAGCTCATTATCATACACATTAAATGATCAGAAATTGCATTAGAAGAACTATGCACACTACTGACAATGAGTATTTTAGAAATTACTTGTTATGTTTCAACATTACGAACCAAGAAAAGTAACTCCCCAGAGGTCTTTTAACAAAAATGTCTGTGCAATTTAGTCTCAGTTTTGTTAAAATGGTCAGTTGCTTCATACAAAGTATAATAAACAAAAAAAAAAGTCAAAATTAATCCAAAACAAAAAGCTCTCTAACCTCTTCAGAAGTAGGCTTCTAAATTAGTTAAAGAAACGGACAAATGTCACACAAAAAAAAAAAAACTAAACTGAGCAAGCTTTTGGCTGTTAATAAAACAATCAACCCAAATGAAATGTTACATATATAGGATCTTTCATTTTTAACTCAATGATTGAAATTTTCAACTCAATTTTTGTTATAAAGTGTGTTTTTACCGATGTTGACCCAAAGATGAAAGACAACAGCTGTCTGAGGGACACGTGTGCACTTTAGATATCTCCTTCCACACAAAAGAACCTGGTGGGGACATTGTTTTGTCATTTACCCACAGTCCATGATGGACGATTTCATTCAGCTGGAACACAGTTCGTCCATCAAACTAATGTGTAACACTGACACTGACATGACCCGAGTTGGTTGCTTACAAGGTGGTGGTCCTGTAGACATTGTATTAAAAATGACTGTTTATGGATGCCCTTGTGACTGCCTGAGTGGTGTTGTATGGTCTACAGGCAGTGCCAGAGATAGCAGTGAAGAAATTACATGCAGCAGACTGTAACAGTGCATGCTAGAATCCAAAAATACTCAGTGGTGTGGAACCAAAAGAAAAAGAAATACTAATGGGTCTTCCTCACCTTGATATATTCCACACACCCACGTAACCCCAGTAGGCGCTCCAGGTCATTTGGATGAAAAACAAATCATTCTCTTGGAAGATGTTCAAATTATGAACCTGTTCTCAGATTTTTTCCGTAGAAGCTGGCCCAGGACCATGTACTTCATAGCCCTCTGTGTCCTTCACCCGGATGAATAAAAATTCTAACATAACAAACAGGCTGACGTAGCTGTTAATATTAATATTGTGCTATAACGCACTTATGATAACATGTAAATATTTCAGATGTTTGACCTTTTTGGGTGGTTTGCTAGGCCATCAGGTGTAACTGTTTTTTTGGATTCTTTTTTTTTTTTTTTTAAATTACAAACTGTCCCTTTCTTCCTTGTTTGCCAAAAAAAATTAAAAATGAATTGAACTGATTTTTTTTTGTTTGTTTTATCAAAATGTTTTTACATATCATCTTGAAACCATTTGACTGCAATAAGTATGTGTGTATGAAAAGCTGATATTATGACCATCTGATAAAATTACTTCCATTTCAGTTCCCGCTCAGCCATTCACCCTAAAACCATCCTTAAACTTGAACCTTAGGGAGGGACAAGAAGGTAGCAGCAGTCCCAAAGCAGTTAATTGCCGCCTAGATTTGATCTTCGGATGACACCACAATAATAAATGGTAAATATTAAACATTAATTGCTAACTATGCACTATGGAAATATTTATTCCAGTCACTGAATTATGTCTGGGGATTGCAGTGAGCAGAATTGCATTTGTCCATAAAGTATTTCATATTCGTATTAGTTAGCTATCTATCTGTAGGTGACAGTGACTTGTTTCAGTCTTATTCCCAAGGTTCCAACTGTTCTGTTTAAATTTTTCGTGAAGGATGTCGCCCTGAAATAATACTGGACTAAATATAAACGCATCTTCGAAATGAGTCAGGTAACAACACTCAACCCTAATTGTTTGAAAATGACACCCATCAGACTTCAGCAGACACTGTAGGACCTTATGAACACCACTCGTTCTGAAAGAGAACATTCGTACAGTGAAGAGAAGAGAGGACCTGGAGACTTAATTGCCGTTGAACTCATATGTTCGATTTGGTGAGCGATTGATATGGTAAATAGATTCCTCAAAGCACATAATGTTTGTCACATCCACCAACATGCATTCATACATCGTTGACTGTGTAGTAGCATCCAAGTCACCACCTTCTTAGGCGTGGAAACCATTAACACATGCATTCACGCCCGGATGGAGCAGCATCTAGAGCAATGGGGGGGTTCACTTTTCTGCCCCAAGATGCTTTTTCACTCCTAGTGCAGGAGTTACTAATCAAACCGCCAATCCCCTGATCAGAGGACGACCCTGAGATGTGGCTGCAAATGTAAATGATAAAGAGAAATATGTTACCAATATGACTTCTGACAACACCTACTTTTTCTTGTAAAAAGTTGAAGGGCTTCAAATGCCTGAAGTAATCATGATAAAATTTGCAAATGTATAAGATATTTAGTTAGTGTGTCAAAACATACTAACCCAAAAAGCTTCAGACATCCACATGTTATCATGGCCTCTTGTGTCTCATCCAGGTGACAGAGGTAACCTTTGTCAAGGGATTAATGTATCTGTAATATACAGCTGTCAGTTTCTGAAGACTTGGACACATGGCATATAATGCAACATATTGTCCAAAGTGAGAAGTGCCAACTTAGACAAATGTCTGCGATATTTTGTGCTCAAAGTAATGTAGACCTTGTGTGTCAGGATGAATGCGGTGGGAGAATTTGCCAAGAGACTCTGAAAGGTGGGCATGTCAGCAGGTGATGCCAAATTATACATTGAGCAGCTGGATAAGATGTGAGGGGTGTTGAAACATTAGGATGACAACAGACTGCTCCCAGTGTGGATGTTATTATCAACCTCCTCCTTTGGCTCACAAAGGGTCCCCTCCTTCCAGAGTCGCTGGAGAAAGTTCTCTATCTGTGATGGATTGACACTTGGTTGTGGGAGTCTTTTTGCCATGCACCCAGTGCATGCTGGGAGAGACCATATTTAACAATGCCTCTGTTTCATTAGTCAATTCAACAAGCCTTCATTAACTTCAACTTGCTCTCACTCTTCGGGGATCCATCCTAAGTACCCTTCCATTAGTCTGATAGTTCAAATAAGGCCTCTGAGATCAACCTTTTGAGGAAGGTGACAATCACAGTGTTTTAGATGTCAGGAAGACATTTGACAGGAACACATTTAGCTCTGACCCAACTTGTAAGAACAAGCAATTTAGAGAGTGGTTACTCCCCCTCTGAGGCAGCCTCCAGCTCTGCAAGTGTCTGTTAGCTAAATGTATCACCAAATGCTACCAGAGGAGAGTCGGGGGGGCATATTTAATGAGAAAATGGGTGCCTGGAATACAAATAGATATGTAAAGAAAACGAAAGAGTGGAGAGACAAAGAGGAGTAGAGGAGAAGAGGAGCGCTGTGCTGAAAGCTCATCAGTATCCCCAGCTGCCACAGCGATGCAGTCACATGCTGTGTTGTGATTTTTTTTGGCCAGGGAGGGGAGCTGCTGGCTCCCAGATTGAAACAATCCCAGTGCAGCATCGTGCAATGTTTCATTTGGAACCCACAGCCATTCATCAATGCCACCATTGATTTGTTGCTTCACACCAAGAAACATTTTGCCCAGGGCAAAGTTTGAATGTGTGAGTATGCGTGTGTTGCCATGATAGTGTTGTGGGAAAAGCGCAGTGTGTGTGTGTGTGTGTGCAAAATCAGTTTAAATGGGGTCTTTCTTCAGACATGGTTCCGGCTTTTGTATGCACTCGTCTCTGATGCGCAAATAGCTTGCGACAGCGTGAACCTGGATCTAAGAAAGTACAGAGGTCTATCAAAACACATATTATTCACACACAGAGGATTATAGAAAATTAAAAAGAGGCGGATTTTTTCCTTAGGTCCGCTGGCTATGATTGTGATACCTTTTGATGAGAGGCTTAACTGTAAGAGCTTTGCATCTTAACCCTCAACTTCCCATTTCTCACTAGATTTATTGCTTAGTCAAGTTCCATCTGTAAATCTGTGGAAGCATATTCTGTCTGCCATTTGTGCTATGAGCTCTGACTGTCCTCCTCTGCCCTTTATCATCACCCCGCACCGCTCATCCTTCTTCTCCCTCATTCGTGTCACCTCTCCATTGTCTTTTACTCTTTCATCTCTCCCAGCATCTCTCTCTGTCTGTTTCTCCTCCTCTTCAGGGTTAAATTTAGATTGGAGTTTCTCTCCTCTGTATCCAGGCAACCTATCCCCCCTATATAAAGAACCAGTCAAGCTCCAGTCCTCCATTAATGTTGCCCTCTCTTCTCTAATCTCAAACATCTTCTTTTCCTGGTTCATCTGTATGTGTATGATGCAGGTTGAGATTGTGTTTATATAGTCAGGGACATGAAGTTGCGTGCAGGTGTGTGTGTGTGTGTGTGTGTGTGTGTGTGTGTGTGTGTGTGTGTGCGTGCGTGCATGTGTGTTGCGGAGGGGTTACTGTGGCCCAGAAAACACAGAGCAACATTTAACCTTAGAGTCACAAGCTGTGCTGACGGAGAGAGAGGGAGAGAAAGCCCTGCACCGACCTTTGAACAGTTTGGCTGCCTGGTAGGAGACCACAGAGATCTCCACAACACCAGTAACTCTATTTTTCAGTCAGCCAACCAGTGAACACACTCTCCTTTGGAAAAGTTGTGAATAAAGGTGGAGGGAAATTGGTTGTGCCCTTTCTGCACTAGGACAAAGGGATTGACTTTTGGTTAATGCGGATATGGATCTGTTTTAACATACATTAAAAACTATTGGACATTTTGCGTAAAATTTTGCAACCGTTTTTAACAATATCGGTCCTCAATCTAGGAACAAATGTTTACATCTAGTGATCTAGATCTGATCTGGTGTCCTTATTCTGGACAGGTGAATGCATGTCCCCTTTTTTGGGACATGAGGTTTTGTTTTTTTCCCTGAAGTATTTCAGGGATGTAGTGGAGGTATGCTCTCTACTAAGTGATTTTTTTATCTAGTATTATATTTTTTTCTTATTTACCTGGGATTCTTAAACTATTGGCAATTGTTGATCAAACATGTTTAAAGTCTAACAAATAATAAATCAAACAATCAAAACAAATAAGAAATAATAATGCTGCGATATGTTTCGTTTCTGCTGTGTTTAAATTATTCAGATGATAAAGAATTTTCATGTACCATTGTAATGTTTAGGGAAAATTGGCATGTCCATCACGCTATGACAAATTTGTTTTTTAACACAATATCATAATATGTCTTTTCCATCATAATAAACAGTGATGGAAATGATCGTTTTGTTGACCTTTATTTTTTTAAACTATCTTTCCAACATTTGCCTATGTTGCTAATGTTTAGAGTTACCATTAACTATACACAAAATAAACCACATAAAGTCTTACTGTTTCTAATATTGATAAGTTGGAAATGACAACCGATACACATATTGAGTTTGCAAAAAAATCTTCTCAATCCAGTTGGATCCATGAAGCGAGCTAGGAGACACTGAACCCCACCTCCTAACCCTGGAGGGGGAGAGGAGAGTTGGATACCCGGAGCTCTCCCTGTCCTGTGTTCTTGTGTGACTGACTGTGCTCAACAAGTATACGAACCCGTTAGAGACTCCCTGGATTCACAATTTGTGTTTAGTATATTTCTGTTCTTTATGGTTGAACGTATTTCTGATTTGGATTAATAAGTAGCAGAAACAGCGGAAGACAATTTGGAAGTACAGGACACTTGTGAGATAAATTGCTTTATTTATAGAGAATTAAGTTTTATAATTCAAAACTCCCAGCTATTCACTCAGCCAGTCTTCCAGATCATCTTTAATTAAGAGTCTGAGATGTGTGTGTGTGTGTGTGTGTTTCATTTTGTGGCCGTGCTAGGACAGGTGTAGGTCCTATAAGTAGCAGTAGCAGCTCATCAAATCCATATTTCAATTTATCATTAAGCCAGCTGTGTTCTAATTATGAGCTGCTGTAGCACATCTCCGTCTTTCTCAGTCTGTCTTTCCTTCTCTCTCTCACTCACTCACTCACTCACACTCACTCACACACACACACACACACACACACACACACACACACAATAATATAAAGCACACAGATAATTATATATGATTTTACATACTAGTCTTTCAAATAAACATTTCAAACGTTTGCTAAGCTTGTATATCAATCTAATTTACTCTGCTGACACCAACCAACCAGCCAACCAGAGTTTCCTGCCACTGATCAGTGAATCTGCCAAAGTGAGATAAAGCATACTTCCCCCCTGATGTAATACAAACAGTCTCTACAGATTAAAAGTTAACCAGTCGATGGCAAAAACTTAGTTGGTATACAGCTTTTAGGACTGCAACTCCTGCAACAAAAGGTGAAGTTATGTGTTATTGACACAGCCACCAGTAACGCCAACAATCGCCAATCGGCCCCCCAAAAATCCACCTGAGCCTATTATGGCATAGTGGCAGAGCATAATGCGCTTGGTAGGCTGGATGTGGCTGTGCTAAGCAGCAGCTAACTGCTCTGTGACCTTTAGCAGCACTGTGTGTGAGTATGTGTCACAGCGCATGTCCCTTCTCACCTGCCTCCATGGCTGCGCTTCGTCCATTCACTGGCACGCATGCATTACACACATATATACACAAATGGACGGAGGGCAGTATGGGTAACTGTCACAGCAATTTCTAGTGGTAGGGAAATTCCCTGGGAGCTATGCTTGCATTCCACCACACATACACACTCGCTCTCACATAAGCACACTCACAAAACAAGCCATATGAACACTAGCATCAACTACAAATCTCTGAATTTTTGCACATCAGCGGCCCTCCTCTGTGCCTGTTATGACGTCAGGTAGCGTCTCTGCTCTCCCCTCGCTGCCTGTGATATTGGAGGCCTGTACATACTGTACAGCCTGGTTGTCAAGGCAAAGCCACTGAGCTGGGAGTAATGCATTAATACTGGCTGCCTTTTCTGCCCCAATAAACAGTCCAGTCTCACAGTGGGCAGGACCCCTGTATTCTCCCTCAAACTTTGGATCTGTCGCTGCATATCCGTATTCCTACAGCTTTATTCAGCTGATATATTGGGGATAATACTGAGGATATATCATGTATGGTGCAGTCATGGTTGTGTAAGGCTCACTGAACAGTCAAACTTTTCCCCCATATTTGAATCTATGGATAGGTAGCCTATCATGTCATACCAGGATTCATGATGACCACTGTATAAAAAATATAATATTGATATTATGCTAATGACACTACTGTAACACTGCTGTGTAAAATATTCAGACGTTACGATGTCATCATGTTTTCTTCTATTCATTAGTATATTTTTACAGATCAACCACTTTTTAAAACAATATCAAGGATAGCATTCTTTAGTGGGTTTTTTTTTAATTTTATGCAGATACCACAATGAAATAATCATCAAGGCAGATGGCTGCCCATGTAGAGCCGGGGTCTCCTCCGAGGTTTCCATTTTCTTTAAAGGAATTTTTGTGCTCATTACTGCCGCAGTGCATGTACTCATGGTGGAACATTGGTTCTCTCTTAACGAATGACTAAATTAATTAATAATACAAGATTTTCGTCTAGACCTGCTCCAGTGTCATGAGATAACTTTCTGTCATGAATTGTGTTATATTTTTGGATCTAAAGTTGTAGAATAAAGGTACAATCAAAAAAACTACCAGTGGATTACATATAAATTTAAGTGTCCACATGTATTTTATGGATGTAGGGCAGACAAATTAAAATAATCACAAAGTACCATTGTCCATAACATAAACGCTCTGCTGTGTGGGCAAATGCATGCCCTTATCTCATTCCTCTCTCTCTCTCTCTCTCCCTCTATCACCCCCTGTCTGTATCTCTCTCTCTCTCTCTCTCTCTCTCTCTCTCCCTCTTCCTTCCTGCCTGATTATCCTCACCAGAGCATTTCATCTCTTATACCGAAACACCTCCCAGAACAGCCTCCTATTCTCTCTCTCTCTCCCTCCTTCTGTAACTCTCCCTCCCCTTCTTCTTTTCTTCTACTCTATTTTCGGTGTAGTAGTAGTAGTAATAGCAGCAGCAGCTGAATGGCATCGGTCTTCATCTACAACTAATGGAAACCGTCTCTCCGGTTGCCATCTTCCGTCTCTCCTCCTCCTCCTCTTCCTCTCTGTTGCATGCCGACTTGTTTAATGATTCAGAGGCGTCAACAGGCAGACAGCTGTCAGCCACAGCGCTGAAGGGAGGGAGGGCAATCGAAGAAACTAATTGAGATGTTGTAAGGATAAAAGAAAGTGATGCCGGCAGAGGTTTAATAAGGAGCTGTGGGCCAGCTGAGGACTGATCCAAGCCATGCCGAGCAGAGAGACGACGCAGGCTGAGTTTCGGTTGCATTGGAGTGGAAACTGCTGAAGAGTTGGACGTTTGATGGGCTACAGAATCGCTGCAAGTCTCTTCATTTTTTAGCCCGAGGGAGAGGAATCCAACAAGGGGGAACATGAACGATGAAGATGAGTTTTACCCAGGAAGCAGGGATATAGAGTGCTGACCCCTCATGTGACATCTGCCAGCATCTCCAGGCATGAGAGCCGGTCTACGCCACATTACGCCTCCTGGGCTGCCTCTACATTGTGACCTCTTTGTCATCTCAACACCACGTAGTGAAGCCACGGTGTGGGTTCGAGCAGCCACAGACGCCCGGGGGACCGCCCCGACCCCGAACCCACTGCGGTGAGCTGCCGCTGAGGACCATGGTCCTTCCGTCTCTGCTCAAGCTTCTCAACGTCTTCCTGCGCCAGTCAACCTCGACCGGAGCCGCTACCACCAACCACTGCTGCCGTCCTTCCTGCTGCCCGGCTGCTCTAATGCCGCGCCCGCCCCCCCTGCCACTCTCTTGCCGCCGCGGGTGGGAGGCGAAAGAGCAACCAGAGCGCCTGCCCACTGAAGGGAGAGAGGTGAGATCGAGGGACAATTCTAGTGTCAGAAGTCTGGAGGGGATGGTGAAGACAAGAGTGAATTATAAGAAAATTTGAGATTTAACTTTAGTTTTTGCTTTTACATTGATATTATGCCTCTTCTTAAACTTTAACAATATTGCTATAGCTATAGACAAGTAAGTCTATGGTCTGCAAAGTTTAGTCACCTTGGCACCATTTTAGAAGAATTTATGGCTGTGGAGTTGTCAGAGATTTTCATAGGTCTGAATGTTTAGATCAATGTGTGTTATTTAGACACTATTTTACACTTTGTTTTCATTGGTGGTGTGAAATGATGTGCGCTTACAGAAAAAGAGTGGCGGCATCTCATCTGTCCACGCTGTGGCAAAGTTAACTCCACTCTTAAGGCTTTTAACGAATCTCCTGCTAATAAATCTGCAACATATTCCTTGAAGAAATATAGTGGATGTATCGGGAACATTTGACAGCCAGGTCTTCTTTTGCTCAAGCTTTGATATCAGTCCCTTCATGCTCTTGTTGGCTTGTTTTTTGGCCTGCAGCGTCTTGGAGCTGAACATAGTCGCATTCTATCATGTCAACTTAAACAGTGAGGGCCAGCAGTAAAGCCACTGCCCTACATCTTATCTTTCTGATAAAAGGGAGTCTTGATTTCTGAGTGAACTTAATTGTTATCAACCAAAGACTTACATGACATGATGAATTTAGAGTTATGATGCTAATGAACAGTCTTCACATGTGCATCTCAGCAGTTTAAACAATGGTTGTCGCCATAGAAAAATTTTTACAAAAGTTTTTGTATCCCAAAACAACTGAGACCATATATACAAAATGACTTCCAAAGGAGACCTGCTAGATACACCGTAGTGTGTATGTACCACATGCCCCTGAACTAGTAGAGCCAGTCCAGAGACACATCTTGATGCCTCGCTACATTGGTTGTCACAACTGATTGAGTTCTCGACCATTTTACAGATTACAAACAATGATGATGTACAGTAAGCTGGTAACAGAAGTATGGTTGACTATAGCATCCGTGTGCTATTAATGAGTGGGTAGAAGGCATTAGTAAGTTGCCTAACATTCAGTGGTGTGTAATACACACATATTTGATTAAGAAACCTAACTGTGTACACCAGCAAGAAAGTACGATCATACAAGTCAGTAAATGCTTAGGACTACATTATCTGTCAATATTTGCAGAACATCAAGTAACACAACAGACTCAGATTGTGTGTCTTGAATTCAAAAATGCTTTCTACTATCTGTCAATATTTGCAGAACATCAAGTAACACAACACAGACTCAGATTGTGTGTCTTGAATTCAAAAATGCTTTCTAGTCAAAAACAAGGGTACAAAGCTGTTATGGGTGAGGCGTGGGTTATAATCAACAAACATGAAAACTTTGTCTTCACAGCTCACTGTGAATGCATAGAAAGGTATGTATTATTTTGTATTGTTGGCTTGCTAGCTAGCGAGCTCGATTATGATGTTGTCTTGCAATCATGAATTCTGCATTTGTCCTACCGATTGTTAAACGTTTAACAGTATTGATCAGTAAAATTCGAATCAACCAGTGGAATACGAATTCTCAGATTGTGGTGCTTGGAAAACATCTAATTCACGCTTATGTGTCTGGGGACTGGCTCTTTGATAATGTAGGCTGACAAACTGATTAACTTTATTTTGTTCCCTTTATTGCAGGTGCCAATTTTGCCATATGGTTAACACAGTCCATGACAATAGCTGTAAAAATTCAGTAAGATTTGTCCATAATCAATAGGATGTGGTGGTGCAGATATTGTTCATATCAACCTGTACTACACACAAAATTTTGTCTGTTTAATTTCTGTGTCCTTTTCAGGCAGTTTGGAATACAGCCAAGCCTTGTCAGTTTTGAGTGCTTTATCGTGCATAGTTTCCAGAGCTAAGGTCAAGTTTAAATTGAGAGTGTCAGCGAGCTACAGGAGATACCTAAACAGAAGAGTAATGAAGCAATGGGACAGAATGGAGTGGTTCGGCAAAAATAAATATGACTTGAATAGCATAGCAATGCTGACGTGTTCGCAACCAAGACATAACCACTACATGTACTTGTACAAGTTGCTCCTCCTTTTCTTCCTGGGAATCTGTGTCTGGTTCAAACATGTATGGCTGAACTACTCCATGCTAGAACTTGCAAATGTGCAGTGTATAGTAGACTAGTTTAAAAATATCCACGACCTAGACGAAGCAAAGGTGTAGAATTACATTCAAGAAATTTTAAGACCAGTTAAATTTAATATGTTTTAGTTTGACATCAGTGTTACGCTACGGATGGGACAGCAGCTCAGAAAATACAACAAATAACTGATGCTCAGGAGCAAGACATGTGGTTTTGATAGTATATACACAGAAATACAACCACCAATTTGAGATTAGGTCTTCCTTTCTCTCATTTTACAAGTATATCCAAAAGTCATGGATCAATGGTCAAACAGAGAGCGCGTTTCTCCTACACTGCAGAGTATGTAGTCGTGATAGAGACTGACTGTCAGATATCCAATTTTGGATCACTCTTTGTCTATCGCTTTCTCTCTCTCTCTCATTCTCTCTTCCTCCTACACAACTTTCAGACAGCTTCTGTTTGACACTTGAAGGCACCATTAGTTTTAAATGCACCTGCTGCCAGTGTTAAAAGTTATGCAAGAGTTTGGCAAACCCAGAAATGGGACACACATTACATGAGATGTTTGTTTTTTTTCAAGCAATTAAAAAGAAAATCTGACCTCTCACACCTACAGCATCTTTGGGCATACATGGGTTTGCTCTGTGCAGTGCCAGCAGTTATTACCTAGAAACCAGCGGCACAGTGGTGCAGTGGTTAGCGCTGTCGCCTCACAGCAAGAAGGTCCTGGGTTCGATTCGGGGTCAGGGCGTTCTGTGAGTTTGCATGTTCTCCCTGTGCCTGCGTGGGTTCTCTCCGGGTACTCTGGCTTCCTCCCACAGTCCAAAAACATGCAAACTGGGGGTTAGGTTAATTGGTCGCTCTAAATTGCCAGTAGGTTTGAATGTGAGTGTGGATGGTTGTTTGTCACTATATGTCAGCCCTGCGATGAACTGACGACTTGTCCAGGGTGACACCGCCTTCACCTGCTGATGCTGAGATAGGCTCCAGCGACCCCTAACAGGATAAGCGGTATAAAATGGATGGATGGATGGATGGATGTTTCCATGATGTCAGTCTTTAATAGTGTCACACTAAAGTCTGGACCTGTTTCAGCGAACAGATCTGTGGATAACTTTGATTTTTGGTTTATGTCCCTACATAAAACCTTCTATAAAGTTATAGTAGGTTATTAACTCTATTTCTGTTATTAGTACCCCTAAAAATCAGACTAGCCCTTTATCTGCCACCACCATGTCAAACCGTTAAAATTAGGACATACAGCAAAACCATGAAGTGCTGTGACGTTGCAAACTGCTTGGAATATATTTGATTCGGATTTTATTTATTTATATATTCTCAAAGCTACATTTTAGTCTGACCTTTCCAGGTAACAGATGAGTGCTGTGTTGTCTTACTCGTGGAAAAAAACCCACAGGTTTATAAGAAACGTTTTTAGTCATAGTTTTTAGGAAAAAATTAAAACTATGCAGGAAAGCACGTAAAAGTCGGTCCTCAGACACATGTGGGACCTCAGTAAGACAAAGCCAAGCATGATTCCTGAAGCAGGGAGGATGAAGGAATGGGACGCAGAGGGAGGGTGAGGTAGTGGATCTCTGGCGTTCCCTGACTCCCACACATGTCGTACTGTACAACACGCCTGAAGAGGTTAGCAAAGACATACAATCCTCCCTGCCAGCTCGGTTATGTGGCTATGAGTTTGTACACTAGTAGCTATTGTAGATTACAACAGTTAGCCCACTCTCTAAGCTGATGCCAAACTTGTACTATTAGCTTCACTGAGAAGCCATCCTAAGTCAGTTTTGCGTTATTTATATGTGGTGGTTATTTCAGTTTCAGAACACTTAAATTCCTCAAGTGCATATTGTATATTCCTGAATATGGTCTTTAAGTATCTGCGTGACTGTGTATTCACCATGAGGAGCTTAGCCCTCACCGAAGTGGAGGCATTAATAGTGATGAGCAAAGCTGCAGGCGAAGACAAAAACTGCTCCGAATGTTTCCAGGGCTCAGCTTGGCTCAGATCACCTAGAGTGGGATTTACAAACCTTGTGAGACGACTTAATATTCACCCCACCCCTGTCGCCCAGCTGTGAGAGAGCTGTACCTTCTGGTGAAGGGAGACAGGAAGGGGAGAAAAGCTGGGGAAGTGGGGGACTCAGGCCTACAGTCAGAGAATGAGAAGGTGATTGAGGATTCTGTGTGCTGCTGGGATTATCAAAAATACCGCTTCCCCACCAGGAAGCATCACTTGAATACTACTCAAGTCAGGCTTGGTGATATGTAATTGAACTGGCCGGTAGCTGTAATGCTTAGGCGGCTGTTTGCTGATACAAATAAGAGAAGGGAGCGAGGAGAGGATGGAGGTAGTCAGGAAGGTGGGAAGATGAAGGTGGGTGCATTGGCAGGCAGGTAAAAAGTGTGAAACAACAGGAAGCATCCAGCTTGGTATGTGAGCCATCACATCCTGCTCACAGCTGCTCGCTGCATCTCCTGTGTAAATTTGGCACTCGAGTGCCCTCCTGAAACTGCCTCCGAACAGTTCCCAAATCTATTTTAGTCATTCCTGCATTTCCTGCATCCTGTCATTTTTTAGTCAGGGAAAAATACTTTTTTGTTTGTTTTGTTTTGTTTTTTTTCTTGTTTTTTGTTAATATTAGAAATTATTATTATTAGGTTTATATTTACAGAGGTTTGACTTCTAAATGTAGTCATACATTAAAGGAGACATTTTTTAATCTATTTCCATGTCTTTTCACCTCAAAAATTTCACAAGTTACATATTTTCTTTTGAAAAATTCTCTAGTATGGACTTTTTTTTTTACCTCCACAAGGCTGTACAATGCAACACTGGGCAAGTCAAAATGTGTCTCTACTTCATTAAAAGCCAATTTTTTCCAAACATTCGCAAAAGACGAAAAAAATGCTTTGATAATCTGCTATATAATCAGACAAACTTTCAAATAAAACGCTAATTTCTACACAAATTAGTTTGTCTTTTGTAAACATTGACAAACAGTTCACCAACTGAGTGTTGTGCCCGAGGTGCACCGTCAACAACCCAAAAGACAGGATAAATACACTCTGTACAAATATTTCTTTTATACAGTTCTTGACAGTTAATGAATCAATATCACTGTAGGTATCTGCTTGATGTTACCAAATACTTGCAATTAAAAAAAAGGAAAAATGGTCCTAGCGACTGAAATCAATACTGGACTAATTTTCAAAAAAGAGATGTTTTGCAAAATCAGCTTATAAAACCAGATAATGGGACTTAGACTGAAAAATGCCACAGTTCTTTCGTCTGATATTGGAGAAATGTCACTGATCCATATGCCAAACGAGATTCCTCAGAATGATGTTTTTAATTCCAAGTTAACCTGGGACTCAACTATGTCATTTAATTCATAATGTTACTCAAGTTAACTCTCTCTGGATGTTACAATTAATGGACACCAAACCAAAGGTCTGCTTAGGTCTGCAGAGCTTTGCATGAGAAGGGAGGAAGGTAACGGCAAAGACAGTTAATTGTTTGTGCAGTAGGATTGCTTGTTTTGCCATCTGACATAAGCCAGTTACAGATAGAGTACATGGGAAGTTTACATAATATGTGTGAAGCAAATATCAAAACATTCTCGGTGCTGCAGCTGATGCCAAACGAGGGCAGCACCTAAACTGTGAACACTCCACTAAATTTCTCGACACTAAAATGACTCATCCCACCCTTATCCTCTGCTTCATTTAACTCAGTGCATGATCTCATCAATTTATGGCAAAATCTGAGTGGTATAAAAGTCTTTTTTTTTTTATAATTTTTCCCTTAAAAGGTTCAGTTTTTGCTCCATGAATAAACAAAATATCCACTGTTAAACAAGAAGATACCAAGTCTGGTGGCAGTAACGTCTCTTGCCTGAATATTAAGCTTATACTAATTTTTGTATTTTTCAAAAAAGTAAAGAACAAGCTCTAGGCCTCTGTTTATTTGAAGATTTGCTGTATTAGTAAATAGCTGGTCCTGCAACCTTCCGTTGTCTTTGCAGATTAAAGTTTGCCTAAAAATATACGTATCATTGATTTTCAACTAATGAATGTTGATGTAGGCTTTTTGGATTGCAGCTGTACACAATCACTCACAAATGTTTTCCCTTTTCTTAGCCTCACACTTGGCATAGACTTCTTTCATGCACAAAACATCTTATCAGAACTCTTGTTTCCACTCAAAAAAGCTAAAATTGATTTGCTGAGACTCACTGATGCAAATGTATGCAAATGCATCCACACTATGTACACAGATGAATGTATATATCACTGTGTGTGTGACTGAGTGAGTGTATCTAGGATGTCAGTGACTTGGTTAAAAAGCTGTGAATTAGTGTGGTGCTTCGCGAAGCACGAGGCTGTGAGACGAGAAGACGAGACAAGCTTTGTGCCCATGTAGCGATGCCAGCGGAACCACGGGACACGCGAGCACAGTTGTGTGTGTGTCTGTTTGTATTTGCATACATGCTGCAAATGATGTCATAAGGGATGTCTTGTCTGACTCCCGTCAGATCACTGCTGACCCCGGTGAATGCACACATAACATAATCATCTCTATACGCTGACAGGCATTGATTTACATGAGTATTGCACATGCACAGATGATCTTCCACTTTGAACTCTTGATAATGCCCACACTTGGGGATTCAGTGTCATGTCTGTATGTATGCAAAACAGTTGTTGCCTAACAAGTGTGTACATGATGATTGCTAGGTCAAGCGGCTCTTGTGTAGCAAGCAGCCATCCATGGAAAGCACTGGGCCAAATCTTTTTATTCATCCTTCCACCATCTTATGCCCAGCTTTCCTTCTTGACCTCCTGTGGGTCAACAGTAGAAGCAGTTGTTGTCAGGAATCAATAGTATGTCACAATGACTTACTTATACTTACAATGTATATTATAATTCAGAACAGATCATTGCATATTACTATATTGTCTATAGTAACCATATACCATTGACAGGCTTCAGCAAATAAAATTGACAGGGTGATGAAGATTAAAGACTGCCTCTGACAGAACTTAAGTGGCTCATTCATAGAATAATGTGTAAAATATTCTCTGAAAGACAACAGCAAGAACAATCAAGAAATGCGACCAACTAACAAGCAAATATTATACAATTATGCACTTGAGGATCCACTGCAGTGATGATCCACTGTATTACATCCATTACAAACTGCATTTGGACCATTTAAACTGAGCCAGCAGATGTCCAAAACGTCTAGTATTTCCTTTAATGTTTTCATTTAGTTTTGGTAGATATGTTCGCATTTTACATGTTAAAAACCAAACAGTATAATCATACAATGAGGCCCAACATGGAGAGTATTGTTTTTCAGTGCAGTATATGTCTATTGGTCATGTAAATGCTTTAATGAGGGTTCAGAGTTTTCGGTCAATGACGGCCATCAAATATACTTGTATGACAATATAACAAATCCTATTTGTGACATGACAACGTGGCACACATAAGGTAAAACTTTGCTTATTTCTATCTCCTCTTCGAACAAACTGTGTTGTAAACACGGGACAAAACAGACCATGATCACGTAATATGCACAAACATGGAACATGCCAGTATTTGAGTGTGTGTTGGTATGTATATCCCTCTGTGGCCTCACGCGCGGCATCTTTTATTGAAGTGACCTCATTGCATAGTTTGAAATAATGCATGATGGCATCCTCTGATCCCTTTAAAGCCACATGAACTGCAGCTATAACGCTGCACTAAGTCCCATCAATATTGCACAGTGTGTACTCTGCACTGGGTGTTAAGATAGTTTTGCACTAAGAAAAAATGTAAAACATGTTTATGCATTTTTTTTTTTTTTTTTTTGCAAACCTGGATAAAAAAAATACTTACTGTTGTCAATGCACTGCAGTTTCTGGACTTAAGGCCACCCTCTAGTTCGAATACTAGTGGATGGAAGCAGTTTCTCAGGCTGAAAGAGAGGAGATTAACAAGTTAAGATGAAAGTCGATTCTGGAGACTCAGAAGTCTTCCTGCGGTGTTTATTAACACTTGCATTTGTGTTTGTTGGCAGTTGCTTGTGTAGGGTTTGACTGCTGCATTTTTATTTCACATTGAGTCTGTGTTGAAGGGAGGGAGAGATGGCCAGAGTAACCAAGAAACTGAAACAGAGAGAGATCAAGACAAATACAAAGAAGAAAGTGAGGGTTTGAACATGAAATACAGGAACAGGGATGCAGAGAAAGACATCTAGAGAGAGGGGGAGCAACCTCCCTAAGCAGATGATGAAAATTGGAGGAGAAGGCTGCAGTGAGGAGGAGGAGGAGGAGGCGAAGGATCAGGACTGAGGAAATATGCTCCTTTGTTATGTCTTAATGGGAACTGTCAGAGCTGGAGAGAGAAAGGTCAGCCAGGACCCCAGTCATGATGGCAGGCAGACATCTGACTGAGAAACACACGCACACACACACACATTTCGGGCATGCCCACACAAATGCATAATAGCAAAACACACGTGTTTTTAGTTTATTGGCGGTGACAGTCACGAACAGTGGCAATTTCAAAACATCGAGCTAAACTGTCCTCAAGTTCAAGTGAATTTTTAGATTCTAAAATTTGCAAGATAAGCTCGCCTTATTTACATTTACTGCACAAGATGCACCCTTCCAATTTGGCATTCTATTTAAACCGCAAAAATTCCCATCCGTCTGTCTGTCAGTGCCTTTGCTGCTCTGAATATTTACTCCCTGTACTTTAAGCAGGATCCCATGGGGGGGTTTCAGGGGTTTTTTTTCCACGCTCCCCCAGTATTGCTATGCACGCATCTGTGAGGAATGATGAAGTCAGAGCCGAGACGCTAAAATTAAATTAACTAATTAACTATTTTCACATGTAATAATAAACACCAAATAAACAAACAAGAGTTGCCAGAATGACATAGGGCTTAGTTTGAATAATAACAGTGTTTCTGCACCAGGTTTTGGGGTGGACGTTCAATGAATATCGATCCCATTCACATAGGACCTGTCAAAGAAAAAGTTGTTGAACATTTCAGCAGTAAGCTACGAGTCTGAAAGAGCTTTGATTAAGCTGACCAGTCGCAGAGGAAATGATGTAACAATGCTTTGCCCTTTGAGAGATCCAAATAGTGAAAATAATAATCATCAAAAATACTTCTGGTTGAATCCATTTGATGACGGCTTCAGAAACACGTGGATTTAAGTCTCTTTTGTGGTTAATGGAAGAAGAACAGAGCGCAGCTTTGGCAGAGAGGATTTAGAAACTAAATCAATTGGTGCCCTTATTGGGAAAATGGAGAAAATTAGATCCAATCCAAATCTAAAACATTATATAGTTTTTTGTTGTTTATTCCATTTTGATCCAGCAGAAAAAAAACAGATGACTTACAACTGCCACAATATTCTAGAGAGAGAAACTTTGGCTTTACATTATCTGTCGTCTCTATACTGCCATCATATATACAAATCAGCCACAACATTAAAACTACTGAAAGTGATCATCTTCTCACAGTCCAATGAATTTCATGTAGATGTTACTTTGACACATTCCACCTTATAGACAAAGTGCACCCCTTCAGAGTAACACCAATCCCAAAGGCTTGAGCCCTCCTCAGTAGGATAATTCGCCCCATCACAACACAGATACCATTCAGGACTGGCTCAAGGAACATGACAAGGAGCCCATATGTTTGACCTGGTCTCCAAACTCTGCAGATCCCATTCATTGCCATTGTCCGAGGGTCCCTGCCCATGTTCCAAGGTCAGAGGATAAAAGAGACCAATAACACTTTAGGTGCTTTTATTGTCGAGGCTGATGACCGTACATATCATCGTGGAAAATATTATTCATATAACACCTTTGATATAAAAGTTATAAGATTCTGATGATGGTTTTAATTGGTATTTTAAACGGCATCCGCCTGTTAGTGACAGTTGGGTGTCATCAATTAAAAACACCTCAGAACTCCTGGACCTGTTTTGTTTTTGAATGATCGGTTACTCTCTGCATGGTGCAGACAGGAGCAGCTGCTCTGTCCACCATCTGGTAACATCACACTTTATCTTTCATCTTAGGATGAAAGATAAAGCTGCCAGCCGACGTCAAAACCTCATGTAAGCCTGCGCAGCAATGTGCGCTGTAAGATGAAAACGTCAACCCAGAGCTTTATTTGAAATGTAAGTGTTAGGATAAGGCCGAATAAAGGTTAGACTCCTCTCCGCTGACAGGTTCCAGTTCCATGTGTCAGAAAGGGTTGAGTGTTTTCACATATACATATGCATGTTTCGTAAGCAGTGGAAGCCAAGTGTGCATTCCAAGACATGCAGAACAGAAGGATACACAACGACAGTCAAATCATTAGCTGTCAGTATATTTCTGTCCTTTGAAGCTGGCAATGAACACCTGTCCTCCATCCTTCTGCTTGTTTACAATCCTCTCTCGCCTATTTGATTCAAATGGTTCTTCTGGTTGGACTCTAGCACAAAAACCAGCATTGGTGGCTCTGTAGGCACTGCTGATGTATTACATTTGCACCGGATGAGACTTGAAGTTTATCTTGGCTGAGTTGAAACACATTTAAATAGAATCCTGAGCTACATACACATTTTTAGATATGACCTGGTGCTGCATTATTAAATGGATGTCAAACATTGCCAATCCCCCTAAAATAATAATAATAATAAATTAAAAACAAAATGAACGCTCCTCAGTGCTGGTGGCTCATGGGACATCGTGTTTGCACTGCAAATTGAAGCCTCTGAAATTTTTATGTGCTTCTCTCACTGGGGTTTGAGCACCATGCTCCATCTTTCTGACACAGATCACGGGCATGAACGAGCAGCGCAGTTTGACGAAGAATAAAATATTGATCACTTGTCTGTCGCGAAGTGTTGACAGTGTTGAATGAAGCTTGGGGAAACTGAGGAAATGTACAGGAAGGGAATGTAGGGGCCGTTAGATGAAACTCACAGGTTCTAGTCTGACAACGAGGCTTTTCAAGTGAAGAGGTGTTTTGAGAGTAAAAGCCTTTACTTTACTTTGTTTAATGATATCATAACACAAACAACAAACAAATGAATGACGATAATGGGACACTGACGCTGGAAACCTGCTGTTTGTGTTTGTCTCTCCTGCTTACAGTCACTGTGGTTTCTTTTTGTCACGTCCACTGTTTCGTCCAGTCTCTGTGTGCAAATTTATAGAGAAATACAGAGTGAGAGTGAGGATTCATTTTGTGAGTGCGTAGAATCTCAGTATATTTACAATGTGGAAAAGCTCAGCTCGTAGTTGGCAGAGAATCTCTGCTGTTAAAGCTCCACAAGTGCTCTGTTTTATAAGCATAAGAAATGACATTTGTGAGCGAGTTAGTGTTATGTTGTGTGATTGTCTTTCTAATTTCACTTTATTACGCGATACATTTAGTTTTCTGTCTTTAATCACTTTCTGTCTCCCCTACTGTTATTGTTTCACACACTCTCTCTCTCTCTCTCTCTCTCTCTCTCTGTCTCTCCTTCAACCTCTATTTTCATCTTTGATTCTTTTTCTAAAGAAAATCTCTATTAAGTCCAAGTAGTAGCTGCAAGTAACTTTGCAGTTTGCCCTGCAGCGGCTCGCTGCATGTACACTCATAAACAGCAAACAAAATGTGTGTGAGTTTCTGTCACTTCTTCACTGCATGGCTCACTGCCTCTGATTATAATACAACTCTCTCTAAATATACTATAAGCACACACGCGCACACACACACCGACCCTTAACTGCACATGCACAAATGTATTTTTGTACATTTTCATAAACTGTTCCTAAATGTATATTTTGTTCAGAGCCACTCAGGGAAATGCTCCACTGTTTTGTTGTTTTGCACAGTGACAATAAAGAGACCCGAATCATACATCTTGTTCATGCATATAGACAGTAACAGTTACGCTTTATGTGCACCTGTAAACACTGAGGCATTTTATCTTTCTCTCACATAGACATAAATCTCCATTACATTCTTTCCTCAACCACTTTAATGTCAACTCTGACTGCACATTTTCCGAACACTTCATGCACAGAATCAAACAGAAACACTCCAAAGGCCAAAATGGCAGGTTTCATCTGCAAAATGTTCTTCTACTTACAAAAGCCTGAATGCATTCAAAAGCTTTGTAAACAACCCAACTTGTGGTAAAATTTGGTATATTATTTTAATCAGTCATTACACACTGGACAATATATAACCTGGTTTAGCATTAAAGTTTTTCTCTGTTGTTAAATCACGCTTAATGAAACTGGGGTCCACTTGACATCTTTGAACTGTTTTGAAAAAGGGTGTGAAAAATTATCAGTTTTGCACATTTGCAAGAGTGGATTTCTGCTGTGCAGAGACGGTGATGATGAAGATCAAGTGGATCCCATTTTCATGAAGTGTAATTTAGCAATGAAAACAAAATGCAACCACACGTTAAATAACATTTCTACTGTAAAATCTAAGGCGTTTGTGACACATTTTGTTGTGTTTTTAATGTAAGAGTAGCCAAAATGCATCAAACAATTTTAAAACCCAGACAAATGTTTTTTCAAGGCAACAGTGTTTCAGTTGGTTGCATACTGCTGAAATTTCAGGGAGCCAGAAAGAGAGGATGTCTGAGGTAAACCCACATAGGAACAGCTGATAAGCTGATAAGAAACGTCACTACAACATCATGCGACACTTCTGAAAAAGACTGCAGAACGCTGAGCAGTCAAAACGTGTCGAGGTAAAAGTAACACCGTAATTAATTCTTGTCTGTCCATGAAGGAAAATATAGAAAACATCATCAATGGTTGTTGCCTCTTAACAAGTCTTCAAATGGAAGAATTGGCCAAAACGGCCCTATCCAACATGAACTGAATTTTTCTGAAAGGTTTTGAATGAATCACAAATGAATCACCACAAATGGACTGAGGACAACAAGAGGGTTACTCCGATAAGTGACATCGCTTGAGGACGTTTATCGGACTGCACAGAGCTTCCTTTAGAGGCACTAAAGCGGCAGTGCTCACAAACGCCTGGGAACACGGTTTGATATGAAATGGGCGGAGTTCCCCTGAAAGTCAAGCTGTAAAGAAAATGTATTTGTCCTTTTACGACAACGGGTGGCACAAAGAAATACATTTTCGTAGCTGCACACATCGAACATAGTCAAGGTCATTAACTTAAGAATAGAACAGGAAAATTGCAAACAGGGCAATATATAGACACATATGCATGTATGCAATCAGGAAACAATTCCATGCATTTTTTTTTCCAGACATATATTGCATGTTCATGACATGACATGGTAAAACAGATAAGAGTTAGAAAGTAATACAATACTACAAATAAATGAGAATAGTGGGAATTGTGTTCAGCCCCAGACCTCTCCCTTACCCACATTAGAGAAAGCAACAATTCAAAAACCATATAAACTAATTAAAAGTGAAAAGTTACAGGAAAAGTGGTATTGCAAAAAGGAACAATGACATTCTGATGATTTTTCAGGAAGCCTTTTTAATATAGCAGTAATGATGTAATATGTTCTAAATAAATGCCAGTAACTACATGGATCATTCCTTTAATCCACACTATTCATTGTGAATACACTCCAGTATGAGGTAATGCCATGACTTTTACTGGGGACAACATCCTTGATTCAAAAAGCAATACAATATTCCCAGTGGTAAAAGTTAATAGATTGAATAATATTTTTTGTTTGACATTTATAATATCATCAGTAAGACTCAGAAGGAGGCACATTGTAACTGTGTTTGTTTGCCAAAAATAGCACAGAGTTCATTCACATGCCAGACCTGTAGCTTCACGCAGGACCAGAAATGGTAGATTGAAAATCTGCTCTCAGAATTACCCTGAAGCAGAGTAAAGACACATTACCATCTGTTTTATTTATAGGAGCAGGTGTATGAGAAGTAGAATTAATAGATTTGGTCTAATTAACCTATGTGTACACTTTCTGCAAGGCTAAATCTTCAACAGAGATACCCAAGGCCTTCTTCCAGGCTTGTTAAATTTGGAAAACCAGAGATGATTTGGAGTTCAGACCTTAAATACTAAAAAAAAAGCTTAATGCTAACAAACAAAACATTTATCAACATTAACAAGCACCTGCTCTCATAAATGACCCATATAGTATTTTCTAATGCACTGTAACACAAGTATCGCGGAATGTAAAATCAATACACGTCTGCATGCTTTTTTATTATTTTTTTTAATGTTTTATCATTTCGAATGTGCATTGATTTTTCATATGTGAAATACATTCTGTTCTCATCAGGAGGTATTCAGATTCTGTCAGATATTGTCCCCAGGTGTCATGTTGCCGCAGAGTGGGCCGGCCAAGAAGCTAACACTTCCCCCTTGCCTATCCTGGCTGACTAAACCTTTACTTGCTCAGATTTTAGAAATAACTTGTGATGCTTGTTGGATGTGATCCCTTCACTTATCCCTGGTTTCCATCCTTGTTCATCCTCTCTCACTTTGGAAAAGCCATCATCATCTCTACAAGTTATCTGAGTTATCTGTGACTTTATGCTGTAGGCACAGTACATTAACGCTTGTGCATCTCTGCCTGATGCTAACTGGGGCCTTGTGCATCTGTATGAGATCAAGCTGGAAAAATAAGATTAGACACTTCAGCTTCAGTTTGCAAAATATCTTACACTCCTTAACGAGACCAACTCTTAAGGAGGCCTTTTCATATGACACATAGAGCTGCTGGAATATACTTGATTGGAAATTTCATCGCTTCAACACACCTCACTCTAAATCAGAACTAAGGGCCTGCTGACAACATAGTAATTAATGTCTGGCTAAAAATAGCTGTGTAGATCAGAGGCTTCTTTTACGTTTTCAGTGTCCGTACCCATTCGAATGCATGCTTTGACTTTTCATCAACACCCCTCCAGAATAGATGGACACAGCATGCTGCATTCACCTGCCATTATCCTCGCTACATGTGTTTCCATTGGGGATTTTTTGTGTCTCCCCACCCCTCTGAGAACAACACATAGTAGGTAACAGGTTTGAAACAGATGTCAAGTTTGACAAATGTCACTTTGTGTTGTTGGCTGTCAGTGTGCATGTGCACGCTTTTAAATGTTGAAGGTAAATTGTCACCTTTAGAGTTCAGTCTGACTCATCCCATTCTGAGATGATTTGTGGTTGTAAACAGATCCTTTACCTATTGATCAGTTCTGCTGAGAAATATTTATAGGAAGGAATCTCATGTGACCATCTTCCTGTGTCATTTCCTTTCTCTTCCTCTTAATATTTTCCTTATCTTTTTATCTTTACATGCTTTTTTAAAATGTCTCTATAGTCAGTTATGATAAAAGTAGACATCACACTAAAATTGATTTCTGCTCTCATCTTACTGAAAACTGACAGAATTGGATCATTTTGATTTTTAGCAGGCGTGTTTGACATTTTGGGTTTAGATTTGATTTATAGTTTGTTACAATTCATTTCTCTTGTCCTATTACCTGCCCTTCGGTCACTGTACATTGTCACATAAAGTGGACCTGACACCGCAGCTCGGTTTTTAAAATGTATTTTCCATTTTCAAATAACTAATCAAGTTCTGTCTGCCTGCATCCGGTAAGACCTCTAAATGTCTGATTTATTATATACAGTAAATATTTTTTAGTTTTAAGTGACATAGTTGCCAACCCATACATGAACCCAGTGATTCAGACGGAGTCAGTCAGTCTCAGGAGAGAGGGTGACGTGTCTGAGATGACGTACAGAATTGGCTGATGATGCCGCTCTGGAGTCTGACACTGGGAAGAAACAGCTCGTTATGGGTCAAGTGATAAAACTCGTCTTCATAGCAACGGGCGCTCGGCTCTGTAAACTCGCCCCAAGTCTTCTCTCTCCAGCGTCGTCCTCAAATAACTCTCTGCCTTATCGACGCTCAAATGTGTCTTGACATCTGCACTTTCAACAGTCCTTGTGGCAGAGCTGTTTTGTTTTTCTTAGTTTCACACGGATGGCTAAAAATAACCCGAAAGTCACTCCAAGAGGGACGTACAGCTGAGAGGGGCACTAAACTCTAGGGGGTTGTGGATGTGATCGCATGTGTGTTGGGATCAGTTCACACTCGACAAATGTTAATTCATGTATCGATGAGCGATACTTTAGGTAAAGCAAAAGATGTGCATGACATCTTTGTGATATATCTAAAAACTTACTAAATAAATTCTGCAGTCCTTTCACTTTTAAACCTGACATGTGCGATAAATGTATGTGAAAGAAAACAACACAATATAGCCCCTGAAGTAGCAGAAAGGGATTTTTTGGCTGCATGTATCAAGCTCATACTCAAAACAGGATCACAAACAAAACTATAAAAATTAAAATCATTTCACTGATCAATGATTATAGGTGAAATAGAAAGCTAATGGCTACAAGTATTAAACCTTAAAACTGTCCCACCCACAATTTCCTCACAATATCTTGATAACTGGGATAAACAGCTCAGTCTTTTAGTGTATATTGCATTTAAAACATCTGTCTCTGTGGGTATTGGGAAAACAGCCATGGGGGATGGGGCTAACAGAAGTGCTCTAAAAGGCTTCCGACAGCTGCTAACCCCGCTCAGCTCCTCAATTAATTAGTTCACTGAAAACCAATTCATTGCATTAATTAGGCCAACAGAACTTTCATCCATTTCCATGTTATAGTGTTACCTACCGTATAAGGTAACTAGTTAGAGTAGCAAAAGACAACCCTACTTGGGATTGGGGTAATTTTTGATGTCACTCCATATTCTATTCAATAAACAAAATAAACTCATTGTGTTAAGAATGGTGAAATATTGTTACATTAAAAGAAAAACAGCCCAACACCTAAATGTAAGTTTATCACTTTTACCAAACAAAGGGAAGCTTAATTGCCTTGTTACGTCATCATGAAACACACTTAATTCAAACAACACTGAGACAAAATAAAGCTCATTTGTCTTTGCACTGCATCAATAATGAACAGCTCTGCAGATTGGTTCAAATAAATCCTTAATTCACAGAAAGATGATAAATATTCTGGCCTCACTTGCCTTTTCAAACATGGGTTCCCGTAGCAATACATCATGTTCCATTAATGGCAACAAAACAAAGAAATGCTGGCAATTTCAAAAGTAGCTGATTCTTTATACTAAAACCAAACTAAATAACCAAATCCATTTCAAAGCACATTACACAATAACATAACGTAGCGTGTTTTGGTGTACCGCATTGCTAGAGGCAACAGCAGGAAACTCTGAGGGGCTTTAATTCCAATTTTTGTTTGTATGATAATGATACACATCTGATAAATTATAGAGCATTAACGAGAGTAATGTTAAGGTTGTTTATGCAGAGGTAGAATGTACCTTTCAGTGTCTGTGTATATATATGTCCCAATACAAACACCTCACTCGCTCCTCGCTAGCTAAAACTTGCAGACTTTGCAGACACTTTCTCTCTGAAAGTCCTTTTTGCAAATCCTTAACTTAATGTGTACAAACAAGGAAATCAGCTCAAGAGAACCACAAGCTCAAATCAACCGCTAAGTTGAGGTTTGGTAAGTAAATATTTATGGATCTCTTCCTTTGCAGAGATAAGCATTCTGCCTCTATATGAACAAATTAACAGGGCGAGTATGGCTTGATACAAGCAGCGGCTTGTGTACAGAAATACATAAATACTTGAAAATAAAGCCTTTGAACGGGCCAGAATTCTGAAGAGCTGGCTCGATATGAAACAGCTGGCTCCATTTCAGAGTGCATTTACACTGAAATATTTCCTACTCATTTATAATAAATCAAGAAACTGTTATCTTGCCAAATATTGATATCTAAGAACATCTGCTGGTGAGGAAATAGAGAGAGAACAAGGGAAATCAGATCCTCACATGGCAGATATTTTATGGATGATTTGATTATATGTACTGTACATAAATGAAGTCTGCGGTACAAGACCACGGTACTTGAAGAGGACATTGATGTTGGACTAGAGAACTGGTGATAATGAAAGTTGGAGGGAGAATAGAAGCATTTGCACAGACGAAGAGGAAAGGCAATTCACAGTCGAGGGTGCAATGAAGGAAGAAAGTTCAATCAGGCAAGAGAGGTGAAGCAGGAAGAATGGTAGTAGGTAACAGGGTGAATGTTTGGCTCTGTGACAGAGGACAAAAAGTTGGACAGGTGGATTACTGGAAGAAAACATGAAATTAGAAAAAAAAAAAAGACGAGGGCTTTAACAGGTCAAGAAACAGGGACAGGAGGAAGTGGAGTAATGGAAGCTAAATTGAGTGAATCAAAGAGAAACAACACAAAGGTGACAGGAGGCAAAGGAAGTGTGCCAACTGGGGATACCGCACAAGTAAACGATTTGCATCACAAAACAAGACATTTTCACACAAAAGAGATGCATTTTTATTAATGAATCACTTCAACATCTTTTTGGAAAACTTCTAAAAATAGACATTTGCTGGAATAATGTGTGATGACAGTCACACAGGGATGGACAGAGTCACTGTCTGGCACAAAGCTGGATAATATAAACTCATATTATGAATGGAATTTTTATTTAAAAATTGTTTTCCTGCTACAAGCCACAAAATAAACAAGAAGTGCAGCTGATTAATTATTTAACTTGACATGAGATTTCCTTCCAATTGGTATAAACAGAATGGTTTTAAAAAAAAAAAAAAAATCTGTTATCATGGAACCTCTTCAGCTAATTTTCCGCAATAAGCCACCATATTCATAGTGCCTTTTTCCACTCACTGATACCAATATTTATTTGTGCATACATCCTCTCACAGTTTGACACACCAGCATTCAAAACTCACGTCTGGATGTGTCACTTGCATTCTAATGATCAGTGGGTTGTTTTCTTTTTCTTCAGCTCTCGCTCTCAGCACAACAGCCGGGCTTCCACAGTTCACCGTGTGATTATATTAGGCAAAGACACAGGGCAGGCTGTGCTAATGCTTCTTCACACTGATTCGTTTCTGTTCTCATCCAGGGCAAGCGCGGTGCAGATGGTGGCATACATAACTGCAAGTAAAGCGACTTAGAACTGCTCCATAATACCCAGGATTTCATTTTTGCTGTGTGTTTGAGGGCCGGGCGGGAAGACAGAGGAACGGATCTTTGTGTGTGTGTGTGTGGTTATGTGAGGTTCCTTGTCAATTGTCACTTTAGAGCAAAAGACCTTGTGTCAGAGCCACTGGTGCAGGCGAATGGAGGATGTGCCTAGAATCATGGCCTGTGTGTTTGTGCCCACATCAGTGTTTTTGCATATCTACAACGCCTGGATGTGCGTGCGTGTGCGTGCGTGCGTGTGCGTGCATGCGCATGTGTGTGTAATGCGCTGCCTGGGAGGGTAACCTTAAGAGGGTCAGTGCCTTCAGAACAGTTCTCGTCATCTTAGTCTTCAGTGGTCGCTGGCTCCATCGCTGTTATTGCAAAATGCCGTTGTTGTATCCAATGTATACACGGTGCACACATGTCGTGGATGTTGAGGTGTATTTCATGGAGCTACTGTATACACTCAGGTTTTGTGCAAGTGTGTGTGTAGTTTGCATGTTTATCAAACCGATTTTCCACCAGACTGCTGCTTTAACAACACATCTCCTCCGAGTGATATGCTTGATTTTCCCCTTCACTCCTCCAACTTACTCCACCCCTCATCCCTCTCTCTGTCCTGTCTGTCTATCTCCTGATACTCACTGTCTGCTCGCCCCTCTGCCCCCCTCTCTCTCCCCAGGTGCTGTCTCTGGGTGCAGATGTGCTGCCAGAGTACAAGCTGCAGGCTCCTCGCATCCACAAGTGGACAGTGTTGCACTACAGCCCCTTCAAAGCGGTGTGGGACTGGCTCATCCTGCTGCTGGTCATCTACACCGCGATCCTGACGCCCTACTCTGCCGCGTTTCTCCTCAATGACCAGGTGGGGCCTCATCCGGGAATAGTATCAGTAATCAGCCGTCTGCCTGTTCATGTCACGTCTATTTATACTCAATCCCCAATTTCAAAAGGGCTTCGAGGATCATGTGTTATATTCTGTGTATACACTACTGTGCAAACGTCTTAAACCACCATTAGGTTTGCGGTTTTAGCAGCATTATAAAGACCATGTATATTTATTTCTGAGTCTCTTTATTAGAATAAACCATTCATTAGATACAGGAATCAGACAGAACAGCTTGTATAGGTGACAAGTATTTAGTGTGACCTCCTCTTTTACTCAGCATGTCTTGAACATTGTTGGACGGATGAGATGAGTTTCATTCATTACAAGCTTGTTAATACAGTACAGATCAACTTTCAATCACTTAATTCCTCTCAAAATGCTAAAAATCACAGAATTTGACCTACATAGAATCCTAATTTGGCATCAGCAAGGGAAATCAGCAAACAAACTGGATACTCGAGATACTCAGAGTTTCTTCTGTGAGTGACCAGAAGAAGTTGAGCGAGGACCTGGCTTGGCCTTTTACAGTCTGAGGATCAGGATGTTCTTTTCAGAAGGGTAGCAGCAAGAAACTCCTTTATCAGAGGTTGAACAGGGTGAAAAGGTTAAGATATGCCTAAGCTTACAAAGACTGGAATTTAAAAAAAATGTATGATTTATGAAAAACAACTTTTGTTCTGAAAATTGTTTTTATTTTGTGTTCCTGTTTCCTCTATTTTCTGGTCATTTCTCAATGAAGGGAGAGAGAAATAGATATGGATGCTCATTAAAACAATAACTGCTGGTGAAGTTTTCTGCCCAGTACTGTTTGCTGTGGGCTATTTTCTCAGCACTGATGCACAATATCCGACACATCTTTTTCATCATGGGTCTCTGATAATTGAGTGATATTGAGTAACATGTTGTTTGTTGTTTTATCATGCTGTTAAAGTTTGAGTTAAAAAAATATCATACTATATCTCAATATGTAAGATCATAACCACTGTATGAATCAGAACTGTAAGCATTCACAGTATCGCGCAGTCATATTTTTGTCAAGTGGATATGACATACACAGTTAGACATTTCACAGACGCTTCCCTTATTCTAACCTTTATCCCTGTGGGGGGTTTTTGTGGGGTTTTTTTCTAGACTGTAAACCAAAACTAAACACCCATAGCTACATAGCATATTTATTTATTCAACTAAAATTACATTCCTGTCAGGTCAAGTCAATTTTGTTTATATAGCCCAAAATCACAATTGCCTCAAGGGCTTCACAATCTGTGGAGCACAGTATGACCCTTGATTCGAATGAGGAAAAACTCATATAGCCCATGAAGAGTAGCAGAAGGGGTCCCTCTGCAAGGCCAGACAGATGTGCAATAGAAGTGTGTGAAATATTAAGTAAATGAAAAAATGAATTGCATACATAACTAGAAAACAAAGGGCACAGACCGCTGCCAAGGCTGAGGGTCTTAAATATTTGTGTGCATTGAAAAGATATTTTTGTCGATTCACATTGAAATTCATAAATGCATTTGTGAATTTTGAGACTCCTTAAATAATTCAATACATACACACCCGCTCGCTCACAGACACACACACACACACACACCAAATGACACCTTTACATTCTACTCATCGGCGCATGCAATTCTAACAATGATAAAATAGGCAAGAATGACAGAATAATGTGCTACATGACAGGACAGAACAATTCCTGATAGAGCTCACATCAACGGCCTTTCTGGGATGGGAGCAGGTTAATCACCATGTCACTGAAATCTGCTTATTTTTTTTATAAGACTAAATAGACAGCTTGGCCTATGTCTTCAGAAAATGGAGGGGAAAGTAAATGATTCACCTTGTTCGTGCTAAATAGTCGCCATTGCCAAACTTCTTTACTTTCCCCGCTCTCACATCAACAAGTATGGCATCTCTGCGGTGTCAGCCTGCTGCTACTGGTCAAAAGTCAGCACCTGCAGGCTGAATGAATTCAGCCCAAATGAGCAGCAGTGACTCCTGTCACTCACTCACATTTATAACAAACATTACTTTCTTAACAACGTTGCAAAGTCCTTCAGGATAAAACAGGAAAAAGTCAAACTACATGAAAGTGGATTGAAGGTGCTTGTGCTGTAAAAAGAGGCCCCTTTAGAGAGATCCTATGTTTTCCTTTTATCTATTCGCTAAGTCCCACCAAAACCTAAAACAATATGTCCCAAGTTGTATGAACAATAATTTTTTAAAATCTTTATTTCATATCTGGAGGGCTTTGACCTCTTAGCCCATTTATACCAGCCAGCCAATGTGTCTTTCATGACCAGGCCACTCAAAACAATCCACAGACCTTGTTGTGAGTAGTTTCATGTAGGCACTATTTTCTCTCTGTCTAATTACACTATATCACAGTGCAGCATCTACCCCTGAACAAGGGGTTTGTGCATGTAAATGCCAATGTTGTGATCTTATCTGTGCTGCAGCAAGTCTGTACCACGAGTGAGATATCTCCAAAACTCTGCAGCTCAAACCATAGACACCCAGATGTATAAATAGCACTACAGGTAGGACAAGAAATATGTAGTACTGATTATGAGAGACAGTATGCGGTCTGACAAATACAGTGACAGCAGATTTCCTTGGCGCTGAAAATTCAGCATCAAAACTGTAGCTTGTCTTTCTCAGGACAATGTGTGTCTTGTAAAATTAAAAGCTTTTGTGTGCTGAAGCACAGTCGCTGCTCACTAACATCCCGCTGAAAGCCCTCTTATCGTGCCACTTATTCATGTTGTGTCTACATTACAGTATGTATGCAAATTGACTCGATGTCCATTTAACTCATTTCAAGGAGGTAATGACACACGACTATTCTATTTTTAGAGATCGTGATTCACGTCTCCTGTCTTGTTCTCTGTTATAATCTGCCTTTAACTCGTCCCCTCTGTCCCCTCTGTCTTCTCAGGAAGATCCAGTCCTGCAGAGTTGTATATACTCCTGCTCTCCTCTCAATGTTGTGGACCTCATAGTGGATATCATGTTCATTATTGACATCCTCATCAACTTCAGGTATGACTTTATAGGATTGATAATTGTGTAAAAGTACTATTATCAGTATTAGCATTGTTAGCTGTTTATTCAAAGTACCTACAGAAAATCTGCAGTCTTATCCTTAAGCCTGTGATTGCATGAACGCTATACCAATTACAATTACAACCACTGATTTTAGTAATTTGAGTATAATCTGCACTCTTCCTCTCAGGACAACTTATGTGAACTCTAATGATGAGGTGGTGAGCCACCCAGTGCGTATCGCCGTTCACTACTTCAAGGGCTGGTTTCTCATCGACATGGTGGCCGCCATTCCCTTTGACCTGCTCATCTACCGCAATGGAGAGGAGGTATGTCACGATGGAGGAAGCATTGGTTGGATGAGCATTCTGTGTGCCATCTCTGAGAGAAGAGAGACAAGAGGGATAGACAGAAGTAAGAGGAGGAAGGAGGTGGAAGAAAGGGAATAGAAAGAAGAAAGAGGCAGAGGTGATCAAGTTTTCGTTTCATAATCTAAGTAATTACACCGGGAAGTTAATTTGTAGTAAGGTGTGGATGGAGCACTTAACAGTACAAAGTACAGTAAAAAGTAATGTACTAACTGCTCATGGCAATTTTATGAGGTTTTAAAAGGGAGATTTACAAGCACTTTCACCTGCCACTTTCTGTTTGACTTCTCTGGAAAAGTAATAATCAAGCTCTATTTGAAGACGTGCCATGAATGACGTGTTGTTTTATTTTACAGGTTTTTACAGTCCTCGTAATCCCTTGGAAATAACTATATCTAACTGTTAGACTCAGACACTCCCACTCCATTTATTCTCCACTTTCTACGAGCTGCTATTAACTCTATATTCAGACACTTCTGAATTGTCATCACTTTGCATCGTTACTGCAGCTGGAAACTAGCAAAAGCATAATCAAATTCCTATTATTATTACTATAGAAGGTTTATTTTAAACGGACACGTAAGAAACTTAAATGAAATCGCAGGAAGTGTGTGTGGGCTAAATGGTGAACGGCCACTGATTTTGGACTTCGCTTTAAATATGTTAAATTTTATGCTGTTAGCTTTTGTCTAGTTGATTAAAAGAGTCAAGCAATCAGAAAGAATGCACTCACAGAGGGAACATTTCAATCCAAGCAGCTAAAGCTGAATTTCTCTTCTCTAGAACTTCTCTATCTCCTGAAAGCCCCCATATCTCCAATGAAAATCATGTTTTTGACCTTGTTGTCATTTCCAAGTGATGTTTTTATGTGCTACACAACACACATCATGACTGAAACAAGCAGTCAGCGTCCTGGATGAGGGTTTCTGCTTTCGCAGTTCACAAATGACAGTCTCCAAAAACTGATGTGGGGGTGGGCTCAACGTTCTCAACATTCTGATGCATCAACTTGTATGCAACCTTGTACAAGTAGCTCCTCTTCTTCTTCCTGCGAATTTATGTATGTATGGTTGAATTACTCCAATGTTAGAACTAGCCATTGTCGAGCATATATGTAAACTATAGTTAGTTTTAGATTAATACAGCTAGTTGTTAGTTTGATTACTATACGCCAGAGGAAGACAGAGGAGCAAAACTCTGGCTCACTACTAAAGTAGAATTTTCATAGATACACACAATCTAGAAGAGGCAAAGGTGTAGAATTAGGAGAATTATATCCCAGACATTTTAGGGCCAAATGAGGATTTTTCATCAACAAATAAAATACAATAATAAAAAAAAAATAAAATGTTTTACATATTGTACATACTAAACTGTCATTTATGTTTAGTATTTTCATACTAAACATAAAACGTTTTTAGATTTTTAATCAAACTTGACCTTAAATACTCTTCATGATAAGCAAACAGAACTTTATTTGTTAAGTCATTTTTGGGTCCATTAGAATACCAGTAAATGTAATCAATAGTCGCATACCTATCAAACCTTATATTTCAGTCAACTGTGACAAAGCCTGGCTATTGAGGTTCTACAGTTTGCTAAACAGTGGAAGTGACAGAAGTTTTAGCAGGAGAATTTAGCAAGTGGGAAATGGGTTTCTGGAGGAAGATGAAAGGGAAGAAGTTAAACTGGGGCCCTCTGACAATACTTCCCACATGGTGAGGATGGATCCACACAGCCGCTCGGCCCAGGAGGATGCCAGTGACAGAGTTTGTGGGACTTGCATGAAGCATGTCAGTGCTAAAAGAAAAAGGTGGAAGTTATTAACTGGGATTGAGCCAACAATGAACAAGCCATTAATGATTCATGTGGAAACTCCCTAACATTCAAGTAGTGCCAGGGGAAATATGTGCCAAGTCTCATGTCGTTGATGTTGTCCGGAAGCGGCCACAGAGCCAAAACAGTAGAGATTTTCGTCAGCAAACACCTGCTGTTTACCTTGAGGACACATGCTCATGGCAGGACTAGGCTGTGTGCCAGCGCAGTAATCGTCCTGTTATTTATTTGTTGTATGGACACTGTGGAGGCCGGCTGAAGACAAGTAGGCAGGAGAGGGAGTAGACAGGTCCACCGTAATGAAAAGGAGTCGGGAATTTACCAGCTCCACTGTGAATCATGCTGGGAGTTGGCCACGGCTGCACGCCTGTCTGTGTAAATGTGTGTGTGTGACAGCAGTTGGGAATGCAGGGAGCAGATATCAGAGCCGAGGGACTTTGTTTTCTACCATAAGTTACAGCACCTTATTATTTTTTACCTTACCGTGCCTGCCTCTCCCACTCCCAACAGACCACCACTTTGATTGGTCTGCTGAAAACAGCTCGTCTCCTGCGACTGGTGCGCGTCGCCAGGAAGCTGGACCGCTACTCGGAGTACGGCGCGGCCGTCCTCTTCCTCCTCATGTGCACCTTCGCCCTCATCGCTCACTGGCTGGCCTGCATCTGGTACAATCATTAACAGTGTCCAATGAGTCAGATTAGCAGAGGAGTGTTGTGGGAATAATCATGTCTGCATGCACCAGAACTCGTATTGCCACTAATGTTGTCAACAATATCAACTTCAGCATCATTTCAAAACCATTGTTAAAATTATCAACAATTGCTTTGTTATACATTGTTATAGTGTGACAGAGATTGTAGAATTGAATATCGCAAGAAAATCTTTGAACAGTATTAGAAATTCTGAATTAATATTAATCCAAACTGCTGTACTGTACAAAAGTCTTTCACCGGCTGTGGTGTTTAGCATAGTTTGATGACCATACATTTTTGTTTCTGTCTGTTAAGTGAGAAGCAACCAGAAAATATAGGAAACATTAAATTATAAAAAAAAAACAAAACAAAAAAATACAAACACAATTCAAAACAAAACGGGTCCTACAGGCTAAAGTCGTCACTCCATAAAACGAATTTCCCTCGACCTTCGTTTAAGTCTTTGTGAGCTTTAGCAGATCTTATCATTTTCACCTTTCCTTTTCCTTATGCAAAGTGTAAAAAAGGTAACTGAATGTAGAAGCTTGTAAAGCTGTTTGTTTTCTGTCTTTTTGATACTGTATAATTTCCTGTATTTTGTGCTAGTATTCCAATAAGAAGACTGGGAAATAAATATAAATGGTCAATACAGCATTACTAAAAATACAAATTTAATGGTGGTCTAAGACTATTGTACAATACTGTATATAACTGCATATAATATAAGTGTTTATTTTTGCTAGGTATGCTATCGGTAATGTAGAGAGGAATGGTTCAATTGGCTGGCTCCACACGCTGGGGGACCAGCTGGGAAAACACTACAATGACTCCATCCAAGGTACTGGGAGAAAAAGTATTGTAATATTAAGACTGTTGACATACTGTGACATTCCCGTTTGCATGAAAATATCAGAAAGTACATGCTTCAAATCAAATATGTGCTCTGACTGTTGACTCATCGACAGTGATCACCTGTGTAAAATTCCCTCACCAGGTTCAGGACCCTCCATCAAAGACAAGTACGTCACAGCTCTGTACTTCACCTTCAGCAGTCTGACCAGTGTGGGATTTGGAAACGTGTCCCCAAATACCAACTCTGAGAAGATCTTCTCCATCTGTGTCATGCTCATAGGATGTAAGTACTGATATTGTGGCACAGGTGACGGATCCTTTGCGCTCCTGTTCCTGTTCACAAGACTGTAAAGATAGCTTAATGCATCAGGAAAAAAGAGTTGAGACAACCTACATCTTGTACTCTACCTGTATTGCTCCATTGTAGCTTCCGACGAGCCATTACTGTTCAGTTCGGTGTAGCAACACCTACCACCTCCATGATGTGAGCATCTCACTCACCCCACTTTTCTCTACTCCACTGTATTTCCCCATCCGCTCTATTTTGTATTTGCCAGACAAAAAAAAAGTTAAGAAGTGAAGTTCAATATACATTTCAGCGATAAGTTGTTCCCTTTTCCCACTGTTTTCTGACTCAGCACATCAGGGATTATTTCACACCACATCGTGTCAATTATAGAGTTTATTTAACTATTATAGTGTTTGTTTCTCTCTGCATATACTATTTTTTCTTACACTGGCTAGACAAGCCATAGATCTTACTTTTCATTCTGAACTTAAAAGAGTTGTTAATAAAATCCATCATCAGAGTTTTTAATATCCCCTCTCATGCTTATGAGCCCAGTTTCTTCCTGTAGAGTAATTATCTGCCCGGGCTGGCAGAGCCCTGGACCTCACTGATCAGACGAGTCACAGGACAGAAAATAAATCTGACATTTCGTTGTCTCTCAGAGAAAGGACTGGTCTGAGTAATACATTAACTCAGGAAAAGGAAGCTCAAAATTGAGATGTTTATTTAACAGATGTAGAAATGTCTCTGCAGATCTTTAAGTTCTCTGCCTTGATGAGAAAGCAGAGGCACATTAGGAGAGACAGGAAGCAAACAAACAAAAACACGTTCAGGCAGTTCTCTGTCTGAAAAGTGACACGAAACTAATCATAGCTTGGTTTGGCATTTAAATACACATTTGTAAATTCTAAAAAGTAGCATGTATTTGACTGAGTTACGTATAATAGGATTGAAATCAGTGACTTGGATCCTATGGCTGGTAGAAAAGTTAACATGCGGTTAACTCAGATAAAGAAAAGCTATATAGAAAGAAATCCCATTATTACTTCATTATTGGGTTGCTCTACACTAAAAATTCAGCAAGCTTTCTAAAACTCATTAAGCTAGGAGAACAGATCAATCATGCACATGCAGCAGTGCACAGACTCGTTCAGACGCACACAGCAGTCTCAGTGGGGGATGTAGACGGCGATGGGAGCTGACAGAGGTTGATAGGTTAGCAGAGTCCAACCTGACAACAGCACAAAACAGGGAGGTTCATGAAGGATAGGACGCAAAACAGTCTGTCCTCTACAGACAAACCTCTCTTCAGTCAAACTCTGTCTGCTGTCCACAGGACTGATGTCTTGTTTGGTTGTAGTGTTTAACTGTATTTCAAGCTCAGATTATATTTAAAACTTAAATGGACTATTGAGCCCATTACATATACAGCTATAATATCAATAACAAGATTGTACTGAAAAACTGAGACCCAGTGAAAGATTGCCAAGTCTGTCTTAAAGAATCTAATCTAATCACATGCCAACCTTCTCTTCTCATCTGTGTTTTAATGTTATTGACCTCAATAAATACAGTTTTCCGCATAATATGCAGTCAAAATACCTGTAAGGACTCTATCAATGAACCGAGTGGCAATTGGACTGACTTAGAATAACTTAGATCCTGTAAAACAATATAAAGTAATCATCCTGTGCTAACACTGTAACATCCTGAAACAAACCTTCAGTGTAGTAGGTGTGGTGACAAAATTTACATCCCTCGTTATGTGTAAATACCATCATCTGTCCGATTTGTCCAAGCCAGTGGGTTTTACTGTGAAATTCCCTCTTGACATTTCTACAGAGTGGGAAAGACGATAGCAACACAACAAAGTATTAGTTGAAAAGAAACCAATACCAACACTTAGGAGTAGGAGGTGGCATTTGGAGAGCGCAGACTTCCGCCGAGGCCAAACTGTCCCCTCCCACATGTCTGTAGACCTGCATGTTTTACTCACGTTGCAATGTTTCCACTACATGCTGTATGATGGTGACAACATGCTGCTTCATGCTAATGTTAATGTAGCCTTACTAGTATCTTTACAGTAGCAACTAAAAATGTCCCCTACCCCATAAAAATCGATGGGAAGATCAATGGGATAAGGGAAAGACAAGGATCCATGCCAACACAATCTTATTAATTTTTGAAATCAAAATCCCACTAACAAGCACCAGCAAAAACAACCTGTTTGGCAGAAGTGAAAATGCGAGTTGATCTTTTGACGTTCTCAAAACACAGTTTGAATGTTTGTCCCTGTAAGCTACTAACGAAGTGGTCAATGAGTGACATCATGGCTTCAGATGCAAAATCTGTGCACTCTAGATATCATATTATGATGAAACTTCCTGTCCAGTCATGTGAAAAGACATTAGTGTGTGATTTAACATGACATTATTTAATCATGTTAACTTTATTATATCCCTGAAAATCTGATTAAACGCAAAATGATCAGGAGATCATACACTGTAAATCTAAATCTTCTCATTCACCTCAAAAAAATGTGTTGTAAACTCATTTAAACTCACTCACTTCCACTCATAACATTTAGTTTAGTACAGTGAAAACTTAATGTCCACTTGAATATTTTGTGTCTGGTGCCCCCATGACTTTAATGATTTGACATGTCTCCTGTCTCCTATCCAAGAAATCTAATCTGTTTCAACTAAAATGTAAAAGAGAAACAGCAGCACTTAAGTGAGTCTTAGAGTACCCCACAAAGACATTTTATTTATTTATATTATACATTACTATGCTAGCAGCTGTCTGAGCTTCCTCTCTCATGTCTTCACAATCTTTCAAGGCAAACACACTGATCGTCCACTGTTGCCAAGCTTAGTATTCTTGTAGATGGAGAAGAAATGAAAGACAAGACAAGACAAGACATGAAATTGTGTCATACTATCAGTGTATCCAGTGCACCCCCCTTTCTCAACCTCTCTCCCATCTCCCACCCCTAGCCCTGATGTACGCCAGTATCTTTGGGAATGTGTCGGCCATCATCCAGCGGCTGTACTCAGGGACGGCCCGCTACCACACCCAGATGCTGAGAGTCCGGGAGTTCATCCGCTTCCACCAGATCCCCAACCCCCTCAGGCAGAGGCTGGAGGAGTATTTCCAGCACGCCTGGTCCTACACCAACGGCATCGACATGAACGCCGTGAGTACTGATCCTTACTCACCCCCAGTCCCTGCGTGTCACACCTAGTCTGATGATGATAATGATGGAGTGTTGCACATGAATACAACGCATACACACAAGAGGGGAGAAGTATTTTGAGCCTGCATTGTACATTAATAGGATGATTGGAAGACTTTGTCTCAGCATGCATGGTCCGACACCTTCAGAGAAAATAGGACTAATGTGAGTATCATAAATAGTGTGCACACACACACACACACACACACACACACACACACACACACACACACGCAAACACACACTCAAAAGTGCCAATAGACAGGTTTGTGTATTTTCAACATGCATGGACCAACTAAAGTGTGCTCACATGCATGAGGGCTACACACACAAGTTAATACAATCGCACATACACACAGTGAGTCACAGTACTCAAACACACCATGCATGCGTACACGTTCCCGTGCTTGTTGTATAGTCAACCCCAAACTGAACTCCGTGAGTCATAGCGTATACAGTGGTGCTGCTTGCACACACACACGTCCATACCTCCAGCCACTTCCTGTCTTTTACCAGTGTTATGAACACTTTGATGTGACGTCAGACACACACACATGCATGCAGCCACAGATGAACATATACACACGCACAGTCATAGACAAAGAAATCCGCTGAGGCAAACATGAGATGCGGCGCATGAGTCAGTTGCTGTCAGTTTTACTCTCACTGTGTAGTCTATGTGAGCGCAATGCAAGTGGAAGTGTGTATTTAGTTATTGATTGGCTTCTCAAAGTGACTGAAGACTCTTTCTTCAGCTACATCTTTTGGGCTCCTTCACGCCATTGTAAGCTGTTTCATAATCTCTGCAATTTACTAAAATATCTCAGTTTATAACTTCAGGGGTCTTTCCAGTTCCACAGATCTTTTTAAAACAGTTAGGTGCAGTGTAATCACTCCCTCATTATTGTCTGTGAAGTCTCACGATGCACAGAAGATCTCTATTTGGGAGGGAAAGTCCCCATGCAAACACAGCATTCTATCCGTGAAACCTTGTTTCATTTCAGTGCAATTATTGAGCTTCTGAAGTAGAGATGAAACAAATTTGACAAGCATCCACGGGAATGTATCTTCCTGCGCAGGCCCCCTCCTCCTCCCCCATCATGTCCCCTGTCTGAAAGGCCCAGTGAAGTGCAGCGTGGCGAGCAGACTGGATTAAGGAATGTTTACTATAATGATTATTAGAATTGTGTGGAGGTGACCTTTCTGCCTGTCTCCACGAGTGATTTAATCGACTGCACCTCTTTCCTTCATGAGGCTAATATCGCAGCTTTGATGAGGAACTGAAGGCTGTGGAAGTGTTATGATGACAGGAAGCGAACCTGCCGCCTTTTGTGTTTACTTATGCGTAAGGCAGACACTTGGCTGGATCAATAACATCTAAAAAAGAAGTCTTTCCAGATAATTGCGTTATTGGTGTTTGCAAAAGGAGCACAGTAACAGGCCAAAGTGGCTCTCAGATGTGCACAGTACCTGTAGAATGGTCAAATGGAAAGGCCTATGTGAAAGTAAAAACCTGGAGTGAATAGGTTGCTGCTATCGTTGCAGTTCATGTTTGTTCTTTGTTAATGCTGGAGTAGAAGATTAGGGTGAGTTGGATGTTCTTTAATCCATTTTAGGGTAGAGAACAAAGGATATGTTCCTTAAGTAGAAGATTATACTGGTTAATATAGTCATACTCCTTAAAATATCATTAAGAATCTGTTAAATGAACAACCACGGCCCAGATGAGAGACAAATAGAGCTGATAACAATGTCACACTCATCTGACATGCCTTTCAATTATGTTTTGCGGGCTTTTTTGCCCCAGGTTTTGCATCTGAGGCTGTACACAATCTGGCCTATCATTTTTTGGGGGTGGTTGTTGTGTCGCAGAGGGAGACTGCAGGCAATACTGAAACAAAGCACTGGTAGTCATGTCGAAACAGTGAAAGTGAATGACAGTGCTCTTCGTACTAAAATTGCAAAATAAAACCATATTAATTACAAAATATTGGATTGCTAATAAGGAATGTAAACATGATTTTACGTAGGGTAACCATGAATAGCTCTTCGTAGCTAAATACAGATTGCTATTATAGAAAACAGTAATCATATTCATTATAACCTAAATAGCTTGGCTACACCTACAGTAAGCAGTTGAACAGCATAATGCCAAGTACAGCCAGCTGCGTGTATGTGGTCACATCTGTATGAATGGAGTGGAGCATTACAAAGGCTGGGAAAACAAAAAGCCACCAAAGCCCTTAAAAAACCATTACAGAAGCTTTTCTCAGTGGAGAAGCTAAAGCAAACACAACAATAACTTATCATGACAGCTAACATTTATATTATAAATGATGGCAATGTAGTCAGCAGTTCAGCTAAATGCTATATTAAAGTTGAGCCAAAAGAACACCTGAGACCGCTGGCCTTTAAAATCTGAATCCAGCACATTTTTTGGTTACTCCCCACCACACAAATCAAACAGAAGGGCTGCTGTGTATGGGAAGTAAAAGTGGGCTGTTATTCAAATCATCAAATGTTATGTTGTTACATAAATTTCAGTGTTTTGCTTTTTTTTTTTTGGCTGTCTTCTAACCAGACTTTGGAACTGAAACATTTTAAAAGCTTTGTGTGTGGGGGTAGGAGGCGATGGAAAGCGTAAAAGAAAAATAAAAAAAAGAATGCAAAAGCGTAGAAAGGTGGCAATGATGAACAACAAGGCCCACAAAAAGAGAGGAACCTAAGATCAACATGGAGGGTGAAAAATGTCAATAGTGACAAAATTATATTTTCCAGTACAGCGATAAAGACAATACGAAGCGAAGGATGAAAAGAAGAAAGTGCCTGGAAAGGGCTAAAAAATTGTGAAAGCGATAGGGAGAAAAATGGTGTGTGTGTTGTTAGGCAGGGTTCTGTTCGGTGCAGTCAGCCCAAGACTTATGAAAGGAGCCCGCTACTGAAAAGAGCAGAGGCTTGCTTACAGTCTATTCATTAAAACGGCTCTAATTCTTCATATTAATTACACTTTACGGGCCTGCTGACTCATTTCTCGTAGGCCCCCTGAAAGCCAGTTTGAAATCATTTTGCATTGCCTCTCTAAAAATCAATGCGTAGGTCTTTTTAAAGAGCAATAATCCCAGAGTTGTGATTTTTAGGGTCTAAACTTTCACGAAGTACATCTTTTATCGGAATTACTCCAATATTGAGTTTGGACGCTTTATTTGTGTCCACTTGCCCAGTGCTGTTGCACTGCACAGCCTTGTCCAAGTAAACAGGCCTAGTGTAATTCTGGTTTTAATTTGGAAAAAATTTTGTATTTTGTGAAAGTTTTATTTTAATCAGATAAACCGGTCCAATATCTTTTGGGTCGGCCAGTATTTGGAAGTCCAAATTTATATGACGTGAGCCCCGTGAGTCAGCCAGGACTGCTAACAGCATGCAAGAATACTGATGTAACCTTTCTCCATTGAACCATCCGCTTCCTTACCTCCTCTTTCCTTTCACTCCTTCTTTATTGCCTTTCTTCTACCTCTTTTGCCCCACTTATATCCCACTTTCTCACACCTCACATATTACATTCTCTATTTCCTTCTCCTTCACCTTAATTCTTGCTCCCTGACTCCCTCCTCGTCCCCTGTCTACTCCATCCATCTGCTCCCTCTCCCCAGGTGCTGAAAGGCTTCCCGGAGTGTCTCCAGGCAGATATCTGCCTCCATCTGAACCGGACGTTGCTTCAGAACTGTAAGGCTTTTAAAGGCTCCACCAAGGGCTGCCTCAGGGCTCTGGCCATGAAGTTCAAGACCACCCACGCACCTCCCGGTGACACGCTGGTCCATGCTGGAGATGTCCTTACAGCCCTCTACTTCATATCCAGGGGATCCATAGAGATACTGAGAGGAGACGTGGTGGTGGCCATCTTGGGTACAAAACACATATATTCTCATACAATACATTAAGAATGCCAGACTGTCAGATTGATTACTTTTAATGTTTCTCAGAACAGATTACTCACAGCTCTGAATAGTTTCGAACAATATTTAAATTTGCATTGTGATGCAGTACCAAAATATCTCTGTTAACCTTAACCTCCATGACCTGTCCAAACGTTTCTGTTTCTCAATGGGGGCTGCGGGTAAATTAGCATTATCTGGTAGTGCCACCTCCTGGTGAACATAGAGTGTTACTTCTAATAAAGCTGTGTAGATAGGGGAAAACAAACAGCCACGCTCAGAGTGTGCCATAGTTCTCGGCCACTGCGAGCTGGGTTTAGGTCCCACATTTAACTAAAAGCATGAAGCGTTAATGCAGGCCTGCTATGTAAAGACTTATGTAAGACAACACAGTGCACATGGTGTGTTCACATTCACAGTTCCCAACCAATTGTTCACAACTATTTGAGCAGTTAACCCCCACACCAAACAAACAAACACAAAAACATAGATTTTATTGCTTTTCTCTCAAGTGATGTTTAACCATTTAGAGAGTTTTGAAGTGAGTTGCTCAGTTTTGGAAAATTCTACTGTGGAGACGACTGCCTTTTCACAAATTTGCATGCATAATAAAACTCTTTAATCTGCACAATTTCCTTCTTTACCTTTTCCAGGGAAGAACGATATCTTTGGCGAGCCCATTAACCTCTATGCCCGACCTGGTAAATCCAATGCTGATGTGAGGGCTCTGACCTACTGCGACCTCCACAAAATCTTTCGAGAAGACGTTCTCGAGGTGCTTGACATGTATCCTGAGTTTGCAGACAACTTCTGGAACAACCTGGAAATCACCTTCAACCTCCGAGATGTGAGTTTACAAACGGAGTCGCAGAATAAGTGTGAATATGATGTGAACTGTGATTCAGACAGATAGGCAGCATTAGTACTTCAGAAATGTCAGGACCGTTAGAATAATTATGTTGTTAAATTTCTATTATTAGTATTTTATTTTCTTTCTACATAACTACGTACCGAACGCACCTTCTCATCAAACTAAAATGTCCGTTTAATATAAAACCAGCTTTCTACAATATGAGGATGCTGTGTAAATAGAATGTGACAGTTGATTGTTTTTTTTTTGTATTTTTACACTGTATCCCATGATTCAGTCTGTCTGGTCTTCATTTCAGACCAACATGATCCCAGGCTCTCCAAGCAGCGATGACTCCAACTGTGGTGGATTTAACAAACTACGCAGACGCAAGTTATCGTTCCGAAGACGTACAGAAAAAGGTAACCCGCCACCCTCTACAGCTCATCGTTACATTAGATAAGCTAAGCGACTGTTTAAGCAAGTCTAGAGAAGCAACTTGAGTAAATTGAATTTGATAATCAATTTAGCCAGTTTTTCTGGCAGTCCTGAAAAGTTCGCCCTGACCCACCTGGCCCGTCTGTCTTTCCTGGCACATCTCTGTCCAGATGATGCAGATGCTGGAGAAATCAAAAAGTCTCACAAGTCTATGCGGCGAAGACAGAAGGAAGCAGCCAGCAACCAAAAACAGGAAGAGGCACAAAAGCGTCAGTGGGAGGCGCACCGAAGCTCAATCTCTTCACACTCCAGTGGTGACGAGGTATTTCTTCTGCTGTGGTTGCCTTTATCGTAGACTGTAGCCCGATTAAAAATTTTTATTAATGTCTCGGACTGACACCTTCTGCAGGGGGAGGAGTCAGTGGTGACCAGACTTGCCCCCCCGCAGGAAATGTTTCCGCATCTGCAGGCTCAAGCCCCGCCCATGAAGTTTAATGAGAACACTGAGGATGATGGACACCCCAAGACTGGGAACACTTGCAATGCCCTGTCAGGTAAAACACAACAGAACAGTACCTCTACATCCAGGAGTTCCTGCCTACATTCCCTCTCTCCCCCCCATCTCCCACAGGTGCCTTGTCAGGCATGTCCAACATCTTTAGTTTCTGGGGAGAGAGTCGGGGTGGAGGTCAGTACCAGGAAGTTCCCAGCTGCAGCCTGGCCTCCCCCCCTCCTCTCAACACGCCTCTGCACAGCCTGAGCCGACAGCAGCGTCACCAGCTGGACGCACGCCTAGACCTGCTGCAAAAACAGCTCAACAGGTATCTGTCAGGCTCTGCACGCTCGGCTTTATGTGTTCTGTTGCTTTAGTATCGAGCAGTTGCCGCAGACAAGAAGTCTCTGCTAAAAAGCCTGCAGCCTTCTGATGCGTTGAGTCATCAGACAGTTTGAGACTGTTTCTTTTACCTGTCTGACTCTGAGAGAATCCTCTTCTCTCCACCACTGTCTAAAAAGGGAGCTCCTCTGTCCCTGTAGCCTGTAGCTGGATGAGGCCTCTTTATCAAATCTTGTTGAGATCGCAGGCCATATGTCTTTGCGCTGGTGTGTAGCTCTGAGGCTGGCTGCGCCTCCACCTGTATGCTCAGAGGTTTAACGTATGACTGACTGGATGCCTTGGCTGGATAGAATGTGACAGCAGGCTAAAGGTGTGTGTAAGTGAATTTAACAGTGTGTGAGTACTCAAAACATCTGCAAATATACTAGAGTTTTGGTTCGACCTTAGGAATGTGTGGAGCACATTTTTCCACAGACCTAGATAATAGTTTATGCAAACTCAAATAAAAATATTGTTGACTCATGTGGAAAAGGGGGATTGTAGAAGCTGCAAATGTATCAGAATAAAATAAGGATGGGAAGAGTAACACAGCAAAGGCAAAATAGAGTGTAGAAGAGTAAATATATGGACAAAATTAGACCCAAGAAGACTTAAAACCATACATGTCCTTGAAATGTGGAACACTGAATGTCAACAGAAAATAGTCTTTTAACATCTTTAATTAAACATGTGCAGGTTGGAGAACCGCATGTCAACGGACATTGGTGCAATTATGCAGCTGCTGCAAAGACAGATGGCCCTAGTCCCCCCTGCCTACAGTGCTGTCTCATCACCACCTCAGGTAATAATACACACATACATACAGGGGTAGTAACATTGGAGAGAGCACTAGCACAGCTGTGATGGCCAGCATCTGTCTTTGAGCATGACTAATTAAGTAAGTCACCCTTAAACAGCAGGCAGGATGAGGGAAGACTAGCCCAGGAGGCTACACTGCAGCCAAATAACATGTTGTCTCGTGCAGGCCTCACCCTACCCAGGTCCTGGCCCAGGACCAGGCCCAGGAGAGAGGCTGGTCGAGCCTGTGAGACCTCTGAAGATGGACACCCTTGCATCTCTGTCACAGGTATAGTAATTTAAAAGGTTCCTGCACACGAAGCACTTGCTCAAATGTTGCATTGTCACTTACTGTACTGTGATTACAGCTACACTATGTTGGTGCATATCTTTGGGTATTCCTTAGAGATATGTTAGAGTGATCACAGGACCCTGTTACCAGCTTACATCATGTCATTTATAATACGGCTCAGTTAATAAAAGTTCTTCATCATACGTGTACATACGTGAAGGCATGAATTCATAAAAGTTCTGGAATATGTAATGATTTTTGCAGAAAAAAAAGTAGAATTTCCATATTAAAATTCTTGTGGCACCTGCTTCTTTTCCCTCAAAAGAGGAGCAGGATATACCATATGAAAAGTTCTAATTATAAAACAATTTATCATAAAATTTTAAATGACATGTTACATTATATAAATAAAGACATTTCTCCTATATATAGGTCACTTGTATTGTTCCATTTCATACAAACTACTTTGTTTTTCTTGTAAACTTCAGTATGCTGAGGTCAGCCGTTGTAAAACAGACTTGTGGATAAGAGTAACCAGAGTCACACTCCTCTGATGCCTGACCTGTTTATGCCACAGATCTTGGATTCCCAGGACTTTGAGGAATTCCCAGCCAAGCCTCCCGACTCTCTGCAGACCCAGAATTCCACACTGATAAACACCAGCCAGGGTCAGCTTGTTCCTTCTGGACTGGACAGCCGTGGGCAGCACCTGGAGCTGGAGCTGGGACTCGGAACAGGAGCTGGAGCCATTTCGAGGCCGGCAGTGGGTTCAGGTTTAGGGTTGGTGTTAGAGAGTGGGGCAGCAGTGGGGTCAAGTTTAGGAGCAGGATTAGACTTTGGCTCATGTATGGGGACCAGGCCTGGGCCAGCAGCTGGATCAGCTTCCCTCGATCCTGAAACCCAAAGGAGGTTGTCCCTCCAGGAACCACAGACGCCTCTTGACACACGGACACCACATAGACACAGCTCCGACCCAGGGGGGAGCTAAGAATTAGGTGAAAGGGGGAGGAGAGTGAAATGGAAGGCGGGATACAGAGAGAAGTTGATGAAGGTCTTATCCTACTGTTTCCACCTTCCTTCATGGCACAAAGATCAAGAGGCCCCTGCTGTACCCACCACTGAAACCCTTCAGGACACCCAGCTACTCTATCTGCACACCTCCGACCTCTCAACAAAGAAGAAAACTGAAGCCAGTTTAAGGGGCAATGACAGGCCTCTGTCTGCCTCTCTCCACCCCAACTTCACTCATGAAACATCTAGAGTTTTGAACTTCACAACGGTATAACTTCAACCAAAACCATCCACAGAGCAGATAGGAGCCCTGTCTCTCGATGAACACAGTCCAGGTCAACGCAGCCTGATCTCAGTCAACTGCTGAGGACGACACATCTTCGTATGTGACTACTAACCAGTAGAAGAATCCCTTTACTGCTGTATCCAGTGTCGGATGACTGACCAGAACAAGGAAAAACAACAACGGACAGTGAAATGACGAAACAAGTAGCCATTTATGTCTTGCACTGCTAATCCTATTGATACAATGATTACTCTACTCTATATGTCCGTGGCGCTTCCGATAAACCTACAAACTGGTTGGTGAACTGTAGTGTTAGCTGGCCTAACAGGAAACCTGCTTCCCCGTTGTGTTAATGGTTCCCTGCCCCGGACTTCCTGCCCCAAGAGGCGGAGCCAAGGCTCCCCCTGCCCCCTTCCTTAGAGCACACTGGATTGGCTGGTTTGCACCTCAGGGGTGGGAACTTGAGGGTTAAAAGCCATGAATTTTCTCACAGAACATATCAGCTGACCTATCAGAAACATTGTACAGATTTGCCAGCGAGTGAAGAACGCATGGCACGATTAGGCAGCATCACCAACAGGTAAACTGGCAAACCTACAAGATGACAAGAGTGCACCGAAAAACAGTTAAGTATAGGTATTCAAGAAGCAGGATCACGTTACTGTTCCAAGTTACTAATTCCATCAGCCATGACTTTAGTGCAGAGATGTGAAAGGAATGACATCAGCATACATGATTCAGGCCAGTGCATTTTTTTCCCCCCAGACAGTTTCCTCTTGTCCACTATACTGTGCTGCGATTAGCTAGCACTTATTGCCTGTAGCAAGAATGAAAGGGTCTATAAAGCCCCCAGGAAGAGTATGAGGCTGGGAAACACATTTCACATGGTGGCCAAACGGTCTAATTACATCATTCTATGATGCCCATGGACCCAAAGAGATTTATTTTCCCACAAGTCTACTCTGTGAAAGGAGTTGCTGTAAGACATTGGGCTTTTTTGCTTTATGGGCCCCACAGAAGAAGCTACACAGACGATCCACATCATTTTAGAAGTTGACTGTTTTTAGCGTCACAGGCCAATGACAACCTTTCAGTAAAAGTCTATATATATCCATATTTTCCCTTACTAGATTCATGGGGTCTATACAGAGACCCCGACACAAACCATGGTCTCTTCCTGAATACAATCAAGCTGTTTTATTGCCCAAAACCTTGCTAAACTGTAAACTGGAACTGACGCTGGAAATGAAAGATTGATCACTGATTAAAAAAAAAAAAAAAAAGAAATAATTCAAGTACCTGTACATTTAAAAGGAAAATAAGCTTTGGCTTCATAGAGCACACAACAAATGGTCTCTGTTATGACCTTATTTATGACTTTCTCTCAATATAACATCACCTTCACATTTGAGTGCGTAAAAGGCGTAAGGACCTGCTGAGCTAATTAGAAAATGCTTGCAGATGCTAGAGTGCCAGCAAAATTTTACATCTTCCTTATGTGGATGAGCAAACACAGTGACAGCAAGGCAGTACAAGGCAAAACTGTCTCGGTAACAAAAAATACCTGGCCCACTTTGATTTCTAAAAAGCAAGAACAAACATCAAAAAAGAAAGAGGTTGAGTGAATCTAGTTTATCATTGTTGAATTTGCTACCTCAAATTTCATTGGTCTTTATCTTTATTTCACCTGAGCAAGAACCCAGAATGCTTTCACCTGTTATGTGATGTGAAAATGTATGAGTTTGCCAGTTTACAGTGACTTGCCGAATGCGCCATTTTTCTATGTATGGTACAATATGCAACCACTGGCATGAAGATATGAATGCGTGCGCTTTAATCTTATTGTGTGTGATAAGTTCAGGTCCAAAGCTTTTAATGTGTGTTTTTGCCCTTTGTTTTGTTTTTCAGTTTGCAGAACATGCTGTAGAGCACATTTTCTTCTAATTTTCCCCTAAAATTGACTTTAATAGATTGTGTAAACAGGCATATGACAGATTTTATGTTTGTTTTAATGTAGACATCACAAGCAAAACACCCTTTACAGTAACCTTAAGAGGACATCCAAGTCATCCAAGACTCTACAAGACTACAACAGTGATATCAGAAGGCAGATATTGTACTTTGCTCAACGGTTTTTTATTAATGAAGTCCTCAGATACACTTAAACAAGCCACTGACACAGTAACAGGAATTCTCTGAGGTACGAAGATGTACAGAATTTTCACCACTGCACCACACCTCCACTTTTCTTTTTTTTTATAGTAAAACAAGAAACGCAGCACGTGTACAGTTTTTATCACTGAGACTAACAGAGCCAAGTTAAATCCCTTCTGTCCACCAATCACAGGTTCAACTAAAGTTACCACTGCTCAGGTTGAATGCAGCGGCAGTGTAATGCCTTGCTGTGCGATATAGTATAGGCCGCCTTCCACCGCATAACAGCGGTTTATATTCAAAGAAAGTGATGAGTATGTGATGTATATACGTATTTTTGCAACTCTGTAGTGCAAGCATCTTTGTTGCATCCTTTAACTTCATAAATAATATGCATAGACAACACATACACTTCAGGGTGAACGAAGGTCGCGCTTCATTAAAGCCGTGCAGCACCTCACCAGCCAACAGATGCATCTGGCCTGCCGAAGAACTGGCAACTTCATGTGACAGATATGATTTAGGTGTTCAGTTATCAGGGTGAAGATGAAGCAAGTTTTACACTTGGCAAAGTAACCATCATCTGTAGATGGAACAATAAGCAATGTGGTGGTAATGGATGTGAACAGCATGAGTCCAGATACCTCAGGGCACATAAAGATGTGTGAGTTAAGAAGAGTGGTGCAACGATTCCCCTTTATAGTGATGCTTATCTGAAGTAACTTTCTAATTTCTGCTAAGTCTCCAAGTTTCATCACATTTAGCTGCAAAGATGAAGGAAAATAAAAACCAGTCTTCAAGACTTTCAAGCTGTCTTCCCTGATACAAAATGACACAGTAAGACCCTTTCCTGTACCACAAACTGAAGAGTCACCCCAGAGGAGGGAGAGCCTGTCGAAGTGCAATAGTCCTTTAATAGTCGACACTTGTAGCTGCTTAACTGCATCCGTTAATTTTTAGCACTTTATTTCCTTAAAAATAGTGCAGATGTTTAATAAAGACTCAGGAATGTGTCATTGATGTTCGAGGGTTAATTTTTCCTTTGTCTCAAAACTCAAACGCAACTGATCACAATGAAGCATTGGAGGAACGAAACGCAGCAGAATTCCCCTTTAATGCAGAATCATAAAGATTGTATTTTGCTGCTTGTTGTTCTAAACTGTTGTATTTATTTATTATTGTAGGGTTATTGTTTGTCTATGGATTGCACCAACTATGATTTGTATTTGTCTGAGGTGAACGAAGAGCTCATGTGTTGCAGCGAGTGAAGGATTTGTATAACTTGTACGTACATTTCTGATCATATGACCATTTTAAATATTTATTCACTATTTGTGGATGTAAGTGCTTGTTGAGCAGTATAAATGATCACCATCCTCATTATTATTAACATTTTAAATAATCCTAAACTGATCAGTTCCCGATTGCACACAACGCCACATTGCGCAGATTCTGTCCACAGCTGTTGCCACTTTCGGATTGTGTGGCTGAATGTGCATCACGTGCTGCAGTGGTGCACTTTCAGTCGTGAACCAAAGCAAGTGAGCGCTGTAACAAATGATCATTGGCGGCCTTGTATGCCTGCAGATAATTCAGCTCTGTGAGTGAGAAAATGAATGGTGGCTGATTGGAAATGCAACTGGATTATCTGTGATTTTGAAGACCAACCAAGGATATTCTTATAGACACTTGAGGGAATTTGTGGGGTGTGTTTGGGGTTGTTTGGAAAACTTGAACCCACAGAATTATCATACAGGAGAAGTTGTTTCTACTGTGTAAGAAGTGATTCTAGACACTTTAGGATTAAGGATGATTCACTGTATGTCCTATTACAGCATGTAATAAAGTTGCTAGACTCCCTAAAAGGGACAGTTCACCTCAAAATCAAAAATACTGAAATGTTTCCTCTTAGCTCCAGTGTTATTTATGCATTTAGATCATTTTGATGTGAGTTGCTGTGTTTTGGAGATATTGACTGTAGAAATGTCTACTTTTTCTCCATTATAATGGAATTCTGTGGTAGTCAAAGCGCAAAAAATGACATTGATAAAAACTCAAAAGCCATGTTTCTCCAGAAATCGGAATAATCCACAGACCTTGTTGTGAGCTGTTTCATGGAGGACACCAAGTGACCAAATTTCATGGAATCTCTTTGAGGAAGTTAAAAGGTTCCAGTGACCCACCTAAAGTCATGTAAATATTATGTAAATCAAATGGTGCTGTTTCTGTTTACACACTAGACTGGCAGTGTGGAAAACGTTCAGTTCAGTCAATCTCACCAATATTTTAATGTAGACTTTCTAGATGTAGGTTTCCATTTCCAGTTCCCATGGATATCATCTGCATAAATCTGTATTTTTAGTTTTTTTGGGTTTTGTTTTGGGGTGAACTGTTTCTTGAAATCCCAACAAATGCATCACAGATGTCCCCAGCTGATAAGCCGACACAACCAGAAAAATACCCTGAGTCTTTATTACAGCTGAACACCATCTTGTAGTGTTTCATGTGGCTTGTTTTGCTGACACGCCCACACGGCCATCAGTTAGTTGGCACCAGCAGTCCCGGTCTGCAGTCTCTCCAGAATTACAAATCACTCTTTGACAACACCCAGTGAGGTTTATTTTTTTTGTTGGTTTGTTTGCTGTACACTCCACTGGTACTGGTTTGCAGAAATGGGTTCTCCTCTTCATCTCACACACCGTAACATGTCATTAGTGTTCACTAACAGTCACCTAGTGGCCTGAACTCTATCTTTACATTCAGAACTTTGACCTCAAAACTAGAATGTGGTTGTTGTCAACTTCTTCCTTGACCTTGTATGTGACAGTAGTGGAATATTCAATGCTATAGAATACATTTATGTAATGCATACTGCATATAATAAGAGTAGAGGGTGCACTTTCAAAAAAACAAAACAAAAACAAAATAGACGCATACAAATTTAAAGCTTACACACACACCTCCCTGATGGCTCTTCCATACTGCTGAGCTTTTTATCAGCTCTGTTCAACTTTCTATGAGTTACGGCAGACTTGAGTCCTGTGTTTGTAGATTTTTTGAGCATTTGGGGAGGGGGATGGGGGGGTTAGTACGGTTTACACAACAATGGATCTGCTCCATCACTCCTTGCCTGTACATACCGACTTCGACTACTTGTAAAGGAACCACACTCTTTGGCACTAATATAGCCAGCACTATGCAGAAACTGAGAACATTTCTTTGGCATGCTTTGAAATGCAGAGTAATATAGAGGAAAATATACTAAGTAAATGAAGTTTGCTCTAATTTCTAATTGAAAAAAAAAAAAAAAAAAATCACCTTA
>KV751334.1:9042145-9076922 GCA_001698575.1 Mola mola | reverse complement strand
TACAGCCTTCTATGGCAAAAATGGAAATGACAGGGGTGATTAAATGTGATTGGGGTGATAAAGCTTTTAATATTGTGCACATTTTAACTTGCATGCTGCGCTGAGAGTCATCCAACATTGAGAGGGTTTGACGTGCAATGCAGCTGATTTTCGCTGTATGCTTGCAAACTGTGTGTAGAGTGAAACACTGAATTCTTCCGGGTTACGGGAGAGTCATATTTATATATACATATATATTCATACTACTTCCAGGTCATGAAAGAGAGGGGTACTGAATAGTTGCAAATATAGTGATTCTAGATGATACAATCTTATATTGTATATTTGTATTTTTGGTTGCAAGCCACTGTAACAGAATGATGCATGTATGGCAGTCCTGAGCAGAACTGTTAACCACTTCCTAAATATCAAGGAGCACTTGATTTTCCTCTTCTGGGCTTAGCTTCCACTCACGCCTGGAATGTAAAGTCAAGGGCACCTGTTCTTACACCCCTGAAGAATGGCTGGTGTCAACACATTTTTATGGCATTTCGGAATCACATCTAACTTTTCATACATGAGGTGTTAAAATCTGTTAGCAATAACATTTCTTAAGCACACCATGATGAAAACTACTGAGTTGTGTGGCATCCCGACTCTCACAGATGTTTTGAAATTGCTCATCTTTCTGATAGAGTGTACTCTCGGGCAGTCCCTTGAGTATTGAGATAATCAAATATCTGTATACTGGATTGGTTTGAGAAGCTCATAACGTACAATTCATATCAAATGTTGGAGAAGGTTGGAAGGGGGAAATACTGATGCTCCGGGTTCTGATTGAGTGATAGCATCATTAATGGTTGAACTTTCTAAAATTTGAAAATATTTCTTTCAATAAACTTCTTTGAAAGCAAAATCACGATGTCAGGACTGATCCTTGTTGCATTCATTGAACCTTTTTACGTTTTCAACCAACACAGGCTCAGAACAGTAAGAAATTTTATAACATTACTCCACTATGGAACTGGGTCATCGTGACCATTTAGCTCAACAAGGCCACACATAATGCAACAGCACAGGACAAGTTCAAACATCAGAAATAAATTGTCTTTTTTTTAACATGAAGTCGATGCCTACAGTGAAACATCCATCTGTTTCTGACCTAACATATACTGCATAAAACGAATGTTTGTACAATCAGAAACTGAGGTCACGTTAATGGTGGTTTGCTGCGGGTTATTCATAACTACCAAATTTCTGTTGTGGGAAAGAAAATCCTGATTTCTTTTATGCTGGAGAGGAAAGGTTGCAAAGCTTCCTGTCAGAGCAGATCCTCACTGACTTTATCCGCACACAAATAAAACTTGTGATTCAGATTACACTTTCCACAAAGCAGCGCTGATGGAGAATATTAAAGTGTTGATTCATGGTGATGTACAGTAGCCTGAATTTGCACTGTGGGGGCAGGAGGTCAGCCATGTTGTCACAGAGCGAGGATGCAGGAGCTAACTAACAGTAGCCTGGGACTGATGATGTCCTATTCTGTCGCGTGGTGTCGCTATAAACCCACATCAACTCAGGTTGAACTGCTGATTCGTTCCTCACAGATTCAGTACACGGTAGGTTATTGTAATTTTTCCATCACATGCTGGCAGACACACCATAGTAACTAAATGGTTTATTTATTTATGATAGCGGCCCGTGTGTAATAACCTACAGGTATATTAACCCGTGTAATCTCTTGTTTCTGACTGGACTCACAAATCTAGTTAGTGCAGTCGCAGTGGCATTCTTGGGAGCTGGGTGGTATCCAGTTCCTGGGCTGTGGTCTTATCCAGAGCTTCTCCCCACGGCGATTGGACCGGCACCGTCCCGTAAAAGGAGTCAAAGTTCTCCATTGTATGTATAGGTTGTCGGTCAAAAGCGCACTTGGTGACGGCGAAGGGCCTGCCCAGGCTTTGAAAGCTCTGATTGGATAAGACCAACGTCACTCACATTGTAGCGTCGATATTATTGGACGCAACGAGCGCCGGTCATCAGTATCGCTCTGTGATTGGAGCAGAGCTTCGCGGGGAGGAGCAAGTTTGTGTGCGGCCAGCGGAGTGCAAAGTCGGGTGGGCGGATCGTAGCTGTGACAGCGGTGCTCGGAGTCTCCCGACAAACTGTCAAAAACGGACAAGTAAACGGTGAGTGATGTGGAAATAAGAAGTCTGTGTGTGGCTCGGGGTGTGTGGGGACAGCTGTGCGCTGTTCACAGCGAGCGCGGACTCAGGGGGCGGCCAGCCGGACTGGGTGGCAGTGAAATGACGGTGATTTTGGATGAGTGATCTCACAGCAGGCATCAGAGCGAACGTGCAGGATAATGCTGCCTTCAGCTGCTCCTCGGAAACTCTTACTTTCGAAATGCAGTGCGGCTGAATGAACTTGAACTTTTGTTCAGTTCGCTAAAGGGGATCGTTTTGCAACTTCCTTGAATGCGTCGTCGCTAACTGTGACAGTAAACTGTAACTGTCCACTTTTTAAGTAGCATAACGATGGCTCATTCACGTGCAACTCAACCCTGGGCAGCGTTGGCGCGGACAGGAGCAATGCAATGCAATGCAAGTGTGTGTTGCGCCCTGCTTTCTCGGACACACTGGGGTTGTGCTCCACCCTGTGCATGCGTAGACTCCTTCATCATTACCTCATAACACAATAGTATCACTTTTACTGGTGGATTAGCCGTGGTGCTCTCTTTGTTGCTCATTGGTTCCTCTCTGTCACAGTTGTTTTAGCTCTTATCACAGTTTATTGCTGGCAGCTAGCAGTGGTGGTGATCCACACAGAGAGGCCTTTCATTCACTCACTGACACACTCGAAGGCCCCATTCAGAGTAAATACGTGGTATTGCTAATATGGTTGGGATGCTGATTCTAATGTAGATTAGGATTATTTTTTTGACTTTGTCATCATTTGGTAAACACCATCTTGTTTGATATGTTCCAAACTTCATTCATGACCTCTGCAATAATAGTTTGTCCCCCTAGAAGTTTCCAAACATGTTGTCATATTTTTTTCTTCTTCATTTGCTTCATACCAGAGCTTTTAACTGCAGCAGTTGTAATATGTCAGTGTTGATGTTTGAGTTTTGTCTTACAACCGAGCAAAGTCCACCATAGCTTTTCTGTTGATGAGAATGAGATGTGCTTGAAAAAGCTGTTAAAAGTCTATGTGTGTCAAAATAACATTTCACACCTCTACTGCAACTTTATAGAACATTTTGCCACATTTATTTTTATTAAAAGAAGACTGACAGCAGAGAGGATTGTTCCCTCACCCTCCCTCCCTCTATCCAGATTACTCTCCAATCCTCCCCCAGACAGATTACCGAGTGGGAAATAAGAGGTGGGACTGATCTGAGGCCCTGAATTCATTATGGACCTGAACCAATCACATCTTAAAAATGTCCTCCAGCTTGTTGCTTCATTGTAAGCTTGCAAAAGTGATCAGATATTAGTGCTGAGGGGTTGAACGTCATTAAAGAGGTCCCTCTCTTTCACACCAATTTTCCCCTGAGTTGCTGAAACTGACAGCAACAGTATTCATTTGCAGAGTTTTAATGATATGCCAAGATCAAATGCATGCATTGCAGCACAGAGCTAAAATCCCACCTGAAATGTGTGTTCTTCCAAAGCTGGGTGTCTCTAAGCTACCCTGCTGTCTTTACAGAGGAAACGATCAGTTAAGCTGCAGAGAAGTCCTGCTTGTTCCTGTCTAAGTGATTAAGGTTTGGCTACCAGAGGGTCAAATATTGAAGGATTTATCAGATCATATAAATAAACTACACTGTATCTTTTGTGTTGAATGAAGTACAGGGCCACAACATGAATTTCGGTCAATCTTACATTCAAGATTGTTCTGTATGGTGTAGGAAGAAAATCAAAAATCTGGACCGTTGAGACTTGTGTCAAAAAGAGACACAATTTATTTTATTTTATTTTTTTGCGGGGAAAAAATAGGAAGAACTGTGTAGATAAATCAGCCCAACTGTCACTGTGCTGCTAAACCTTCAGCCAACAGGCCCACTTTTGCACTTAGCTTCTTTGCTGTATCAGATATTACGCTCAGTGGGTTTGTGGCTGTGGATAGTTTGGGTTTGTGGGAAAAATTCTGCCTCGGTGAAATCTAGACCACTGCTGAAACTTGTAGCCAATGCATCTTAGAAAAACATATCTGAAGCTCATTGATTCTCAGTGGTTTTGAATTTAATTCTGCAGAACTGAGCATGTCTTGACTGTAGTGGCCAACTGTTTCACACATTACACAAGACAAGATGAATCAATTATCAATTAGGCACGTCAGGCAAATTTATCATCAGACATTAGACATGCGAAAAAAGCTTTGTTTGGTGATGGCAGAGTTTGTGTGATTGTTAATTTGGTTACTAAAAGTGCAAGAGAAAGCAGCACACAGTTTTGAAACAACATTTAATCTTTGATGAGAGGTGTTTTTAACTATAGTGTTTGTGCAGCCACTCCTGGACTTGTTTCCAATATGCTCAGTAAATAAATAGCAGTATTTTCACTTCTACATTTTTTATGGGATATACATACAGTATATATTGTATATTCTTATCAAGTTCCTCAGTGTGTAAGAAGTTTAGACCATCGACATGATCCAACCAGATCAACAGGATCATCCACTGCTTTTCATTTGATTATTTAATGTATCCTATCCTACAACTACTGAACTACTGGTAGGAGTACCTTCTGTTTTTTATGCTCTTAAACGATGGAACTCAAATTCTTAAAAAATTAAGGACCCTTCTTTTTAATCTGGCGGGATGTTATGGCACAGATTATTCCCTTTTATTTTAACTCTGTTTTGTCTCTGTTTTGCTCTGTGGAGGGACTGTGGCCTGCATTTTTGTTTTTTTTTTTGAAAGGAGCTATATAAATAATTAAAGTGGATGTAAATAGTTGATTTTGAGATTTAATGTCATAATGATGTTTCAGCAGCTCAGTGGAAAGCACTTAATGCAATGCAGAATGAAAAACTTTTCTTTATGTTGATGAAGTCTGATGGTAAGGGACTGGAGATAAAAGGTTTTCTTGGTGGCTCGCAACTGAAGGAAATAATCTCTTTACGTAACTGTGCATATATGTATGTATAGTTAGGGAGTACGTGATCTGTATTGAGGCACAGTTTCGCTCATTTGCGTTCTTGTATTTGAGTATTTGCAGGATGATCACTGACCAGATGTTAGTCTGTTCAGTACATGGCTTAATATCGGCAAGAGCCTGGCAATATATTGCCTGTCACAATAGAAGCATAATGAAAACAATATATTGCAAGCTACTGTGATATGGTAAGCAAGGTGTTGTTACTCATCAGGAGGTGTATAGTTTCTTAAAACAGCTGCCAGTGTGGTTTTAATTCCTTCTTAAAAACATTAGTTTTGACTCCTCTTGAGTGAACAGTTGGAGGTCATTGATTATCAATAAGTAGGTACTTATTCAGGTGTAAAGTCTCTTGGGTTCTTTTCGCCACGCCTTAGTCCGTACACACTGCCATTGATTAAACTGGCAGGGTTTTAAATCTTAAGTCATTTTTGTCTGCGGGACTTTAATTGAGATGAATGTGTTTTGTAGCAAAGAAATGGAAGGAAATTTTCATGTTTATTAAAATGAAAATAAACCTACATGAAGGAAAGGAGACATGAAGAGGGAGAAAAAAGGAAAATAAAGGGTGACTCTGTGACATGGTGATAGTTGGGGGGGCGTTAAGTGAAAAAACAGGTTCCAAGAGTCAAACAGTGCGAGAGATTCTGAATTACCCTCAGCCCCTGTGGAATGTCAATTTACTGGAACTGAGAGCTACTGTCTCCCTGTCTTCTCGCTCTCCACCCAACTGATGGATAATCTGATGTAGTTTCATTCTTTACCTGTCATGACTGCTTACCATGACCAGAAGACATCATTTATCCTAGAATATAGCAAGGAATATCCTCTACAATTATGTGACCTTGTATGTTGAAGCTAATTTAAGAGTTTGGTGAGTTGAGGAAGGGTCAGAGTAAGAGCTGGGGTGCAGGAAAGCTGATCTGCGCTCCACAGTCAGGGTCATCCTGACTCAACATGCTGCTTCATCTTCATTCTCCATCTATTAATCAGGAAGCGGAAGAAATCCATCATCCATTTGCTCCTGTGCTGACATACAATGCTGCTGCTGTGGGCACTTTAATCTGGGACAAAAACTGCATTGTTGTCCTTGCATGATGATGCCTACCCAATTTTGTCTAAGCTACCCACAAAACTAATAAATTGCTCTTGCGTTCATTTTGATAGGACCGTTTTCCATCTGAACTCGCACTCATCAGTTCATAAATTATTTGCAGACATAATATTCGTCAAACAGATGGCCCTTGCAACAATTGTTCAGTGTCCAGACTTTGTCAAAATGCAGACGCTAGAGGTAGAACTTGTAATAGTTCACTGATTTAATGAAAAATATACAAATAATGAAAGGCAAAGAACAACAGCATATAAAACATTCAAATAAGTTGAAAAGTCTACATGGTCAATAATCAAAATCCCCTCAAAAATTCCAGGCAGACAAATCAAACTAGGAAGAAGCTGGAACGTTATTCAAACTGGCAGCCTCATATTCCTCGAGGGAAAAACTAATGAGTAATAGGGCCAATCACAAAGGTGGGAAAAAAATGTCAAAGACAGGAAGTAAAAACAACATGACACAAAAGGAGAGTAAAAATGTTTAAAGCAACAGTTCCTGGCTGTAAAGCCAATTTGACATGGTGGCCAAACCGTGGTGGAATTACAACTTCACATGATGTGCAGAAGACTTTTTCCCCCTTGGGCTTACACTATGTAATGATTGGTTATAAAACGTGTTATCAGAATCTGATGTATTAGTTGTGATTACATTTGTAAAAGTTAGAAGAGCCACATGACTAAATTATTTAATTCCCATTCAGCTTAGTGGTGTGCGAAAGTAGACATTAGCTGCTCAACCAGGAGAAGTTACCAGTACACTTGCCCTATGGGCCCCACAGTGTGGCAGTTTTGCAAAAGATGTGTAATTTTAGACCCCTGGAGAGTGACCTGTATTCACATTAGGCTGTTTTTATTTTTATTTATATATTTATTTATTTTTGCTTTTTCTCATCTTTTCATCTTCCAAGATCAACGAGAACTGCCACCCCCCGTGCCATCTTCATTTTCTTAACAGCTTTATCAAGCTAGCCACTGAGAGTAATAAGCAAACACTGTTTTGTTTACAGTTTTTTTTTTTTTCCCGATTAACTAGATAAATCCTCCAGTTTCCCCTACTGTACAGCTACAGAATGTAGGTACACGTTGGACCCATGGTTGGCCATTTGCTGATGTCTTTGTGGTGTGTAGCTGCGTAAAGTTTTTACCTTGCTGTACGCAGCACAAAGAGACACGCCAAGGGTTCTCTCCGTTTTGCCAGTTCTTGATGTTGGTGTGTCCCAGCCCTTAGGCAGCTGTCATGGCCCTGGTAAGTTTGGATATTGTTCAGGCCTGCTAATTTGGCTATCTACAGCTTCTTTGAGTGTCCAAGTAATTTCAAAAAAGTAATGAGTAAAATGTCTGTTTGTTGGCAGATGAACTTGCAGTTTTAGGAAATGATCAAAAGATGAAAGTCAGGTTGTGGCCTGTTGTTGCCCAAATGGTTCCTGTCAGACATTAAATGATGATTTGTTTTTTTTAAAATGTTGTCTGGGCTTGTTAAGAATCACTTTCAGAGAATTGAATTTATGCACACTTGTTCCTTCCAGGCCTCTGGTTCATCAGATTCAATGAATTATTTATCACTGAATATTGTTTTAATGTTAAATCAATATGGCTGACATTAAATGCTGGGCTCTGGTTGCTGTTGGTATGCAAAGCAATCTAGGGCTGCAGCTAGTGATTTTCTTTTGGAATAATCAATTGTGTAGTCCAGCCAACGTTCTGACTCGGTCTTCAAATTTTCACTCACTCACATTTAAGCTTAAAATTATGTCAGAAACCTGTTTGTCTGGTGATTTTCTGTTAAAATTATCAATATCAGTTTGGCTTTTTAAAAAGCCATGACCAACTTTTGATACAAGAGAATTCTCTTTACACAATAAAACAACAAAAAATTTCATAAACGTAAATATCCCGTCAGGCCAATTTTTGTATGTTTTTAGTTCTATATGGTCTCCCTGATCTTTGTCTCAAAGATATAATAATAATAATAATAAGAAGAATAAGAACAAGAAAAACAATAATAATGATAAGAATACTCTATAATCCTACAATTTGGCTGTAGAACTGCCTCTGTGACCAACTTGATGGCAATCTTGGTATCCCAGCCTGCTGGCTCAGAATAGCCCTATGAGGTAGGAATGTAACATTTTGTTGCGAAACGATTGAAATATGATTTAGTTGCATGATTTTCCTACTCGGTTGAGATGTTAATTAGGTTGCAATGAAAGTCGTGTAAGCAGATGGCACTGATGCTACATAATGTGACCTCTCGTTAAAGTCTTTTCAAATCACTACTTGCTAACTGGCCCCTCTAAGTAATTTCCAGGAGAGAAATGCAACAGAAGGAAAGTGGTTTTTGCTGTGGTGGTAGGACCAGGAAGCCAATGCCAACATGTCAAAAACAACTGTCTGAAACGGCATGGAGGGGAGGGGAGGGGAGCTGAGTTGCTTTTCAGTTGAGTCTCATGCTTGTTTCCCAGAAGTTATAAATCCTAGCTTTATTACAGAAGATGTTTTTATTTTCTCATTTACAAAGAAAAGAAAATGTACATTGTCTTGCAGTTCATAATTTATACACTCCCTGCCTCACAAGTGAAAAAGGATTCTTTGATTTTATAATGAAAAGATAAAAAAAAATCCTTTATTTTGTCCTTTTTATGAGAAATAATAAACACACACACCTAGGAGTGATTCTTTAGCATGTATCAACATGTTTCATACTTAATATGTCAGGGTGAGAGATGGTCAACGTGCTGAAGCAACCATCAGGACTAGCATTGTTCCAAAACGCAGAGTTGAGTAATCCTTAGATTTTACTGAATCAGATTCAACTGTGTGTGTCTAATATCACACACATTGATCTGTCTTAAGAGTGAGTGCACACTGGAAAAGTTTTTAACTGTAGTTTTGTAGACGCAATGTATGCAAATAGGTTACAATTTACTCGAGTGTGTGTTTTTTTTTTTTTGTTTTTTTTTCTTTCAACAATACAAAAGACGGTCTTAGCATTTAGTGATTTCCTGTTCCTGAATATTATAGACACACAGATGTGGCTATGTGTGATTCATTTCGGTGTGAGCATGGACATTGCTGTGTGATGTGTGTGTGTGTGTGTGGGGCTGGAGGGGTTGGAGTCTGACATTGCGTGACAAGGGCAGATTGAATGAATGAAATGATGGAGGGATAGAGAGCAGCAAGGAAGAATGGGATGATACAGAGTGAACTGGTCACTTTAATCCCTCCCACCTCTCCACAGTAGCAGCTGGACTTGTGTGTCAGCAGCCAGACTTTACTGCTGCCAATCAGCCCAACTGGGAATTATACAGAAGGGTGAGGAGCTGGATTTGGACAGATGTAAGGATGGATGGATGGGTTGTAGTTAGGGTCTGTGTGTGGAAGGTCAGGGAACCCGTAAATCTGTGCAAACAATTTGTTTACCTTCAAGCCCCTTTGTAGTTTCAGAACTTTCATTAACTCCGAGTTAGATATTGGTTTTCATTGTTCAGTGTTTGATAAGGTAAAGGTTTCACTGGGGGAGCACTCTTTGGCAGTCCTCTCCCAGGAAATCTTGACCACCAAACACTTTAGTTTAAAACTTCTGGTCATGTTTTTCTGTGTCCCTTAGTGCTCCTAAATCTACAGCCATGCTCATGCAGTGAATCAGAGGAAAAATCATGGATGCTGTATTTCTACCCTTCTCTCATGTCATTAAAAAACACCATATGGATACGTCAACAAGGTCAAAAACGTGATTTTCAATGGAGGTGGGCTTCAAACTTTCAGTAGCCGGAAAACAAAAAGTCAAAAGTAGAGTAAGGGATGGGACACACTACGCAGACCATCTTCTGTTAGGAACATCTGTCCCTAGTCTTTTTGGTGAAAATTGTACTTCCTTTTTTTTTTTTTTTCAGTGAAAGAGATCATTCAATTGGCTGTTCAGCTTAGCAAATGAGCGCACGGAAATAGAGACGGAAAGCAAAATCCCTGTCACTGTACAGTCCAAGAATTCATCCATTTAGTGTGGTTTCTCCTAAACTTTTTACTCTCTCTTCCTGAACTTCTACCATGACCAAAAGGCCACGAACTGACAACAGCAGTGCCATTTTCATTGTCTTTAAGCCACAGCAAGCAAGCGAGCCATAGTACAGTTTACAGTTTTAATCTCTGCAGATGTGTTGTGTTCTCCCTTTAAGTACATTGGAGATGAATCTTTCAATATGTATTGCTCATTTATCAAGTAAGCTCTGGAAGTTGAATTAAACAATAATGAGAAGGCAATAATTCATTTTTAAAGTACATTTAAAAAGACTCTCAAACCTAAACTTCTGCCTTGTCCTATTCTGTAAACAGCCAGAGTATCTTTGATGTTTTGCTCTAATCACAGATCTCCACTTTAGGTGTGTGTATGATTTTGTGTGTGTGTGTGTGTGTGTGTGTGTGTACGACTCTTGTCCACACAGTGCCTTGAAGGAACTCACAGTTGGCCTGTTTAAAGGTTAACTGAGGGCTAGTGTTTGATAGTGTGTGTGTGTGTGTGTGTGTGTGTGTGTGTGTGTGTGTGTGTGTGTGTGTGTGTGTGAGAATGACAGAGCTGGTTTCTGTTCCTAACAAACTTAAAACAGGACAGTGAGGACATATTTGTATAATTCAGGTCTTGCTGCAGCCCATTTACAGACCAACTGACAGGCAGAGGGACAAACATGCAGGTAGTGATGTCCAAACGCGGACATGTCCTGCTCGTTCTCTCTCCAGCCCTCATTCTGGAAAGCACAACAGCAATGACTGAATGAAACCCCTGTATGTCCCTTTGGCCTCGCCTACACACACACACACTCTACAAACACACCAACACACCAACACACGCACACAGGAACTATGCCCTATTGTTGCAGAGCGAGGCTGAACACATTGCAATGGAATGCGAAGCAGCCACAGACACACTCACTCACAGACAGACACACCGGGGTCAATCTCTAATCCCAAAACAAACACTATCACACACAGGTAGTGGACACACACTCATCCAGGAGATACACTGGTGTGTGTGTGTGTATACAGTCCAGATTGGTCTGAGTAGATTCTACATAACAAAAAGTTTTTCAATGCCCTCTGACTCATTCACTTGCCCAAGTTTTAATTGGTATTATTACAAAAAACTATATTTAAAAGACGATTTAAAGTCTAAAAATAACCTGTAAATAACAGAATTTAGAAGGTATTTTCAAAAACAAAATGAAAAGGTGTAGAATATGTATATAATACAGTGTTTCCTGTATAATTACAGGCTTTGGTGGAAGCTGCACCATCAGGGACCCCAGTCTGTTTTTTTTGTTGTTTTTTTTTTATATACTATCACAACTGCTGTACTTCAAGTTTTATTTGAATCTGTTTGTCTTTGCCTCTTTCTCTTTCTGCTCATCTTGTCTGTTGTGTTCCTGCAGTGAAAAAGTTTAACAATGACATCAATCTTAATATAATTACTATAAGGTCTGTGCTGCTCCACAAAGTTGTTGACGTGTTACTCTGCATAAAGCAGCCTCAAAGGACTTGCGTGCTCACAGAGCTAAAACTAATGAGTTATATATGTATATGCCCATTACAAGCGTTCATCACTCTTCAAGAGCTATGCTTCTGCTTGTTATAAAAGGTTCTCACTGTAACAAATGAGTTTATAGTTAATGTAACTAATGTTAAACTAGCAAGAAAGAGAGGACAAGTTTACAGCAGAGCAGCATTATAAGCCTAATGCATTAAAAATGCCATACGATAACCTGTCACATAAATTAACTTTCATTTTAATATAAATTATCTCAACTAAACATTACTTTGACTTTGAGTAAAGTAGCGTCATCAACAAACAGTGATTAATATCCTGCTGTGACTGACTGTGCAACCATCAGCAACTATGCCAAGTTTTGAAGTTTACAAGATACAACTACAAAATTAAAAATATAAAAATATTAATTTCATAGTCCATTGGTGCTGATTGGTACTGATAAGATGGCCAAACTAATGAATCGGACAACCTCGTTAGAAAATATGCCCACACGTGTCACAGGTACTGAGGTAAGGTGGAACACTTATTGTTGTGCTATGAAAGAACCAACACAATAGGAGACCTTCTACTTTTATGGATTTTATTTGGGAAATTGGATCATCTGGGTGATGATTTCGAAGTAAACCGTTTGATACTTATATAAGAACTGTTGGTATTTACTTTGGTAAATTTGGTATTGCCATCTTTGGTATTTCATTTTTTGTTATAATGGTTTCTTTGTTTGGATACCTTGTATCACGCTTCTATGATGTCAAACTACACGCTGACACGGTCAGGCTACCTTGCCTACCAGATAATGGTCCTGTCGGCAGTGGAAACACATCCTGTATTGAGCATAACATTCTGAAGTATGCTCAAAAAACTGAACCATACTGCTTGGTGGAAAATGTGGCTTTACTCCAATGTTAGAACTTGGCACTCTGCAGTGCATAGTAGACTTGTGTAAAAGTCTTGCTTCGCCTGCAGGTGAGGGACAGAGCAGTGAGCAGAGACTGAGCAGGGCTAATATAGCACATTCATAGATTTCAACAAGCTAGATGGGGTAAAGTTGTGGAATTTTAAACATCTAACCATCTAACCAAGGCACAATGGGATTTCTTTTCGTAAAAAAAAAAAGCATGTAATTTTACAAAACTGAGTAAGAATTTTTAAGTGTTTAATCAATGGCCACAACAGGAATTTAAACTATTATGAGAGGAAAAGAAACTCTTAGGCATAATTATAAGGAAACATTTAGTATTGTCAAAATATTTTAATGTCTTGAGAAGAATTGAAATCATACACTACGGGAAGTAAACTTGGTGGTGCAAGTTGTAAGATTTTTGCTGTAATGTTTGTTTAAAACATTTAAAAAGTGAACAAACGTAATGAACAGAATCACCTGTCCACTGCAGTTGGCTAGTTGACAGGTTTTGAGGCCATCTTGGTTTTACATCACCACTCATTAGTAAAGCAGAACTCTGTGTACCATCTGTCACACACACACACACACATGCACACGCACACACACACACACACATGCAGAGTTCTAGTGACAGCAAACAGTGTCAGTGCTTTTGGCAGGTTACATGGGAAAGCCCTTACAGACTTGACACAACATTTGCATTATTCATCTGCATATGGAAGCCTATTCATTATGTACCATATGTGGGATATCATGCATACGAGCTGTGCTCTTACATAATGATCTCACACACACATACAAACTCAGTCCATCTGAGAAGATGGACTCTCAGCAGTTTCCCCCCCAACTCTTCATATATAAATTCAGAAATTTCGCATCACTCCATGTCCAACATACTTTATACCATTTGCTACCCTTAGCCAGTGTATAAGTGCAGACACTTTAAAGACTGTGTTCAGCGTGTCATCATACTATTTTGGTCCAGGTCACATCAACCTCATCCAATGGTGTTGCATCCAGAGGACAGGATTGATAGCCATGTGAAAGTTAAAGTTACAATTTGTTGAAGTGGGTGTCTGTTTCTGTGTGTGTTTCTGCTTGTGTTTGCATTGTGATTGATATGCAGCAGCCCAGCGCCAAATGAACACATACTGAGCACATTAGTCCTCTGCCTGTTTTTGGGCTATCAGTGTCTTACATCAGCCTTAATATATTACTGACTACAGAGTTGTTACATCAGCAGCAGCTCAAACTCTGCATTGACTATTTAATCAGAAACATTTAACCATTTTGAATCTTCGTTAGTGTTGTGTGTTTAATTACACGAGACCATTTGACTCATTATGTATATGTACAGTATATGTTGTGTATATGCATTTTTTGACTTACAGAGACTGTTGTTGCCCAGCTTTAAAAAATTGAAACTTTTTCTCTGTATCATAATGGCACTATATTGAGACTATCTGCAAGCCATGAATGAAATATTTTTAGTGTCTGTACAAAATTGTTCCAACCTATGTTTCCACTGGTTCCATTTTGCTGTTGTATCTCACCATTCTTGCTGCAAGTGCAAAACAGAAAACTTTTAAAATTTAAATGTATAAAAAATTAGTGCATAATTTGTTTTGCATTATTTGATGCAAACATAAAATGGGAATAACCATTGCATGCTAACAGAAATTAGCATCTCATAATATCTGAACAAATGACTACATAGTTTCAGACTGCGTTGGGATCGGATCCCATTGGTCTTACAGGCACAGCTAACTGTAGTTAAATGTAGTTTTGAAATTCATTCTCACATTTAAAGAATGTTTATTTAAAGTCCCTTATTTTTGCCATGTTTAGCAAAGTAGGAGAGAAACCAGCCATATAAAATGCCAAATAGTTTGGCTGGGGGACAGTTATCCACTTGCAATGCAGCTGTTGGATACTGACTTTTTGGGTGGTGTAATACTGGCGATCGACTGGAGCTGAGTTTCAAGATGCTGTCGCCACAGCGGGAGGATATAGTAACATGACAGTGCACTTTGTTTTAGGCAAAAACTCTGAAAAATCAGACACTAACCTGAACACACAAAAATGTTGTAATTTTTTAGTGAAGATGGATGCAGAAGACATGACTTTGATACAATGTATTGTTCTTAAACAGAAGGCATCAGATTTGTCCACAAAAGTATTTCATAACCTGTGACAATATGCAGATGACACCCTGTCTGTACCTTAGGACTCTTTAAACAAGCTCCCAAAAAAGAATGAAATATCTCTGCTCTCATCTCTTTTATGAAATAGAAATATTCAGTATTAATATTCAGTAGTCAACCAACACTTTCTCATATAGCTTTTGTTTTTCATATCTCACCATGCCATGCCATTCTGTTTTCGTTTCAATCCATCTGGCCTATTCTTGTCAACGTGATATCTAAGCAATAGACAGAAATTCTACATATTTGGGACAAACATTCACTTTGAACTTGGATGAATTAATTCGATTTTTGATGGTCAGGGGTCAAAGGTCGCCATGACCAACATTATTCTCCTGCATTTGAAAGCCAGATTTCACGAAAGGGAATTTCTTTCCCTTCAGCACAAATGTCTACTTGGACCAGAATATAGATTGATCAGATTTTGATTTTCAAAGCTCAATGATACCAATACAATATTACTCAGTACAAGCTGGTGGAGGAAAAAAAAGATATGACGTAAAAGGTTGTTTAAAAAGAAAAAGAAGTTATTTTTGCCATAAAAAAGGCTACTCCTTTGTCTTAATTTTCCTAGAAAATAACAGAAAATGGATTAACGAAGAATATAATGGCATCAATAGGTCACTTGAATAATGCAGAGGACAATGCAAGCATCTCTCCTGTATATTTTCGCCCACCCATCAACGGTTGTTTATTCTTCTTTACTGACTGCGACTTTACTTAACTTTACTAATTAATCTCTCACATTCCCAGATGCATTGATTATGTAAGGCAGCGATTGTAAGTTATTCATGCTGCACACGTATGAATGTATGTGATGGATTTAATTACAAAAGGAAGCCTTTCTTATCCAACACTTAGATGAAACAGCGATGGAATTAGTATCTTATCATTAACATTAAAAAAAAAAAGAAAAATCACATTAAAAATAACATTAACCTTAAGCTGAAAATTTGGTTCATGCACATAAATCTTACAATTCCATCATCATGATAGTCAAAATATTGGTGAGGCCCTCTCCATGTATTGTTAAGTCAGACAATGATAAAATCCTTTTAGAGGCCATTATGCAGCTTGCTCTTAGTAGTTGTTTATCCTGTCTTGGAGTAGTTGAACTAGATATACAGTAGTTGCTCTACATCTATTAAGTGAGGTCACACCCTGCCTTATTGATCAATACACACACCTGAGGGGAAACAGTGATTCTCTCTATGTGAGTGTCTGTAACACTCGAATAGAATTCTAGGAAAGATTTTGTTCCACTCACACACTTAGGCACAATGTGACCCTCCCTCAGTTAGTTTACATGACAGCAATGGGGGGGGGGGCAGGATGGTAGGAAACAGTTATCTGATCCATGTTGACACCTTGTAAATTACAACTCAAGTACTGCCACAGGGAATCCTCCAACCTCTCATGTTGAGGTGATAGACAATAAAACTCACCAGACGTTATTGTGCAGAGCTTACAGAGTTAATTTACCATAAACTAAATGGTCTAAAACTGTTTTGTATAAAATGGTCAAAAATCGTATTACTTGGTAGTCAGTTTTAAACTGTAAGATACATGTTAGAAAACAAAATAGTGCACGTGTGTGAGAACTGAGATTGCTGTGTTCAGCTGTCATCAGGCTAATCTGACATAGATACTATCACTGACATTCCTGACAGGCCATTCTATTTTACCAGGTCGCACATTCAAAGAACTTTGTCAAAACACACAGATACACTCTCCTTCCAGGGCATGTGGATGACGTTTGAGAATAACTTTTCAAAAGTGTTCCCAACACTGAATAAGTATTTTGTTTAAAATATCCTTATACAGTAATTGGTGTCAGTGTAGTGAGATCACAGCTAGGCCTTTGGCAACTTCACAGCTTGTGTTAAGAACATGTCACTGTTTACAAAGAGCAGCAAAACCTGCAAAACAAGGAAACCTGGAAGTGCCATTCATGGGTTACTCAAAGAGCACTGCAGGAAAAGTTTCTTCTAACATTTTCTATGATGATGTATCAGGTAAAATGTCACATGATAAGATCAAAATAATGTTTTTAATTTCAAAAACACAAATGAAAGAATGACACCATGATTTCAAACATTCATTGAGGTAGTTAATTTAGTAATGAAACCCTATATTGACAGCACATATGAGACCAAAGCTATAATTGTGGAAGAATTATTGATAAAAAAAACAAAAAAACAAACAAAATAAAAACACCCAAATACACATACATGCACCCATACACAATAGCATGCACCCAGAGACATTACCTCTGATATCTCTGACACGAACAATACTCTCTTGTCACATTTCTACTCATCAGCTTACAACTTTGGTAATTACTGTAATGGGAACACTTGGAACCTGACTCTCCCTCTCCTTTTCACTCTCACACACATGCACTTTTTATTACAGTAAAACCATCTGGTTGCATTTTCACATAAAGCTGAGTGATGACTGAGACAATAAGTAAGTGATGACACACTGGTGACACAGAGAAGATTATCTATATCACATTTCTTAGTTCTTATCACGAAAAAGACATAAAACATTACATTTCTCTTAAAAAGCTCTTTATGAATGCTAGGACTCTGCAGCAACATCAAATATTGCAATATTTTTGACCGTATGCCTTGATAGAAATGACCATTTCTTCTTTGAGAAATGTGAATTATGTGAATAATGTGGATTTAATGACAAAAGTGGGTGAAGGCAAATATTAGAACTGGTTGAACACTCAAAAAAGTTCAGAAAATTATTTTTTCACTGTAATGCATTCTTTAAAACCTAGAAAACACAACACATTTGCCGTATCACAACATCCAAAATCTCTGACAATATGTATTCCAATATATATTCCCATTGATATATTGTGTACAGTTTAATTTCCAACCCTATCTATATGCAGTCTATAACAGGCAGAAGTAACCTCTTAAACCTGTCAAAGTCTGTTTTATATTCCTTCTATTAATTAATATTTCATTAGCAGCTTGTATGATTTGTCCAAAAAATAACTATAATACTGATAATACTAAGGAATGTATATTTTGAATTTTGACAGCAGTCAGTGAAACTATACCTGGGAAGCTCGGTATGACCTGTTGTAACCTGCACACATGCCAGTTACCCTGCCAAATGGATTACATCTCCTGTCCAGTGGGTGACTTAATTTACCTCCCTGTATGATTCGAGAGAGGGCAGTGTTTCCTTCTGTGCTCTGTCCGTATATCCTCTCATAAACATAGATCCGTATAGTGCCTACAGAGGAGCCGTAAAGTTTCTTTTACAGTTGTTTTACAGCCACATTGTCCTTGAACAGTGAACGCTCCACAGCGTTTGCCAAACAGTCATGTGGCAACAGGCAAATATGGACGTTACATTTCATAATCATGCGATCTGGTTAAAGTTGTTTAAAATCCTCTTCACCCAACAGCAGACAGGTCTGCCACAGCGTTCCAAGAGTGGCATTTTTGGTCTTAAGTTGAACTTAAATGAAATGATCTCACCCTCTGTGTGATGCGGGATAAACTTAATTTCTTCATCTCAAGACATCTGAGATTCCATGTATCTGATATAATGAAAGTCTCCTGGAGCAGTTGCAGCTGCCATGTCCTGCTCCGAGACGCAGTTTCAATCACTCTGCAACTAGTCCGCAGCAGCAAGGTGTGCAGGACTCGAACCAGCAGAACTTTTAATCTCCACCAGCCCTAGTAGACTCGAGCCTTAGAATGTGTCCTTTAGGATATTTGGCTGTGAAATGATTTATGAAGACTAAACAGCCTATCATTAACCCAATACAACTGAGATTGGTTTTTATTTTATGTTTAGCCCAGCAGATTGAGATCAGATCCAGGTCATCCAGATTTTTCCTCCTAAACATCTGAACATGGCCGCAGCAGCAGTTCAGACATGGCCCACCCTGCTGGAATGCTGTTGAGCAAGTGACAAGTTTCCTGAAACCAGAGATTCTCAGAGATTATTCAAGCGCAATGTTATATTGTGCTGCCATTTAGAAAAGTGACAGAAGGAGGAGGAAGGAGGATCAGAGTGATTATTTTTTTTTTATGCCAAGAATCGCCCTGACAAATGCTATAGGTTACATCCACAGATGCACACACCTTCCTTTTCTCTCACTGTAGATTTACATTTCTAGTATATATCATCTATATTTAATATATTTTTATTGAATTAGTTTTAAAAAAGAAAATCTCTTGAGAAAGTGTAAGAAAAAAATGGATACACCTTTTCCCCTGTGGATGAATGTGGGGCCTTAATAACATTTCAGGCAGTATCCCAGACAAAAGAGGGATTACTGGACTTTGGTCGAGGTGTGCCCTCTCTGAATGCTTGTTTATTGCTGAAATAATGAAATATTTAGTAGTAGTAGTATTATCATTATTACTGACTGTTTATATTCTAATTGTCTAAACGATATGTCTTGTGGTGCAGAAGACGCAGACTGCTATACTTTACAGTATACTAGGTCCTCTCTTCCTCATCTTCATGTGTGTTTTACTGTTTGCATAAAAAAATATACAAGGAGAAGAAAAGCTTAATCTTCACTTCTGTTTTTTTAGTAGCCTCTAACCAGGATCCCCCCTCCCCATGTCACAAGTGCATGCACATACAAATACAGGCCTACACAGACACACAGACACACACACACACACACACACACACACACACACACACACACACACACACACACACACACACTCAGTAATCCAAACATACATTCACACTCGTTTGCAGAGAGCACAATAGAAACTGCCACTCGGGTGGATTTCCTTCCTTTTTTGAATCCAGATTATTTCCGAGTGGCCACACCAAACTCGTGAGCAAATGTAAAAAACAGGAGCTCAGCTCAAAGTATGGCAGCTCGCTGGGGTTAAAAAAAGAAAAGACAAGAATGTTTTCTCATAGCAGCATCCAAATCCATCCCACTGTAGGACCCAGACTAATGAAAAACCCAGCTCCTGTGGTCATGTGGGGACCCGCTGCAGAAATAGAAGCTGAGACAGCTGAAGAAGGATAATTCCGATTTTCAGTTCAGTGGCTGTGATAGGTGTTATACTTTGTAAAATCATATCAGCTGGTAGGCTGAGTGGCAGCTGTCAAGGATGGCATACTGTATACTAAACAACAGATAATGTGCAGTTAAATAGAGAAACTGGGCCAGTGTTTCTGACCAGCATGGCTTTTTGGCCGAGGCAGTAGGCAGCAGTCTTCCTGTGACACACCCTGATCTCAGCACAGGGGGTTCATTTAGTTTGCTGATACACTGGCAGTCAGGCATGTGCATATACACTAAGGGTTATTTTTATTCCCGCTTTGTAGTACCACCCATTGTTCACTGTATGTTAATTTCGTAAGTGTTTTTATGACTGTTTGCTTTGCCTGTTTCTGAGTCAACATCTAAAAACTAATTAACTTACTAACAGCGAGACTGATTGGATGATTGGATTGAATTTATTTACTTCTGATTGAATAGCTCATGTCTGTGAAATTTAAGATCTCCTATTTGGCGCTGCAGTCAAAAAACAATGACTGGACTGCTTTGCTTTTTCCTCATATTAACAACTACCAGCAACAGAGGAAGCATGAGTTTGTTCATTCATTTAATCTGTAGCACCAATTCCAATAATGTTTACATTCTCCGTTTAATGTTGATTAAAAAGAACGTGATCGTTTACCAATCCTTTTTGACTGTCAATTAAAATGAAAACAGTCATGCTAAATGGACTTTCTTTAGCGCCTTTCAAGTCATGTGACTCCTCAAAGCGCTTGACGTTTGTCACATTCACCATTTTGGACACTGCAATTATCATCTAAGTGGTCACCATTCCCACACTGAGGCTATGCCTTCAAAGGTATTTTAGGGGTCAGTATCTTAGTCAACTTGACATGCTGCCTGCAGGGCTGGGGATCGAACCACCAATCGTCTGAGCAGACAATGATACGCTCTGCCTCCTGAGCCACGGCTCCCCCATATATTCTATCTCACCAATTTGCATATATACTGTATATGCTTGTTTTAGATTTTAATACAGAAACACATTTAATTGAAGCTGTAGCAACCAAAGTCTAGTAAAGTATTGTAATGCTAATGTTCCACAGGTAAAGTAGTCCATTGGTAACTGGTGAAACGTACATCTTCAAAAGGCTCAATGCACAATTGCAAGGACTTTGGGAAATCTATCTAGATTATATCATAATATCATCAAAAATTTGAGGGAAACTGTAGGAATCTCTGCGTATGTCTATGCAAGGTGCGAGGACACAAGCCAGCATAATGGCAGCACTGAAAGAATGAATGTTGTTTTACTTGTTTGCTTTTATGTCACTCAATCACTGTGTGAAAAAGGAGAAGGAAATAGATTTTTCTTCTGCTTATAAAGACTGTACATGAAATTCTGGTAAAATTTTGGTAAATTTGGGTGCTGTTTTTGGTCAGTGAAATGAGCAAAGCACAGCCAAAATGTAGGCTCCTTGTAAAGGACATTGAAAGTCTAAAAAACAATGCAACACATCTTTAAAAGACATCAGAAATGTGACAGCTGAGGCTGCTTTATGATCCATTCTGTTTGACACTGTGACTGACACGAGGTGTGATTGAACATCTGGGATTAGTCAGGTCCAACCAAGCCTGACTTGCTGTCCATCTTTAAGGTGTTGGATGGTGATGAGCTCAGGTCTCGGCACAGGCCAGTCATGTTCTTCTGTACCTGGACAAGATATTTCTTTAAGGACCTGGATTTGTGCACTTTGCAAAATCCTTAGACATCTGCAGACATCAAATACACAAAAGCCCTTTTCACCATAATATGGTCTAACTGTTCTCCTTGTGTTATTGTATCGATAATCCAGCAGATGGGGTTGAGGGGTTGCATTTGATTTTCTGCGTTCTCTGTAGTTGTGGATTGCAGATGTTTGCTGTTCTAGAAAATATTGATATTTTTTTTGCCATCAAATAAGTTCGGGCTCATGATCTGTTTTATGGGCTCCAAAGGAAGGAATGTTTAATTTATATGTTGATATGAGCTTGGTTGGCAGGACAGCCATGTAGAAAGGGAATGTAGTAAAACCCAGTGTAAAAATTGATCTTTCTGTTGCATTATCCCTGACAAGAGTGTAAAACAAGGAAGATCAAGAGATAGTTTGTATTGGGCAGAGATATAAAATGTGTTTATCTACTCAGTGACAGAGAAACACACTGAGCAATCGAGAGAGGCTGGGGGCTACTGCCAGCAAGAAGATAATCTCGCATTATACTCAAAAGATGACACAACATGACTCGGCAAATTCCCTTGATTGCCATTGGTCAGCAAACCCAGATGGAAGTGTGCCTCAGTGTGGTATAGGGTGGTACTACATATAGGATATAAACAGAGATTAAAGTGGGATGTCCATCAGAGAGGTCAGAGTTCAGGCTCAGGTCTTGCAGCTTGGTGACTGGAAGGCACTTACCTCTCATCAAGGATTTGGAGCCAGATCCTCTGATCTTGTTAGTGCTACAGTGGCTACTCTGATTTAGTCTTGAGACACTGCAGCAGAGTTCGGCTCAAATCAGATTTTCCCCATAGTCACCAAACGCAAGTTGTACTCCTGTTCATCATGCTCCTGGGCACTATGATGCAACAGGCTTTAAGTTTGATTTTCAGTCGTCATTGCACAGGAATTAGGATTTCTCACCTCCCTTAATTAATTGCTCTCTGTCTCTCAACACGTGTCGTCATTTTATCCCCGTTCGTTTTGCTGATGTTGGGTAGACATTTGAGTCTTAGAAATGTTAGCTTCACGGAAATTGGACAACATTTCTAATTTCCTACATTAATCAGTAAATATAATTTTTGAAAATGAAAATAGTGTCTGAGGTTAAAATTGAGTTATATCTGATTGAAACCTGAAGGTTTACTTTATCTGAATTATTAAATTCTAAACAATACTCTGATGAAAAACAGTCTTCAATAGGTCTTTTGATGCCATGGCGAAAAGAGAAAAGGTCCCTGGCAGCTAAAATAGATGCACATGTCACACGTTGATACCCATGTGAATTTCTGTGCAGCCTTTAGTTCAAAATCTGTCGATCTGGATGAGGATATTGTGCTGTTTAACCACGTGATGTCATCTCATCAACATTTTGGCCACCTGGATTCTACTTTAGTGGAGCTCATCTTTTTTTTTTCTCAGAGCACGTCCTACTAAGAATAAGCAAAACCCCTCAACTCTCCTACTGCACACGCAGACAACGAAAGAATTGTAGTGATTAATTCAGAATGTTTTGGAGGGAAGACAAAAATGTCTTTCTGATTGGTTTTAGTAAAAGCTTTTGTATAAATTGTCCAATAAATGTTTTCCAAACACAACTCTAACTTATCAGTCATTAAGATTTGCGTTCACAATTGTCATAGAATGCAGTTATATTTATATAATTTACAAGCTGTTTCTTTGAGAGCGTATATAAGAGTGATGGCCAGAGTTTGATACTATGCGCAATGCAGGAGTATCTTCAATCAGCTTTGTTATTTGAGGGACAGGAGCAGTATTCTTGCATGATTAGATGTTTGATTAGGTTGAGCAAGTGCACTCCACGATCTACATGTTGAATTATCTGACTAGCCCTTTGAATTTAAATTTACTTGGTTCACTATAGTTTAAGGTGTGTAGTCTATAGCTGAACTGCCATTGTAGAATAAAAGGTAAAGGAGAGGTTGTTCAAGTTGAAGTGCCATTTTAAGTCCTTTTGTACAACAAATATGTGTAATTCAAAAACTGTATCCACAACTAGTGGTGTGAGAAAATATTGATACACTTTCTGTAATATATTCTTTTGTGATACTATGTTGTTATTAATTACTTGGCTACATGCAAAGATTTGTGGCTCTTTTTTAGACTCCTGGTGGCTAGATGGCAGTGTTGTATGCCATTGATTCTTCCATCTCATGTAAACACTAATGAAACAGAGCTGTGACACAATTTTTTGCTCTGCTTACAGCGTTGCAATATATTGAGTCATGAATATGATTGTATAGTGTCATCAGATTTCTTTCCAAACCAAAGCTCTCTGTACGACCCTTATATTGAAGTGTTATTAAGCTTTGAGATTGAGTTCTTCTCTACATTATCCTAAAAAAAAACAAAAAAATCACAATTATTTTCTAGATTCTAGTTACATATTGGTTTGATACTGTCTTAGAGACAATCCGTGATAATGAGGTAAAACAGTTCAATTAATCGATAGTTCTTTAAATTTAGATAGCGTGGATCAGCAGTGGATGAGAACAAAATACACAATACAGATACAGATGGTCACGAAAGGGCACTCTCACAAATGGTCAAAAGTAAAAATCGGGGGAAAGAAAAGCTACCTTATTTTGAACACATTAACACTAACAGATAGCTATAGCATGTCCAAAGTTCTTTTTTTGACTCTGTCTGTGTCTTCATGCAGCTATGGCGGAGTTAGACCTGAGCCTGAGTGACGCTCTGACGGACAGTGTCCCCCAGCCGGGCCCAGAGAGCCTGGTGGAGAGGGACTTTGTGGCTCAGCTGGAGGCGGAGGCCTTTGATGATCAGATTGGGGAGACGGTGGGAAAGACAGACTACATCCCCCTGCTGGACAATGACGACACCAGGGCAGGTGAGAGTGATACGGAGTTTAAGTGCACTTTATGTCATGTATTTTTGTCAGCAGTCAAATCTAAAGGAAAACGTGAAAGTATAGGAGACAAATAAACAGTGAATGTCCCTTTGGCAGTCCTGTCTCTATACTTTCTTGAGGTGAGAATAGGGTGGCAGATAAGAATCCATAAACATTCACCTATAAAACATTGTGCACTTCACCTATAGAGTAGCAGTTGACAAAACTAGTGTGTCTCCTTCTAACACTGTAAAATACAGTTTGTGACCCAGAGCACAAAAGTGTCACTTACTGGATAACTGAGGTGTCCTACATACACTCACCTCTAGAAATAGCTCCTAATTGAACTAAAATAGAATAATAGGTTTAACAGATTAGTATTATTTGTGCAGACCTTGCAAAACTAACAGCGTTAAGTAAAGTAGTTGACTCATTAACCAAATCCTCATAAACTGAAAAAGTGCAGTGTTTGTGTTTAGCAGAAGTGATCAGACGTGTTTTCCACTGGAATAGAATTCCACACAACTTTGTTTCCAGTAACAGCTTACACTCAGCCTGTTTGCTGTCTGTCAGTGCAGATAACCATATTTTTAAATGATTGACAAAATGAATAGCTTTTTTTGGTCAGCATCATCTCACAACAATTCAAAACATTTCTGATTTTTGAACAAGGAATCAACATCAGACATTTGAAATATGAATTAACAAAGTTATTGGGGAACATGTGTCACCAAACATGCTAATTTGCACATCCATAAGACCTAGAACAAGAGGTGCACACTCCATGTAGGCTTATCGTTAAAAAGTCATCCATCTTCTGTGTAACTCAAACTGGGGTCCCCATCTCTGATTGTAGAAGCAGCAGGTGACTGAGATTTTCCTGAATGATGCCATGTTTTGACCACACCTCTCAATGTAATTCCAACCCTCCCTGTGCTGGATGAGAATCTGTGTTGTGTGTAACATATGCTGCTGCTGCTCCTCAATGACTGAGAGTATCAGGTACCGCCGGACACTGGCTGCCATTTTGGAACTGCTGGGATGCCATTCAACCACAGGGAAGATATTAGGCAGAAGATAAGCAAAGTAGCGGTCACTGCTTTGAATTGCTCAGTCAACTAGGTTATTTGGGGATTTTGGAAGTAAACTGTGTCCCAACTCTGAACAGCTATTGCCCAGTGAAGATGCTCAAGGTTTAGTTCCAATGATAATCCTTGTGTAACTGTCCGTGACCTTTCATGTGAACAAGAATATTTTCTTTAGCAATGTGCCTGCTTGAAAAAGTCATGCTTCTAAGGTCATGATCCTTAGAAGCAATTGTATCATCAGCTATGAAACCAAAACAGGGGGTCACTTTTTGATCATTTGCTTTTGAAGACGAACCAACACTTAATCCAATAATGTTTGGTTTATAACACATACTGTAGCATTTAATAGCTGGTGTGCTGGTCTTGCATAAGGAAAATATGCAATTTAGTGTTTATGGTTTTCTACATCAGAGATAGATAGGGCTAAGCCATGGTACAGTTAATAGTTTAATATATGCAGAATATTTTGTAACGATTGCTGTATGAATGTCAGTCTGATATACTGTATATATAAAAAAAATGGCAGAGTGGACTCGAGTAAATCAAAGAACGAGTAAAAATGAAGTCTGTTTCTCTGTAAACATGTCCAAAACAGCTTCTAAAAAAGCTGCTCACCACATAACAGTTAGACAAGATGGCCACAGAAGCAGATAAACATTAGATGGATCAAATAAAAGCTGAGTCGATAACAGGAAGTGACAGTTAACCAGGACTGACTCAGCTTTCGGGCCTGTTTTGGTTACCCAGACACTTCGGTCAGACAGTCAGACTGTGTGTGGGCACTTGTTGGTGACAGCTGGCTGCAGATGGGCCATGGGTGGTGTTGCCATTGATCAACTGTACAAATGCAGACATGCTGACACACATGCTGAGTGCTAAACAGCAGGGCGAGGCAGTCCGCAAATGATTGTCCTCTGTCAGCAGGAGAGTGAGACAGGCACTATTTTGTTTTTCATGAGCAGGGCTGTTGGTGGAATACGCACTTATGGTGAACGATGTGCTTTAGCTCAGTGTCTTGTGTTCCCGTTTTTGATCTGTGGTGTTTGTGCCAATTTATGCAGACAGAAATGAGTCATACCTTGTTGTTGCATGTGGTTTTGTGGTTTTTGCACGGCTATACATTTATGTGTTACTGTATGTATATGTGTCTGCATGTATTGCATTCTATTTTGTCATGTCAAAGAGAGAAATCGTGAATACATTGCCCATATCCCAAAGCAAGATTAAATGCTTTGGGTGTAACTCTTAGTCCAACACTTGATCACTTTTTATGCTACCAACATTCTCCGTAGCAGACGGCTGACCAATATTATTATTCCGTCAAGATCCCAACATGTAAATTAAAGGAATTTGTAAGTTATAGCCAGAATTTAAGTTAAAACATTTAAAAGCAATCTATGTTTTTTTTTTTTTTACAGAGATACCTATTGAAGTTAGCGTGCTAATCAGCTGGTACTGGCCTGTCCTGTGTCCCATCACCACTAGGTACACAGCTAACTCCACAGGAAATTGCATAGTAGGCAGCAGCTGGGTATTTCTCTGGCGAACTGCAACCCCGGTTATTTTTGGATCCAATGCATCTCTCAGTACTCATCAGGCATTCATTCAAGTTTGTTTTTTTTAACTTTATTTTTTCTTGACCTTCACTTCTCGCTACCCACTTGATGTAAACATAATAACTTGTTCTGGAACAGCGAGAAGAAAAATAAACATTTTTCTCTACACATTTGGGACTTGAGGGGATCATGGTGGAAAGGCAGAACACGTTAATTTACATGCTTTAATTCGTTGATGTGCCCCAAGTCACCATTTCATCCCATGTGATATTAACGATTCTAATTGTGTTGCCTCTGACTATATGATGTTGAAAAACTCCCCATCTTTAAGCTCAGTGATGCTGGTCTTCCCAGATCACTGATGTTAGGGTAACGTGCATCATGATACAGGCTCTTTGTTTCGTTGTTGCTTGGCAGTAGAGTGAGGTCGGTGGTCCAGTCCCTGAGTGTTTGTGCTTCTAGTGTTTGACCCTGCACGGTAGCTGACTGTAATTGGTGTGTGAGTAGTGAATGATGGGATGTATTAGAGGCAAACTGTAAGGCAGAGTCAGTCTACCTTTTTATCCAAATCACTGTTGTGTGTGTGCATGATTGTTTCAGTCATTTATGTAGGTTGGTGAAAAGCTGTTGATACATAAACTCTATTTGTGTATCCTTTTCCACATGTGCCTGCCAAGCACAGTAGATAAATACTGTGAGTCAGCAGTCATATGTCACACAGTACCTTCTCCAGCCTCCCACAATGACAGCAGTCAATATGTGCTGCCCTCGACCTGCCCTGCCTGACCAGAACGGGCTTATGTGCCATTAACAGGCAGACAACACAGTGCTCTGGAGCTTTACATTGTTAGGTGCATTTAAAAAGCTGCAAAAGTCAGGATCAATAGTTGCCATTAATTCTAGGCTCAGTCTGTAATATTGCCATTGCACAAACTAATATGATGCAGTTTGATTTCCTATTTGGGCCATTTGTACTTAGATAGGTAGTAATGTGTTTGCTTGTTTTTGTGTGTGTGTAGACACGGGTACTGCATTGGAGAATGGAGAGCAGGAAGCTCATGGGGTGCAAAAGCCTGGTAAGACAAATCCCTGGATTCACTCTGCCATCTGCTCAGGCTGCTTGGTCGTATTCCTCCACCTATCATGGCCTGTTGGTCTTTTCTTGTCTTTCAACATTTTTTCACTTCCTTCTTGTTCTTCACCTCACTTCAGTTCTGCGCTTGTGTGCTCTCTAATTGTTATTAGTGAGCTTTCAATGCAGGATGTGAGCTGCTCTCACTGTTCTCCAACATCCTGTCAGAGTCCACTTCTGTATAAGGCTGCTGCTTGTTCTCTCCTCTTTACCGCCGTTCAGTCTACGTACTCTAGCTGAATAAAATGAGACAGACAAATAACTAAAAATGTATATCGTATAATGTATTTTCTGTTACATTGTTGTATAGAAAAATAAAGCCACTGACAGCATAGGCTACATACATCAATCTGCTTTATTCATCCTTTGTAGTTGCCCAGGTAATTATAGTAATTTATTGAGTAAATTACTATACACAATTAATATAAGACACCAAATTGGACTTGCCAAATAATGCAGTGGTTTCGCAAGCATTAAATAACAATATGCACTAAAACCACTCTAAGACCTTAAAGAAAGAGACTGAACATAGCCATGTTTGACTTTTTAATACTTGGCACAAGGACGTCTTTTGAAAGTGTCCTCTTTCACAGCGTACATCCAACAAATCACTGTCGATATACACTGATGGGATTGATTATAAGTGACCACAGCCACCTGTATAGTTAAGCCCACCTGTTGATTGTGAATTTGAGAGAATATGCCTACAGGCTAAGTGAGAAGAAACATCCATTTGGTGATCTTAAACAGTCAGCTAAGCAAACAGGCTAATTTAGTTTTAGTGAACTTATAATACTTACTTCTAAGTTAATGTTACACAAACCTATTGCGCATTTCATCAAGCTGACGTTAACCCTCCAGTCCAGTTCAAGACCACAGAGAGCCTCCTCTACTGCAGCTATACACCTCTCTTTGTAACTTCTTCGAGTCAAGCATGAGACTTTGTTGAAGCACCCCCCCCCCATTTGTTTCTGCTCTTTACCTCCAATCTGCAGTCTTAATTTTTTTGTATTGTTTGTTTTTTTCGTATTGGCCTTTCACATACTATGGGGACGTGTACTTGTATGACCCTTTGTAGAATAGCTAGTTGGAACACCCTCTGTCTGAAATGATCTTTGATTGTCTGAAAAGTATGGGATAGATTTAATGAAACTCTGAATACAGACCATAGAAGAGGGGCAGAAGACTAAGCTTTCTCAAGCCACTTGAATTACAATATCCTCAAGGGTTATTATGGAATTTTTGCCCGGTACCACCAAAAAACATACATACCCATGCTACAAGTGAAGTGCATTTACCAGTGAAATAAAAACGATCCATTGTATTTTTAAGTTTATTATATTTTTTTGTTAGCAGAATTTTCCATGTTCTTTTCGCATGAGTTGTTAGTCTTTGCAAATTTGTATAGCTGCCATCTTACAACCGAGGGGAAAAGAAAATGGAGTAGAAAATTAATTTCAGGTACTTAGTGAAACATATGCTAGTAAATTGGCTTATTCAGTGCATGACAATGGATCTTAATGGAGATAATATAAAATAATAGTCTCCTTTTAATAAATGAACTTACTTACTTTTGCTTATGATGGGAATAAATTGCTCAAGAGAAATAATTATTTTGTGTAATGATCAAACCCTTAGTCTTCCCCTCTGGCTGTCAACTTACAATTTACGAGATTCAGAGAAGCATTGTTCCAGCTTTGTGTGTGTCTGTGTGGTACCTGTCAGAAACAACTTCATTGTTTTTTTTTTTGTTTTTTTTAATCTGGTCTCTTTTGGTTCTACTTTTTCCTCGTATGTCCTTGTTCTTCACTTCTTTTCTCATCATGCGTTCCATTGCAAGTGCAGAGCTGCCATGCATTTCATTAGAAGAAAAGAGATTGTGAATGGGGGCATAAATTAGTATGTAAAGTCTCCTCTGCTGCTCTAGTCAACATGCAATCCACAAGATGAGTCACATCTGAAGTAGTCGTACGAAATCATTTACAACAAGTCATTTGACCTTCAGAACATTTTTAAAAAGTACTGACTTACAACCCATTCATAAATGAACCATATGAGATGCAGGCAAAGAACTGCTTTAATGGCCCTTCCTCGACACTGAAACTAAACTAATCATGGCCGTGTCTGCTCAGAAAGACAGCCATTAGGAAATGCTGAAGTAAACATTTGATAGTGGCTAATATACTGGCACTTCTGTGTTCATTTTATATGCTATTTACACACAAAGAACAACATGAGGCAGGCTATGAAAAAGTGTTGGGTCATGGCTCACTGGTGACGCTAGGACTTTCCATCTCGAAAACCTATACAGTACCTATACTGGCACTGGTCAAATCGAAGCCAAAATAAATAGCTTTTTTCACCAGAAACAATGCTCAAATTGTTATTGTAAGTGTCTGGTGACAGAGTAGATACATACAGTGAAAAAAAAACTAATTTGTGTAAATTTATTCTAATGTAATGTATGATTATTTACTGAACCATCACAGCGTGAAAAAATACTTTCTTTTGTAAACATTGTTAAACTTCAGAAAACAGTGTCCCTTTGGCAATTGGGTGCATTGACAAGAAGTAGAGAAAGGTAGCAACTAAACTCTATAGCTGAGTGATTTTGAAAATAGATGTTTTAACCCATATTTAGATTGAGCGACTCCCCTGTACCTGACCGCAAAGAACTGTGATTAGCAGGAAAAATTCAAGCTTTATTTATTTTTTTTATGAACACGAACAACCCAATAAAAGCATATTTTACATCACTGACCTTTTAGAGATGTGATGTTCGCTCAAGCTGTAAGAGCCTGTCCTCTTCATCTGCTGTCAACAATCATGTGTGTGCTGCATGTTGACCTATTGATCTGATGTCCAGTGACATATTAAGGTCTGTTTACGTGTCCTGGTTTGTGCCCTGTGGTGCGTTTAAAAAGTAAATTATTCAACATTTTTAATGTCTGTGGTTGTAGAGGCACTTTTAGAACAAGGCGCGTTTGTCCTTAAATCTTTAGACCTGGTAGAAAAATTGTCAGTAAAGAGGTCAGTGAGCTGTTTCATATGGTGAAGATTAAGATAAGCCATTTGACAACAGTTTTCATCACATTTTTCTCTAGTCGGAGAACAAGAACAAGGCTGCATTACAAACATTGATCAGTTAAAATCAGGGAAAATCTGGATTCTGGTGCCCAGTTAACTTCAGTTACCTGGATCTTCAACATAGCTTCCACAGTATCTAAACAGTAGACTTTCACCTGGTAACTCACAGTTTAAGCAACCTACTAACATATTTTCCAAAAGCTGTTAGTGCTCTGCAGATAAATAAAGTGTGTGCAATGAGTCATGAAGCCTGATTGGTGATTATGTTAGTGGCCAGTTGGTGAAGTTTCATAATGATAGTTTGGCGTCACGGTAGCATTGTGTAGGTGGTAACTATTTTAGCCGCACTGTCGTTTTATGTTTTCTTTAAAAGCAGCTGTTCAAGAGCTGCTCAAGAAATAAGGAGGCACTGGGCGAAGCTTTGTCTGAGTGCTAACTGATCAACTGTGGGATGGATAAATCTGGCAATCCTGCTGGCTGCCATCTTTCATGGATCTGGGTGTGGTCCATTGAGATGAGTGTAAGCCATGCCGGGATGGATGTTGGTGCGAGCGGGAGGAGTGGTCAGCATTTAAATCAAGTGTCCGTGTTGCCATGCTCACCGCATAGCTGTTTCAATATTTGCATGGCATGAATAGCTTGTGTTTCCATGGTAACCGAGCTGTAAATTTGCATGTGTGTAGTGCTAATAGACTGTTGCAGAAGCTCTGTTTAGGGTTTGGTTTAAACTATCCCCCATGCTGCGTCAATTAAAAGTAGAGTGTGGGCTGTGGCATGTTTTGGCAGATAGAGCATCTGGCCCTGTTGAGCTGCATTGGGTCCATTCATCACTGTATTTTCCAGCAGGCTCAAGGGAGAGGGTGCAGGCGGTATAAGTAGTAACTGGGTCAGAGAATTGAGAGCGTAAGCTGAATCCTGACAGAGCAAATGCAGATGTGTGTATGTATGTGCATGCTGCATGTTATCTTTAATGCATGGCACATCTTCATGTCACACAAAATAGAAGTTTTTGACCAAAATAAGATAATAAGATAATAAATGTGACCAGAATGCATGTTGGTCAAGTATTTGACTTTTGTAAATGAATTGAGTTGGGATATTTTTTTTGTGACTTTTGAGCTTTACTAATCTGATTTCTCCCCCCCATCCCTTCTTCTGATTCCACTTTTTTTCCTTTTGATGCCACTTTTATTCTTTCCCTTATTTTTCTGAATAAACCCCCTTTTGTTACTACACTTATTTTACACCTTCTGTTCTTTTTTCCCTTCTTGTTTGCTGTTATCTTCATTTTTTTTTAAACTCTACTTCCCTCTTCTCTCTGTCATTTCTCTTTTCTCCTTCTTTCCCAATCCCCTATGCTTCAGAGGACTAGAACCCGCCTGCTGTCGCCGTGCTGACTGCCAATCAGCTGTGCTTCTGCTTCTGTGCACCTCCTCCCTCTTCCTGTGCAACACCCACATGCACACATACAGAAACTTGCATGCACTCAAAAAAATGCTGACTTCAGCACATCCTCCACTGGCATTCTGGCACACAGCTGTTACTTCAAAATCAATTTGTACAGCTTCCATTTGGTATATTAACAAAATAAACACATATTCAGTCGGTCTGTAAATTATTAAAAGCTTACTTTGACATAACCACACTATAAATCAGTAGCCCCTCTATTTTCTCTCTTTCACTGGAGGAGATAGTAAGTTCAGAAGTTCAAGTTCTCACAGACAAATTATATACACACACACACACACACACACACACACACACACACACACACACACACATGAACAGTGACAGACACAGACACCGTTCAGCAGCCAGTGCTTTTCCAAATATAAGTCAGATCCATCAACACCTGGCAACAAACATACACGCGCACACATGTTTGTATCTCTATCTCATTGACACAGCCTAAGCCTAACATTAACCATCACAGCTAAATGCTTAGCCCCAACCCTTTACCTCACCCTCAAGTTGTGAGGAGGGGCCAAACTATCCTCAAAAAGCTGAAATGTCCTCATAATACTGGTTTCAATTTGAAATTTGTACATGGAATCATAGCAATACATGCGCACGTATATATATACACACACACACACACATACACACACAAACACACACCACACACCAAAGGAGTAACTTTTTTTTTTAATTTTGGCATGTCAGTCCTGATGTTGGCCTCTTGTCAATGTCTCTAAGCTGTTAAACCTGGACGCTGTATCTGCTTTTGCGCTAGTTTCAATCTTTCTTTAACTAAAACTAATCATAAAGCCAGACATTCTGTAGACAATCATTCATGTAAACAATTTTAGAAGTGTTCCAGTAGTCATTGAGCTTGCTTTGATTCCATTTCCCTGATCTTTATTAGTTCTCCCCTTCAGCATTTGTTTTATTATCATATTATGTATGTGTTTTCTGTTGCTACATATTGTCATTGTGTAGAAAATAAACTCAGTCAGTATAATACATATTTTAATTCACAGGGTCCTGTTAGTCACAAGCTGTAAAAAACTGCTGTTAAATTTTATGCAGGCTATGCATATTATCAAAACATGTCAGAGTTCTGGTATTTTTGGCAAATTAATCTGCTTCTTACATGTTTTTTCTTTTTTTTAAATTAGGTTGAAGTGATGATCATGAAAGAGGTTGAGTCATGTCCTGTAACTTGCCAATAAGGCTGTTTGTGTCTCACATTCTTAACAAGTCATTCAGAGTTTAAATTGTGTATAGTGTGATTTCTATTTAAACACACTAACTGAGCAATTTAGCAGGCAGAGCACCACTCAGTGTCACATTCGATAGTTCTCATTTCATAAATCTGTGAAGACTTCTCAGGGGTCAGAGGTCAAGGTCAGTTGCTGACAATTACAAAATTTGAGAATTTCCATGTTCTTATATTAGTAGTATATTTTGTCTATTTTACCTTTCAAACACATAGAAACCTCTATATGTGCTACAAAGGTTTAGCTGCAGCCTGTCTCTTGTGTCAAACAGTATCTTTTATAGACATACCTCTCTTTGTTGTCTGCCTGCATTTTGTGCTAATAAACCAATATGTAACACACACTTACCTGACGTTCTCTCTTTCTTCTTCTAACCAACTTGGACTAACCCTTCTATCTAATCTCCAACTGCTGCTTCTTTTTCCAGCCTTTAGTGCCTTCCGTTCTAATCCCTTGCTATCTTTATATTATTTGCACTATTATTTCCATTTTTCAAATATTCTTATATCTTTGCAGCTTTCCAGAGAACAAGACGCTAACTCATCCTGGCTGTAACCTTTTGGAGGTGGTGGGTTTTCACAGTGTAAAGCTTAGAGATTAGTGTGTGCTGCAGGGAAAATGGTTTTTCTATTTCTTCTGAGAGATGTGCTTCTTTG
>KV751334.1:9019069-9036877 GCA_001698575.1 Mola mola | reverse complement strand
GAGTCAATTAGCTCTTCTAACCCTCACACCAGATCTATTTTACCTGAGCCTTGTCTCCTCTAATCCCTTTTCCTCTCACTCTTTGATTTCATTATAATATTTTACTTCTTGATATGAAATGCACTTCTTATGAGAATGCACTGTTCTTGAAAGGAAAGATGATTGATACAATAATACAGTTCCATTTGCCCTACCTCTTGCATGGAAAGCATGGAAGCATGGACCAGACCCATGTAAAAACAAAACAAAAAAAAAAGGTTAATTATATTGTTTTACAAAATTTGATGAGGACATTTGGAGGTAAACTTGATCAGAAAGGGAACTATTGCCGATTCAAAGTAAGTGATTAATACCATTTCATGGCTGAATCAACAGGGTTCTCTGGATGGTTTGTCCTTGCCAGAGAACAACACTCTGTTCTGTCCTCTCGGTGAACCGTCATTGTGCGCCCGTGGTAGTGTGGCAGCCCTCAACCAGCCAGTTCATACTGTCTGTCCCAGCTCGAGGAGCTGAGGGTGAGACAAAGGAGCAGGGAGAGGCTGTGGTCAGCTGAAGGATTCCAGCCTATCCTGCCGGGCTCATCCCAGATTAGACAGTTTTGGTGAAGCAAACCAAAGGGCATCATAAAGAGGCTGTGCGTGCGGGAAATACATTTTTTTTTTTTTTATGACGTATTTGTTGTTCTACTTGTTCCTTAAGTTACAGTGTAGTTACTCATAACTTTGTAGAGGCAGGGTAATAAGCACACCGTAGGAGTTTTTCCCTTTTTACCTACAGATCCGTTACACCCTGGCCTTATTTCCAACCCACCTGATTAGAGCCACTATTTCACAATCATGAGGCATTAAATCTTGTTAAATATGACAATTTGCTTTTCACATTTTTGACATTTTTTAGACTTAATAATCGTGAAAGTAATCAACAGATTAGTAATAATAATAATGATAATTAAAAAAAAAACATGTTCATTGCTGTTTTACTGTAAGAATTTGACAACTTACACCTTAAGCATTTTTATTAGTGCATGCAGTTACGAGGAGTGTACAGTTTTACCGAGGCCAAAGAACATCACAGAGTAGAAATGGTCTTTTTTTTTTTTTTTTTTTTTTTCTTTTAGCTAATTTAGAAAGCAGCTTGGCAGAAAACTGTAAACTGAGTCATCACACTCAGAAAATATGCTCATCTTTATTTCAGTCTGTGGTAGTCTCAGCAGTAGACTGTTGTCCCAGTATCAGAAACCCTCTTTGTTATGAAAGGATGAAAATGTGGAACAGTTTGTACTATAGCCGGACTCATGCTTCAGATGGTTTGAGTAGTACCCCTGCACCATCTCTGCTGATGATCCTGAATCTGCTTCCTGTTCTCTGATGAAGCCTTACAGAGACCCACTCCCACTTCTAAACCGTGCGTGTATTCGTTCATTCTATGCTTTTTTCAGCCTACAAACATGGGGTCTCTCTCTGACTCTCTTTCTGCCATCATGGCGTGAGTTTTTACTTTGCTTGCCTGCTGAGTGTGTGAGTGGGCGTGTGTCCTCAGTTGTATCTCACACCATGAAGTTCATCTGTCAGCTTGATAGATCCAGTCTGTTTCCGCATACTTTGTCCTCATACTGAGGTCAGCATCCCCCACTCTGAGCAGCAGCTCTTACATAATGTGGACATTTTGTTCACACAAATCACAGTATAACATCTTTAACTGTGTGGCAGAAGTCATGTTTCTGTGGTGCCGCATACAAAGGCCTATGGTTAGCTCCTATTCACTGTATTGAGAGAGCATAAGTTGATTACTTGGAGGTCGTTAGTTTGGATTATCAAAGCCAATTTTTTAGAATATATATAGGAGATTAATGTTGGTAAACATTTTTACCAACTGGAACAATAATCCAGTTGGAGACTACCAACAGGATACTAGTATAACCTCGTATTATAAATGTCTTGCAGTATTAATGCACTTAGTGCTGCTCTGCTGGGTTAAAATATCATGAGGGAATTTTTTGCCTTAAAAACTTATGTCAAACTTGATAACCTGAGGTGACAGCATTGCTATCAGGTCAAGTATAAAGTGTGTTTGTGATCTTGATGTTGAACGCTGCTGAAAAACTCTGTAAAATATTGAATTATCTAAATTCTAATAAAGCATGCTCATAAAGTGCCTTGTCATTTGGCAATGTTGGCTAAATTAAAGTTTGGTTTCAAGTATCATAAAATAACTTTTGTTGTGATTTGGCAGAATGTAAATAAAATATGACCAAACTTTATATGAGCAATGCTTTTATGTAACATACTGTCATCCTTCCATATACATGCAAAACAAATATACTCTTGCAGACCATGGTCAGTCAGAGAGAAACAGACTACTTCATTTGGGCTTTTTGGGCTTTTTTCACTGTGTAAATGTGAACATGTTTTGCCAAAGTTCTGTGTTGCCACAGAAGGCAGACAGAGCTTGAGTCTCTCTGTAAAGAGAAATTTTGACTCATCTGCAGTACAAGAACATTTCAAGAGATGTGGTCCAATAACATAACCATACAGAGAAGCATACGCTCAAACTGAGCGGTTCGTTGTTGGTGCAGTAAACACAGTGCACAGTGTAGAGAATAATGCAGCATGAAATTTCCCCTTGTAGACGCCCCCACCCCCCCACAAAAAAAAAAGAATAAATGTCTTTTGAGCTAGAAGAAGCCCTAAAGCACACTGTCATCCACTGGGACAAAAAGGAAGCTTTGGCTTCAAATTTCGTAAATAACTTTCCCCGCAGTAGTCGTAGTATTGTATGTATGTATGTATGTATGTATGTATGTAATAGTATTGTACTCATGAAAAGGAAATAAATTTACTAGCCACAAAAAGAACTTGGATATTTAGATATTTAGTTATTTAAAATTTTCAGTATTATGTTGATAATATGGTCTTAATCGATTGTGTCCTCTTTTACAGTTTATCTCTTTTATAATGCTGGGGATCTACAAGGCAGCAGAGGATTTTTTTTTTTTTTTAATACTGTCAGTGCTTTGGATAAAATTGGAGGTGCAGCTCATAATACATTCTTGGTATTAGTGTCTGTCTGCTCTATGCCTCTAAGTCTGTTGTTCTCAGATCTGAAAAATTAACTTAGCCAGTACAATGTTATAATTTCTCATATAAATTATGCACAAAAACTATGGACACTATCCTTTTACTTAAATTTACAGCTTCTACTTGAATTCTTGTGTCCTCCGTCTGCCAATGTAGTTGCTAATTGCCAAATAAATGTTTTCTTTGAATGATGGGTACTTAACAGACAGCTACCAGCTTTAAGGATAATATCTTTGCCTAACAGCTTTAAATAAGGCTCCTTAAGTCAACCAGTGATTCAGTAAATTCAAGTAGTGAGATATATTAAAGGTCTTCATTCCAGTGCTAATGACTGCCATTTCAATGCTGCTAGGTGTAATTTCAGCACCTTGGTCAGCGGCACAGCACAGGAGCGGCAGGAGACTCCTGTTTTCCTGCTGCACTGACCGAGTAAGATGTGTAGACCATCCTTAACCATGCATGAAGACTACAATGTGACTTTGCTTGTGTGCAGTTATTTCGGCAAGCTAGCGTTTACAAGGAAGAGACAGACCCAAAGAAAAATATATGTGCGTAAGAAGGTGTATCAATCAGTGACCCTGCCCACGGAAGGTTTTGTGTGGATGCAGACGGTGTACGCCCAGCCATGGCCCCTGCGTGTGTCTGATACATGGAGGCATTTGTGACTTGGGGTGGCGTCCTGTCTGTTCGTCTCACTGTCACCCTCTCTGAAAACTGTTGGAAGGACGTAACCATCGGTGCCTCCCTTCTCTCATTTGCTCCTTCTCCCCCTCCATTATTTCTCTGTCACATTTCCTTTGCCTATTCATCATTCCTTTCGTTTCCTTTTGGTTCGGATCCCTGCCTTTTGTTAATCATTTGACTGTTTTTCTCTCCTTTGCTGACTTTCCTTCTGCCCTACTGAGGAACTGCTACTGACTCTCTGTCTGTCTTTCCCTTTGCTGTGTTTTTTTATCTTCCTCCTCCCCTTCAATTTTTACCTTCCACACAAACAGCCTAATTAAGTCAGCCTGTCGGGGTTCTGGCCTCTGCAGTCCAGTCAGGATGTGTTTGTAGACTGGGACAAGAGTTGAAGGGCGACTACATGACTGGAGAGGGTGGGAGGGAGGAAGTCAGGGAGTGTGAGGGGGAGGCGTTAGCCAGCAGGGCCTGGGACCTGAACCAGACAGACAGTGAAACGTCACACCAAACCCAGACTCCCTGGCTGTGATCATGTTCTTGTATGTGTGTATGTGTGTGTGTGTGTGTCTGTGTGTGGCTGGGGGTTCACACTGGTGGTAGCTCAGAGCCAGCTGAGGCTGCAGTGGAGACAGAGAGAGGCACAGAGCAGTACATGGCGAACACCACTAAATGTTGAATTGTGTGGGGCTAGGATATCTGCGTTAGGGAGAAGATTCGGCAGGTGAGAGTGCTGGCGTGTGTGTATGCTGTGAGCTTTTAATGTGTGATAATGTCTTCTACATGCCTATGAGTGAGTAATTTGTGATTTGTCTTCAGCAAACTTGGGGTCATTAAATGGTGCTTGTACATTTTTGTGTTATCAGCCAAGAGGGAGGACCTGATGTTGGATGATACATGTTGTCACTGCAGGTTGTAAGCTGACTGCGGGGGGACAGCCATCAACGTTGCACCTGCAGCCACAGGGAGAGGTGTGGCCACACTCAGCTGACCAGCAGCAGGCTACAGACTTATCAGGTACTGAGGTCAAAAACATTGGTACTAGCAATACTCTCAAATGAGAAATTAGAAAAGGTGCCTGAGAAAAGGAAACAAAACTGCACCTTCCATAATAAAGCTGGCAGTTTTATTTCTTCTTTTTCAAGAAAATTTAATTTTTTTTTTCTTTGAAAATCAGATTTTAAATACACTGAGAATATTATAATAGACTAACTAGCAGAAATGTGAACACAGACTCGCAATTTCATGATTTTGAATGGCTTAATATCCTCACCCGTGCAGATTCAGGTGAAACTTTATATTTTGAAGAAAGTATGCAACCAGTGAGCACACAGTCATGTTGCAGGAGCACCTGCAGTCACCAGATACACCAAAAACAAACTTGTTTAGGCCTGAAAAGTTGAAAACTAGGACTGGAATTTGGGAATATGACTTGTCTCTCAAAATAAAGATAATTTTTTATTTCTTTAACTTTCTTAACAAACCCAACAAAAAATAAAACTAAACAAGGAGAAATTGAAACAAAGATAAGTAGAGAAAAACTAATTTGTATTTAGGTAAAATCAAAGCTTTCCTTGTGTATGGTAATATTTAGAAAACTTTGATTTCCTTTTTTGTGTTTTTTTCCTCTCTGTTGTCTGCCTCCACTTTACCCACTCCAATGGTTAATGCCAAATCTCCACCCACTCCATCCTCCTCTTCCCCTCTTCATCTTTCTGTTCATTTCTGCATTTTTCGCCCTCTTTGTTCCTCTTTCCCCCCCCTCACGACAGACTCCATGGCAGGTTATTCAGACACTCTGGGCTTTCAGGGCGGGTCTGCCCAGACGATGGATATTGGGCGGATGGAAGTTGTTTCAGGTATACTGCTTACTTTTTCTTATAACTAGCAACACAGCAGTGTTATGCAAGCACTAATGCTGGTACTGCAACTGTAATAACAGAAATAACACCAATGTAATTTCATATAATATGTTTACAAGGCCATTACAAAACTTTAGCATATACGTTCAAATATTTAGGTAGCAATAATTATAAATAAATGATGAACACAATTCTGAACATAAATCAGTGTACTATAAACACATTTTTCAAGCTGTTGCTTTCAAAAGATGAGAATACAAAGAAATTACCAGCTTGTATCAGCAGCATCACCTTCTTTCTTTCCTTTTTTTTTCCCAAGTAATGTTGTGTCAGTGTTGATTGCCCCCTGATTGTTGGCTGCAGTATAGGTCATAAACTCCTCCGTTTTGACATTTTAAAAATACAGTTATACAAACTAAGATAACTTTTAGTCATTGAGGATCATTATAGCAAATGCTGATGTTTCAGTATCCAAATGCCTTTGCTCATTTTATTTCTTCTCACATTAAAATTGTAACTTTTATTCAACAACTGGCCTCGACTCTGCAGTCGTAAAAACCTCACTGAGTAATGGCTTGTAGTGAGGCAAACCTTGTTAACTGCATGCAGAGCTTAACTATAACTCAGTGTGTGCATTAGCTGGTACTCCACAGAGTCTCACACACACACACACACACACAGACGGCCATGATGCTGAGTTATGCCTCTCACCAGTGCCAAACTCTGGATACCCACTCCTCAGTGCTGCCTTAATGAGACCTGTCGTCTCTGAGCCATGGAATTACTGCTCCAGGCTTGAACCCATTTGCACACACTTTTGTTCTTTCGTTTGTGTGTGTCTCTCTCTTTCATACACACACTCTCTTACCTTATCTTATATAATATACCATAATCTTACAATGTTTTTGTGTTGATTATCCAGCAATCCAATTCTTCTGATTGCAACTTGTCAAAATTGCATTGAGCAACTTTTAGTGGTCAAAGTTCAAGACCATTTTTCAAGAAATAAATCATCACTGTCCTCTTCATTAGTGCTCAAAAACCCTCTAGTGCTAAATGCTTCACTATTGCAGGCTGCTAGGAATAAGATTATTCTACTGATCAGGATGACTATCACTGGGGAAAATCTCTGCTAAATGGAGCCTCCTGTCTATTAAAATAAATAAAAAACACCTTACATTATTCCTGCTTTAACAACAGCAGCATCTGTGCTAAGTAATCTGTTTCTCTGTCTTGGATTGGTAGGTTTCTCCAATCCTGGTGGGATGGGGGTCACCATGGAGATGGGGGCTGCACCCCTCTCAGCAGAGAAGATACCAAGTATAGCGGAAACCCAACACCCTACGCCCCCAGTGGGCTCAGAAGCCCCTAAAGAGCACATCCCCATGCAGCCTGAGCCCCAGGCTCCTCGCAGCCCTCTGGATTTGTCAACAGGTAAATCATTCACTCATTATCTAACAGACATGTGTATCTAGAACATTTTTGCAGCATTAATGTGCTGTTCTTCAACACAGTTGTCCTTTATGATCAGAATTTATGTCCACATACATGGTGTGAGCTGCCCACCATAACTCAGCCACCTCATTTCAAAGCAAGTAGAGCCTATGTCCCATGTCTCATGGGCTGAAGTGATGAAAAGAGTTTTACTCTTGTTGTCTTTGTAGAATTTATTTGGTGGTTAACCTAAGTGAAAATACAAAGTTCTTTTAATTTTATTTTGTACATCTGTATTAAATCAATTTAACCTAATCTCAAACTCTGAATTTGTGGCATAACTACTGAAAACACTGCAACTTTCAACAACTTATTTTGAAATATGATCCCATTCTATCATGATTTTTTTTCTCTGATTATATAATAATTGCCTATTTTATCTCGAGTGTCCTGCCATGTGCTCCAAAAATATGGAACCTTTGGTGTATTACCATTTGTTGTTTAATTTTGCCTTAAAATCCAAGGTGTAATTGCTAGACCTAAGTGATAGCTTGGAAATACTGCAAAATGTGATTTAAACAACTGTAATATTACCCACCCGCATAGCATGGTTTGCACTCCTAATGTGTTTTTACTACAGGAATAGGGAAGCATGATGACCAAAAAGTGTAAAATGTCATGTGACTGTGCTGCACTGCTCATTTTGATCCACATTGGGGTGGAGTGTACAGAGCAGTTTTTTCTTTGTGTTTTTCAATAGCTTCCTTCTTACACACACTTCATCCAGCTCAGGGTCAGTGCATACATGATGCTGACATGTATAATGTGCCATGGCTTCTAGTCTTCTACTGTTTATGTTTAGTGCGTGTGTGTGTGTTTGAGTATGAAGCTCTGTGTGTCTTTATCATAGAGAGACAAATTGTCTCATTTGCTTACTGTCCACTACTATGCCTTGTTCCCTCACCCACCACAGCATGCCCCTCTCCTCCCATAGAGTGGCTCTCCAGTTCAGTGCACATCTGATTTTAGAAAGCATTCAGTTGTAGTTGTCATCATCCAGTTGCATGTGTCAGACCATATATATGACCATATTAACATCCCATGTGGTCATCACACAAAATGTCCCAGTAGCTGAACCCCCATGGTGCACTACTACACAGCAGGTGGCAGAACACACCGTGCATCTGAATTGAATTAGAAAAGAAAAATACATATCAGAGTGGTTTTCTTTAATAAATACAGTACTATTAGAATTTTCCTGGGATCAGACAACCTTGACCACTGTCTAAAGATATCTAAATGTACAGAGCTTGTTCCTTTGTCTTAATGAATTTTCTGGAACCTCACAGCAAAACAGCATGGTAGCATTTAAATAAATTAAGACTCTAGGACACTTGAATAAAAACAACAACAAAAAAAAGTTCATACATCTTGGAATAATCCAAATCCCTGTATCTTCAACATCCATAATTGATAGGAAAATTTCAATGTATGGATTTACAGACATTATAGATTATCTTATTTTTTTTATATTGGTGCTTTTAGATACACTGTTGAGCTGCAAAGAGTCTCTTTTTTATGTTTCACTAATTTTGTTGATAGAGACCTTTTTGACAGCAGCCATTTTGTTAAGAAATAGTAAGGCAAACATAGGTGTTCCAGAGATAGTTCAGTAATTAAGGTTCATTTTCATTCAGGTCAAGTGTGCTGCTTGTGCTTGTTGCCTCATTGGCTAAGCACTGTTATGCTTAAAATAATACCGAACATTTTTAAACATTGTTAATAAAACCTGAGCTTCAGGTGATTTTCATTGCAACATGTGACCAAGCTTTCACTATGGAGGCTACAGTATATTATACTGAATGTGTCTGGACACACATGTATGGACACTATAGATTAAAAACAGTAGGTGCGCGTGCAATGTTACAACCTAACGAAAGGTTGCACAGCATGACATTTTAGTCATTCTGATTCATTAGCCTAATTAATCTCTCACAATTACTGCACATACAGTATAGCTGGCTCATGAGTTTGCTAATTTGAAATATGGCACTACAGAGAGCGACTGTACTGTGTGGGGCTTTGCAGCTGCTCTACTTTCCCTCTTGCTCTGTGTGTGTGTTTACTGAAAATTGGGAATAAACTGGGCCAATGTAGGAAAAGTACCCTGTCTTAGTGTCCCCTTTTCTTTTGTTATCTATCGTCGACCTAAGCTGTATCATACAGTGTCTCAGTTCTGGACTCTTTTAATGGTTGCCTATAATTGACCTCCTTTTGCAGTCTTTTAACTTATGTTTGTATTTGTGTCTGTGTACAAGTTTGGAACTCTATATTTAGAAGAAGCCAAAAGTCCCGCTTTTGCATATAATTTATTTCAGCACATACCAGTATATTTGTGTGTGTGCATTCGATTCCCATTCTTTCATGCACCAATTCATACAGTCAGTATTGACACAAAGGGAATATTAATGATGGACATCTAGCTCTATTTTGAGATCAAAAAAGGTACATACATCTGAGTAAAGACTGACAGATTGATGAAAAGCAGAAAAACAATATACTTCTACAGTTCATGGTCAAGGGTGGTGATTAAGACTCGGCTTTCTGGAACAACATCCACCTCTTATTTTCTTGGGTTGAATTAGATGCCACTATGCTGTGTCTCATTCATCTTCTCGTCTTCTCAGCCTTTACCATTACTTTGAAATACATTAGAATGTTTAAAATAGCGTTATTAGGTGTTACTATTTTTCATTATTGTTTGTATGGATTTTTTTCCCTTCTGTTTAATGTTCTGAATTTGCTCAGTTACTTTCTGTTTGAGTTAACCAAAAGGAACCAATTTATATACATATTGTCCCCAATCTTAATTAACTCTCCCCTCTTCACCCACTACAAGGTGTCTTAGGAGACTGTTGGCCAGACCAGGCTGGCTGCCTACCGACAGAACTCCCTTTCACCCCCAGTGTTTCCACGGTGATCAGTCGGCATGCCAGCCATTTCGCAATCAGCCCTGATGACCCACCTGACACTTGGCCTGGCCGAGAGAGCACTGCCTATGCTGGAGGTGACGAGAGGGATGGAGAAGGCTCTGATCGAAAACAGAAGAAGAAGAAAAAAAGAAGACAGAAAGAGGAAGGATCTTATGAACAGCTTGAAAGCAGGGGTCAGCTTGAGGTGCAAGAACAGGGAGAAAACACCCCCTCAACAGAAGAGGTTTACTACAGGGTTGGACCAAGGAGAGATAGAAGAGGGTAAGAGCAGAAAAAAGATTCCAGAGGAGTGGGGAGTGATGGCAGAACCATTTGTTCCTGCATCTGCAGCAACCTCTCAAATCACAAAAGAGGCAATGATGGATCTAGGGAGTTCTGCTCAGGCCAATCTGGAGGCATCACTTACAGAAATAGACAGCAGCCAGAGTCCCTGGAAAAAGGAGGTATGCCCAGAAGAGGGCCTTGTTCCTTCCCCTTTGTCCCAGGATCTATTTTCTCTAACTTCCATCAACCCACTGGTCTTGAACAGTGAGCTGAATGCCACAGCTGCTCCATTCACAATGCCCTCCGCAACTAGCAGTGCAGCACTTGGCACTGAACCTATGGCTTCTCACCCTGACGATTCAGTTGACTCCCTGATGGATACTGAAAAAGTTTGTTTGGATCATAGCAGCCAGGCTTTTTCACTACCTTTTTCTCCAGAGAATGAGGCAATGTGTAGTGACATGGTTGATAGTGGGATGTTTGACAACACCAGTACACTCCAAGAGGCTTGTGCACAAGGCACACCTGAGGGAGACACCTCAGCTTTCAGCCCTGCTTCCCATTCAAGTGCAGACCATTACCCAAAAGCTGAGGTGATAGCCTCGGCCCCACCACTCTCACCCTCCGATTCTTCATGGCTCCTGAACGACTCCCACACCACCAGCAACAGTGAGCTGTGTGACTTCAGTGACATGAGCTCATCAGGTCACCCTGTACAAATAGGGCTGTCTTTCGACACCCCAAGCCCAGCACCTCTGCGCTCCCCAAAAACCACAGCACAGGAATTCCATCCCAAATCAACCCCAAAACAATCCAAGAAGTCTCATTCTTCATCTTCTTCCTCCTCTGTAAAGAGTCCCATTTCCCCAGGAGAAATGAAGCTCCCTCCAAGCGAATCCCCAATTATCAGCCCTGCTTCCCCTCCATCGGTTAATCCTCTGGCAGTTCCAGTATCTGGTCTTAATCCTTCAGCTAAGCCCTTCTATCCAAGCTTTGCCGATTCCACAGAAGAAGCTGCGGTGGTCCCTCCAGTTAACCCCATCACTGAAGGTTGGTTACAGTCAGCCCTGGACAAAAAGTTAGATATAGAGTCGCTTAAATTGATGTGGTTTATTTCCCTGCATCATGTTTTCATCCAGTTGTATCCAATGAGTTGTTTAGATATTTGAACTTGATTTCAAATAAGATTTTAAATAGTTTAGTACCTGAGTGTCCCTTGCTTATGAGGGTTTAGAGAGATAATTAGACCAATTTGTTTCACAACTTGCATGGACACGTCATCTAAAACCCTTCCTGGAGCTCTTTGGCTTGTCTAGTGTGGTTTATTTGTGAATGACTAATGCATGGACTCAAGTGTTGACCAACTGAGACTGTGGGTTTTCTTGACTTTAATCTGTGAGTATCATAATTTCCAATCATGCGTCATTGGGATGTTGTCTTTGTTAATAGTGTTGCTTGGGATGGGTGAAATACTAACAATCACAGTCTTTCTCCTTAGCTGCACCAGTAGGTAACTTCACAAAATAAAAACCAACCTTCTTTTTTTTCTCTTCTGTCCAGGTGTCAGGTGTATGTGTTAACACTAATAATGCTCTGTTTCCTTTGTATCCAAGGGTGGGGTGTCACTCTGTCTTCTCTCTCTTGTGTCCAATTAACTCTGTATCTCTTGCTAGCAGTCCATTTTTATATAACCTCTCCTAGAAAGGAATGCTGCAGGATGTGGCTTTGTTGGTGTTCTTAGCTTCCCTTTGTTTGTATGCATATAGAAGTTCACATCCTAGTTTGTTTCATGAGTTATGTCTTCTAAAAAATATGAAATTCTAATTGTTGTTTTTGTTGATTTTTCCATGTTCTGCAATGAATGCTTCATTCTCCACCATAGGTGAGTCCTTTTTCAGTTCCTTTTGTTATATTTTTCATGCCTCTTTCTTGGAACTATGATGATTAGCTTCAATGGTAAAAGTGCAGACAATTGAGTGTTTAATTGGTGCAAAAAAACAGCGGTACTTCTGCTGTTGCTTTGAACAGAATTAAGGTTAAATAGAATAGGTCTAGTTAAAAAAAAAGTATATGCACTTAAATGAGAACTTTCTATCCATTCTCAGTGTTAAAAAAGCATGTCCATTTTAGGTACTTGATTCTGACAAGGTTTGCTTGGTTATGACCTCAGTGTTACACTACAGGAGCAGATTGCGGCTATTTTCAGGCAACATTGCCATCTCTACTATTTATTTGGGTTATTGTCCTTTTGCCTTTGTGGAACCATAACCTGAGAACTGAACAAGAACATTTTCTCAGCTTGGTGAACGCCCCTACGTTTTAAACTTTGTTGCTATACTTACTCCTCTAGTTTCAGCTTTGAATTTGCAAGCCTCCGTTTTCATTAGCAATAATATGCAGTGCTATGCATTGGTTACTATTTGGTTAGGTTTAGGCACAAAACTTGTTAGGATTAAACTAAGTGTATTAGTAAGTAAATACTATTTTTACTTATTGTAACCTACTTTATCATTACTTTAATTTGCAAAACATAATTAGGGAAATTTAAGTTGCATGACACAAGTTAAAATATTTAAATATTGGACTCTGGTCAGACGTGGGACTCGCATCCTAATCTCCTCCCTAGGAGTCCTGTGTATGACACGTCTGACCACCATGACTACTTTGGCTTTACAACCAAACTACAGAGGCAACTCTAGAAAGGATACAAGAGGGGTAACTGCAGCATCATACTTAGAGACATAGGAACATTGACAAGGCTTTGCTGTTTTTTGGACCATATGACAAAGGCACCACCTCAATGCCTCTCTAAACTGTTTTATATCATGTCCATTTGAAGAGAGCCATGCTGGGATAAATATCCCATCTGGTATGGGAATGCTTTGAAATTGCCCAGGGAAAGCTGGAAATTCTGAAGAGGGATTTCTTGACTACCTTACTTAGCTACCCAGCTTACAGTAGCTACCCAGCTTACAGTAGCTACCCTTGTTGCCTTGGCTTCCTTGCTGTCACCATAACCATGTATTGTTAAATGTATGGTAGATGATAAGGCTGGTGACTGCTGTTGATTATAATGATGAATCGACTGCTAGCCAGCCTTAAATCACAAAAAAATGCATAAATAAAACACTGGTTTGACTTCCTTGTATCAACTGTTGACAGTGTTACAAAGTCTTGATAAGTGTAATTTCCTGCTATTTTTTTTACCCAGAAAAAATGACAACAGTGATTCATTTAGGAGCTTTTAGCAACAAAGAAGTGGTGCAGCTTGATACTTCTGTGTGTTTGAATGTATTGATGTAACATGTACATGTTTCTGTACTTTTAATTAATCAGTGAGGCTGTTTAAGTATATTAAGTGCATTCCAGCTTTTGTATATGCCTGCAAATGTGTTTTCGTCCTTTTTTGGAGTGGCTGAAGAGTTTTGTGCATAATGCTGTGATTTATGGAGAGGAATTCCAGAGGGTTGATTTCCTTGTCTTTCCTTCCTGTCCCTGCCTCCCATTTGAGGCTGTAATGAGGACTGAGTTAGCCTTCAGCTCTCCACAGGAACAGTGGCATGTTTAGGTTGCCTATTAATCAGTTTTGTTCAAAGCTTCCCTTACTTTCACTTGAAGGGGAGAGCTTACATTAGTAATTTCTTTTTTCTTTCGACTTCCAAGTCACATAACATCATAATCTGAATCTGTATTAATGCTTGTTTGGACTGAATTTTCATTTAATTTTTCTGTCAGTGCATGTTACCAAATAACAGACAGTGTCCTTTATCACACTTGACATACATACATGATGTTCACACACTGACTTTTCTGTGTATGCGCGTGTGCTTGTATGAGAATGTGCACAAAAAAAGAGAGAAGGAACATTATAGAACATTAAATACTGCTGGCTCTATCATCCCTCTGCGTAATGAGACCTCTTGTCAGTGTCCACGGGTGGGACTTTGTCACCAAGACTGGTATTTAAGTTTTGTACAAAAGATGCGGAGGCATGTGGAGCGCAGTTAGGATCAAGGAGAGATTGTGCATGGTTGCAGATGGGAAAAATAGAGGTTGAATTGTAGAAAAAAAGTGCTAAAAGCATATGAAATTTAAAATAGGAGAAACAGAGGTATATACAACAGGGGTGCCGAGATTGAGAAATATTGTTTATGTATCACAGGAGAGTGAGGCAATGGATAAAGGAAAAAGAGATGATGCTGTGAAAGACTTGTGAGCCTTGATGAAAGAATATAAAGAAGTGAAGGGAATCCTGAGAGAGGATGATACAGATAATTTACAAATCCTTCTTTTGATGAAAGAAACACAAAGGAGTAACTGAGAAAGAGAAGATGGTGATGGAAAATCATGTAAATCCTGTAGAAAATCAGACGGCAAGAAACATGGACAAATGTTGACAGATTGTGACAGTGTTACTGGAGAGGAGCAGAGTCATCCTTCTGACTGCACAACTACATCTTCACATTTATGTATTGTATATAAGTTTACGTTGCCGTCAGAAGTATCTATATAAATAATGAAAAGCCAGCATATTAACTTCAAGTAGAAGACAGTTAAAATTTGCGGACACCATCTGATATGATAATGGCCATGTAGTCATGGCTACCTTCTCCAGGGCTTATCACTGAAGGTGGTCCAGGAGAGCGCACTCCTGATTTGTTGGGGTTTGATAATACACTGTGAATATATCGTGATGCCTCAATCAAATTGTATCATATATTAAATGTGTAACGTGATACTCTGATACCATTAACTATCATCTAGTTCAATATAGAAATGATGACCTATTTCACAAGAACTATGTGAATGACTTACAATATGTGCAGAAAAGCGACAAGAAGAATCCGAAACGTGAATTTATGGTCACAATCACATCTTTCTGCGGTGGTAAAGCATCAGTACGATTCAATCTACTAATGTTCAAATATTGAATTAATAAGAGTTTTGGTGTATTAGTGTATTGTGATCCATATTGAATCGCGTCCTGTCTATCGTGATTTGTCACCCTTAGACTACTCCTTCTTCTCCAAGATAAGGAAGGAGCTCAGTGGTTGCTAGTAAGTCATTATGTTATTGCTACTATGGTCCACTTTTCTAATATTGATAGCTTTACTTAAGGCTATGAATTTACCAGTCCCCCCTGGCTGAGTGCAGTAAGCAATTGTTTTGTGTTTGCATCTTATTTGATTGTTGCTAAAAACATGGCCTGTAGTATCACTTTAACTTTCTTCTTGTGTTCTGTTTTGTTTGTTTTGTAATTCTCTTTCTTGATATGATGATTGTTATTCTAAAGTTACTATGAAAATACAAATTAGATCTGGCATCAAAATAGTAGGCAGGAACAGTGTGCCCATCAATATTAGGACCACCGCTGTGGTCCATCTCCTGCACAGACACAAATACACACTCACACATTCTGTACACGACTGAGTCATCAAGTTATTTAAGGACAAACTGCATGTCCTCAAAAGGCTGGCAGACATGAATATAATGTGTTAGTGGTGTATTTTTACCCCACTGCTTTTCACTGTTGTATTTTCTCTGTTTTTACAATATGGCCCCATCCTTCAAGTTGGGTGAGCTAATGCCTTCTGACAGCTTTGGGGGAGGTGCTGTGATCCTGTCTCATTGGAACCACTGTAAAAGCGTGCAAGTTAGCTAAAAGCTGGCTGTAGGAAAAAGTGTCACTCAGAAGATGTGCTATGCCCCAGCAACAAATTCTTCATGTGCAGAGAGATGGCTTCTGGCCGGCAGTGGACTCTGCTAAATATTTAATAGATATGGATGTTGACATTTCCAGTGATTCTCTTTTTTATGTCCCTAGAAATCAACTGCATATCGTTTTAGTTCTACTACCAGTCTAAATTTTATTGCAGTAATGAAACAAATTGTGTTTTATTATTTGCTGTTGTTTTGATGCACCCGGTTTTACCAAAAACACATTTGCACTTTAGTTTTAACACATCAACACTCAAACTTGTGGTCTATATGTCTGATCCATGGGAATAAGAATTGAGATTTGTTACCCTGGAGGCTGTACACAGAACTTATCTCCATGTTGTTAAAAAGACGTACTATATGGATAAATGTATGAACTGCATCACTTATTGTTTTAGTAAAGCACTTTGCTTTGCTACTAAAAAAACATTAAAATAGTTTCTATTAGATTAGACACTATGTTGCCTATGTTTATACATGACAGAGGATTTTTAAAATTGTCTTGACAAGCTTTGCAACAGCTTTGTACCAGCATTAAATTGACTTCAGTTTAATTTGACTTTAATGTGAGGGGGAACATTACATTATATGTCCATGGTGCTGAAATTCCATTCATCTCCCTCATCACCACAGTTCTTGTGTCAATATTCTTCTATTATACAATCATCCTTTCTGACATTTGTCATCTTTCCTTCATCTAGAAGTTACAGGCAACATTTGATTTGTATATTTTCCATTATTAGGACTGAATCTCATTGCTCTCATCTATTTAATTTATCTCTTTAACACTCTTCTCTAATCTTTCCTCTGTAACAAGTCAACCTAATTCTGATTTATGACGTTGTTGAACGGATTTATGTTCTGAAGCTGTGTATGTTCAGCTTTGAAGGGCATTGGGAAAAAATGTGTTATACATTTTATGTTTAGTGTCATGTTGATGCTTCCAATCTCGACTTCTTCACATTTAGTACTACAAGTCCTGCTTAAGTCATTGATTAAACCTTCAAAAATTAAGGAAATTTTCATCAAAAGGTTTTTCATTAAAAAAAAATTCAATTGTGGCATTAAAATGGCTTGGATTTTATTCTATGCCTTAAACTATTCTTTGAATTCAACTTTTGTGAAAGTCGATACAAAATAAATAGGTACTCAGTGAAATACATCTGATAACAGAAGCAGCCTAGCCATTCCCCAGGCAGACAGACTTCAGACAGACAGAGAAAAAAATCAGGAAAAATAAAAACACTAAATTGGAGTGACATGCAACAGTCAGATCTGAGACAGAAGAATGTCAAGAAGACAAAACTGCCAAAGGCACAAAGATCGTCAGGTAAGTATAGAGATAAACAAAGAGAACCACGCAGGCAGGAAAGTTTCTTTAGGCATGAACCGATTTATGGATTGAGAAAGGCAGACAGGTATACAAACAGATTCAAGGTGCTTGTACATATGAATGCAAAGTCAGGTTAGCGCCTTCATTTGATCGGATTGTGTCTGAAAAGTCTGGGAAAAAAACTGTCTGTCTTGGTGGGACACATGCACACACAAAAAAATATTTTAGGTCATTGGGAAATTTTGAAAGGCTTTAGGCAGCAATAGAGCCCTTCACATCATCCCAATTTGTGACTTTGGTTATTTATAACTTGACTTGCTCGATGTGGCACACAGATCTGCTTAATTTGTTTGTTTGACGGCGGCTGGAGAATGTACTGATAACATGCTCACAATGGTTACTTTCAGGTTCCCACTTGCAGAAGACAGAGACATCAAATGCCGTAGGGA